>CM036757.1:51902535-52553924 GCA_020796225.1 Arion vulgaris | reverse complement strand
AATGTAACAATCTACATACAAACTGTGACACAATGTAACAATCTACATACAAACTGTGACACAATGTAACAATCTAAATATAAACTGTGACGCAATGTAACAATCTACATACAAACTGTGACACAATGCAACAATCTACATACAAACTGTGACACAATGTAACAATCTACATACAAACTGTGACACAATGCAACAATCTACATACAAACTGTGACACAATGTAACAAACAAACTTCTCAAGGGGAACAAATAAGCAGTTACACATCTCAACTGCAATCTATAATCTTCAATTACATTGGTTTTTACATTGTTTACTTGCTAGTTAAGAAAACTTTGTATTCGTCTGTGGTCTCATTTGACATAGAAAACATACACTTCTATAAATAGTGCGTTTAGAAATGTGTGTCGCACTTTACAAATTCTATAACTCGACAACCCAAATTCTATAACTCGACAACCCAAATTCCATAACTCGACAACCACTTGACACGAAATTGTTGAAATTTTGAATAGAAACATGAACAATGTAAACATTTTTTGGGGAGACATAAAACAGTTGATTTCCTCTTTCGCTAACTACGGGTATAGCAAAATAGCACAGCTGTTCTGAAAGTCGAATTAAGAGTTTTACAGCATTTCTTATCTCTCTCACTTTCTCTTGTTCCTTCTGTAACCCAGATTGTAACATGGTCCACAATCTACCCATGCCAAGTCTTCTATCTTGAGTTATTTTTTGCGGCTCCCTTCAGCTCTTCTGTATATCGCTAATCTCTACCAGAGCCAACTATAAACTACTCTCTACGGGCTATAGCCTGGCTGTCTCTACCAGAGCCAACTATAAACTACTCTCTACGGGCTATAGCCTGGCTGTGTCTCTACCCACAAATATCTTCTCTATGTAGCTCTTTTATGTAGAGTCCTTTTGGTTATATTTCTTCTTGTTTTAGTCGTTCTTCATGTTTCTGACGCATATAGCATAACTGCTTTAACATATCTACTTTCGACTTGACTTTTATGTAGCAGTGTTACTGTTCTTTGCTTTATTCAATTGCAGGTCCAGGCAACACACGAGCAACACGAACGCTCAACTTATTTCTTAAAAGGGGGAAAACTGCAGTAAAACTTGGTAAATAGTGAAACACGTACAAACAAAGTATTATTGTTTTACAAAATACAGAAACAGTGACGATAAACAGCAACGTTTCGACCAAAAGGCCTTAATCAAGCAAACGACACAACAGGAGTGACGAATTTCAGAGAACATTTACAAATGGACGGTAACGGAAACATGCAAATTTATCTAATGAAAATCTTGGAATAAAAACGAATAACGAAATGAGTGCAACACAAAACTAGAAGTGGAAAAGAAGAGAAACAATATACAATCAAGTGAAAATATAAATTATATATATGAAGCAAATACACATATAGATTACAAGGCATGAGATGAGAAAGTACTAAGAAGCATAGGAATGTAATGCGTTGAGTCCAAGAGGCCGCAAGGTACCATATAACGAAATAAAACGGTTCTCCAGAGCAAATCGACTACGATCATCAGAGGAACATGATCGGATGGCTGTGACCTGGACATCGCAAGCTCCTGAATGGCCAGTATCATTGAAATGGGTAGCTACATGGGTCACAGAGCATTGGCGTATATCGCGCAAGTGTTGGGCGAATCGGTCACTGAGTCTCTTGCCGGTTTCCCCAATATAGGCCTTGTTGCACTGCTTGCAGATAATGGCATAGATAATATTTCGGGACTCGCACCTGAAACTGTCTTCAATAACGAACGTGGCTTTTGGAAAAGACACAGTGCGGGTCTGTATTACAGAAGCACACGTGTTGCAGCGCCGACGGCCACACTGGATGGTGCCAAAATGACTTTGGATATTAGGCTTGAGGCGACTGTGTACCAACATATCCTTAAGACTTCTGTCCCGCCTGTACGCCACCAAAGGATAGTGTTGGAAGATTGATCGTGTCTCAGGATCAGACTGAAGAATGGAGAGATGACGGAATAAGACTTTCTTCACAAGGGAACTATGAGGGTGGAATGTTAAGACAAGTTTCACCCTGTCAGAATTGGAAGTTCTATGCTGGTTAGAGAGAGCCTCCTGGCGAGAAATTAGTTGAACGCGCCGCATAGCAGATGCAAGCACCTTATCCGGGTATAGGCGCTTACGGAAGAAATCAAGCATCTCGTAAGCTCTATCGAGGAAATCGTCGTCCTCGGTACAGAGGCGACGAAGGCGCAAGAGTTGAGAGAATGGTAAAGAGTCACGACAAGCCTGGGAATGGGAAGAGGTATAAAGAAGAAACTATGTGCATCAGTAGGCTTGTAGTATACTGATGTAGTGATGGTGGATAGGCTGATGGTGATAGTGATGTCAAGAAAGTTGACACAAGAGGTAGAGATGTGAGATGTAAACCGAATAGCCGGATTGAAGACATTCATGAAATTAATGAAGCGTGACAAATCGGCTTCAGGCATATCGGTAATGCCAATACAATCATCAATGTATCTATGATACACAGACGGAAGAGGGCCATCATAGGAATTCCATACTAGGTGTTCAAGATGACCCATGAATAGACAAGCATAACTGGGTCCCATTTTAGTAGTCATGGCGACCCCACTGATCTGCTCAAAGAACTGGTCATTGAACTGAAAGGAGTTGAGAGTGAGAACTAGTTCTGCAAAACGAAGGAGAGCCGATGTGGAGACAAGTGGGTTAGATCTCCTGTCGAGAAAGAACTGGAGAGCTTGAAGTCCGTCGGAATGAGGTATGGAGGTGTACAATGAGCACACATCAAGGAGGAGACGGTAAGTCCTGCCAGGCAACAACTCAATAGACGAAAAAACAGACAATGTGTGGTTCGTATCAAAACCACATATATAACTTATTTCTTGAGCAATTTTGTGTACACAAAAGTCTACAAAGAATGCGGGAAATCCCGAAACTGAAACAGTTTTGCACAAAAGGTATAATAAACGAGGTGACATTTTGTGTAGTTTCAGTCTGCCAGCGTAGGCGATCATGTCTCTTAACAACTCTCTTCTTGTTGCAATTAATCAGTTCTGACGTCGATCTTTTAACGAACCACGATGCCAGATCATCCAACATCATCACCCTCTATCTTCCACAATTTCTTCTTCCCTGAATTTTACCTGTTGTCACCAAATGTTATAAACCTTCTCTTCGCATTATATGCCCGAAGAACCTTGATTGTCTGACTTATTCTTTTGATAAGGTTTTTTTGTGTTCAGGCCTGATTTAAAAATCAACATTTGTTTTTTTCGCTGTCCATGGAATTTTTTTGTACCATTCCCACCTAAATCCAAATGAATTAGTTTATGTAAAAGTAAATGTGACTGCCGATAATAAAACTTTCAATCTTTCCGATATCAAGATAGATAGCCTACTTACCAACACAACGCTCTCAGAAACTGACAAAAATTACTTGGCTAAACCTGAGAGTCATGTATTAAAATAGGAAGAAGACTATTGGAGAATGGGTAGTTTGCAATTTGTTCAAAAAGAACAGGCAGCAATTATACTAAGCTCGACTAACTATGAGAATAAAGTGAGAAGTTCCTCTTTAGAACAGGCATCAATTATACTAAGCTCGACTAACTATGAGAATAAGGTGAGAAGTTCCTCTTTTTCTTCTAACTCTCCATATCGACCACTTGTTAACCAATCATTGTGATTTGTATGTGATCCAAGCCTAAGAACGATTATACATTGTGCCAGTTATGCGTCTACAAGTAGACCAGCACATCCGATTCCTACGACGCTTTTTATTTACTAGGGTAGCTTTCCTAGGTCCATACCTCAGTCATCTCTCACGACATGCCTTGTAGGTCGCAGTGTTACTATTCTTTGCTCCCTTTGAGAGCTCCGGCAACACACGGGTGGGTGAGAAGTTAATTTTGTATTTGTTGCTTTCAACTAAAATGTTACTTTTATCTTATTTTATTTGTACTATTAATTTAATTTATCTTACGATTATTGCATTTACCCCATTTATTATAAAATTGAAGATACGACTATGCCACCAACAAAACTATTCCAAGTGATTGATTACAGTAAAATGTATTTTTCAGGGCCTCAATAATTATGTCTAAAAATAACAAAGAAACTCGTCATATACAAAAAAAACTGCTTCACCTGCGTTACTTGAAATTATAAATTCACAAGGACATCGAATATTAAGGTCATATGCAAACATTCCTTGCAATGCGTGCAATGGGTTTTGAAGTAATTGATGAAAGGTTGGTGGTAAATATTTCTTAAAGTACTATAGTGCAGCCTTTAAAAACAAAAACTAAATTATCGTACTGTCTGTAATATCGCTTTTTAGTGCAGTATTGGACACGGGGGACATGTGCTAATGGAATGGAATGACCGCATGGCTAGTACAGTCGCCACGAAACTATTCAGGTTATGATTTGATTTTTTTTATGCACCCGACAGAGAAAACTTTATGTCCTTATCGGGGATTGAACCCGTGTTTTCCGCCTGGGAGTCCGCGCTCTAATCCATTTGACCAGACAGTCGTTTTAAAACTAAAAACCATAAAAGAAAGCGAATGTGTCTTGTTCGAGATTCTAAACATAAAACAATATTTCTTACAGCGCTTTGGTCTAATTGCTGAGAATACGCTGGGAGGGTTCTATAAGGCAGAGGAATTAAATCTGATTGCCCGAGGCTGTTGCCCCGCACGTGTTGGTCCAGGTTTTTGTTAACCCAACAGAAACACGATTTCCTACCTTACTATGAGGTCGAACATGATATGTTTTTAACAGAAAACTTCACCGCATGCAACCATTCGGTCACTTGCTCGCGTTTTATTTCATCAACTTTGTGTTTTTTTTAAAAGATATAAAGGCGGGAGGATTGAGTTCACTGCATCAGGTTTCCACATATGACTTAGTTTTTCTCAACAGGAATGGCACGCCACCTACAGGGAGTATTGCACAAAGCTACGACAACAATCCTAGGTTGGGCAAGAGTCGCCATAAACTTTAGCTATGAGAAGGAAGCCAAATAAATTAACATTTGGCCTTGCAGTAACTCACCAGAAAATGGAAAGGTTATAGAAGTCAAAAACCGATTTATCGAAGACAGATACATATAGGCTTAAGTCAGAGCAAGCGTAACCAAGTACACGGACAGTCTGATCTTTCGTCATGGTTTTGCTATAACGAGATCAGTGTCTGAACTTGAGAAGACTTTGCTGTCCGGCACAATGAGGCTAGTGTCTGAACCGAGGTCTTCGTTAACTAGTTACCGTTGACCTCGTCTGAACTTAGGGCAGATTTGAGTGTCCGGCACAACGAGGCTAGTGTCTGAACTTGAAGCAGACTTCTAGTGTTAGCTACAATTTGACTACTGTCTGAACTTGAAGCAGACTTGGTGTCATGCACAGCGACGATACTGTTTAAACTTGAAGACGTGAGTGTCCGCTAATATAACGAATTTGCTGTATGCACCCTAAACAGACCGTAGACTTCGTTCTGAAGACAAGCTGGATTATCTAACATGCTCGCAGAAGGGGGAAAAAAGCACATATCATCCATGTGGATGGCCGCATGAGAATGAAAGCTGAATACAATAAACCTGTACGACTAGTGACATCCAAGCACAAGGGTAGGTAAGAATAACGAAATATATTTCTAGCTACAGATGAATAGTAACAGGACTGCACATGATGGTAGTGTGACTAGAGAAAGATACAGAAATTGATGCAGCGTGAACATGGGCAGTGTAATTCAAATTGTGTACGATTTAGAACAGGTAAAATCGTACAAGAGAATAATGTCTGTGTTGACGAGCAGCAAGACAGTGTGTCTTCAATATTTATTTCCCAATTACTTGTGCATCAGTGGTTTTCAATCGTTTGAATTGGGAGCTATTTAAATATAAATGGTTGTGAAATTAAATTACCACTTTGTAGAAAGCTACTTAAGCAAGTAATGAATAAATAAAATATTTACAAATTATATTCATGTTTCTCGCAGAACGTCGTTCTCATCACAAATCCCTGTGGGAAAAACTCAATTCTCTTTAGCAAGTTCTCCCGCCATGTTAAAAGCTTTCTTTAATGTCTAGTTGCCACCACCGTCGTATTGATCGTCCACTGCTTTGTATTTCAGGAACAATGCTCTTCATTATTATTCTATCTAAACCACAGGGACCAAAATATTTCAGTTTCCGGGACCTGATGCTTTTTATCAGTCAAGAGTTCCTCGATTGTCAAGTCTTGTTGGATGGTTGCATTTTTATTTGATCTAACCAGTGCGTTCTGAGAATTTTTCTGCTGCACTGTTTCAAAATATTCCGCCCGAGTGGTTACCGGGGCCCAAATTTGGGATGCAAAGAATAGAACCACTGTTACCTGCCACGCATGTCGTAAGAGGCGACTTAGGAGGTTTGGCTGAAATCGGATGCATGTGTCCGCTAGGAATGCTAACCCGAAACAAATGCTTGCAGAAAACGGATGCACCAGGTCGTAAGGCGCATAACATGGTGCAACGACCCTCACAATGAGGAATGGGATAAAGGATTCTACGGTCGCCAATCTGCTTCTGAGATTTAGCCACGCGGTAAGAATGTCAGACCCACCATCACGAGGATGGCCAAAACTTACTGCAGGAAGAGGTCGGCACAAATGGGGAAGCAGAAATCATAGGAATTATATCCTACAGAACTGCCCCCAGTATGCAGACTTGAGAAGAAAGAGATGGCCCACTTACACTAGTGTCCAAGACAAAATGTATGGCGTGGCTGATAATCTGAGACAGGCGGTTGCCTTTAATAGAGAATCTGAAATCCCAATCTAGTGAGAACGCAGAAGAAGAAGAAAATATTCAATTTTCTTCTAGAATGTTTGTGTGTACATGATTCACATCCATATGTTGCAACCGGAAAAATGCATGTCCTCATAAGTTTAGTACTAGGGTTACAATTCTGACTTCTGCCCAGAGTACTTAGAAAGTCCATGTAGTTTTGAATACACTGTTGTTGGGTCAGCATTCCTTTCCAAAGAGGACAGTCTTGCAGGACATGTTCTGTGGTTTGATCAGCGGTGCCACAGAGGGGATTGGTGACAATCGTAGCCTGTGCAGGTGTTTGTTCAGTCTGTTATATCCTATCTTGAGTCGGAAGATGATAGTCTGTCAAGTGTGTGGTAGTCACCGTTGGATGGTTTAGGTTCTTTTCTAATGTCCACGATAGCTCTTTTTTTCCAAGTATGTGATCTCGTTATCCACCTGTTCACATTCGGCTCCCTTTTTGCTAGTTTGTCTGCCTTCTCGTTACTTGGCATTCCAGAGTGTGATGGTACCCACTAGAGTGTAACTCGCTTGTTGGCAGAAATCTTGCCGAGTTCCTTTCTCAGGGATGGAAGTTTACTCTGGAGAACTTGCAAATTTGATGGTGCATCTGTGAAAAATACCACTTTCTGACAGTCAATGTTAAGCTATATGATGTGGAAGGATTGATTCTCAAAAGATCCATCTACGCATCTCTAATATTTTCTATCGATTATCATGTCATTGAACTCACTTCTCAAGGCTGGTGGTCCGGGTTCAACTCTCGCAGTATGCGTGGAATTTTTTCTCGACCGCGACGGCTCTCAGGTCGACCCAGCCTCAACTGGGTACCAGACATGCTCTGGGAAAGTAAAGGCGGCCGGCGTGATGCTGACCACATCACCCATCGTGTGCCGACGGTCAATGAATAATACAGGCCTAACACTGTATTGCCCTATATACCACAAGGTGATCAAAGCACTATCTTTCAGTTAAGAACAGGACATGTTGGACTGAATTACCACCTTCACAGAATAAACCCCACACACCTACCACACTGTAGAAAGTGCAGTCACTCATGTGAGACAGTACAGCATATCTTGCTTGAATGTCCTGGACTACATAAAGCTAGACAAGAACTCCTCCAACCACACCCATCTATTCATAATACCCTTTACACTAGTCTTCCACAATTACAGAACACATGCAGATTCTACAAACTGGCATTGGCTGCCCAAGAGTGAAAACTCGCAGCCCTGGTTGGAAGAAGAAGATATACCACAAGGTATGAAAGGGTTCCTTTACTTTTTACTTACTTATCATGTCATGACGACAGACAACCTCAAGTACTGTGACAATGGAGGTACGAGCGGTTACAGAGACGACTACCCTTGTGTGTTCATATACAGTAACTCCATGAGTCTACTTTTCTCTAATCTCCTTTTGCCTCACATCATCAGCAAGAGATTTCTAGAACATGCTTTTGTGTGCACTTAATAAACAGCGTCGTCGCCTCTGTTATCTCTGAGGTCCACATTGTCGAAACAGGAATGGTGAGACGTTGCTGGATGGAAGTACTAACACAGATTGGGATAAGAGAAATCATTATATTCATACATATGCTCAAATCACAAACAGTGGTTGAAAACTGATTATTCTAGATCATTGATAGGACCATCATCATTACACTTCGGTGAGTAACCATGTGTGCTCCATCTCTTTCTTACACAGGAAGATCTCAGTAGTGCACAAATTCCATAGCACCGGCGAGGGTCCCTGATGTAATTTTGAAGGTTAAGATATTTATGTAAGAATTTTATTTGTAATCTTCCCTAAAGAAATTTTGTCAGAGCAACAGCTTTCCAGCCTGCTCTTCTCAATTCTAAACTGTCAAGGGTTCTTTTACATGCTCAAATTAAACACGGGATTTACGTTTTATCGTCCGTCTCCGATAGGACTAGGACTCTATCTCACCTACACCTAGTACAGGGATCCCTGGAAAAATATCCAGATGGCTCCACGAGGGAGCAAACCTGGTAGCTTTATCACGAGAGACAAGCACCTAACCTCTACGCCACTCTCTCTCTTTGTCTTTTTACCCTGGATTGGGGCATAGGCCCTCAACCAACTCATGCCAAGTCTTCCTATCTCTTGCAGCTGCCCTCTATGCCACAGAGATCCCCAAATTCTAGATCAAACTCAAGCAAACAACAGAATATTAAGCATCAAAAGCAATTTAATTGTGGTTCAACGCAAGTCACATTGAATCTACAAATACAATATAAGGATTACAGCAGACATTCCCAGTTCACTAACAAGTAATAAATTAATTATCAATCAAAATGTATAACAATAACCTTTGATGGAGGAGTACTACAAATGTACATCTACAAAATAACAATGAACTGCTTTAGGGTTAGAACAGTAATAGCTGGAAGGTATGTACAAATCAATCAAACTACACATATCAATCAAGAAGTCAAGATTTAATTTTCATACCATGTGGTAGATTGGGTAAAAGGATGTTTTGGCTCCCAAATTTATGATGAGTAGTAGCACACAATATGGGTGATGTGATGATAATCATGTCAGCCGTCTTTACTTTCCAGTTGTTCTGGTATTCAATTAAAGCTGAGTCAACCTGAGAACTGTTAGTAGATGAAAATAAATCTCACTTCAACTGGGAATTATTCCTTCCTTTCTTTCGTTCATCTGATAAATTGTCTATACATTCAATGTTGTCTCTTGGATCAACTTCACTGTCTTTTCTTCATCATATTGAGGTCCATATTGTTTTCTTTTAAGTGTTGTTTCATTAGACAAGCACCTCTGAAGTCGGAGAAAGCTCACCTGAATAGTGAGGGACACTGATGATAGGGGAAGCAAGCCTTCACGCAACATCAGCCAGAAGCACCATGCTGGATGTACTGACTACGTCTGAATTTATAGCGGGCGAACAAGAAGATTATTAGACCAGCGAGTTTGTCTTAGTATATCATAAAAAGAGCAGCAGTCTAAAGCATGTTCTCTACAGTCTGGGAGTGCTTGTCCCTATGCCTGAACAGCCAATCTTGAATTTTGTATACATGTGGCTGGATCAATTGTCTCCAAACTGTGGAACAAACCAGGACCACCTGTTTAGGAAGTCAATGCACTAACCACATATCTCTGTTATATCAATTAATAGTCATGGTAGATAAGCTCTCAAGTAACACAGTCCTGATGCTAATTTGTGTTTTGTATGCACACTTCAACCTAATACAATTCAGTTCATAAGTATTCATATCTTGCTACTTGCCTGATACAATTCAGTTCATAAGTATTCATATTTTGCTACTTGCCTGATACAATTCAGTTGACACATATTCATATCTTGCTACTTGCCTGATACAATTCAGTTGACACATATTCATATTGTGCTACATGCCTGATACAATTCAGTTGACAAATATTCACAGCTTGCTACTTTCGACACATTCTAAATGGCAGTTATATTACCTCATTCTCTCAATAGTTGACAAATATTCACAGCTTGCTACTTTCGACACATTCTAAATGGCAGTAATATTACCTCATTCTCTCAATAGTTCACAAATATATATATCTATAGTGGCGTCTGTGGCCTAGGGGTTAGGGTCTATTAACCCCGACGTTCTGAGTTCGAATCACGCTGCGGACAGTTTGCTTGCAAATCATTTCCGTTGATTTTAACAAAAGGACGATGGCGCCACCCGCTCAGAAAGCAATGGCAAACTACTGAACGTATAAGTGGTGCCTAGAAAATCAACGACTTGTTTACTGTGGTTGATGGCTAAGTCCTGTAAAGGATATGCCACGATTTTCATTTCATTCATGTTCAATTACATGAAGACCAACAGAATAAACAACACGGCACCCACCTCTAAGACAGCTATAAAAATAAACCAGTCTAAGAAGAACAATATCAGGATGTCAAATACTTCTGGAGGCGGGGGACACTGATAAAAAGGAAAGCATGCCTTCACGCAAAAAAAATCAGAAGCGCCAAACCAGGCGCCCTGACTATGCCTCGCCCGAGTGGTTACCGGGACCCAAATTTGGGGTGTAAAGAATAGAACCACTGTTACCTGCCACGCATGTCGTAAGAGGCGACTAAGGAGGTTTGGCTGAAATCGGATGCACATGTCCTAAACATATAGAAGTCTATGCGTTTAGGAGCCTACCAAACCAATGTGCAACGTATACACGTTCTTGGCAAAGATCAAACATATCACAAAGAGTGATTAAAATTGGTCGTAAAGAAGAACGCGAAGAAGAAGAAGACTATGCCTGAATTCATAGTAGGCAAATGCAACCGTGTGGTTCCAGGGTCCGCAATGGAAGCAAAGAATAGTACCACTGCGACTCACGTAGGACCTAGGAAAGCTACCCTAGTAAATAAAAAGCATTTCATAAATTGGATGACTTATATGCGAATAACTGGCAGAATGTACAATTGCTCTTAGGATCAAATAACATACACATCAAACAGAGTGGTTAATAAGTGGGCGATGTGGAGCATTAGAAGAAGAAGAAGAGCAGGCAAACGCATGAAGGATGTCAAATTAATGGATTTGACAAACGAGGTAGGAATGTCACTTCTCAGAACCATTTAAACTGTTGGCTACCTGGACTTATTTCATCCAGTGACACTTCTAAGGCCAGCAGTATTTCTTATTCTTCAGATGCTCAGGTGATAGTCAATTGTCTTGCAAGTGTTGTCAAATTGACAAAAAATGGTTAGGGACTAGCAAAAATACTAAAAAGTCACGTTAAATAATTTCATTTAGTAAGTAGAATTAGCAACATCACCATAGTCAATATTATATGTGTAATATATTCAAGCAATGACAAACTACTGAACGTATAAGTGGTGCCTAGAAAATCAACGACTCGTTTACTGTTGTTGAAGGATATGCCACGATTTTCATTTCATATTCAAGCAAGCCTCAAGCTTTACATGGTTTAGGATGTTCATGCATAAAATGACATATTAGTTACATTGGTATATGATAGTACTTGCAAATCAATGTTATACATTTTGATGGGATCATCCATCCATCGATTGCTTGTGTGTGAAGGCCAGGATAAGACCACTAATCAAGACCCTAAAATATCTCCATATGATGCATGCTAGAAACAGTTTTAAGTTATGATATGCCCAGTCTGTTCCTAAGAATAGAACAAATTGAGCACAAATTATTACCTATGAAGTCAGATTTTTTTGTTTTCCCGATCCAGAAGCACTTGAGCTTTCAGCTCTTCGGCTCGGTGCCACGGACATCGTAACCCTTCGGTTCAGTGCCACGAACACAGTAAATCTGGGAAACCTGTGACTTTTCTGCCAGCCGCGAATTGAACCCACATTCACTGATGGCTTGTCACCCGCAATCCAATGCGTTACGAACACGCTGGGCCTGAAGTCAGATAAGGCATGCCTGTATTGCGGGGACACTGATAAAAAGGAAAGCAGGCCTTCATGCAAAAATATATCAGACTATGCCTGAATTCATAGCGAGCGAAAGCAAGAAGCATCAATGAAGACCGTTATTTAAAATTGATGATGGAGATGAATTAGGCATGTAATCCAGTAGGAAGGAGCATTAACTAGGACAGTGAATGGGAAAAATTTTGAGATTAAAAAAAAAACAGGGTATAAAGACCGGTGGAAGGAGAATCGAAAGAGTTGTGGCCTGGCAAGATTGGTAAAAAAAAAACCAGCAGAATGGTAACAATATATAAATCTTGTGGAAACCTTATGTGTCAAATGAGACATGAAGAGGATATAGGTGTCTAGGTATAAAGCAAGGGCTATGCTATGATTTCCCTTATGGTGTAATATGCTGAGAACCCAGCATTGCATACTAACAATAAAATGAGGTTAGGACAGACAGGTAGTGAAAGTTAAGAAGTGGCTATGTGTAGCACCTTAAAGTGAATGGCAGAGTCCAGAAAAAAAATTTACATTTTGTACACTGTATATTTAAAAAACTTTCATGGATGGCTGGAAATGCTGAAAACCAGCAGTCAAGAACTTCTGGATACACACAGAGCTGAGATACTAGGAGATCACCTGATTCCATATGAAAATGTCAGAAGAGCCACCCACACACACACAAAATCTCTGATCCACATGATGCCAAGCACAGAACTTGGGATAGGCTGCAAAAGAGCAACCAGTTAGCACTTCTAATTCTCAATAACATCATAAATTTGAACTTTTCCTACTCCCAGATTGTGAGTTTTCACTTTTTCTATTTCCTTGTACTATGTAGGAAAATCAACATGTTCCATTGTTGTGTCTTCATAAAAGTAAATAAGACATTTTCGTACTATGTAGTATTTTTGTTGTCATTTTTAATATATTTGGCTGATTTACCGGTTATCTGTCCTTGTCAAGAGTCACCCTTTTCAATTTCTGTTATGCCACAGTGTGGATATCTGTAGCTTAAGCAGTGTGAGCTCGATCACAACCCAAGTGTACCTGGTTCAAACTTTGCGGCCAGAAGTTTGGAAGCAAATTCGTGCCCATGGATTTTTACAAACGGTAAAAATAGACCCCCACCGTTCAGAAGGCAATGAGAAACCCCTGAACGTATAAGTGGTGCCTAGAAAATGAACGAATCCTTTACCGTGGTTGATGGCTAAGTCCTGTAAAGAATATGCCAAGATTTTAATGGCAGTGGCCTGGGTTGCACTGCAATGCTGTTTCATTGGTTATAGCCCTGAGCTGCAATAAAGAGGATGCGAGTTCACTCATGTAGGTGTTTTTGTGGTCTTTAATGGTCTAAAATGCAGACCTATTTCCTTGCATTATAACAAATAGAGCAGACATGATGATGAAATACTGTGTAGAGGAAAGCAGCCAGTTAATGATATGATAGCTAGCAGTGAAAATACAGTATGATAATATCATTTCAGCACAATCTAATACATACCATCATAAGAGAGTCTAAAGGCAAAGAATTGACTTTATTGAACCATGTTTCTCTATACAGTTCGATCCCTGTCGGCAGAATGGCATGCCAACTTCTTCTTTGAACGTTTCATATCGACCACTTGTTAACCACTCTTTGTGATGTGTATATGACCTGAGCCTAAGAGCGATTGTACGTTGTGCCAGTTATACACCTACAAGTACCTCCGACCAGCACATCTGACTTATGCTGCGCATTTTATTTACTAGGTATCTTCCTAGGCCCCTACCTTAGTCGGCTCTTACGACATACCTTGTAGGCAGCAGTGTTACTATTCTTTGTTCCCCTTGCGAGCCCCGGCAACACATGGGGTGAAATGCAAACTACCACAAGTGTAGCACAAACCCCATAGCCCTAGCAACAACCCTAGGATCTCATGAAAAAATTGCACATGTGGCTTGGTTTGGATTTTAACACACAATCTTCAGGTCGACAGTGCAGTGTCTTAAACACTTCGCCATAGAGACCCCCAAAAAGAGAATTTTACAACATTCAAACTAAATAATAACCAACCATCTACATTCTACCGTAGAATGTTTACCAAAAATAAACTCAGATAACATACACTAAAATATGCACACAAAAAAAACCAACAAATTAACAAGAACTAATTACAATTTTCATGATCTCAAACTCTCGGAAAATCAACACAATAATACAACTCAAAAATCTATGATGAGTCACAGTCAACGTAATCAACGAGTACAGTTTTAATACAATAACATTATAAAATATGAACAGGTATACAAACTTAATCATAATAACGAAGTTATATTTATATAGTAAAAAAAAAACAATATACAACTTCAAATGAATAGGTTTGTACAAAAGCAAGACTGATATTTTCTCACTGAAAAAAATATATGTGTATCATGCAAGAAATTTACAGAAGAATAGTTCATTTTATAACTTCTTTTCTTTGGAATTAATTCAGATGATGATAAAAAAAGAGATAATATTTTGCTTGAATTTGCAATAGACAGATGAAATATCTTACATTATATAAATGCTTGAATTATAATATATATATATAATGATATGTCAAGACACAATACACAAAGATAATTGCATGTTTGTTTTTATGCTTCATAGATGATGTGAACATGTATGTTTCTATAGATACTTTGAACCTAAAGTAGCATGTGGCTGATATTATGACCCGTTAACAATAAAAGGCAGAATACAGCATTGATTATAATTTTTTTTTTTAAAGAATGAACTGCTCTAAACGTGACTCAAATGTACACGGAATCTGTTAGTTTTACAAGCGGGGGATACAAAGTTAAGATTAATATTGCCATATTGGTAAGGCCAACACACATAGTAATGTTATTTAACTGTAGTAATGATAACATCTTATTTTGAGAATACTAATTTGATAATTTTCTCAATATTTTAATCTGAAAATATGGAGGTCAGGTAATCATAAGCAACCAAATATTATGAAACTTTCCTTTTGATCATAAGCAGAACTTTGCCACTTTAACAGTTCTTCCAAATTTTTCTCTCTCATAAGTCAGATCATGTTGCATCCTGAAAACATCTCCGCAGTCTTCCTCGTTGCTATGATCCCCTTCTTCAATAATGGTCTCCAACCTCTCATCTTTTTATATGTCCAAAATACTTAAATTTTAAACTTTGGGTAGCAACAACCAATGTTCTTTGATTTCGAGTCTCTTCTGGATAGATCTATTTGTTCCCTTCTCTGTCCATGATATACGGAGAACACTTATACATTAACAATATTGTTGATATTTACACAACATCGATTTGTCCATCATTTTCAATTTATATTACAGACAAGATATACAGGCATTTATAATGTTATGGAACAAGCGCATGGGTAAACTTATTCTAGTTAAGTGAAAGTTTTCAAAAACAAGGGCTTAAACTAACAATCACAATTTGGTTCCAGCAGCCAGACTTTGTACTGATTTCATAAACCGAGTATTGTTTCCTTATGATCAAAAATAAACAGTAACAAAGTGGTACTTAAGTTAGTTTTAACAATGATAAGACTGATAACCTTATATCTTCTTGAGCGTTCCATATTGACCACTTGATAAACCACTCTTTGTTATTTGTATATGATCTGAGTCTAAGATCGATTGTGCCAGTTATGCCTACAAGTAGGCCAGCACATCCGATTTCTGCTATGCTTTTTATTTACTAGGATAGTTTCCCTAGGTCTCTACCTCGGTCGCCTCTTACAGCATGCTTTGTACGCCGCAGTGTTACTATTCTTTGCTCCCCTTACGAGCCCAAGCAACACACAGGCGATAATCTTATGTCAAATTATTATATTCACCCTTTTTCTATTTTAAAAAACAACAAATGTAGTAGAGGAGCTGAGCTCATGGATGTGAACTAAGTTGTTATTTGTACTGAACAATAGTAAAAGTAATCTCATAGGCATATATAAAGTAGAGAAGCGTTGAAATCATGGTACAAATAAAAATTCAATAAAACAAAGGTTTAAAGGAGAAGGATTGGCCTCATTGCACCAGATTTCCCCATATGGCTCGGTTCCTCTCTGCAGAAATGACATGCCACCTGTTGAGAGTATCCCATCAAGCACAAACTACGTAGCTGCAACATTTTTTTTTTTTTTTCCCCGTCCGCTTTCAACTCAGACGAAGTTTCATCTCTGAAACTGATTTTTGCGTGAAAATCCGTTTTCCAATTTCTTACAATGGCAGCAGCGTGCACATTGTAAATTACTTTACACTGGCAGCCGTGTGCTCAATGTACTCGTAATTAGTATTCCCTCGCCATACAGGCAGATTTTCTCCGACTTCAGAGGTACTCACGTTATCGTCCTGAGTAAGACCAGGGACTCGAACAAATGCCGGACAGTAGGTTCGAACCCGAGCTATGAGGCATCTCACAGCTAGCAGGCCGAGCTACTATCAACTACTCTAGGCAGTCCCCCGATGCAACAGTAATCCTAGGGATCTCCTGAAAAAATGCATCAGTTAACCAAACAGCATGGCCCAGATTTGAATCCACGACCTTCAGAACACAAGGCAAACAGCGTACCCACTTAGACATGTTGATCTCAATTACACTTATCTTTGTTCCGAAACACATGGGTGTCGTTGGCAATGACAGAGCAGACAGGTTGGCTCCGCCACCATTTCAGGGGGCCAACCAACGGATAGAGCTGACCTTATATAGTGTGACCACCACAAATAAGATTTTCATTTCAGCCAATCCACGTCAACTACTAGATTGAAAGAGCTGGGATTGAAAATTGGATTGGTCAGAAAAGAACAGCACAACAGGTATGTGAGTAGGCTTATCAGTCATCACTGAACTGGTACGTCTAGTCGGTGGACACTGTTGGAGATATTGCGAAGAAGATCGGAGCACCTATTGACATGTCCGAAGTGCACTGAAGATATTCCAAACTGAAATATGCTGATCTCATAGTGTGATAAAAAGTCAACAATAGAAATGGATAAAGAGTTGGTATTTTGTGATCAGACATAATCTTCAGAATGACATTTAGAACTTGGTGGCAGTATCGCCTGTATGGTGCCGGGCATACAAGGAAGCAAAGACTAGTACCACTGCGACCTACAAGACAGATGGCGAGGCGACTGATGAAGGACCTAGGGAAGCTACCCTAGTAAATAAAAAGCATCGCAGAAACCAGATGTGCTGGCCTACTTGTTGGCGCATAACTGGCACAATGTACAGTCGCTCTTAGGATCAGATCACATACAAATCACAAAAAAGCGGCTAACAAGTGGTCGATATGGAGCATTCGAAGAAGGTGGCAGTATACTATTTATGTATAAGACTGAATAGAATTAATTCTTAGAATTTTCAGTCTTGGTTTGAGTAAAATAGCCAGTCTCCTTCAACTGTTCTTGTAAACTGATGTAATGATCAAGTTAAAATCGACCATTATCAGTTAGTTGCTCTTTAGATAATAACCTGTTGAACATCAAGCTTGATCCCCAACCTGTTGTATTTTGTGACAGATGCAAAATCAGCACTCCAGTCCAGAAAATTGCCAGATCTACAAACCCTAACTTCTGAACTATGCAACCAGCTCAAGGTCATTGTGCAGAGGATACTGTCTTACTGTGGAATACCAGAAAATGAAGCAGAAGTTTCTGACTGGTCGATGAAGGCATTGCAGGAGAGTGACTGGATGTACCAGTTAAGTACCATCAGAAGAACAGGACAATCAATCAGAAAGTCACTAATACTAACACAGGAGAACTATCAAAATATGAGCAGATTAGAACAAGTTACTCAGAACAGGATACAATCAGCTCCGCAGTTACAAATATACAAAATTCAAGATTGGCAGTTCCATCATGTGGACATGCAACTCAGACTGCAAAGAACTACTTCTTCGAACAATCCACATCGACCAGGTGTTAACCACTCTCTGTGATTTGTATGTGATCTGAGCCTAAGAGCGATTGTACATTGTGTCAGTTGTGCACCTACATGTAGGCCAGCACATCCAATTTCTGCTATGCTTTTTATTTACTAGGGTAGCTTCCCTAGGCCCCTACCGCAGTCGCCTCTTACATGCTTTGTAGGTCACAGTGCCACCATTCTTTGCTCCCCCTGCAAGTCCCGGCAATATACACGCGCTGCTGAGAACATACTTAAAGACTGGCACAAATATGATATACTGAAGCAAACTCACAGACCTAGTGAATGAAATAAAGCTGAATGGACCTCAGTGTGAGCTACAAAAGACTGACGTTTATACAAGAAACAACATTAAACATATAGACAATATTTTCAAGCACCGAAAAGAAGAAAGGAAAGACAATAACCAAAAACTTTGATTTAAATTACAAACTCAATCTTGATATTGTAAAAATCTGTTTATATAATTCTCTAATCATATGTACAATAAGGAAACCAAAAATGCAGTCGTACAGTACTATTGCTAGGCATGGGACAACTAAGTTCAAAGGTGCATGTTACTAATATTAGAAATGGGCTAAATATGTGTTAAAGATTACAACTAACTGATTGTTCAGCCAGAGGTTGACCACTTCAAACAAATGATAATGTAAGATGAAAAAGCAGAATCACTGAAGTAGGTGGATGCTATATGGCAGTATTATTAGTTGCACAATATTATCTGAATATTGCAAATATCACTACTCTTTTGGAAGTCCTACTACACATCACAAAATAATGACACAAAAATCATACAAAGATGCCACATTAATTATAAACATGATTACATGAAAATGATTTTAATTGTCAAGGTTTGAGAGATTCATTTCATTCATCCCACAAATCAATGGAAGATTAGTGCACACTGTTGGGGGGAAAATAAACATAACCACGTACAAGTCCAGCTACCTGTCAAGATATTTGCTCTTAATATGAAGTCTTTAACAAATGCAGTCCAGGTTAGTGTCAGGATTTGGTAAACTCTACAGCAGTACTTTTTAATCTCTTGCCCTGCGGACATAGAAAACAGAAGACATTGTATTTTTTATGTGATGAGCTCATTCTACAATCTAAGATGGACTTTTTTCAGTACAAGGTAACTGTATCAACTTCAAAACCTTATGTAGATCTATTATTCTGCACATGAAGGGGTCCGTAGTAATGCAAAAAAAAACTGACTTCAGAAATGCTTATAGTGAGAATATTTTTGTTCAAGAGGGGGTGAGATACTGAGGTTTCCTGGGACTACATTAAGATAATGCCTCATTAATCAACATGGATGCAACTAGTGTGTTGCCAGGGCCCAAAGGAGCAAACAATTGTAACACTGCGACCTACAAGGCATGTCGTAAGAGGTGACTGAGGTAGGGGCCTAGGGAAGCCACCCTAGTGCAATTTGTCTGTGTTTTTATTGATGGCAAGGTTGAAATGAGAGAGTGACTGTTGTGTAGCTATTTCAAACATTTAGTATTACATTTCGCCTGTGTGTTGCCGGGGCTCTTAAGGAGAGCAAAGAATAAAAACGCTGCGACCTACAAGATATGTCATAAAAGGCGACTGAGGTAGGGGTCTAGGAAAGCTACCCTTGTAACTAAAAAGCATCACAGAAATCGGATGTGCTGGCCTACATATAGGCGCATAACTGGCACAGCGTACAATTGTTCTTAGGCTCAGATCACACACAAATCACAAAGGGTGGTTTAACAAGTGGTCGGTATGGAGTATAAGAAGAACAACATGGATGCAATCCTTGGACTGAGAAACTTACTTTACCAGTCCCAGAATGTAAAGAAAAACAAACTGGAAGAATTTGAAATCATGTATGACATGACATACATCCTTGAAAGGTCAGGTGAAATATACATAATCCGCAAGTTATATGAACCATCAGAATGTATACTTTTCATTAACTGCCGAAAGAGACTGAGACCTTAGAGTTTGACCATAGAGTGCAGTGATGTAAGTTGTACTAGCTAATTATATTATGAGACACCATATTACGTTGCCCGTAAAAAAGAAAGACATGCAAAAAGTTGTGATGTACTGTTTCTGCTTCTATCTCAAAAGAAGTGTCTGTGCTTTGTCTCCCTGTGTCATGGAGTACAGTTTGCATTTTCCACCTAAGTGGGTTTTCTCCTGGAAACTCCTTTGAATCATGTAGGATTCCAGAACTTTCAAATTCCAGAGGGTTGCTTGACAATATGGTTGTGGGCACCAAAGTCATGAGCTGAGCAGTCTTCTACTACGTTAAATGTCACTTTGCCATGACTCTTGAAACTCTGAAGGCATATTGGAAAGTGAAACTATTGATTCTCTTTTAGCAATCAAACTTTATCACAAAAGACATCATGTTGATCGACTAAAATAGACATATATGATGATGTTCTCAGAGTAGGTGAAGTAAGGTCTAGGCCAGTATGTTTTCTGTCTCTCTGATGCGAACATATCTACATGAAATTGTGCTTGGTCTTTCTTTCTTCTTTTTGACGCTCCATATCGACCACTTGTCAACCACTCTTGTGTGATTTGTATGTGATCTGATCCTAAGAGCGATTGTACGCTGTGTCAGTTATGCGCCTACAAGTAGGCCAGCATATCCGATTTCTGCGATGCTCTTTATTTACTAGGGCAGCTTTCCTTGGTCCTACATCAGTCGCCTGTTACGACACGTCTTGTAGGCCGCAGTGGCATCATTCTTTGCTTCCCTTGCGGGCCTCGGCACAACACGGGCAGCCTGATCTTTCAAGGGTACAAGTAATAAACCTACAGGGCTACACAAATTTGCAAGCACTATATATATATATATAATATGAACTCAAATAAATTGTGCAACATAATTACTGTAAAGAATTTATCTCAATGCTCTATGCATGAACAATTTGAATAGAAGATGAGGGAAGAGATAGAGGCAGAAAGCAGCTCTCTAAAAACTCTATGATAACAACAGTGAAGCTTACCTTATGCTTGGGACACAGCAGTGAAAGTTTTTCTTCCTCCATATAACAATCTGGAATATCAAATAGAGACAAACAATTCATATTATAGTACAAAAATATGCTAAAAGGGTCATTGACAAAATAAGCTAAACTGGTTTGGAAAAAAAAAAAAACCTGTGTGGAAGTAGTTATTCTTCACCCTTCGCCCCTAGGGAAGCATAGATTCACAACCAAGGCCTACCAAGCCCATCTTTTCCAGATCTCTCCACTCTCTTCCCATTTTCTTGTATTCTGTCTCCAACTCCCGTCTCCAGGTGTTCCTGGGTCTTCCCCTACCTCTATTGCCCTGGGAAGGGGGCGCCTTGTGATGCTGTTAGGGTTTCCTCAGTGTGTCCTATCCATCGCCACCTTTTGCTCCTTATCTCTTGTTCCGCATGTCGTTCTGTTCTATCCCAGAGTTCCCTGTTATATCCCAGAGTGCCCAGAGTCCTGTCATACCATCGCAAGTGGAGAATTCTGCGCAGGCATCTATTGATGATGAATGTCTGCAACTTTTTGGTGTTCCCCTTAATTGTTCTCCATTTCTCCGCTCCATGTAGAAGGACAGCTTTGACAGTTGAGTTAAATATCATATCTTAGTTTTAATCCTGATCATTCTTGAACTCCATATGTTCTTCAGAATGGCAAAGGCTGATCTTGCCTTTTGTATTCTAACTCATCTGAGCCACCTTGAATGTTGGTAACACTTCTCAGATATGTAAATGTGTCCACCTCCTTCAATGGTGATCCTCTCAATATGATCGGGTCTCTGAAATTAGCATTTACTCTCATGATTTTTATTTTTTCCCTGTGAATAGTCAGACCCAGTTGTTGCAAGATTGTTTTCAGTTTAGTTGTTTTCTCTTGCATCTGTTGATGGCTGGGGGAGAGGAGTGCTAGATCATCTGCAAAATCTAAATCCTCCAATTGTCTCATTATGATCCACTGTATTCCATTTCTCCCCCGGCTGTTGTTGATCTCATTATCCAGTCAATAGCATGTGTGGCAGTCGTGTTTAGAAAATAAAAGTTAAGAAAAGAAAACAATAACATATCAAGAAGGACGTTCTTACATAAAATAAAGAATCATTCAAAATATAAAACCACAAGAGAAATATATATTGGTACTTTCTTTAGTTCACTTGAAGAAATATTATGTATATCTGTAATGTTATCTCATGTATAAACGTTACAGTCATTATGAAACACATTAATGTAAAAATGTAACAAATATATCAACAATAAGTTGACTTTCTAACAGAAGATTGATAACCAATCTCAACAAAAATTGTTGGATGAGAAGTTCAAGGATGGGAATAAGAAATGTAATAAAAGAAACAACAAAATATGACAAATTACATAAACAATTCCCAATGTTGATCCCAGGGAGGATCCTCTAATTGAGAGGAAAGAATAATAATACATTCGATTATTCGGTCATATCATGGAGAAAAAATAATCTCTGTGATTCAATATAGAGAACCCTAGTAATAATTAATTAAAATATTTAACTCCAATGTTAAGACAGTTAGTTGTGCTGTTTGGGTCAGAAACATGGAGAATGACTAAAACAACTAATTGCAAACATCAACTGGTGGCTGCGCAAAATAGAGGTACTGAGATAATATCAAATGAGCATAGTAAAAGATGCTAATGCAGGATAGGTCACACTTTACAAAAAAACATAGGGAATTATAACAAGGGCCCTTTCCTGTAACCCCACAAAGAAAACTAAAGAGAAGGAAGCCTAGAAATACATGGAGAAGACATCTGGTGGCAGAGATTAAAGATATAAAGAGCAGCAAGAGACAACTAAAAATAGGAAGACTTGGCATGAGTTGGTTGAGGGCATATGCCCCAACCTGGATTAAAATAGGCACAAGAAACAGAATAATAAAGACATGAGGGAGAGGAGGCTATGATCAGAAAGAAAAGTTGGGAAGAAGGTAGACAAAAAAAAAGTGAGGGCATCCAACAGAGACATTTAAGCCAGTAGTTGTAAACTAACTCATCTTGTGGATGATGTTTTCAAGAGATAATTGATTCTAGTCATCATTAAGAGCAGTAGTCAACTAACTATCCACTATATCTAATACTGTACCAACTAATTGTCCATTATAACTGATTCCTTACTTATCACTGTTATTTCTAGTTTGATGGCAACTCCTCAGGTTTTTAGATAGAAATCAGACAACTGGTTTTTGGGAATAAAATATCCTACCAACCATCAACTAAGTCTAGCAATGGGGCAACTGATAAGAAGCATAATCTCTGACTTGCTCAAGTTGACAGCTCTCTAAAGGTCTGTGTCAGAACAAACCCACTAAAAAGTGAAGTGTCCAGACAACCAGTACATAGACAACAGAGGTGTCAAGAATATTTGATGTGGATAAACACAACAGTGTAGAACTCTACTTAAGGATATCACAGGACTTTTGTGTCTAAGTAAACACAGATGAATCAGCACAAAATACAGTCAAGAATGGAGGAGCGGGACTGCACACAGACTACTCAAACAGCATTAGGGATGCAGTTCGAGTACCAATAGGGAAATTCTGTTATAACTATGATGTAGAAATACATGCAATCAAGGTGGTTATAAAGAATCTGTTGAACATTAATCTCGGTCCACAATCTGTGGTATTTTTTATGTATGCAAAATTAACATTCCAAAATATCTACAGGCCTTATCGTCTGAGCTGTGTAATCAATGTTCATACCACAAAACTGTGGAACACCAGGCAATGAAAGAGTGGACCGATTGGTTAAGGAAGGTGCTGCTGGGGCACAACCTGATGTACCACTTATGGATCATCAAATCAATCAGACAGCCATCAACACACGACAACTTCCAAACTATGAACAAATTAGAATGAAATTGTACAACCACATGTATATAAAATGTAACATTCACAAGTCAGCCATGTGTACAGGCACTCTAGATTACTTCTTCAAACGCTCCATATCGACCGCTTGTCAACCACTCTGTATGATTTGTATGTGATCTGAGCCCAAGAGCGATTGTACATTGTGCCAGTTATGCGCCTACAATTAGGCCAGCACATCCGATTTCTGCATTGCTTTTTATTTGCTAGGGTAGCATCCCTAGGGCCTATATCAGTCGCCTCTTACGACATGCATTGTAGGTTGCAGTGGTACTATTCTTTGCTTCCCTTGCGGGCCCCAGCACCACACAGGCGACTCCAGATTAGAAAGTATATACTTTAAGATTGTCTTGAGTATGATATGCTGGCAATTCAATTTTCCCAGAGAAACAACACTGAACTCTGTATGAGCTACAGAGGACAGAGAGTTTTCTGCAGAGACAGTCTAGCAGATATACAATATATTTCAAGCTAACAAAGCAAAGTAAGGCTATCACCCTGTCCCAACTATGGATGCTCTGAAAGTCATTCGATGATGAAAACTTATACATATTCAGAACAGGTAACTGATGCAAGACCATAAAGGTTTGAGCGAGGTTTTTTAAAACTCAAAAGACATATTTTAAAGGAAATACAAATCTGCATGGAGTCATAGAACAGACAGCAATTACCCACAAGATTCCATCTTAAAGTAATAAAGAAATAAAAAAAACTACAATTTTTAGGATCAGCACAGGATATTGCAAGCCCATCTCCATAAATTGAAAGCTGTCCAAACGTACATGACAAGATGCGGTAAAGACTCCTGAACACACCCTTCAAGCCCTCCTCAATGATTTGAGGTCTCAAATATAGCCATGTAAGACTTCTTGAAACCCTCCATATCAACCCCTTGTTAATCACTCTTTGTGATTCGAGCCTAAGAGCGATTGTACGCTGTGCCAGTTATTCACCTACAAGTAGGTCAGCACATCTGATTTCTGCAACGATTTTAATTCACTAGGGTAGCTTTCCTAGGCCCCTACCACAGTCGCCTCTTACGACATGCCTTGTATGTTGCAGTGTTACTATTCTTTGCTTTCCTTGAGGACCCTGGCAACACACAGGCGCCTGTAAGACCAATCTGCAAGAGAAATTGTGGGGCAACCACAACGATCTCCTGCTGACAACTGGATTCATGGAGGCAGCGCATTTCGCTGTTTAGACCTCTAAGCATAGAGAACTGATCACAGAAGAAGAATATATTTTTAAAACGATTTCATGTATGATCTATGCATTTATTACATATGAAATTGAATTCCTA
The DNA here is from genome assembly GCA_020796225.1 of Arion vulgaris. NCBI lineage: Eukaryota > Metazoa > Mollusca > Gastropoda > Stylommatophora > Arionidae > Arion > Arion vulgaris. The sequence continues at coordinate 52,528,510 of CM036757.1, read as the reverse complement.
CCTTTTTCTATAGCACAGATGAAGTGATATTTCATAGAGCAGCCTTTGTGGAGACATCCTATCATAGCACCTTTTGATTTACACGCAGAACACAGCTGAAGAAATGAAACATCACAGCATAACAACATTTGATTTTATACGAATCAGCAGTAAGACAAAAATGTGTGCACTGATATCTTATTCAACAAACACAAAATGTTGTATATGGGAACACAACCTCCAGAACAACAACTGCAAGCATAAATTGATGTTAACATTATCCAGGCAATGGTACTTGATGCACTAGATTTCAAATAGGAAAATAAGTAATGGTAAAAAGCCCATTTTCATACCATGAGGTACATTAGGGAATACAGTGGTAGATTCATATTTTTCTTTGAACAACAGCACACAATGGGTGATGTGGTCCATAACATGATGGCCACTTTTATTTCCCAATGTTTTTTTGGTATGAAGCAACCCAAATAGGCAGTATTGTTGCAAGTACCGTATGTGTGTTACTGGTGCTACAATGTAACGAGGCAATGACAGCATTGATTGCATGAAGACAGATGGTTAGTTCTGTCTGTGTTGCTGATTCTATCTGGTCCGTGCTCATTGTCTCTGGACTCTCGGCAGGATACATATCGAGTGGAAACTCCTAATCCCTTTGCAAGAAGGAAATGATCTGTCCCCCCAAAAAAACTGAGGAGCATGTTTCCTGTTGCCAACCACAGTAGATACAGCTTTTTAACTTAAATCACAATGAGTGGCTGAAAAATGGTTGTTCGAGAGCAATCATAGAAGCTCTTTGGCTGAATCAATCATAAAGAGTGATTATCAAGCAGTTGTTCTAGAGCAAACGTAAAGTGACCAGATAGCATGACAGACTGCTTCTACTGAGAACAGCTGGTGGAGCTCTGCAGTCAGTAATGAGAATATTCCAGGCTAGGGAAGCATATCCTAACAGACATACAGTGAAATTGGATGTGCCAAGTTGAAAAGCACAAAATATCACAGATATATAAAAGCTTTAAACCATGGCCCAATGTACTTATGTTATTTTGCAATAATCACATACAGATCACAAAGCATGATTAACTAGTGGTTGCTTTAGAGTGAAAGAAAACCAACAAGACCTGCAAGACCACAATTCAGCTAGGGAAAGTATTTTTTTTGCCAAAGTAGACTGGTTAAATTACCATTTTTTTCTTATGTCTAAGCTGTAAATTTACTTCGCTTTAGCATGTCTTTTCAGAGTATTAGAACCTTATCATACACAATCCAGTATTAAGAATGAAACCAAATTAATACATTAGACAATGTCTGTATATATTAATATTGCATGGTCCAAACGATAGCTTTGGTTTCTTACAAAATCAACATGATATATCCATTATCTGGACCAGTCCAAATCTGCACTACATAGCTGCCAAGCTGTTTCCTTCTCAAGCAATTTGTAGTTTCATCAAACTCTAAACACAGGATAGGTCACTGACACTTCCGCTAAAGTTCAAACTTTTAAATCAATTCTGCTCAAGATTATAGTGTTGCAAGACTTGATGAAAAATGAGCATAAAGTATTAAAATAAATGTGAGAAGACTTTTATTAATTTGATGATGACCAAGCAAAATGTCAACAAGACTACAGATTTGTATAAATATATGAGTCTGTGTGAGATCCTTGATTTGCAGTGATTCAACAGACTCAGAACAAGAGATCCAAAGAAGAATATGGTGGTGAATGGGTATCAGACTATGAAAGAACATAACCAGAATTACCCGACAATCATTGTCATGAAATAATCCAAGAAGTGGGGAGACCAAAAGAGCATGCGAACAAGGGATCAAGAGGTTGATATTGAAAGAAGAAAGCACCTCTGTGCTGCGGGAGCCACAAAGAATAGTAACACTGCGACCTACAAGTCATGATATAAGAGGCGACAGAGGTAGGGGCCTAGAGAAGCTACCCTAGTAAGTAAAATGCGTCACAGAAATAAGATGTGCTGGTCTAATTGTAGGTACATAACTGGCACAGCGTACAATCGCTCTTAGGTTCGGATCACATACAGTGGAATATATGGAGTGTTTGAGATCAACAATATAAAGAAGAGCTGGAGGGAGCTGCAGGAGATAGCAAGACTTGGCATGAGTTGGTTGAGGGCCTATGCCCCAATCCAGGGTAAAAAAGCAAAGAGAGAGATATGGAGCGTTTGAAGTAGAAGAAAGAATAGCTGAAAATAATTTCACAGGTTAGGACTGCGTGAAGTGTTGGTGATAATGTACCAATTGGGGATAATGACAGAAATGAGAACATTGTTTTATATAGTGAAATTTGAGATTATGTTACTGAATGAAACATAGAACAAAATGATATTAAAATGAACTTTCTCTTTTCTTCTTCTTCAATGATTCAGCAGCACATGAGCTCTTGTCCTTAGAACCTTCTTCTGTGATCAACTTCTGCTATGCAACTGCTCCGGTATGTGTCAAACAGGGCGGTGCGTTTGAGGTAATCACCTGTCCCCCATAATTTGTTTTAAAGGGTTGTTTCTGTTGACCAGATTTTCATTTTCACACTGCTCAGGCTGGGGCAGTCTTGCAGGATGTGCTCTGGGGACTGTTTTGGTGCTCCACAGGTGCAGGCAGCAGAGTCACTGAGACCCATTCTATGGAGGTGTTCTATGAGACCGCAGTGTCCCGTTCTAAGTCTGAAGACTTGTCTGCGCTTTTCTGTTGTGTATTTATACTGTGTCCTTAGAACCGATACCAAGCAGTATGTATGGTGTACACAGCATTGAAGAGATAGGGGTGTCTATGAATTTTCTACCAACCCAGGACAGGAGTCAGGATTGCATTGCCCTAGCTAGCACTAAGAGTTCACTGTTCTTTTCCCTGAAACCGGATTGCTTGTAGGTCATGCAGAGATATATTGTACTCTAGGCATGTATTCAAATGTTCAAGACATAAGGATTATCCCATTCTGAGTCGGTTCTTGCACCTTTATGATGAGTGTATCATTTAGAAAACTGCACATACTGGCTCTCTATCCTCAAGTCTAGTATCTTTCTGACTTCTTTTCAACTACAGAGAGTGTGCGCATTTAGTCTTAACAGGACGTGCATTTTGTCTTAACAGGACACAAATTTGTACATATGGGCTACTGATCAGATTAAAAACGATAATAACAATGCCATACAACTGTTTCTTACAAGTGCAATACCACATTCGTATCTAAAAGCTTAATTCTAAAGAATAAATAAAGGAACCCTTATTATACCATGAGGTATTAGGGTAATACAGTGTTAGACCCGTATTTTTCATTGACACCGACCGTCTTTTCTTCCCAGTGCTTTTCCTGGTACCCAATTGAGGCTGGGTCAACCTGAGAGCCATTACGGTTGGAAAATATTCCCCGCCCACTGTGGAATTAAACCAGGACCGAAGAAGCGAGTTCGACTAACAACTACGCTACTGCAGCTCCCAGTTCTAAAGAAAAATTGAAGATAATAGATGTGACTGCATTCATAACGTAAGTAACTTACTGTTTCTGCAGCATCTCTGACAGCTTCATCCAGACCATACAACTTATTGCCAATCAAGTAAACTCCAGGTGACCATAAGACGCATGCTTCATGGATCCACACCTCTTCTGGAGGTGGTGGGTTGACATCGTTAGACTGCAGAGGTGATCTTCCTCTACGTCTACTTTTTCTTTCCAGTGGAAATGAGTCCTTAGACTTTCTAGCTGATGAAGAATCTGAAGACCTTTGATCTTTGACCAAATCACCTTTTTTATTCTCCTCTGCAGCAATAGTTTCAACCCTTGGTATCTCACTTTCATTGAAGTATGGTCCATACAGATCACCCAGAAACATGTAGCTGCTGTGATGGGCACAAAAGGCACAGACCCAAGGATTATGGCTAATGGTGCGAGATGATGAAACCATGGCTGCTTTGTCTGTAGGTAAATTGGTTACCATGTGGACAGTTGTTGTAGTGGCTAGTTGGTGAGGATTTCGATTTTTGGAGTGTCTGTGCTTGCCCGTGCTCAAACCCAGTGATGACTCATGAACAGGTTGATTAAAAACAGTGACAGTGTCTGGTGCGCACTGTTTTCCTACAACTCTAATGAAAGGACCCACTGAGGTTTGCTCTCGTCTCTGACGAGATTTCATTAAATCAAGAGTCCTGCTAAATTTCATTGATTTGAACGAGTCTCGAACTTCAGCATCTTTACTGATTCTTTCTGGTGCTTTAGTTTTGCATTTACTTTTGACAATTTTCCTTCGAGATGGCTTTTTCTTTCGCATTTTAATTTTACAACTAAGAGATGTTGCTGAGGTGATAGGTTTAATGTCCATTATTTCACCCTCTTCTTGTGGGTCTATTTTTACATGATCCTCATTAGGAGCACTACTGAATGTAACAGCCAAATCCATATTCTCTAGTTTGAAATTTGTCTCATATGTATCTGCATCATCTAGAGCCATGTTTTTTACACTCTGAGCAGCAACCAAGTCAGTGCTGCTGTCACTCAACGGGTTTATACTTTCTAAAAGGTCAGTGTGATCAAGCTTCTCTTGTTTTATAGCTGGAGATGTGGCGATCTTCACTGGTGACTTTTCCAAGATTACAACTGGATACTTTCCACCAGGCCTATGTCCTAAAATTAACGGTCTGAATTTATTTGAGCTCTTGTTTTGATCTCCTCTTATATTTCTAACTGCCAAATCAGTTGCAACAGAATCAGTTATGTTATGGGAGGATATTGGTGACACTTGTTGTATGCTGTCATCTGTGAGATCAATCACGGTTTCTTCTTTTTCATTGATACTGCTGACAAAACACTTTCTAGACACAGGAAAAGTGTTCAATTTCTCCTGAGCTTTTTGTCCTGAAGATCTCCGCAGTCTTTTGGAAGGTGGAGATGAAGGTGTTGTGATACTAATAGACTGATTATTATCAAAACTCAGTGATAGTGATTCTGCATCTGCCTGATCATTTTTCTCATCTTGATCATCTTTCTGTTTGTCAATGGAACCGCATGGTAACTGAAGTGAATCTTGCTTTTCATTGGTTGTTTCTGTTGCCTCTTGAGTTAAGCTATTATTTTGTTTAGTGTCACCACTTGAGGTCATTGACTCATCGCTGCTGCAGTTGTTTATAAAGATATCAGAACTGTCTACGCCTTCATAGTAGCAAGTATCATCATCACTGACAATTTCACTTGCATGTGATACACAGCCATTGCCACTAGATGTTACTGGTTCAGCAGGTTTGGAATCACTGTCAGCAACTTCACTAGATGCTGAAACAGAATTCAGGTTTGGTTTCTTGTGATCATTCCTCTTTGCTGCACTTGATGGCCTTTTCCTGTTTCCATCCTGTGGGCTCTCAGACAGTCCAAAGCTATTCTCAGACATATTTTCTAAACTTTCATCAGAATCCCCATTTCCTGTGCTGTCATTCCGGTTTCTTCCATTACATATTATTCTTGATGTCCTCAATGTTCTGCAGAATCCATTACGTCTAAAGGCAAATCTGTCACAAGCTGCTCTCTCATCTGCTCCAACAGCAATACTGCAAGGTGTAACACAAGCAAACTGAGACACTTTTTTAACACTAGCAAATTTGGCTTTCACTATGGAATTGAAAGCATTCTGAATTCTGGTATGGACACCATTTTCACAGTCTTGCTCAAGGCCATCATCATCTCCACAAGAAGTGTTGGTCAATCCATTACTCATGACGGGCATCTCGGACAGCACACTTGGAGAACGGCACTGAACAATTAAACACTTGGCATCTCCTTTTACTCTACCGTTTTTCTTTCAGGGAGTGTAGCGATTGTATACCTGTTTCTATTTTTTCAACTTTTCCACCCATCAATGTTTTCATGTCCGTGAACCCATCTGTATCTACTGTCACTGGGTTGGGTGCTATAGATTTGACAACACTTTTATCTGATTCATGCAGCTGAACTTTGATGTCTTCCAAACATGCTGCAACTTTACCACTTGTACTATTATCTGAAGTCTTAACATCATGACTAGGGATTGAACTTTCCAACTTTTGTTCAGAGGAATCTAAAATATTTGTTATTGCTTCAACTTTTTGATGGTTGCTGTTACTATCTGAATGTTGCATAAGTTTATCAGCAACATTTTGACTACTTAATTCATGAAAGGAAGATGTAGTGCCATCATCACCACCATGGTGTGCGTCACTTGAAGATTCACTAATATAGCTATTCTTCAAGTCTACACTGTAGGGTGAATGTTTCTGCTCTGGACTACATGAATGGGAAGTACAGAAATTGTTATCAGAAACTGCTTCAGTCACATCATTGTGTTGTGATTGAAATGTGTGACTGTTGCTCTGTGGATGGCTTCTAAGAGAGTTTGATTGATACTGAAACCCGACAGAATAGTTTGAGCTCTCCACAAACTGTTCTGCTGGGCCATTAACGTTTTTTGGACACTCGTCTTGTTGGGATGAGAGACAGGTGTCGTTGACAACACTTTTTGGGTCGACAACCTGAGTTTCTGGTAGCATAACTAGTTTTTGAAGAGACATTAGTGGATTATTACCCATATGTAATGCTGAGCCAGTTGGGTGACAATGAGTAAACTGTCCCATCATAAGTTTTGACGTGCCTGTGTAGGATGAAGGATTGCTTGAACACATAGTAGAAGAGACTGGACTCGAGTAAGAGACTGGACTCGAGTAACCTGACTGATGAAGATCGAGATTTGATATGCTGCTTGGGTCACACGATGGAGAGTACATTGAAGAGTTCCTTTGTACTGAGGTGGAAACATTGAACGGAGAAAAGTTGTGTGCTGGCGTCAAACCGCAAGGAGAGTAATGCTGGGCATCTGATGGGGACATTCCATGATGAAGTGTTAGCCCATCATTTCCACACTGTGGTGGTAGACCCCCCTGGCTGTGTCCACTGTAAGTGGACCCCATGTGTGCTGGAGAGCGTTGTGTACCACAAGGTGACATGCCCTGATTACAAGGTGATCTTAGACCACTGATGCCTGGTGAGGGTATAGGATTAGGAATTGGTGCTAGAACTGGTGTTGGTGATTTGACACTGGAGGAAGAAGGACTTGGACTAGCTTGACATGATGCTACAGGACTTGGCTGCAAGTGTGGGTTTGGTGAGGTATGAGGATGATCAGTATGTGAAATGCCGTAATGTGGCGACCGAGGAATATGATAAGGAGCTGGGCGGCTCTTTAGTGGTACTTGTACCTGTAACATAAAATAAACATGTCAATATAGTTTCAAAATTTTGAGCATTAAAAATGTAAAGAACTTATTTTCATACCATGTGGTATATTGGGAAATAGAGGGAAAAAGAATATATTTTTTTTTTGACTAACAACACAATATGGTCAATATTATGCCTGCTGTCTTTACTTTTGAGTGTCTATCTGGAATCCAATTGAGGTTAGGTCGATCTGAGAGTCGCTGGTCAAAAAATATCACTCAACTGGGGATTAAACAAAGACCACTAGTCTAGGAAGCATGTCCATTTACTGCTATAGTGGCTCAGAGTTTGTAAATGTCTTTTTAAATATTTCTATAGATAACAACATGCAATTCATGAATGGATCCGATGACCTGACACCCCCTTCTACTCAAGAAGATGGAAAAATACATCCACCCCAGATCTGCTTGCCACCGGTGACATAGCCCACAAACTGGATCGAACCGTCATGGAACAGCTAGGAGACAGTGACCATAATCCTGTCGCGGTCTCCTTGAACCTTAAATATTTCCCCAAAGTCCAAAAACTTTTATTCTACCCAGGTGGAACTACAAAATAGCTGACTGGGTACAGTTTACAAGACTCAGCGACATCTACTGTGAGTCCATAAACACACACCAAAAAAAAGATAAAGAACATCACAGACCGGCTCAACACATCCATTTTGAGGGCAGCAAGAGAATCAATTCCTAGAGGTGCAAGAAGAGACTACAAACATTATTGGTCAGAAGAGGTCCAAAATTTTGAAGAAGAATTGAGTCAGGCCAGAGAAAGAGCAGAAATTGAGCAACCTGCTACCTTGCAGGTCGGCTGGGGACAGTCAAAGGCTGACGGATAGCAAACCCAGAAAACGGTTGAAATCGGACACATCACCGAAGGACAAGTACCAGAGCTCCAAATGGTACTGAAGATTGTGACATAAAATTACGTTCTTGGCAACGGATGTTTATATCTCACAATAAGAATTATAAAAATGGCCAAAATGAAGGATCGAGAGAAACTGAGCAGAGCATAGACAGCAACATAGCACTTACGGCAGCCTCAGCTAAATATAGGAGAGCAGTTAAGCAAGCTGCAAGGCAGAGCTGGAGAGACAAGACAGAGTCTCAACTTGGACAGAGAAGGAAACAAGCTATGGAAACTATCAAAAGCCCTTAGTGATGAAAACACCAGCCATCCTCCAATTGAGATCAATAAAAAACTGCAAACAGGTAAAAAAGATGCCAACATTTTTATTAACAACTACGCAAGAGTGAGCCAGGTCAGCATATCCACAGAAAGACTAAATATGGCAGTGGAAGAGAGGCAATCTCTGGAGTACTCACCCACAGCACCAGAAGAATTTATGGTGTCTAATTTCACTATAGATGAGCTCGAAGAACTCCAGTGTCTTAACCTTAAGAAGTCATCAGGAAAGGATGGCATCACAAATGAGATGCTCATCAACTTATCAATGAGAGGCCCAAAAGCAAAGAAAAAGCTGCTAAAAATTATGAATGCAAGCTGGAAAGTGAGGGAAACACCTAGTGAATGGAAAGAAGCTATTACAGTGCCCATTCTAAAACAAGGAAAAGACAGACTTGACCAAAGCAGTTACAGACCGATTAGCCTCCTTAGTTGTGTTGGAAAAGTAATGGAGAGGCTCATCAATAGAAGACTCATGTGGCACTTGGAGCAAAAACAACTGATACTACCACAGCAGAGTGGATTTCAGCATAGATCAACAGAACAATGAGTTCTGTAAAGTACTGCCCTGGCAAAATTTTAAATACAGACAGTTCAATAAAACTCCCACCAAATTTACTATCATGATATAATCAGGATAGTACACCCGAACAAGCAGAGCATGATGAAATTGAATGTGCTGAGCTGAAAGGCACAGATATGGGAGTTTTGTTAACAGTGCACAACATACTTTTGCTCAAACAGATTAACAAAATTCACAAAAAGTGGTTTATAAGTGGTTATGCAAGCATGAACGAAGAAGAAAATACTTTTTAAAAAAAAAGGTGAAATTCAAAATAATAGATCAAGAATATGATAAGATATAATGATGACGAATACAGTCACATCCGCGTGGTTCCGGGGCCCGCAAGGGAAGTAAAGAATAGTAACACTGTGACCTGTAAGACATGTTGTGAGAGGCAACTGATGAATGGGCCTAGGGAAGCTCATCATCATCAAATAGCTGAAATCCTGAGCAGAACTTTGGCACCCCAACAGTCCTGAATTTTTCTCTCTCATATGCCAGATGTTCGCCTCTGCAGCCATCATGTTCAAACCAAGTTACATCCTGAATCCATCTTTTTCGTGGTCTTTCTCTTGTTCTCTTTGCTGGTATGCCTCCTTCCATGATGGTCTTCTCCAGCCCTTTGTGTCTTTTCATGTCCAAAATAAAGGAAAGCTACCCTAGTAAATAAAAAGCATCGCAGAAATAGGATGTGCTGGTCTACTTGTAGGTGCATAACTGGCACAACTTACAATCACTCTTAACCCTTTAGCTGCTAAGGACGTATATATGTTTTTCCCATTCACTTTTAAAGACGCATTAACACGTCTGTTATTATCTCTCCTCGGTGGGCTAAAGACGTGTAAACACGGTAAACATTGCTACTGTCACTGCTATAGGCGTACATTCATGTTTGTGGCCTAGAAACAAAGAGTAGCTATTCTTAGCTCATCCTTCGGAAAGTATGTAGAAGCGAAAGGGTTAAGCTCAGATCACATACAGATCACACAGAGTGATTAACAAGTGGCCGATATGGAGTATTCGAAAAAGGGTACAGTCAAAGTGAAAGACCAATACGGCTGAATTAATCAAGAAGAATAACAGAAAAGAGTACTTTTATTAGTGATTTAAGAAGAATATGAACGAATACTGAAATAACCTCTGAAGTAGAAGGCATGCATGTATGGAGGTGGACAGTGATAATTAGGAAAGCAGGCCTTCATGCGAAAATCAGTCTGAAGCACCATACCAGGCACTTCAACTATGCCTGAATTCATAGCGGGCGAACGCAGGCAAAAGAAGAGAATACTGAAATGATTTTGATGTTTAAAAAACTATCGTTACGCACAAGAACTACTTTATTCCTTTCGTTCGCATGAAATACTTATATATTCAATTTTGTCTCTTGTATAAACTTCACTGTCTTTTGTAGCTCACACAGAGGTCTGTGTAGTTTTCTGTCGAGTGCTGTTTCGTTAGGCCAGTAAGTTTGCCTCAGTATATCATATTCGCGGCAGTCTTGAAGTATGTGCTCTGCAGTCTGATGTGCCTATCCACATAGCTGAATTGCCAATCTTGAATTTTGTATACATGTGGCTGCAGAGTTGATTGTGTCCTATTCTAATGCGCAGAACACTAACCACTATTTATAACTTTTAAAAAAACTGCTAATCAGTTCCGACAGACAATATATTTACTACTTTCAAATACACACACAAAAACATATTACCGTTTGGTTTGATGGGTAGGATGATGCCATCTGCAAAATAGTATCTGCCACTTCCTGAGGATTTTGTTGTGTAGTTGGATGTCTCATTGGGTGCTGAGGTACATGGTGAGTCCGTGGCATCATGTGTGGAGAACTCTGGCCACCATATGTACCACTGCTCTGCGGTGGGCCAACCTGTGACATGCTGTGGCCAGTGCTATGGGCAAGTTGCCCACTTTGTCCATGTATGGACTGAGTAGTCACTGATGGCTGCCCAGGCATGCTGTGATGAGCTTGACTTGACATCATGCCCATATGTGGTTGCGGCATATGTGGGCTTGTCTGACTGTGACTGTAAGTAGAAGGTTGACTGCTCATTCCTCCATGGTGAGGAGAAGAATGAGCATCTGATGGCATGCCAGGGCTATAGTACGGGTTTACCATGTTTCCACCACTCATTCTATTCATGTCACCTTGTCTGTTGCTCATCACTACAGGCTGGTTCATTCCAGGCATTCCATAACTGCCATAGCTACCCATGCTGTAGGGATTTCCACTTTGTTGACCAATGAAACCCCCTTGTGTATACATTCCTCCTGGCTGCTGCATCATTTGGTAAGGTGACATCTGGTAGCCCTCTCTTGGATGGACCATCCTTGCCTATTGCAAAAGAAATTTCAATATATATTTTTTATAAACAGTGTACACTTTGTCTCAAGATATATTTTTATTGAGTTTTACATGATTCTGTGTGTCAATGAATATGTTAGCTATTGGATATAGCTGAAATATAATCCCACTGTCAAGTAGGATTTTAGATACTATAAAGAGACAAGGAGGCTTGCCAGACAAAAATATGTGCGTAAGTGGGAAACAGAACATATGACCAACACATCTTCTTCTTCTTTGCGTCGTTCTTTACTGACCAATTTTAATCACTCTTTGTGATATGTTTGATCTTTGCCAAGAACGTGATACGTTGCACATTGGTTTGGTAGGCCCCTAAACACATAGACTTCTACACGTTTAGGAAATGTGCATTCGATTTCAGCCAAACCTCCTTAGTCGCCTCTTACGACATGTGTAGTAGGTAACAGTGGTTCTATTCTTTACACCCCAAATTTGGGCCGGTAACCACTCGGGCGACCAACACATAAATTATGTATATTACCAGCTGAATAGAAAAGATCAATTATAATGTGCAGATGTCGCAACCTACACCACAGACTGAGATACAATATTTTCAGCACACTAAAGATAGGGACTTTAATGGGTGTGACTGGCACTGACAAAAAATTCCTTCTGAACACCTTTTAAAAATATGCCCAGCATATCTTCTTCATTGCTTCGTCTTTACGACCAATTTTAATCACTCTTTGTGATATGTTTGATCTTTGCCAAGAATGTGTATACGTTGCACATTGGTTTGGTAAGCCCTAAACGCATAGACTTCTACATATTTAGGACACATGCATCCGATTTCAGCCAAACCTCCTTAGTCACCTCTTACGACATGTGTGACAGGTAACAGTGTTTCTATTCTTTACACCCAAATTTGGGCCCCGGTAACCACTCGGGCGGCCCAGCATATAAGTAGCAGAGAAAACTGATATGGTCATCACTAGTGCTATTACAGGTCATGCTCTTTGGAGAGTGTAGCTATCTGAGGTGGGAGATCACTGTTTTCTTTGAAATCATTCAAATTGAAGACAGTGAACAGGGGGACTGCCTAGAGTAGTTGATAGTAGCTCGGCCTGCTAGCTGTGAGACGCCTCATAGCTCGGGTTCGAACCTACTGTCCGGCATTTGTTCGAGTCCCTGGTCTTACTCAGGACGATAACGTGAGTACCTCTGAAGTTGGAGAAAATCTGCCTGTATGGCGAGGGAATACTAATTACGAGTACATTGAGCACACGGCTGCCAGTGTAAGTAATTTACAATGTGCACGCTGCTGCCATTGTAAGAAATTGGAAAACGGATTTTCACGCAAAAATCAGTTTCAGAGATGAACTTCGTCTGAGTTGACAGCGGACAAAAGAAAAAAAAAAAAAAAAAAAGAAGACAGTGAACGAAAAGGGAACGCAACTTTAGAAGAAAATGTCATCTGTGTAAAAGTTACATTAAATCAACATCAATAATACTATTTTACAAAATATTTTTAAACAGCAGCTATCTGTGGCCTGGGGGTTAGTGACTCGGTCTATTAACCCCGACGTTCTGAGTTCGAATCACGCTGCGGACAGTTTGCTTGCAAATTGTTTCCGTTGATTTTAACAAAGGACGATGGCGCCACCGTCAGAAAGCAATGGCAAACTACTGAACGTATAAGTGGTGCCTAGAAAATCAACGACTTGGTTACTGTGGTTGATGGCTACGTCCTTTGGCATATGCCACGATTTTCATTTTCATGTCAATTTTAAAATATTTTTAAATAACATCTATGTCAAGTATACTAACAAGTGGTTAAGTATAAATACTGCAGTAAAACTGAGTAGCTTAAACCCATTGGCTATGCATTTCTCTCGATCACCGCCCAGACCGATGTACCAGACCTCCCTATAATCTCTATTCATGTGGAAATCTCTTCTTTGCGTTCGTTCTTACGACCAATTTTAATCACTCTTTGTGATATGTTTGATCTTTGTCAAGAACGTGTATACGTTGCACATTGGTTTGGTAGGCCCTAAACGCATAGACTATGTGGAAATCTGATTCATGCAGCCTTAGCATTGGTGTGTTTACGTCACATTTTCAGCACCATTTGGAGCTCTGGTGCGTATCCTTCTGCGATGTGTCCGGTTTCAGCCAGCGTTTACTCGGTTCGCTCTTCATTCTGTAGCCATCTAGTGTTTTTTACGGGGTAGGGTAGCTAGCCCCACGCCCAACCTCCTTAGCCGCCTCTTACGACATGCGTGGCAGGTAACAGTGGTTCTATTCTTTACACCCCAATTTGGGCCCAGGTAACCACTCGGGCGCTATGCATTTGAATGGTCTTGAACAACAAGGTGCATTTAACATTTCAGTTACGACATTCTGCCCAGCCTGTCTGATCGTAGGTGCAGTTTTACGATGGAGAATTGTTTGATTTGCACTATAGGTACCCTTATTGGTTTTAATAGATTTAACTGCTTAGCTGAGAACCCTTCTAACTGTCATAGCATTTTAACTCCCAGATGTGGAAGGTACTACATTGCCCATGTGAATCCCAGGGCTAGGGTACTAACAAAGCCATTAAAGCATCACCTTGTAGCGCATCACAGAAGCGATCAACTTTTAGTTTGTGACTTGTATGGCCAATGCTTCGGGATTGAGATACCACACTAGAGCAGTCCAATTCTATGATCCCTTTTATGGTGACAAAGTTTAGAAGCCAGTATTGTACACTAAACTGAGGGACTAACCTGAGCTCTATTATCTTAATGAAAAAAATGAATTAAAGAAACCCTTTTTATACCTCAACATATATTGTATTACGTATTAGGTCCGCATTTTTCATTGACTGTCAGTACATGACGGGTGATGTGGTCAACATCATGCCGGCTGTCTTTACTTCCAAGCACTTTTCCTGGTACCCAATTAAGGCTGGGTCGACCTGAGAGTCGTTACAGTCAGAAAAATATTCCCTGCCCACTGAGGAATTGAACCCAGACCACTAGCATAAGAAGTGAGTTCACTAACAACTATGCTAAAGTGGCTCTCTAATATCGTAACTTTTACTTGATATGTGTCCTCTTTCTTCTCAGTTGCCACAAAGTTGTTCAGACCATCCTTATAATATGATCAATTAGATTGTACAATGTTATTTGATTGATAGCAATTGATATATTTAACAATTATACCATACAATATCCTTATAATTAAGAGATCTGGACCATATAAGCAGCTTGGGGAGCAGATGAAATTATCTTAAAAAGGTTATACAATGGACAAGTGAGACAGTTCTAGAATATGGTAGAGCAGCATGGATGCCTGCGCGTTGCCGGGGCTCGCAAGGGGAGCCAAGAATAGTAACATTGCTACCTACAAGGCATGTCAAAAGAGGTGACTACAGTAGGAGCCTAGAGAAGCTACTCTAGTAAATAAAAAGCATAGCAGAAATCAGATGTGCTGCAAAAAAGAGTGGTTTAACAAGTGGTCAATATGCAGCATTTGAAGAAGAAGCAGCATGGGTAATTTTGGAAAAATAGACTGCTTATGCTTATGGATATGCTTTGACCAGGGAGTATGATATGATTTGATTAGCAACACTGACAGAAACAGTCAGTCAGTTGTTTTCAATACCCGACAAAAGATTAATGGGACAAACTGTTTGTCTCCACAGGAATTATTTTGCTTTTCAGGTGGAAGTCTGAAAACAAAAGTCACTGGTAAAATTTTCAAAAAGCGAAACATTCTGGCACGACCAACCAGTTAAGACTGTCAGGGAAGCTTTACTTTCACTAACAGAAAATTCTGGCCCACTGACTGGAACCAATGTCACAGACACAATTACTGTTAGAATATGCTGTGCTGGTACTTAATCTCTAGACTTTGAAGAAGAGAATTGTATAGATGCGGACACAATAAATTGTTACTTGTCTGGTGTGCAAGTCAATCTCATACTATGTCCAGCTACTACCTCCTCTTTCGTCAACTACTCACTTTACTAGACTGCAGAATTGTAGCCTGTTTTATGGCCCACCACATGAAGGTGGAGTTGGTCAGTGCCGAAACACCGACTCTGAATGAACACTATTTTATTTTGCCTATAGCGCTGTTTGAAAGTATAATTATTTATTTTTTATTTGTTCCCGCCCGTGTGTTAACCTGGGCCCGCAACTAGAGCAAAGAATAGTAACACTGCGACCTACAAGGCATGTAGTAAGAGGCGACTGAGATGGAGGCCTAGGAAGCTCCCCTAGTAAATAAAAATTGTCACAGAAATCGGATGTGCTGGCCTACTTGTAGGCACATAACGTACAATTGCTCTTAGGCTCAGATCACATGCAGATGCCAAAGAGTGGTCAATATGGAGTGTTCGAAGACCTTTTTTCCTCTGTTTTGTAGATTGGCAATTCAGCCATGTGTACAGGCACATCAGACTGTAGAGCACATACTTCAAGACTGCCCTGAATATGATGTACTGAGGCAAACTCACCTAACGAAACAACACTTGACATAGAACTACACAGACCTCTGTCTGAGCTACAAAGACTGAAGTTTATACAGGAGACAACGTTGAATATAGGGACAATATTTCAAGCAAACGAAAGGAAGGATAACAAAACTAAAAAAATAAAACATGGTCTGATAAACTAAATAAAACAGTCCAATAAACTAAAACAATTCAAACCATTGTGGCTGGGTCCGTGTATCCTCCACTATATCCCATGCTGGGCATGCCCGGTGCATTATGTCCATACCCATGGTAATTGTCTGGGTAATGGTGGTTCATTTCTGAAGATTAAAAGATGAGCAGTATTCAGTATTAACACAATAGTTAACGATATGTTGTATGTTATCTGCATTACAGAAGAGCTATGAGAAACCAACATTTTTAACACTTACTTATCAATAGTAGCAAACTTAAATCACAAAATGTTAAACTTTACTTAGAAATTTACTTTGAACAGACCAAGAGCAGAATATGTGGTCAATTTGAATTTACAGAATATTTTTACCCAAAAATACAAAGTATAATGTTATTTTTAATATGAAATTAATGATAGAGACATTTCTGTTTCAACTTCTGCCAGTGTGTTGCCGGGGCCATCAAAGGGAGCAAAAAATAGTAACACTATGACCTACAAGGCATGTAGTAAGAGGCGACTGAGGTAGGGGCCTAGGGAAGCTACCCTAGTAAATACAAAGTGTCGCAGAAATCAGATGTGCAGGCCTACTTGTAGGCACATAACTGGCACACGTATAATCGCTCTTAGGCTTGGATCACATACAAATCACAAAGAGTGGTTAACAGGTGGTCAATATGGAGCGCTCAAAAGAAGTTTCAACTTCAAATGGAGTCTGGAAAACCCCTGACTAATTGGTACAAAATATTTGTACTTTTAAAATTGTGGGATCTTGAACTTATTTTTTTCAGTTAGGTCTCCTCTCCGACAGACAGCAGAGATGTCCACTTATACCGAGCGGTAGATATTTAGTCGTCAGAGCTACCTTTATTGCAGAAATGCATAGCCCATCTCATACTACAGGGTGATGCTGCTGGGAGTGTCCCTTCATCGAGATGAGACTGTTACTGCATTTTTGAAGTTCTCCAGTACTTTCGGGTTACAAATTATAGAATAATATATACTGTACACATTCATATTATAAGGGAACTCCGCATCTGTTATCTATGATAAGAATTGTAAAAGAGAAAAAATATATATAGTATAGGCCTATACATTACATAATACTAAAATGACAATTATCTGTACTATTTTCACTGTCAAACCAGAGGAAAAGTATTCTTTCCACACATATAATCATAATGATATAATATATGGCATATAATATAGTTTTTACTGGACTTCTCAGGAGTCAGATCTGTGTCTTATTTAGTTACTGTAACTAAGATACCAATCCAGGTCTTTAGAGCTTGTAAACTAGTTTTACTTCACTTAGCGGACAGTTACAATGAGTAACAATGATAAGTCTCTCTCGTAGTTAAGTTCCTGACAATACAAATACCGTTCAATACTCATCATACTACTTCTGTGATCTCTGGTCATGCGCTTAATTTACCGTGGACCACAATCTAGGCAGTAAGCTTCAGATCTGTCAGGTTTCCACAGAGCTTAGTTTTCAAGTCGACTGGGAGTGACCACACGTTTCTTTTCAGCTCACCAGCAGAGGACAGTATTTGCAGGACATGCTCCTGTGCCTGCTGACACTGACAGAGAGCGGTTTGATTTATTCTTAGTCTATGTAAGTGACTGTCGAGTCTGCAGTATCCAGTAAATGATATTATCTGTTCTGCTGAGGTCTTTGAGTAAGTCTTTTCCATAATCATATCCAGTGTTTGCTTTTTCAGTCTACTGCAGATTTCCTTTTTTTTTTTAAGGGTTTTGACCTCTTGAAAAGACTGGTAAATTTGCTCTTTGGCAACTGCCTTCCTTAGCCAAAATATCAGCTCTCTCATTACCTTCAATGCCACAGTTAGTTGGAATCCATTGCTGTCATTGTAGGTGAACTAGATTTTTTGGACAGCTGAGCAAGTTTTATTTATAGTTCTGTGCTGTCAGTGGATTTATTATCCAGTGCTTGTATTATGTGTAGCTAAGTGAATTGCATCTTTCCTGCAGCTTATTCATATGCTGTGCTGCCATCAGGAGGACTAGGGGTTCTACTTTGTAGTTGGAACATATTCATTCGTTCAGTGGTGGCATATGGGTGCTTGATGATAATGTAAGCTCCAGCCCCACCATTCAGTCCATTCATGGTTGCCTCCATTATTCATCCATCTGTGTAAATTCTTGTCCAGCTGTCTTCTGGAAATGTAATGAAGATGTTCCATTGTAGTTACATTCTTCACTAGATTAGGCTGGGATTGTTTGCTTGATAATTTAGGGAAGGGGGTTGAGAAATCTGTGTTTCTGATTCCGGTTCCCACAATAAGTAACTAATTCTAAGCTGGTATCAAATCATCTCATCAGAATTCAGATTATATCGTTTGTTTTGTCTTTTTTGTAATATGGTTCAGCATAAACTACTTTAGTGTTTGTAAAAGTCGGCCCTGATATCTAAGTGCATGAAAAATGATCCATTATAACTTATAATGTCCAAATATTACTCTAGTAACACTTTTTACGCTTTCATACTTGCGAACGCAGTTGTTAGTTACTGAGTACAACTGACCTTCCACTTTGATTAACTCTCACTTCAGCGCATGCATACCCAAATCAATGAACCAATATTACTCTAAATGGCTCAAATAATGATATATTGCACCTGAAGTACATAACAGCGTATCATTAAAACTATGGTGAAGCAAGCAGACACATCCATCGACGCTCGTAAGTTTTCTTGCCTGTCTAATTCATTTTTTTTTTGCGCTAACAACGCAGCGGCCATTTTGGATTCCATATGCGCAGACTCACCTATATATTTCCCAAAAAAGCCTACACTGGCATCTTGAATTGATTTTGGAAAGCGCTCTGAGGTGAAAGAGACCCAATTAAAGTTAACATATTGAAATTATTTACACTCAGTTATCTGTAGCCCAGACCAAAACAGCAACGGTGTTGTTCTTTATAATCATAATGGCTGATATGTCACGTGATATCATGTCGAGGTTGTGGGGCAAGTTCACTAAAATAACAACCGGATCACACTTCTATCTGTGAATATAGCCGTTCACGCTACACTCGCATTCGTTACATGCCAAAAATATACACCGTATACATCGCATTTGATCGATCTCTCCTACAGTGATGCTCTCGCTCTACTAAAGCGAGGAAATGATCTTTGTGCACCTTAAGCTGCATTAGTTATCATGAATTAAAAAATGCCTCGTGGCTTTGGCGATCAATATCTTTTCCTTACTAACATCTTGTCTTTTGAACATTTGATTTCTTCAAGATTAGCCTTGTTTTCATCTGGATATTTCCTCAATCGGTTCTGTTACAGTGTTTTCCATGAATCTGTTCTCTTACAGTATCTTTTTAAAATGTTATTGTCGGTGTGTATGTATTATATATATATATATATATATATATATATATCACTAAAAACTTTCAAACATCCAATTCTGTAATAATTACATTTTGAGAGCCTATTCACGCAGGATTTTGTAGGTCAACGCGACGGTTTTCAACTCTTTACGTGGTTTCTTTATCCTTAGCGATCTCTGTTCATGGGATGGACTAGGTCAGGGTGTTTTTTTTTAAAACTGTCCTGTGGGAATTAAATCCGACACAAACAAATCGGTGAAGGTCTGACCTCAGACTTGTGATATGAGTGGATTTACCCTGATATCCCAGAACCAGATTCCAAGCTATGGGCAAATAGCCCCACTGCCTTGTGGGAGCCTCGGGAGAGGTAAAAGCTATGGGAGTAAACCCAAACAGAAAATCCGGAGTTGGGTCCCTAAATCGGACAGGTATCATGTGATGCCCTACCGGTAGCTACTGCAACCAAACTGATAACAGAAGTCGTACTTGCACTCCTCTGGATTCTATCAGCGAGGTCAAGATGGGGTAGTTGACACTTGGGCAACTCAGCTACTCCATACAAATTTCCCAGGCGTCTTGCGTGAGAGGTCTTGTAGTTAAACAGCTTGTTTTGCGTTCTGATGGTCGTGGGATCGAATCAGTACCACGGGTTCTGTTCGTGTGTGCATTTTTTTCTCGAAGATCACTTAGAATTGTTGTCGAGGCTACGAAGTTTGTGCAATACTCTCGGCTGTTGGTGTGCCATTTTGCGGGGAGTGACCGAGTCATTTGTAGAAACCCGGTCCAATGAAGCCAATCATTTGCCATTATTCCCCTCTATGTGTCACTGTGATATGTGTTTCATCCAGAACAATCGATGTCTGTGTGTGTCTTTGTGTCTTAGATCACTTCATAAAGACCTGTAGATCGGAGCGCCGTTTTAATTTGTTTTGTGCAGTTAAATTGCCTTACTTCTTGTTTTAATATAACCGTTCAGCATTCTAGCAGAGTAGGATTTATCTGTTGACTCATCAAATTGCAGTGAGATCCAGTTCACACCACAGTGTAGTTGAGTTTGCATGCCATTTGAAATTGCATGTATCCTTCTTGTAGAGGTACTATCTGGCAATATTAAAACTTATTTCTAACAATCTCATTAAAAGATATAGAAAATAGACGCTAATCAGAAATGCTTCTTTTAACAATTTACAGTCCTAAAACAATTTCTTCATCTTTGAAATCAAGTGAAAAATATAAACCGGTTAAGTTTTTTGGGTTTTTTCGGCATTGGCAGCAAAACTGTTTTTCATAATTGATTATTCGTTAAAATCATCTATCTTTTTGGACATATATAAAATCAACACTTTATTCAAGAAGCTTGCCAGATCTACATTGACTATCCAAAAAGTGCAACCAGCGCAATGTCGTCTTGCAGTACATACCGTCTCACTGTGGAATATCAGGAAATCAGATAGCAGACCGACTGTGCATCCTTGGAGATCATCATTAAGAGACGAAGATGGAGGTGATTTGGACATGTATGTCGTATGTCAGTGGGGGCATTGGCTAGGACAGCTCTCAGATGGACAGCGGATGGGAAGAGAGGGCCTGGGCGTCCAAAGGAAACATGGAGAAGAACGGATGCGAGAGTTGAAGGAGTGTAGCCTGATGTGGGAGACGGTTGGTAGAAAGGTAGCAGAACGGCAACAGTGGAAGTCTCTTGTGGAAGTCTTATGTGTCAATCGGAACACGAGGATATAGATAGATAGATAGCAGATCAACTGGCCAAGAAAAGAGATGCAGGAAAGCATTTACATATCACCGAAAGAAAAGATTGATTAAATCAATCAGAAAGCCACCAACGCTAATACAGTACGACTACCAAAATATGAACAGATTAGAATAATTTGTCATTCAGCGTCTCAGAACAGAACACAACTGACCATGTAGCAACATGTATACAAAATAAAAGATTAGCAATTCAGCTATGTGGACAGGCACCTCAGACTGCTGAGCACATACTTAATTAAAGTCTGCCCAGAATATGATATACTGAGAAAAACTCACTTACCTACTGAAACAACACTAAAAAGAAAACTGCACAATATCTCTGCTAGCGTAAAAAAAAAAAGACAGTGAAGTTTATACACAAGACAACATTGAAAATGTAGACATTATTTAAAGTGTACGAAAGGAAATGTCTCTCTTCGGCAGCTTGACTATATATCCGCTTTCCCCGTCTGTATATACTTCTCCTCTCTCTCTCTCTCTCTCTCTCTCTCTCTCTCTCTCTCTCTCTCGAATGTATAGAATTTTGTAAATATGTAGAATGTCACGGAAGTTTCTCTATTACAGTATAAGGAATGTGACCACATAATATACATATGTTGTTAGTTAGGAAAAGGGCAAGAGTTATCTTGTGACAAAAGAATCGGGTGAGGTGGGTATGTTCTACCTCTGCGTTTGTTCTAGAATTTCTCTTCTTTCCACTAGATACGGGGTTGACACATTGGCGTCGTGTAAGACAACCAGAAAATATCTCTACCGTGCTCGCTCTGTGACTTCCTAGTAAGGATCACCACTTATAGTCGTTGTGAACATTAGTGGCTTGCGTTTGGTGTGTTCTTTCGAAACTAATGAGTCATCAGATCACGGCGCAGCCCATAACAACTGGCCCGTATCTTCTAGAACAGGGGTGGGCAAACTACGGCCCGCGGCGCATGCGCCCGCCATTGGATATTTTGCGGCCCTCAAACACATTTATCCATATCAGAAAATATACTGTTATAGTGTAAGTCTGTTAGAAATATAATTTATTTCAGAAGTTATCTACATTATGTAAAACTACCTTCGTTTACAATAAAAATATTTAATTGATTACTTATCGAGAATTAAACAAAAATATACATAATATTAAATGTGGCCCTCCAATAGCTTTACAATTTTCAATGTGGCCCTCTGCACAAAAAGTTTGCCCACCCCTGTTCTAGGAGACCGTTTCTAATAAGAAATACTACTTCTCTTCCACCATTTACTTCTGTATAGAAGTGTTGGGGGACGGACCGTAGTGATCTTGTGTATGCTTGTCGTAAGGCACTTTGTAAGCTCATATTCATTTTCGAAAGGCTGTTCTTGATGCCGTCGCTTCACCTTTTGCGTGGTCTTCCTCCTGCTTTGTACTCGTTATACTTTTTATGTGTGGCTCTCTGTAGTAGACGATACCAGGGCATTCTTGTCAGGTGTCCAAACCATTTAACTTGTTGTTCTTTTATGAATTGCATGCTGTTCAGAAACACGCTGATCAATAATGCTGGCACACATATCGTTCGCACTTCACCAAGAAAATGTGAGTTCTCATTTTGTTTGTTTTTCTGTCAGGAATGCGGAAACTGTGTTGGTTAGTATTCTAACTATAAAATTCACACAAGAGCAATGTAAGTATCTTTACATCCCAGGTTAGAGGTTTATGAAACATCTTGCCTAGTCCTAACCAGATGTTGCAATAGTCGTAAGGACGTAACATAATGTCTTAATTTTATGTCTGCCCTAAACCCTCTCCACGGTTTTCATCTTGACACCAATCATAACATGTATGAACGTTCCAGCCGTGACCATAATCTAACATGAACACATTGCATATACGACTATAGACTGTGCGTTTACTTCAACGACGAGGTTCGAAGTCATGTTCAAATGCTGGTTATTTTAGAACTTTGACAATAACTGATATTACAAACATAAGTTAATAGGGCCACCTATGCAGTGGATCCCAGGACATTCAAATACACAATGAAATGATAAAGCAGTCAGACTGACTAAGAAAAAAAAAGCAAACACAAGAGCAACCAATCATAGCAACAACTCTCCATACGGCAAAGCAAATCCTAACAACAAATATAGAAATGTGGCTAAACATATGGGAGAAACGGGAAGAGTGGTTTACAATACATGGCCAACCCAAAGCCCAATGACAAAATCAATCACCTTACTGGGGGACTGCCTAGAGTAGTTGATAGTAGCTCGGCCTGCCAACTGTGAGACGCCTCATAGCTCGGGTTCGATCCTACTGTCCGGCATTTGTTCAAGTCCCCTGGTCCTACTCAGGACGATAACGTGAGTACCTCTGAAGTCGGAGAAAATCTGCCTGTATGGCGAGGAATACTAATTACGAGTACATTGAGCACACGGCTGCCAGTGTAAAGTAATTTACAATGTGCACGCTGCTGCCATTGTAAGATATTGGAAAAACAGATTTTCACGCAAAAATCAGTTTCAGAGATGAAACTCGTCTGAGTTGAAAGCGGACGAAAAAATCAACAAAAAAATCAAAAAAATCACCTTACTAGAAGAGATCATAGCACCATTTTTCGACACCGAATCCAACACACACCACTTAATAATCACATGAACAGAATTCAACAACACTCCCCAGATGTGTGCACATTATCATGAAACCGTTCACCACCACCTCTTAATGGGCGTCCACATAAATTTGAACAGAAAGGGGCAAAATTAATTTTTAAACATTTTAGTTGGTAGCTTACTACACGGAAATGGAGAAGATCAGATTCGCATAAATCTGTTTTGATCAAAAAGCCATTTTCAGAGTGGCTCTACCTCTCCCCCTTGTTTAACGTATGGATGCACATGACAGAAAGATCCATCTTCCAACAAGGCCAGATAAATAGAACACAGTATACGGAACAAAAGAACAACTGACAAACACATGTAGATACCACTTACATAGCATTGGGCAGAAGGGCAAGAACACAAGTGCCGCTTGATCATTGAATAATATCGTGTACAGTATGAGTAAACAAAACAGGTGTGTTATGGTGATTTTCACTCTCGCTATTCACACTTCTTCTGTATTGTAAAGGTGGCGATAGAATTTATATAAAAAGCCTGTTCGATTTCTCTATTGTTTTCTCCAAGCTCGTAAAGAAACTGACAATGGGTTGCCAAATTAAAATTTTGGCCGACAATGCTAAAAAAAAAAGCCCCCGAGTAGCAACATTTTAATATATTTGTATGTTTTTAAAGCCGAAGGATTTACTTCACTGCACCGGGTTTTACCCCATATGGCCCGGTCCCTCTCCGCAGAAAGGTCGCCACCTGCCGAGAAAGCGCGACAAAGCACGAACTACGTAGATCCGACAACAATCTTAGGGGCCTCTGGAAAAAAATGCACCCGTGAAGCGCGCAGACGGGATTCGAACCCATGACCTTCGACTCTCTCTCTCGCGATCAGCTTTAGACTGATGTACCAGATTTCCCATAAATCTCATTCATGTGGAAATCTGATTCATGCAGCCTAAGCATTGTTGTGTTTCGTTACATCTTCAGCGCCATTTGAAGCTTATCCTTCGACGATGTGTCCGGTTTTAGCCAGCGTTTACTGGGTTCGCTCTTCGTCAGCATTGGGCTGTCCCCAGCCGACCTGCAAGGCGGCAGATTGCTATTTTCTTTTAGGGTAGCTACCCTTAGACAACCTTCCCTCCTGGAATGTTGAGCGTCGTCTACCCAGGTTACCAGTCTTTTTTTGGACTACTTGGTTTGCCTGCCGTTCAATTTTGTGTTCGGTTTGCTCCGCTAGCCTTTGATTGTCCCCAATCAAACTACAAGGCAGTAGTAGTTCTCTGCGATGAGAAACGTGATTATTGTTCACTGGATGGAGATCAGATCTTCGAGGCTGCACTGGACTCAAGCCCCTGCTGGATTTCCAGTTTTCTGCACATTTGGATGGTCCGCTCACCCCTACGTTTGCCACGCCTTTTCGTCGCTCAACCATCCGCACCACTCATGTCTGCCCCACCGGTGGGCTCACCTGTGTGTCGTTCGTATGCGCGTTCGCTCTACCTTGGTGCCCGCTCACCGTGCCTATCAAGCCTCTCACCGTGCTCACATTTACTATGCATCGAGACTGTCAGGACACGCAGCTCAATTCGGGCCCCCACCTCAGGGCTCCGAGTTTCGCTCACGTCTCTTCTCTGGATGCACCCGTCAATGTTTATTTATTTCGCTTTTCCCATCGACCGGGAGAGATGTGCAGAGACAGTCACTCGGGGATTCTTCTTGTCTATCTTGGGAGTAGATCTCGTATAATGTAACTGCACTTGCATCCCTACTTAAACCAGAGTAGCTCTCCCTCGATCTCTACCCACTTAGCCAGACAGTATCCTCTATCTGTTTCCAGGGTAACCACATGGAGGTGGAGTAGGATCTTGATTAGTTCCAACCCACTAGTCCTGGCGCGCCTTTGACCCCTGCCCTTCGACTCATAAGTGTTTAACCATAGAGACCCCTATATTTGTATGTATGTTTGTGTGTACGTTTATGCGAGTGTGTAGTACGTATGTAATATATGCAGCTTAATTAATATCATGTCAAAAGTTCGGTTCATTACTGCTATATTTACTGTAACAAGCGGACAACACTACATAAACGGTGTTAGATGTACTGTTTTAACATTTTTTACAGATATTTTTAATAGATTCGAAAGCAGTTTTGTTTTATGAATCTCACAGTGACATCAAGAAAATTCAGTTTCATTACGTTTCTTACTTTTGTTTTCTCTGACATTACAAGAGTGGATGCTGGTGCCAGCAAGCACCATTTTAAGTATGTATCAGACTCAGTGGCGGCTCGTGATCATTTTTGTTGGTGGGGTCTGACAGATATTTTCGGGATAACATGGTGTCGGTTAGGGTATATTTTAATGTATAAAAAAATTAATACACGTTGCACCTTATTTTTGGTGGGGCCGGCCCCACTGGCCCTTAATGACGAGTCGCCACTGATCAGACTGGATAGAGAGTACGGTCAAGTGGACATGTGATCGTTGGGCAGGGTTCATGCGTTGTTTTCTGAGAGTTAGACTGGGGTACAATGTGGTATTTACACATTCTACTTCCTCTTTGAACGCTCCATATCGACCACTTGTTAAAACACTATTTGTATGTGATCTGAACCTAAGAGTGGGCTGGGGACAGTCAAAGGCTGACGGACACATCACCGAAAGACAAGCACCGGAGCTCCAAATAGTACTGAAGATGTGATGTAATAAACACGTTTTTGGCAAAGACTATATATCACAATAAGAATGATCAAAATGGCAGAAAAAGAACGATCGCGAGTGAGTACATTGTGCCAGTTATGCACCTACAAGTAGGCCATCACATCCGATTTCTGCGGCACTTTTTATTTACTAGGGTGGCTTCCCTATCTCAGTCGCCTCTTACATGCCTTGTAGGTTGCAGTGTTACTATTCTGTTGACTCCGCAACACATGGCGCTGTAGCAGCCTAAAGAGGCGTGATGTACTCCCATTCTATGTGCAAATCACAAAAAGTGGTTAACGTGGTTGAACAAAACATTATATGCATACAACAAAAGAGAGACAGGATATAACATAAACGTACATGGATACAATAAAAGAGTGACAGGCTATAAGAAAATATTACACGGATAAAACAAAAGAAATCATACTGTACATATCACGTATAATTTTATTACTCTGACAAAGCAAACATCATACAATTGATTTAATCAGTGAGAATCATTACATTCTAATAATGTACCAGACACATATCTTGACATTTTGCTAATGGGAGAAAGCAATTATTTTAGAGACACTGAAAATGTGAATAGTTTTAATCAAATGTCTTGCCAGTGTGTTGCGGGCTTGCAAGGGAGCAAAGAATAGTAACACTGCGACCTACAAGGTATGTTGTAAGAAGCAACTGAAGTAGGGACATAGGGAAGCTACTCTTGTAAATAAAAAGCATTTTTACTGCAGTCTTCCCTTGTATTGTTACATATTTTTACCGCAATCTTCCCTTATATCAATAACAACTTCATCTTCTGCAGAATACGATAATGGTGAAACTTGGTGGAGTGAAGTTTTCATGTAAAAGCAAAATATGTGGTGATGTGTTTAAAGTGATAGAAAAAATGGTGCTTGACATAATTACTTTAAGCACAGTTTTTTTTGGTTTAAAAAAAATGTTTAAGTGGGTTTGCCAACAAAATCTCTGCATCTCAGAATCAAAATCATACGGTACACACACCCACAGAAATTTCCATACCACCAAACAATTACAAACACCATTTCAAAGTTACAAAACTCTTTTCTTAAACATGGTTCTGACATACAATACAAAGATAGTTAAGTTCAGCAGCTTTAGATATCCAACTAAATATGTATTTATATATATAAACCTGTGCATATTTATGAAATACAAAGTTTCAACAAGCTTACAAATTTAAGATATGATTCATTGACTTTCTAGAACCTTCACAAAATTGTTGATATTTTAGATGTAGCTTATGCTTGGTGCACTGATGCGCTTACTTCTGTGGCACTTGAAGTCTTGCCCTACGACCCAATGCTATGTAGTGGTATCTGCATGTGTTTGTAAGTTGTTATTTTGTTCTGTATGTGTTCCATTTGTCTGGCCTTGGAGGATCTTCCTGACATCACTGAAGCGTTTACAAATCCTGCATATTTTTTCTCTCTATTCTGTGTACAGCAATGGCATGCTTATCCGTACTTAACCTTCATTTCAATCAGGCGGTTCATCGTCTCTGAATCTGTTTTGCCACATTGATTCCATAGATGAAAACTACTCACGACAGAGATGAAGTGTATGCAGCTTACTGGGAATATCATGAAGAGACTGGTTTAGAAATGAAGACATCAGGAAAAACGTCTCTCAGTGAGTACAACATCAGTATTGAACTTCATCAGAAAACAACAAATTAAATGGTTCAGCCACATTAGCAGATTACCAACAGACAGTGCACCTCAAAGAGCAATGCGACTCCAATACAGTGGATACAAAACAAAAGGCAGTCCACGTAAAAGGTGGACCTCAGGAATAACTTGAGTGAAAAACACTATGAAATTGTGCACACCAAAGCCGGTTCTAGTAAAGGTAGACTTCAGAACTATTAGAGCGGTGAAAACACTATTTATGAAGTGCATACAAAAGCCTGTTTTATAAATTTCTTATTCTGATGTGATGACAAAACAGGATTAGAAAAAAGAAGAATAAGACTCCCTATAACTATATTACAGACCCATTGTCTCTACTTTCTCACCATCACTAGTTTGTCCATAACCATCTTGCTATATCTGTGTGCAATTTTCTCATCTTCTTGTTTATTTTAGCTAGCAATATTCACAATTGTCACTGATATACAATCACAATTATTCATCTATCACATCTCAAATTAAGATATCATAAGAAATAATCCAATGATTTATCATTGAAAATTGACAACAAATAAGATCTTGGGTTATTTTTTCACAATCTGTATGACATCTTCATCTGCCATTGAATGACTCAGACCTACTCTCTGTGGGTTGTACTTGGCGCTCTGGCCCTAAAATTAGCAATGAAAAAGGGTGCAAATGAAAGAAAATTAAAATATATAGTTTATGAGATTTCTTAAGTTTTACTACATTTGAATTAACACTTTTGCTGCCACGCATTTTTCAACAAAGTCTGGCCCAGTGCCACGCTATTTTCGGTATGATCAGTTTTCAGAGTGACAATTTCAAAAATCGTAAAAAATAAACTAATAAACTTAGGACTTTTAAACTACGGAATAGTGTTCATATATTAATGAGCTACTAACCTGTCTGTATGTGGAATATATTCCTAATAATCCACAAGCTATTGTAGTAACTGATATCCTCATACCTATCCACAGTATCTTCTTCTTCTTCTTCAGCGATCTCTGGTCATGCGCTTAATTTACTGTGGACCACAAACTGGGCAGACAGCTTCAGGTCTGTCAGGTTTCCCAAAGCTTAGTTTTCAGGTCGACTGGGTGTGGCCACATGTTGCTTCTCAGCTCACACAGAAGAGGACAGTCTTGCAGGATATGCTGTGGTGTCTGTTCTGCCTGCTGACACTGGCAGAGAGCTGTTTGACTTATTCCTAGTCTGTATAAGTGTTTGTTGAGTCTGCAGTGTCCGGTGTGTAGTCGAAATATAATGACCTGGTCTGTTCTGCTTAGGTCTTTGAGGGAGTCTTTCCATAATCATATCCAGTGTTTGTCTTCCAGTCTACTGCAGATTTTCTCTGTATGAGGGTTTTGACCTCTTGAAAAGACAAGGGTTGGTAAATTTGCTCTTTGGCACTGCCCTCCTTAGCTAAGACATCAGCACTCTCATTGCCTGCAATGCCACAGTGAGATGGAATCCACTGCAAGTGAATTTCTGCCTTTTCTGAAAGCTGAGCAAGTTCTCTTTGTAGTTTTTGTACTGTGCTGTCAGTGGATTTAGCCTCCAGGGCTTGTATAGCTGACAATGAGTCTGTAAGAAATACCATCTTGCTTGCAGCTGCTTGCAGCTTATTCATGTGCTGTGCTGCCATCAGAAGGGCTATGAGTTCTGCTTTGTAGTTGGAACATATTCTTCCAGTAGGAGCCGCTAGAGACACAGTGGTAGCATCTGGGTGCCTAATGTACACTCCTGCTCCACCATTCATGGTTGCCTCCATTGCCGATCCATCTGTGTAAATTCTTATCCAGCTGTCTTCTGGAAACATGTAATGGAGATGTTCCATTGTAATTGCTTTTTCACTAGATTAGGCTCCGCATCTTTGCTTAATAATTTAGGGATGGAGGTTGAGAAGTTTAGTGGTACTGAGTCTGGTTCCCAGTGATCAAAAGCAATTCTTCAGGTATGGAATTATGATTTAGTAGTTCCAAGTATGACTTTCCTATTTCTTTGCTTTGTGGTTTAGACTTGTGCGCTTTAGTCTGTTCTTTGTTCTAGCCGCCATTTTTTCATGCAGTGGATGGTGAGGCATTCTTTTGATCCTTTCAGTCTGTAGAATCACTTTTCTCCTTCTTCTGTCTTCCAAGGGCTGGATGTTGGCTGCCTTTTCCATTTCTACAATTGGTGTAGATTTCATGGCTCCCAAAATGGTACGCAGACACCTGTTTTGTGTTTTTCCAGTATCGATTTGTTTGAATGGGCTGCTGATATCCATGTCGATGATGCATATTCCAGAGTCGGTCTAACTGCACCAGTGTACACCTGACTCAGGATTCGAATATCAGCTCCCAGGTAGTTCCAGCCAGCTTCCGCATCACACTTTGTTTCCTCATAGCCTTTCTGTTTGTTTCCATTATGTGATGTTTCCATGTCAGACGACTGTCAGCTTAACTCCCAAAAAGGTTGGAGTATGGGAACGGGGAGCGATATCATCGTTAAATTTCAGTCTGAAGTGTTCTTCCTTTGTTGACAATGAGAAAAGCGTTGCTATAGTTTTGCTCCGGTTTATTTCTAGACCCCATTTACTTGCCCACATTATGGCGCTGTTCAGGCTGGCCTGGAGTTTAAAGATGGCAGGACCCAGAAACTCGGAGGTGTACCACACAGCTAGATCATCAGCATGGAGAGAGTGTGATACATGTCTGGGCAGAGTTTGTGGCAGATCATTAATATATACCAGGAAAAGCAATGGGGACAGTACGCTGCCCTGTGGGACTCCTGCTCTTAATTTGAATCTGGGACTGTGCACTCCATCCAATTTTACAGATGCTTGTCTATGGGTAAGAAAGTCTTTTATCCAATAGTACATTCTACCCGTATTCCACTGCGTAAGAGCTTGAGTAGCAAACCATCTTTCCAGACTTTGTCGAAGGCCTTAGACATGTCGAAGAACACAGTGAGGGTTTTCTTCTTTTCTTGGAAGCCATTTTCTATGTCCTGCGAGGTATGCCACTTGGTCATCAGTGCTTCTATGCTGCCTGTAGCCTGTCTGGGCTGGATCCAGTTTATGGTTGGATTCTAAAAACCACTGGAGTCTAGTGGTTATCACTCTCTCCAGCAGTTTTGCAGTGCAACTAGCAAACTTATAGGTCTGTAGCTCTGGATCCTTTTTGTCTTTTCCACTTTTGAAAATTGGGTGGATTGTGGCATTTTCCAGATGTCTGGGACTCTCACCTGTCTCCAACTATTGTTAAAAATCTGGAGTAGAAGACTCTGTGCTATTGGGCCTATTTGTTTGAGCATGTCGTTTGATACTCCATCTGGTCCCGGGGCCTTTTACGATTGAGCTTTTTCAGTGCTCTCTGCAGCTCAGTCAGTGTGATGTCTACCTCCATACAGGGTTCACTTGTTGCTCTTTTGAATGTAGCATTTATCTCACTTCTGACTTCTTTCCCTTGCTCCTGACTTATTGAGCATGAGCTTTCTTGCTTGTAACACTGGGCCATCAGGGTGGCTGCTCGCTTTCCTGTGAGAAGTTGTTCTCCTTGCTGGAGAACTGTTTTCCCTCTAGATGGGTTGTCATCGTTCAGGGCTTTTGTAAGTCTCCACAACTTTTGAGTATCTTTTTCCAGGTTCAAAGAGGCTGTCTTTTCTTTCCAGGATTTTCTACACTGCTGGTTTCTTTCTCTAACATAAAGGGCCCTTGCTCTATTGTGTTGCATTACATTTTGTCCGTTGAGTGCGAGTTCCATTGTATTTCTGGCACTGCAAAGCGAGCTATGGAGAACTTCCATCTCTGGTGTCCAATATGGCTTGTAGTTTTTCTCCTCCCTCTGGGTATAGCCTTTTTGCAGCATCTAAAATGGCTTTATTGAATGAACGTGCATCTCTGTCCACTTTTCCTGATTGATTAATTTCTTTACAGTACTTGTCTGCTAGTTCTTGGAATAGCTTCCAGTCTGCCTTTTTGTAATTCCAACTAGGGGCAGAGTTTGTAAGTTCCTCCTTGTTAATGTTATTTATGAGGAGTTTCACTGGTCTATGGTCACTACCTCCAATCTGGTCGCAGACTTGCCTTTCGGTTATCCTGTGAATGGCGTCTGTAGCAAAAGCCAGATCTGGGGTGCTTGTTGTGCGCCACATCCACAGTATGATATGCTGTCGTTTTCGAGATAGGTGTCCGTCATCTACTCCCGTAACCATGACAATATCTGCTATCGATCTATAAACATCGTCATGTGAATCACAGTTCAAATTCATATCACATTCAGAGTTCGTTTTAACACTATCACGGGCTAAAAAGTCAGAAAAAGAGTCATTTTAGACATCACTATTCATCAGCTAGGTCGTCCATTTTGAAAAATTTTGTTTACTTGAAAAATCTAAAAAATCGAATTATACGACATTTACAGCGTGTATGTTAGATCCGCCATTTTGGAGAGCTCGTCGGAATAATACGGAAGTAGTACGTCACGGAATCCCGTTTTCGAAGCGATACTCCCGTTTAAAAAGACACCGTCGACGCACATGCCCGACAGAACTTTGTCGCGGCAGTGAAAGTGAGTTGGTACTTCGTCGACTTTTGTCGTCGGTGGCAGCGAAAGTGTTAAAGAACACTTCTGCAATTTTCGTTTGAAATAAATTTGATGTTGATGCAGTAATCATCCTTTCTTTTTCTTTTGAAACAAATAGAAAGTAATGGAAAATTATTTCCTGGGCCTGAATGTGCTAAAGTTTGAGCACCTATAGCAGGTTGGATAGAAACATGTTGCAGGTCAGGTGTGCCCCATGGGTTGTCAACCCAGTTTACGCACTCAACTTGAACATTTTTCCATTCTTCTCTGATAGGACTCAATGCCCTGTACCGAGATCAGGGGGCACTAGAAAATATCCTGATTGCTTCACATGTGACATGAACAGAACATTTTAGTGCATGAGACTAGTACTGTATCTCAAGCTTACGCAGACCTCCAGTGCACAAATAACTATAGACTGGATCTCTTAATGTTCAAAGCACTATGCAACACATCTGTATTTTATTTTTTTAAATAAACAGAATGTTAACAAAGGAACAAACTAGTGGCCTATTTCCAACTGTAAGTGGAAAGAAGGATGAACACAATGTCACACTTACCCACACCAATGCATACTTGAAGGTCTGAGCTATAGATCTGTGAATCACATGGCACTGTTAGAAGAACAAGAGTGTATATATATATATATATATACATATAGTTTTTAAACAGACATTGCAAAAATAAGTTTAATATTGCAAAATATAACTGATTATTCAGCCAATTAACACTGACAGGACAACAAAATGAAAGCTGTTGAACCTGATCAATCTTCTTCTTTTGTTGTCACACTGTTACCGAGTTGTTGCTCAGTGGACTTCCGGTTTTGAAATAGCGCTGAGTGAACGTGCGGTTAGTGCCAGCAAATTTTTTTTCTCAATCATTTCATCTTGTTTCTGTGGCTGTAGGTCACAGGATTACTATTCTTTGCTCCCCTTGAGAGCCCCGGCAACACACAGATGAAATGTAATACTAAATGTTCGTAATCACTTTAAAATAGCTACACAACAGTAACTCTCTCATTTCAACCTTGCCATCAATAAAAACACAGACTGAACCGACATCACATCACTCCATGCAAGCATATCCAAGGTACTCAGTCTCCCACATGAGACATCAAATGGTATGCACGCTGATGGCTCCCATTGATCACTGGTTTAACACAATCTAAAATCTACCCCTCAGATGCCAGGCCCTGCATGTAGACAGTTTGTTTACAAATTCTATTAAATGCTGTACATATTCTTCATCTTATTCTGTGTACTTATTCAACAGATAGTCATTGAGAAATCAAGGTACATTTCCCCATATATATCTTCAAAACCCTGACTATTTTGATGCAAGCCTACATGTTCTTATTACTGTAAACACATGCATATACATTAAAACAACTGAGTTTTATATTTTAAAAAAACTTCTTACCACATGTTCTGCTGTGGCACCCTGACGAAGAATAAGTCCATCTTCAAAGTCTGGGCGTGCTGTTAATAATATATGAAACAACTGAGACTATTGCACCATCATATAACATTTATCTGATCTAAGAAATATGCAGTTTATTATAAAGAATTGATTGATTGAATATGACCATCATAATTGCACTTTGATAAATAACCATGTGTGTTCCTATCTCTTTCTTATGTAGGAAGATCTCAGTGCCTGAACGGCATATCACTGGCGAAAGTCTCCGATGTCATTTTGAGTATGATGAAAATTTGTAGGAATTTTATTTTAATTATTATTAATGATTTTTTGTCGTGGCAGTGGCTTTCCTTGCTGCTCTTATCAATTTTACATTGTCAAGGGTTCTTTTAGTGCTCAACTTGAACATTAGACCTGTTTTATTGTCTGTCTTACATAGGATAAGGAACTCGGTCTCATCTAAATTGAGACTAGGAATCACGGGTAAAATAGTGTGATCATTCCATGGGAAATGAAAAGAGCATATTTTGAAGAAAGAGGAGAGCACAGTATCTCACCACCCCACAGATCCCCTATTATAAAGAAACAAAAAGGGAACTAAAATACCAACGCAATCAGTTCTTTTTGGTGTAATATGCCTGCACCCAAATTCATTCATTTAGTTAGTGATGGCTAAACTGATATGAGTATGGTCAGGTCATATGAATAACCAGCAAGTTATATGGGCACATGTCCGTTCTGACAGTCTCACCTATGACCAATTAGATCTGAAACTATTCTTCTTCACTCCTAGGGAGGCATAGGTCAGCAACCAAGGCCTTCCAAGGTCATCTTTACCAGATCTCTCCACTATTTTCTCATTTTCTTCGGCAGCCCGATTTCCTTTCAAAGTTCATCAGTTCGCTTCATGAGTCCCTCCTTCAGGGTCCTTCTTCCTCAGGTAGTGAGCTATGAATTTCCTTGGTTGTGGTATCTTGTGTTTTTTAACAGGGTGTGGTAGCTATCCCCACGCCAACCTCCTAAGTCGCCTCTTATGACAGGTAAAAATGGTTTTATTATTTACACCCCATAATTTGGACCCTGGTAACCACTCAGACGAGGTCTGACATTATACTAAAGTATAACTCAGTAGATGTGGTACTGCAAAGTGGGAATTTATGTTCCTAAAATCTAATCAGTAATCTTTCTGTGCCCCATGGACAAGAGTCTCCCAGGTTATTATGTGGGTAGGGAAGGGTGTTATAGAGCTAACAACCCAAATCTATAAAAACGATGTTGCTATAGAGACTGCAATGAATTAATGACAAAATGTTCAAAACAATTTTAACACTATATTATTGATTGCTGAATTTATAAATTGCAGCCGTTGGTTCCATTATGAATGGAAAGGAATAAGAGAAAGAGAGAGCAAGGTATGTTACTAATAAACACACCTTGTGATTTCTACTTAATCAGTAATTAGCATCACAGGCAGCCTACAAGGGAAGAAAACAGATATATAATGAAATAGATAAAATCTTCTTCTTCTTTGCGTTCGTTCTTTATGACCAATTTTCATCACTATTTGTGATAGGTTTGATCTCTGCCAAGAACATGTATACTTTGTACATTGGTTTGGTAGGCCCCTAAATGTATAGACTTCTATATGTTTAGGACACATGCATCCGATTTCAGCCAAATAGATCAAATGAATAATAATAATAATATGAGAGGATCGATTGCCATGATAAACATGGGAGGCCATGAATCAAGGATTAGGAAGACTCAAAATGCGATGGAAGGACAACATTACACAGTGGGTAAAGGACAGAGGCATGAACTAGATTCGAACCAAAAGCAAAACAGTAGAATTGTGTGACATTTTCTCTGGATGACCAGAGTAGAAATGGGGTTACTAAATATATCTAAAAGGGTTGAAATGCAAAGGATTGACTTTACTGCACTGCGTTTCCCCATATTACTTCGTCCCTGTCTGCAAAAATAGCACACCATCTACAGAAAGTGTTGCACAAAACACGAACTCTGTAGCTACAACAACAATTCTAGAGATCTCATTTTAAAAATTGCACACGTGACTTGACCTGGACTCGAATCCACAACCTTCAGAATGACAGACAAATATCTTAACCAATACGCCACTTACATTAAGTAAATAATAATATGAATTCAAAGTAATCACCTCCTCGTTTTTTAGTGTAAACTCTGAGCAAGGCCAAGTGCTCCCACACCTGATCTAGTAGGTAGTCCAGATTCATCTTCATGTTACAGCTGAAAATAAACCATAAAGATCTCACGAATAATTATGATATTAAAACTTCAGAAAATCATGACAATTCACAGAATAAATAGATAAACAAAATGTTTAAGATAATTAAATAAAAGTACATAACTAGAAATGAGAATATACATAATGAAAATATAATGAAAAAGGGAGAACATTGTGCAAAATTATGACATATACATGAGAAAATCAAGACATGGCAACATTTGAATTAAAGTTCAACCTGCTGCCTTGCAGGTCGGCTGGGGACAGCCCAAGGCTGACAGAGAGCGAATCAAGTAAACGCTGGCTAAAACTCGACACATCGCTGAAGGATAAACACCAGAGCTCCAAATGACGCTGAAGATGTGACAAACCACACCAATGCTAAGACTGCACGAATCAGATTTCCACATGCATGAGATTTATGGGGAAATCTGGTACACCAGTCTAAGCGGTGATAGTGAGAATTAAAGTTCCGCATGCAAGGGAAGCAAAGAATAGTAATACTGCGACATACAAGGCATGGCGTAAGAGGAGACTGATGTAAGACCTACCTAGTAAATAAAAGCATCTAGAAATCACATGTGCTGACCTACTTGTAGGCGCAAAACTGACACAATGTACATTCGCTCTTAGGCTCAGATCCCATATAAATCAGAGAGTGATTAACAAGTTGTCGATATGGAGTATTCAAAGAAGAAAGAATTACACTTCCCAATTAGAAAGAAAGAATATTCACAAATGGCAATACAACAAATACATCGAAATTGCAATGACCCAACTGAGAGAGAACACTTACTAAAGTGAATAACTATACTATGTCTCACCTCAATACAACTGTATGTGGCTGCCTGGCTAGTCTATCAACTTCTTCAATAGAAATCTGATCTATTTTATTGTATACCTGAATAGAACAATTAAACGGGTTACAAAATTCAATATCTGCATCAATACCTAAACTATGATCAAAATCAGTATTAAACTGGCTTAGGTCAAAGCTGATCCCATTTCTGAGGATCATCCCAATATCCTGCAATTTTGTAAGCGCCTGACTTGGGTCACCAACTATTCTGTTAGGAATCGGAATACTAAAAAGAGGTTGCTTTTAAAGCCATATGAAAGAAACATTCTTACAGCTATTTGTTCTCATTTGGATTCTATATTGCTGAGGAATACCGTCTGCTTGACCGAGGCTCTCTTCACAGGACATTGGTTTTATTGTCTTCCCAACAGCAACAAAAAACATTTGACTGTATCAATGGGTTCTTCTTCTGTGTTCACCCGCTATGAATTCCCACGTAGCCATGTGCCTGGTGTGGCGCTTCTGACTGATTTTTGCGTGAATGCCTGCTTACCATTTAATTGGTTTCCTCGTCATGCAGGCGAGCCTTCTCCGACTTCAGAGGTAACCAATGGGTTGAAAATAGCCAGTCTCAGAGCACACCTCCACAGAATGGGTCTCAGGGACTCGGCAGCCTGCACCTGTGGAGCACCAAAGCAGTACCCAGAGCACATCCTGCAAGACTGCCCTAGTCCGAGTAGTGAGAGATTGGAGATCTGGCCAACAGAAACAACACTACAAGACAAACTATGGGGAACTGGTGAAGACCTCAAGTGCACCACCCTGTTTATGACACATACCGGAGTAGTCGCATAGCAAAAGTTGATCGCAGAAGAAGAAGAACCACCAGGAAACCTCTTCATGTTTAACCATTCAGCCACCCACTCTCCCTCAATCACTTTCTTTAAAAACATATGTTTTCCAAATTCAAGAGAAAAGAACTGAAGCAATATATTCTACCAAGCATGGCATCATAGGAAATGTATGAATGGCTGTGCACGGTCATGATCATGGTGGAGACAAAACAAAAGAATGATAATAATTTGCTGTAAATTAGTAGCACAACGTATGTACATTCAGTGGCCCTAATTTATACATAGTGGTTAGTCTAAGGCAAACACAGAAGAAAAATGAATATTGAATGCGCAGTTAAGTTACTTCATGCCTTTCATTATGTAAGAATTGTGTGTACTCTGACCAAGATTCTTAATTATGTTATTATTTATGGGTGGTTGTTGTGTTGTACTAGATTATGGTAAACATATTCTTACTTACATAAAGGCATGGCATATAAACTCTATTGCCAAGGATGACATCCACAAATTCATCTGATGTACAGTCTTCTCGAAACAGCACCTCAGCATTGAATATTTCTGTACATGTTAAGGACTCAACTTTCATGAATGCTAATAAATACTATATAATTCATAACTAGGTACCAATGTAGAGTATCAGTGCTTTATTTCAATATTAAAATTACAGCGATATAATATGGTGGCATTACCGCTGAAGTCATGCATGCATGGCAAGGGGCAATGATAAAAAGGAAAGCAAGCCTTCATGCAAAACTCAGTCACAAACATAACACCAAGAGCTATGATTACGCCTGAATTCAGTGCTGATCTATGGGTCAGTAGGCGCCAGCTATAGCACAATGTTCTTACAGTCTAAGGCACAAATCACACGCAGACCACAAAGAATGATTCAACAAGTGGTTGATGTAAAATGACGATAACAACAGCCTTTGGTTAACAAGAGGTTTTTGATAATTTTTAAGGTGACATCTCAAATTATATGTGAGGGAATGCTAATCCGAAACAAATGCTTGCAGAAAATGGATGCACCAGGCCGTAAGGTGTATTAACATGATGCAACGACCCCTCACAATGAGAAATGGGATAACGGATTCTACGGCCGCCAATCTGCCTCGGAGATTTAGCCATGCAGTAAGAATGTCAGACCTACCATCACAAGGGTGGCCAAAACTTAAACTTACTGCGGGAAGAGGTCGACACAAACGGGAAGCAGAAATCATCTGATGCCCGAGTGGTTACGGGCCCAAATTTGGGGTGTAAAGAATAGAACCACTGTTACCTGCCATGCATGTCATAAGAGGCGACTAAGGAGTTTGGCTGAAATCGGATGCATGTGTCCTAAACGTGTAGAAGTCTATGCATTTAGGGGCCTACCAAATCAATGTGCAACGTATACACTTTCTTGGCAAAGATCAAACATATCACAAAGAGTGATTAAAATTGGTCGTAAAGAATGAACGCGAAGAAGAAAATAATCTGACAAAGTTTTTTTGTTAAGTGTTATAATATCAGTGTACTTAACAGTAATATCAGTGTACTTAACAGTAGTATCAGATGTTATTGTGGGGACTGCCTAGAGTAGTTGATAGTAGCTCGGCCTGCTAGCTGTGAGACGCCTCATAGCTCGGGTTCGAACCTACTGTCCGGCATTTGTTCGAGTCCCTGGTCTTACTCAGGACGATAACGTGAGTACCTCTGAAGTCGGAGAAAATCTGCCTGTATGGCGAGGAATACTAATTACGAGTACATTGAGCACACGGCTGCCAGTGTAAAGTAATTTACAATGTGCACGCTGCTGCCATTGTAAGAAATTGGAAAAACGGATTTTCACGCAAAAATCAGTTTCAGAGATGAAACTTCGTCTGAGTTGAAAGCGGACGAAAGAAAAAAAAAAAAAAAAGATGTTATTGTAAAGTCCCTTGAGTCGGGTTGTTGGAGATGGATAATGGAAATATACTGCAATTGTTTAGCGACCATCAGTTGGAGGAGGGCGCATAAATTGATTTGACACACAAATCTGTACTGTGTTTGAAGGAATTGAGAATCCAACATTGTACTGGCAGGACTGGGTACCTCGGTGACAGAGTTACTGGGGGAGACTGAGTAGCCAACTTATAGGTGTGTCCAAAGTGCTATGATGCCAGTTTAAAAAAAAAATTCAATGATGATATTGTAAAAATATTAAAGTAACTGTATCAGGAGATTATACGGTTAAAAATCAGTTAAAGTAGTTGAACTGAGACCTTATCAAAAACAAAAGGATACTATATTCATGTAAGATCAACTGCACCATTTTTTCACTTGTTTTTGTAAGAGGTAATGTTGCATTGAAGGATATGCCACCTCCTTTTTTTTGCTGTTGAAAATGAATATTAAAATAGTTGAAAAAAACCCAACAAATATAACATTTCAAGTAAGTTATGGAAATAGATGAGCAACAACAAAATATAAGAACAACATATCAAGTATCTTATGTAAGTAGCTGAGCAAACCTTATTGCCTGCTCAGTGATTACATGGAAAATATGAGCAATATACTTTAAATACAATTATAATTGATTAATGTCACTGCCAAATCAATGTACAACTGTTTAACTTAGCTTGTGATAGAAAATATTGTATTAGAAACAAACACAGATAAATCAGACAAAATTTAGGTCTACAATGTGTGTTCTGTGCCTGGCTGTGTTGTGGTCGACTAGTCTCTCTAAGGAAGGGCGAAAAGTACAAATTAGTAGCCATGCTGATGATCCATAGAACACACAAGTTAACCTCACGTCCCTGTGGTGTAGACCAGAAAACTCTGACCACGAGGTTCAAGGCTAACAGGGTTTTAGCTCAACTAGGGAGATGGAATTCCTAGGCTTTTTTTGTGTTTTACTTAGGAAGGTGAAACCAAATATAAAGCATGCAAAAGCTGAATGTGCTGGCCTATGGGTTTGTAGGCACCTGTCACAACGAATTCATGTTCTAATGCACAAATCAAAGACTACAAAGAGTTGTTTAACAAATGGTTGATGTAGAGCAAACAAAGATGATACAATGTAAAGATTCCACAAAAAAATCTGATAATAGAAAGAATGCTTACGTTACAATGAAACAATATGACCAAAGAGGAACAATTTAATCTTAGCAGAGAAGCAGTATGATATTGCTTTGAATACACAAAACAATATGACAGACATATATACGGCTATATACTCAAAATGATCAGTAAAATGCTTCAAATTTAGATATACCTTAAAGTATATATTTGGTTTCTGTGTGTTGAGCCTTATTCCAACTTCCTCCAACTCCTTTTCTAAAAGTTCTCTATAATAAATTAACCACACAAACATGAAAGAATCATTTTCAATGGCTATGTTTGAAGCATACAAAAATGAACAAAATGTTATTTATATTTTTTATTTGATTGTCGCATTTTCTTTAAAACCAACAACGTTTACACTTCTTCTTTTGTAGTCACACTGTTACCGGGTTGTTGCCCAGTGTCATAGTTTTCTGTGTTTGTCTTGCGCTGCTCTAGTGGCTTGGGTGATAGATATTTTTTTTCCTTTTTGACAGGATTCTGCTATGACACACATCACAAAGAGTGGATAAATTGATTTACAAGAATGAACGCAAAGAAAAAGAAGAATGCTGATAATCTATTGTCTTTGAAAATGACTACCTCTATATTTGACAAATTATAATATTTCAGAACATCATAGGTACACAAGGAAGGATGTAGGACATAAGATAGCTCTGATATTTTCCCCCTAGTACCAACAGAACTGGTCCCATGCTATAGTATCTTCTTCTTCTTGCGTTCGTTCTTTCGACCAATTTCAATCACTCTTTGTGATATGTTTGATCTTTGCCAAGAACGTGTATTCGTTGCACATTGGTTTGGTAGGCCCCTAAACACAGACTTCTACACATTTAGGACACATGCATCCGATTTCAGCCAAACCTTCTTAGTCGCTTCCAAGCGCAGTGATGTGATGACCCTTTTGCAGTAAACATTTTAACACATTTCTTTTTCTTCGATCAACTTCTACTATGTGTCCTAAGCACTGTGGTCTTCACCGGTCCCACATAGTTTGTTCTGAAGGGTTGTTCCTATTGGCCAGATTTTTATTCTCAGGCTGGGGCAGTCTTGCAAGATGTACTTTGGAGACTGCTTTGGTACACCACAGTGCAGGCAGCCGAGTCTCTGAATCCAATCTATGGAGGTGTGCTTTGATGTCCACAGTTTCCCGTTCTAAGTCTGAGGACTGCGCTTTTCTGTTTAATGTATTTATGTCATCATGCTCTGGTTTGTATCCTCCATTTGTTTTTCTCCACATCATTTTTCTGGACTGTTTCAGGAGTCTTTGTTACTGTAAAGCTTTAACACATGCCAAGAGTATAGATTAACCAGGAGGCAGTCTGGTAGCAGGAAATGAGCACAGTGAATGCTACCTTGGCTGCTGTATAAATGTGCAACACAGAAAACCCCCTTTGTTCCCGAGTGTTAGGGCAGTTCAATTCTGGTTCCTGTCCGGGTAAAAAAAATCCCGACACACTAGCTCTTCAATGATATGTACAACATAAATACTAGGCTATATGTCACTTTGAGAAATAGTAAGACCCCAAGT
This sequence comes from Arion vulgaris, assembly GCA_020796225.1. NCBI lineage: Eukaryota > Metazoa > Mollusca > Gastropoda > Stylommatophora > Arionidae > Arion > Arion vulgaris. The sequence goes on along the minus strand of CM036757.1, from coordinate 52,485,919 downwards.
GCAGATGGATCATAGAAGAAGATGAAGGATGCCAATGCATGGGACTAGCAATCTTCTTGAACGCTCCATATCGACCACTTGTTAACCACTCTGTGTGATCTGAGCCTAAGAGCGATTGTACGTTGTGTCAGTTATGCGCCTACAAGTAGGCCAACACATCCGATTTCTGCAATGCTTTTCATTTACTAGGGTAGCTTCCCTAGGCCCTACCTAAATCGCCTCTTACAAAATGCCTTGTAGGTTGCAGTAGTACTATTCTTTGCTTCCCTTGTGGGCCCCGGTATCACACTGGCAAAGGACTAGCAATCTTATTATGTAAAAGACATTTTTTTAACAGAAATCAACCATCCAACTGTAAAACACGCAGAGCAGCTGTGATCCAATGTTTCTATTAAGAGTTGAAATGGAAAGATGATGATTGCTAATAATTGTCAAGCTTATCAAACATGATAAACAGGACCATAAATTTACCTTTGTATCTCCCCTTTCATTGCGTCTAACATGATAATAATCAAGTCTGATGTCCTAGCAACTGCAATCACCTGACGACCTCGACCTTTACCTAGAAACATAAATTTTAAAAACCATTAAATAGTAGCAGATCTGTACTTATTGCTACATCTGTCAAAGACTACATCGGCAAAAAAATAACAAGAACCACTATTTCAACAAAGATTGTTAAGTGAACTCTAGTTGGTTAATAAATTCTTTCAGTCTCAAGAACACATCCTCACCAATGGAAGAGTCATCACCATCATGGAAAAGGTTGCCCTGGAAAGCATCTAGTACATCACCATTACCCATTTAAATTTTACTCACTTTTGATGCTTTTCGGACACATCAAACGACATGAGTGCCTAGAGAAAATAATTTTGGAGGGAATGGTGTCCGGAAGAAGAATGAGAGGAAGACCTAAAAGATGAGTGCAAGATGTCATTGACGATCTGGGAATGACTGCTACTGATGTCAGCCAACTTGCACAGAACAGAGTTTTCAGGACTGCTGTCATAAGAGCCAAGTTCCGGAAGGGACAAGCTACTTGATGATGATGCTTTTCGCACACAGTGAAACAGACTCTTTTTTGCACAGTGAAACAAGACTTCATTTTCGCACACAGTGAAACAGACTCCAGGTAACATACACATGCAATGAATACAATATAATAAACATAGGCAAAACTGAAGTAATGACATTCGCTAAAGAGGAAAATGCTACCAATATCTCCATCGACAAACATCAATTAAAGCAAGTCACAGACTTTACACACCAAGGGAACATTTTCTCAGCAAATAGAAGAATAACTAATGAAACCCAACATAGATGCAATAAAGTAAATAAATTCATAGAACAAAAAGCACCAATTTTGAAATGCAAACATGTCACCATGAACACTAAATGAACATTTTCAACACGATCTTTCTTCCCACATTATGCTATCAGTGCCAAACTTGGACGCTGACATCAAACGATAGATGAATAACTAGTCCCAACAGAGAAGTGTTTACGCAGAATTCTGAAAGTATCAAGAAGAGATCGGTTTAGAAATGAAGAAATCAAGAAAAAAGTGGGTACAACATCAGTACTGAGCTTCATCAAGAAACAACAAATTAAATGGTTCTGCCACATACGTAGATTACCAACAGAGCGCCTCAATGTTACTCTGATGCAGAGGATACAAAGGAAAAGATTGTCCACGCAAAAGGTGGACCACAGAGATTGCCCAGCCGACAAAAACACTGTTTATGTTGCGCACACAAAAGCCTGTTCTAGAAATCTCTTCTTATCCTTCTCTTCTTATCCTGATGCCGTAAGGTAAAACAGGATTAGAGAAAAGAAAGAAAGAAATACCTAGAAGATATTCAACAGAGAAAATTCCTGATGTAGCACTACGTCATACCCAGACAAGTTATCAGTGTTTTGCCATGATGTAGGTCTACATTATACCCTGTTAACAGGTTAACTACCAGCTAGCCCCACTGTTAAGGCACCCAAAAATTTCACAGGCAGCTAAGCAACAGATGATCAACAGCATTTTTATACCTACTTTGTGTTACCAGAGTCAAACATGGACATTGAGCAAAGTGCAGTCACAAAAATAACTACATGTGAAATGTGTTGCCTGCGAAAAGTTACCAACAACACAAGAAAAGACAGAATCACCAACATCAGCATAAGAAAGAAAGTTGGCAAAAAACCGTGCTTGAATTACATAGATAAACAAAGAATGAAGTGGTTTGGCCACTTAATAAGAATGCATCCAAACTCCACAGTATACAGAGTCTTCTACAACAGAACATCGGGAAAGAAGGCAAGAGGAAGACCACGGAAAAGATGATTAGATGGCGTAGCAGAATTCTGTGAAAGAGCAAATATAACAATCACACAAGCCACCAGAACAGCGCAAGACAAAAACAGAAAACCACGACACTGGGCAACAACCCGGTAGCAGTGTGACGACAAAAGAAGAAGAAGAAGAACAGGTTACTAACAACAAAGATTTCATTGGTAAAGCAAGACAAAACATCTTACCTTGAGCAGCTCCTTCTATAATCCCTGGCAAGTCAAGTAACTGAATATTTGCTCCATTGTACTGAAAAAAATTTAATTAAAAATACTAACACTCTAGCACAATGTACCTCACTCTATGTCTCAAACTTCAGAAAGTCACAAAGATGTGGGGTCAATAAGTGGTTTTCAATAGTGAACAAAGAAGAAGAAGAATACAATATACATCATCAGTATCAACTTCTGCTACATGTTTTAAACTAACAACTTGTTTTTCTCTCTATTATACTTCAAATGTTGAGTATATTCTTCTTCTATTCTTCCCTCACCATCACCTACCAGTACTTACAACAAAATCATCCTTGTCCAGAAAACAAAGATAATATCAAATGACCACCACACCTAGTGATATCTTACTTTTTAACCAGCAGCATACATGAGTTATGTGAACAATAGCACATCCACCACCTTTACTACACAGTGTTTTTCTGTTAGTTACTTGAGGCTAGGTCTGAGAGTCATTTGAATAAATTACACTTCAACTGGTGATTTCAAACCTGAGACTATCTATCTAGGAAACAAGTGCATTAACCATTGTGCTACCACCAAATCATTAAGGTTTTACCAGTATTTATTCTTCTTCTGTTTGGCCACAGAACAAAGCGGTCAATTGTCGACATGTCTTGTGGAGTCATATTGGACTATGACAAAATCTCTCCACCTTATTTGATCTGTGACTTTTACAAGGTGATCCCAAGTCTGACCCACAGACTGAATTTCCATCGGCACTATTTCCCACCAGATTGTCTTTGGTCCATCTCTCTTTCATCTTCCCTTTTCTAACAGTACTTGCTGTGCTGCCAAATAAATGGCTTACTCAATGCAGATAAATAAGAACATTGTCAAAGTTCAAGATCAGTTACCTCTATGACTCCTGGTATACAAGTCAAGGTGGTGAACTCGTATGAAGCAGATTCACTGTGTGTAGATGTCAGTGTGTTCAGAAGTGTGGACTGCAACAAAAAAATCAAAACAAATTTAATAAATATTGTAAACATTTCACTTACTTTTAGTTGAATGTTGAACACCAACAATTTAAAACTTAAATATACAATGAAAATTGTGGCATATCCTTTACAGGACTTAGCCATCAACAACAGTAAACAAGCCGTAGATTTTCTAGGCACTACTTATACATTCAGTAGTTTGCCATTGATTTCTGAACGATGAGGTCTATTTTATCGTTCGTAAAAACCAAGGGAACTCTCTCGCTTCGTCTTTTTCTGGCATGTTTATCATTCTAATTGTGATATATATACATAGCCTTTGCCAAGAACATAATTTTACATCACAACGTTCAGTCCCATTTGGAGCTATAGTGCTTATCCTTCAGTGAAGTGTCTGATTTCAATCAGTGTTTACTGGGTTCGCTCTCCGTTAGCCTTTCACTGTCCCCAGCCAACCCTACAAGACAGCAGATTGCTATTTTCTTTTAGGGTAGCGACCCTTAGACGACCTGCCCTCCCGGGATGATAAGCGTCATCTGCCCAGCTAACCCGTCTTTCTATGGACAACTTGGTTTGACTTCCGTCCAGTTTTTTGTACGGTTTGCCCTGCTAGCCTTTGATTGTCCCCAATCAAACTACAAGGCAGCAGTAGTTCCATGCGAGCAGGAATGCGCACTGGCTTCAACCTCTGCTGGGCTTTCCAGTTTTCTGCACGTTTGGGTGGCCCGCTCACCCTGGTGCCTGCCGTGCACGTCTGTCCACCCGTGCATCATCCGCATGCGTGCTCACTCTGCCTTGGTGCCTGCCTCACCAACTTCATCAGTTCTCACCGTGCTCACACTTGCCTCTGGGCTGTCCGAACCTTGGGCTTAACTCAAGCCTTACCTTCGGACTCTTGCCCTCTCGGAGTTTTGCCCCATGTTGACCGCGACTCTTCTCCTCGTCATCCCTTGATGTTTATCCGTCCAGCTTTTTCCATTGGCCGGGAGAGACAAGCATTAGTGGTCACTCTGGGATTTCGTTCATCTGTGTTGCGAACAGATCCCATCAAGCGTGACTACCTCTGCATCTCTACCTACACCAGAGTAGCTCTCCCTCGATCCCTGCCCTCTTAGCCAGACCAGAACCAATATCTGTTACCAAGGCAAATACGAGGAGGTGGGGCAGAGTCTTGATTAGTGTCAGCTCATTAATCCTGGCATGACGTTGTCCCCATGCGCCGTTGACACCACCAAGTGAACTAATTTGCTTCTAAACTTTCATGCCACGGAGTTTGAACCAGGTACGCTTGGGTTGTAAGCTCACTACTATTAAACTACAGACGCTCAAAATATACAATACTAATTCATAATTGCAGTGGCAGAAACTGTCAATTTATGTAGATCAAGGATTGACTTCACAGCACCAGGTTTCCCCATATGACTTGTGTTTCTCTCCCTAGAATTGACAAGCCACATGTACAAAGCAGAGATCCTTAGCTATGGCAACAAGACTGGGGATCTGTAGAAAAACATGCACTCAACAACTTCTTCTTCGCCCGCTATGAATTCAGGCATATTCAGTGCTCCTGGTAATGCGCTTCTTACTGATCTTTGCATGAAGGCCTGCTTTCCTTATTATCAGTGACCCCCGACCCCCTTTCAGGTGTGGCTTCTCCGACTTCAGAGGTATCTTGTGAACTGAACGAAGCAGTCCAGATTTGAACCCGTGACCTTCAGGAAGCACGGCAGGTTTAACTCCTTAAAGAGAAACTCCAATGTTCGTTGACGTTCAGGTCTTGTAGAAGCCTATATTTTTCATTTTCATTGTCCTGGCCTTTCTAAAAAATTTTCTGTAAAAACACCCTTGATCATCATATTACTGGGGGACTGCCTAGAGTAGTTGATAGTAGCTCGGCCTGCTAGCTGTGAGATGCCTCATAGCTCGGGTTCGAACCTACTGTCCGGCATTTGTTCGAGTCCCCTGGTCTTACTCAGGACGATAACGTGAGTACCTCTGAAGTCGGAGAAAATCTGCCTGTATGGCAGGGAATACTAATTACGAGTACATTGAGCACACGGCTGCCAGTGTAAAGTAATTTACAATGTGCACGCTGCTGCCATTGTAATAAATTGGAAAAACGGATTTTCACGCAAAATCAGTTTCAGAGATGAAACTTTGTCTGAGTTGAAAGCGGACGAAAGAAAAAAAAAATAAAAAAATCATATTACTGATTCAGAAACAAGAAAATATCAATTCTGCATGTCATTTTTCCAGGTAGGAACAATAGAGATAGAAACTGTCACTGTTTGATTAGAAAATTTTACGTTACCTTGCCAACTGAAGGGAAACCAATAAGAGCAACTCTGGCATCTCCAGATTTCATCACATCAAATCCTTCACCCTGTTCAATCAAAAATCAAACAAGATTCATGTATAAATGTATCATAAAGTCATTAATGGAAATTAATGTCATTTTCTTATTTCTCTTTGCATTTCCTTCTCTTTAAAAAAAAATCAGACTTGAGTTTTTGCAAACTTAAAGTTTAGTTTATCTAGCTTATTCTTCTTGAACGCTCCATATCGATCACTTGTTAACCACTCTTTGTGATTTGTATGTGAATCTCTCTCGTTCTTTTTGGCCATTTTGATCATTCTTATTGTGATATATAAACAGCCTTTGCCAAGTATGTATTTTTACGTCACATCCTTCAGCGCCATTTAGAGCTCTAGTGCTTATCCTTCGGTGACGTGTCCGGTTTCAGCCAGCGTTTACTGGGTTCGCTCTCTGTCAGTCTTTGGCTGTTCCCAGCCTACCTGCAAGGCAGCAGGTGTATGTGATCTAAGCCTAAGTGCAATTGTATATTGTGCCAGTTATGTGCCTACAAGTTCGCCAGAACAACCAATTTCTGCTACGCTTTTTATTTACTAGGGTGCAGTGATTCCCTACCTCAGTCCCCTCTTACGACATGCATTGTAGGTCACAGTGTTACTATTCTTTGCTCCCCTTGCGAGCCCTGGCAACACAAGGGCAAATCTAGTATATAAAATATCAGTTGGTACTGGTGGTAAAGCAGAAAATTATCTCAACCAAAAAAAAAGGTGCATACACATTGTTTTTAAGAAATTAGAACTTTCAGCGTTGACTATAAAATAAATTACCTGTTCAAATTTTAGATTTAAAATTAACATCCTAAATGTAAATTATATCTGATGATGCAGAATGTGTTTTTAAATGTAAATGAATTTGCATACCTGTTGTTAACATTGGCGAAAGTGGTAGGTTTCACTTGGGAGGAGACTAATCGGATTGTAAAATCTTTGTGTTGAATAGGAAAATGTTAATTACAACTAATAATTAATTTAACAGTTAATTACAAATGTTAACTTAAACATCCTTCTGGAAACTTCCTCTTCTGCGTTCTCACTAGATTGGGATTTCGGATTCTCAAATAAAAGCCGTCGTCTGCCTCAGATTGTCAGCCATGCCATACAGTTTGTCTTGGACGCTGGTGTAAGTGGACCACCCCTTTCTTCTCAGGTCTGGGACAGTTCTGTAGGATATGCTCTGTTGTCATACCCGCAAGTTTTGGATACTAATAACACAATCAGATGATGCTCAACAGCCCGGGATGGTAGGTCGTCTAAGGGTCGCTACCCTAAAAGAAAATAGCAACCTGCTGCCTTGTAGGTTGGCTGGAGACAGCAAAAGGTTAGCGGAGAGTGAACCCAGTAAACGCTGGTTGAAATCGGACATTTCACTGAAGGATAAGCACTAGAGCTCCAAATGGTACTGAACGTTGTGACGTAAAATTGCATTCTTGGCAAAGGTTGTGTATATATCACAATTAGAATGATAAACATGGCCGAAATAAAACGATCACGAGAGAGAGAGATGTTATAAGCTTAATCCTTTCAGTTTTCACAATCATTTAGAGAATGCTATAAAGTACCGACCTTCTGACCAGCTTTCCCTGTTGGCTCTAGCAACTGCTGCCTCAGTTTAGCTATCTTTGCTTTTAGAAGCCCTAAATGATATTCAGTTGCTGTGGAAAATTTTATGGAGACCATTAGGTGTAAGTCATATATAATTTAATAATATATGTTGTGAAAAAAATTAAGTTCTCTACAAAAAATGGGGTTCCAATATAAATAAGTACATATATTTAAGTACCTGTAATTACAAAAAAAACCCAAAGCACTAGAAATAAAGAAGAAAATAGCTCATGCTAAAGCAGCATATACTTCTTGGTTCCCTCTAGTACAACCAATTAAACTCGCTGTGACAATTTTTTGTGACTTGAGGATAAATACTTTGTTGCATATTTATAACACAGGAGCGATATTGGCACCTTTCACAGTGTGTGAGATAAGGTGCTTGAGAAAAGTCATCAACATTACTTAACTAGAAGAGACGAATGAGAAGCACAGATAGCAGATGAACTAGAGGAACAACAATCTACAAAACATATATGAAATAAAATATGTGGAGAGACAATAAAATGATTTTGCCATCTTTTGAGAATAAAGCCTAGTCAACTATCATTTCGCGCCTACAACAGTAGAACTAGACCGCCCGAGCGGTTACTGGGGCCCAAATTTGGGGTGTAAAGAATAGAACCACTGTTACCTGCCATGCATGTAGTAAGAGGCGACTAAGGAGATTTGGCTGAAATCGGATGCATGTGTCCTAAATGTGTAGAAGTCTATGCGTTTAGGGCCTACCAAACCAATGTGCAGTGTATACACGTTCTTAGCAAAGATCAAACATATCACAAAGAGTGATTGAAATTTGTCGTAAAGAACGAATGCAAAGAAGAACTAGACGATCTGGCTGGAGAGTCGAGGAAGGCAGATGGACATAATCAAAAAAATACAATAACAATGGACCAAATGAATGGACATGACTCAGGATGCCAAACAGCGTTCATGGACTCGTGATATCTGTCACCTTCTATCCTACAGTCAGTCAACAAACTTGTCTTGCCCCAACAACAAGAACTTTAATTGTCACAGCTAATTTCCAACTAAGCAAGTGGAAGTGGTTAGGCAAGATAACTAAAATTAGTCAACTGAGCAGTGAGTTACGATTATCTGCAACTTAATTCAACATCGTCAACTGAGCAAGTCAAGTATCTCACTGATTATTTTATTTTGTAAGTGTTTCACTAGTCTCAGCGTTTGAAATTTGTTTTTAGTAGACTTAACTACTTTCAACTGACAATACGTTATACATTACAACTGACAACTCAGGTCAGACTCAGGTCTCATTCAAGTCTGATTTTGGTTGCAAAATTTACCTTTATTTTTCTGAGTTCTCGATATCTCTCTTTCAATTTCTTGAATCTTTTCTAAAATACCCATGTTGTAAAGGTCAACGTGTGTTGAGAACGTCAAAGCAGATTCCTAGAGGAAACAGCAATAGTAAAAAATACTTGGCAATGCTGCTATTCTATACAGCAAACTTATTCGCCTTACCACACGAACGGACGCAGTTCTATGTGCGTTAGACGTCGTAATCTGTAAATAGTGTATCAAAAACCTGTACCGTAAAGTAGTATTACAGTTACACGAACAATTTTTAAAAATCAGCCATTCAGTTGCACTTTTACAGCTTTTAAAAAATATAAACGGTCGTAGAACTGTTTTAAATAATTATCAGTATATAGATTAAATCAACTTAGAAGACAACTTTTAAAAAAAAGCTAAAACTGTTTTTACTTTAACCTCAATCGAATGATTCACTCACACAAAATGAAATTCAGATATGGATGATCATAAAGTAAAGGAGGAACCCTTTCATACCTCGTGGTCAATACAGTGTTAGGCCTGTATTTTCATTGACCGTCGGCACACGATGGGTGATGTGGTCAGCATCACGCCGGCCGCCTTTACTTTCCCAGAGCATGTCTGGTACCCAGTTGAGGCTGGGTCGACCTGAGAGCCGTCGCGGTCGGGAAAATTCCACGCACATTGCGGGAGCTGAACCCAGACCACCAGCCTTGCGAAGCGAGTTCACTAACAACTACGCTACAGCGGCTCTCAGGATGATCATGATGTTCTTTAAATTTATCCAATTTCTTATATTGGTAATGACTTTGACACTGAACCGATCTCACAATACTCCAACAGTGCCGGATTAGGTCAGCGCGGGGCCTGTAGCAAATTTTAGCGCGGGGCCCTAGGTTTTGTATGATAATAAGTAATAAAACACAACTTTTACAAACAAACTTGTTTCGATTTAAAGTGAGCAAATTTAGAGATAATACTAGACAAATCAATTTATCTAAGTAAATTACATTCAATGTTCATTAAGGTGAGGTTATTTAGACGATCTAGTCCCATCATGTTCCTTAACTCACTTTTTATACACTTTATTGTTGAAAAAGAACGTTCTCCGCTGCAGTTGGTAATCATTAAAAACAAGTAAATTCGTAAGACTATTTCTACATTTGGAAAACACGACTCTAATGAATTTTCCATTATAAGTTTATAAAATCGCACTTCAACGAACTGCACAAGTTCGTCGCCTAGGCTTTCTTCCACATCCTCTTGATAAGAGTTGACAATATTTGGAGTTCATCTGCCTTCATCTACTAGACAGTGATATGCTACTTCTGTATTTTCTGCTTCAGTTCTTTGAATTCAGCACCATCACACACGACACTAAAAAAATTCAGACAGCTTGCGTGTTTTTGATATAGCATCGTGGTTATTTTTTTCCTTTTCATCTCTTTCACATAGGCGCGGGGCCCCAGAAGCGCGGGGCCCGTAGCATTTGCTACTTCTGCTTCTAGGCTAATCCGGCGCTGTACTCCAAGTATATCAATATATGATCAGTCTCCACAATCATAGTATGCAAACCCTTTGATATCTCCTGAGGGAGACTGGACAGCTATGAGATCAGTCACCAAACACATGCCAGAGGGTATACATGACAATGGTTCTTGTGGCTCGCTAAATCTTCTTCTTCGCGTTCGTTCTTTACGACCAATTTTAATCACTCTTTGTGATATGTTTGTTCTTTGCTAAGAACGTGTATACGTTGCACATTGGTTTGGTAGGCCCCTAAACGCATATATTTCTACACGTTTAGGACATGTGCATCCGATTTCAGCCAAAACCTCCTTAATTGCCTCTTACGACATGCGTGGCAGGTAACAGTGGTTCTATTCTTTACACCCCAAATATGGGCCCCGGTAACCACTCGGGCAGCTCGCTAAATAAACACGCTACATATGCTCTTTATCCGGTCGGTCAGCTGTTCATTCTTACTTCTGCAATGTTTTACTGCAATTTTCTTCAATTCCAGTATAGAAAGACATTACTGTTGTGATGGGTGATTTTAACGCCAAAATAGGGTCAGAAAACAAGGGCGTAGAAAAATATATGGGAAAACATGGACTAGGAGACTTAAATCAAAACGGAGAGAGACTAACAGAATTTTGTGGAATAGCAAATCTGGTAATAGCAAACTCCTTGTTTCCACACAAAAAACATTCATAAAATTACGTGGAACTCGCCTGATAACATCACTAAAAACCAGATTGACCATTTTTGCATTAATACCAAATTCCGTTCATCAATACAAGATGCCCGAGCCTACAGAGGAGCAGATGTTGGCAGCGATCACAATCTCTGCATTGCCAAAATAAAATAAAACTCAAGTCACTATATAAACCACATAGAAGCAAGAAAATAAACCCACAGTCCCTACTGGTAAAAGAACAACAACTCGCATTTAACACAGAGGTACGAAATACCTACACGAACAAAGAAAACAAAACGGTAAATGTGAACACAAAGAACAACATAGAAGAAAATTGGGACTTTCTCAAAAACACGCTGATAAATGCTGCAAAAACACAGTAGGGTATGTCCAAAGACAGAAGAAAAAGTGGCCTAAGCGAAAACACCTGGACAAAAATTCAAGAAAGGAAACAAGCAAAACTAACTCTTCTATCCACGAAAGACAAGCTTGCATACGATACCAAGAAACAAAAATACACCATGTTAGATAAAGAGGTGAAGTCAAGAACACGAAAAGATAAACAAAACTTTATTCACAATCTAGCCACCGATGCGGAAACAGCTGCAAAAACTGGGAACAAGACCGTATTCCACATTATGAAGCAACTATGCAAACATACTCCTACACCAAATAAACCCATCAAAGACAATCAAGGTAGGATACTGCTGTCAGAAGAACAACAAAAACAACGATGGGCAGAACATTTTAAAGAAATACTAAATAGACCGCAACCAGAGATTGTTCCCAACCTAGAGGAAGAAATCACCATGCCCACACTAGAAGCTTCCTGCGAGCCATTCACACTGGAGGAGTTGAAATCTGCCATTAAAAATTGAGAAACAACAAAGCGGTTGGTGATGATAACATCTCTGGAGAAATGCTCAAAGCAGCAGATGATAACAACTTACAACATATACTCCAACTGATAAATGAAATCTGGCAAAATGAATCCCCACCACAACAGTGGAAAGATGGTATTATTTTCAAATTACCTAAAAAGGAGATTTGTCTGATTGTAATAACTGGCGTGGGATCACCCTACTGTCAGTGCCAGGAAAACTTTTTGTAGCATGTTACTCGAGAGACTGAAAAGTCTATAGATGAAAGGCTAAGAGAAGAACAAGCAGTGTTTAGACCAAAACGAGCATGCATAGATCACATCTTCACACTAAGAGTAATCATTGAAGAGTTCGTAGAATTTCAATCGAATTTAATCATCAACTTTGTTGATTTTCAGAAAGCGTTTGACAGTATTCACCGTCCTACGCTTTGGAAACTACTCAAAAACTATGGTTTCCTGCTAAATTCATCAACATCATAAAATCCTTCTACAGTGAATCGCGCTGCAGTGTAAGAACAGATTTCGGTAACTCTGACTGGTTCCCAGTGGAAACAGGAGTGAAACAAGGCTGCGTCTTATCGCCAATGCTCTTTGGAATAGCAATTGACTGGGTCATGCGAAAATGCACCAATAACGCAAATATGGGCATCAAGTGGGTTGATAAAATTTTAGAAGACCTTGATTTTGCCGACGATATAGTCCCTTTGAGTTCATCACATCAAGATATTCAAATGAAAACAAACCTTCTCCAAAATATCTCAGGACAAATTGGTCTCCAAATAAACACCACAAAAACAAAAATTGTTGACCTTACCAGCAGTCCAGAAAATATTCAACTAAAAACTACACTCTTGAAAAAGTCAAAAGTTTTACATACCTAGGGAGTATGATGACATCTACGGGGATACAGCGCCAGAAATTCCACACAGAATCGCATTGGCATCAAGTGCTTTTAACAAATTGTCAAATATATGGAAGTCCAATTCACTCAGCAAGCACTTAAAATTAAAGATCTTTAACTCTTGTGTGATTCCAGTATTAACTTATGGATGCGAGAGTTGGAAAGCAACAAAAGCTCTAGAAAGAAAATTAGATAACTTTGAGAATAAATGTCTTAGAAGAATATTGAACCTCAAATGGTCAGATTTAAGACCCAATACACAAATAAGACAAGAGACCAAGCAAGAAAATGTATCAAATTTCATAAGAAAGCGCCGCTGGAACTACATCGGCCACACACTTAGAATGGATGAGAGAAGACTCCTTACCAATCCCTCATATGGACACCAGAGGGAAAAAGAAAACGAGGAAGCCCAAGAGAGACTCTGCGTAGAACCATCACAAGAGAAGGCTCAACGATGGGCCTAGTAAACATTAAAGACATAAAACAGATAGCAACGAACCGTGAGACATGGAGAACTATGACCTCTGCCCTATGCACCGCCCACAGGCCCAAGAGGAAAGACTAAGTATAGAAACGCCATCAATTGTCTTCGCATCCAGCATGTGTCGCTAAGTTACTGCAGTACACCATTCTTATCCATCTCAACGCCACGACTGTAGGTGCTTTAGATACAAGTCTTAGGGTCACGGTAATTATCAGGGGTATCGCCCGAGTGGTTACCGGGGTCCATATTTGGGGTGTAAAGAATAGAACCACTGTTACCTGCCATGCATGTCGTAAGAGGCAACTATCGAGTTTTGGCTGAAATCGGATGCACGTGTCCTAAACGTGTAGAAGTCTATGCGTTTAGGGGCCTACCAAACCAATGTGCAACGTATACACGTTCTTGACAAAGGTCAAACATATCACAAAGAGTGATTAAAATTGGTCGTAAAGAACGAATGCAAAGAAGAAAAAAAAGATCAGGGTATTATATAAAGATCGTGCAGCGATGACGTCTTACTCTTGGGAAAAACACCCCCTTGCACAGTTTTAGCTCTAGTGTCACGGAAATGGCATCCTCATGTGAAGTAAGTCTCATGATCTAACAAAACCTTTTCTACACCCAAGACTGTCTATGTGGAGGGAAAAGTCATATCCTTTCCGAGGTGTTCATTATGAACTGGGCTGCGGAGCTCGCAGACAATACACAGCGGTTCTAGAAGAATATACCTAACAAACTTCGACACACTATATACCGTATTTCCCCTCCTCCCTAGAGTCTACTGGGGTTAAACTAGCTAGATTATAGGCCAGGCAATTCTTCAGAACAGGCATTGAAGTGGGATGCAACGGGTTCAAGAAAGAGAGGACGACCTAAAGAGACCCTGAAACGAACTTTGCTGAGAGAGGCAAGAAATATCGGTCTCAGTTCCAATGAGGAGATTGAGGGAGTTATCCAGGATAGAGCGGTATGGAGAAATTGCTTGAAGGCCCTATATCACGTATAACGGTACGAGGGAAATTATTATAATCATTCAGAAACTCTATCAAAACAGATCCTCCAACAGGTGCGGCCAATGTTGGATTCACCGGTGCGTTGACCTGCCCCAATTTCCATCAAGACTTGAGCAGGGACCACAAGCAAAGAGAATGTTTTTAGTTCCAAAAAACGGGGTCAAAGGCGCAAGGAGCGGCGCGCCAGGATTAGGGAGGTGGCTCTAATCCCCTGCTCTTACCTCCAAGTGGTGACCCTGGTAACAGACGGTAGTTCCGGTCTGGCCAAGAGGGCAGGTGCCGTGGAGAGCTACTCTGGGGCAAGTAGAGATGCAAAGGTAGTCATGCCTGATGGGATCCGCTCGCAACACAGACGAGCGAACTCCCAGAGTGACTATTAATGCTCGCCTCTCCTGGCCGATGGGAAAAGCTAGAAGGATACATGTGGAACCTCGCGGGGTGGAACTCAGAGCCCGCACATTCTCTCTCTTGAGGCACTACTCTTGAGCCGATGAGGATGTTGGGTGATGGGTTGTGCCGCACGTTGGTCCATATGGGTCAAAAGTCAAAACCACAGAGGGGACATTGACCCGCGTGTGGCGAAATTCGGGGTCCGCACATGCTCTCTCTTGATTCGTCTGTCTAGAGCCGATGAGCATGCTGGGTGCCGAGTTGAGTTGCATGTGGGCATCATGGAGTGAAACTCAGATTTTGCCCCTTCGAAGTCGGACAGCCAGTGGGAATTGGCGGAAATGGTGAGGTAGGCACCAGGGCAGAGCGAGTACGCATACGGACGTTGCAAGGGTGGCACCACATGGGGCGAAACCCGTGACGCCATGATGTGGTGGGGGACCGGATGGAGTCACAGACGGTGACAGCCCAGGCAAATATGTGCACGACATGGAAGGCACGAAAAATGTGAGCACGGAAAAAGTAGATCGTGACAGGGCATCAGGGCAGAGCTAGCACGCACGCTGGCAAAGTCATAGTGGACCCCATCGAGGGGCAGGCCGGCACGGCAAGAGGGTGTGCGTCCCACCCACATGAGCAGAACTGGAAAGCCCTGCAGAGGTAAAGCCAGTGCGCGTTTCCGCTCGCAGGGAGCGACTGCTGCCTTGTAGTTGATTGGGGACAATCAAAGGCTAGCGGAGCAAACCGCAAACAAACCTGAACGGGCGGCAAACCAAGGTGTTCATTAAAACGACCGGTTTTGCTGGACAGATGGCGTTCATAAGCCCGGGAGGGCAGGCCGTCTAAGGGTCGCTGCCATGAAAGAAAATAGCAACCCACTGCCTTGTGGGTTACGGCTGGGGACAGTCAAAGGCTAGCGGAGAGCGAACCGCACACAATAGCTGGCTGAAATCGAACACTCCACCGAAGGATAAGCAACTGTGCTCCAATAGGTGCTGAAGGTTGGTGCACGTACATTACGTTCTGATGTTTGGCTGTTTATATATCACAATAGAATGATAAAAACTTTCCTAGAACGATCGAGGAAGAAGAAGTTCCGAAAAACTAATCACACGGGGTCAATAAACACCAATTAGTATAAAATTCAGTGTTCCTTGAAGTAAAAAAAAGTATGTTAAATATCACGGTTAGTGCTCACTGAACTGACGTAATAGCAAGGACACACCAATAGGTGTTCAGTCTCTACCAACATACATCGAATCGTAGACAATGCATATATATTGGTTCCAGCGACTCACTGGTTAAACACATTCTACCTCTTAGGTATGCAGTAGTTCTGCTTGTTGGGGTCTGATTTCCGATGTATTTTACCTGTGCTCGCCGTATGTTATCGGGGACGACGGTAACGACTATAGATATGTGTGCACTAGCAATTCAGCACAGCTACTTTATTCACCATTAGAGCTTTGTGAGATACGGAAAGAATTTAGAGACAAATTTGTTTATTATTGTGGTTAACGTCAAATCTATTATAGTATATAGTTGCCCGTGTGTTGCTGGGGCTCGCAAGGAGAACAAAGAGTAGTAACACTGATTACAAATCATGTCGTAAGATGCGATTGGGGTAGGAGCATAGGGAAGCTACCCTTCTTCAATAAAATGAACTTAGCACTGTGTTATGTTTTGTAGGTGGTACACAATTTTGACTATCCGGCTCATCCGCTCAAGATGTATTTTACGACAACACCATCGTTTTTGATAAATATGGCTACGACCGTATGAAAACAACTGAAAGGTTCGACCTTAAGAATCGCATAATGCATATGCTATATCGTCTGCCAGTAAATAACTAAAGTATTGCTTTTATATACATGAAGTATGAAGTGAGGTTGTATTTGTTGAATGTTTTAAATTGTGAAATATTTAATTTGTTCTCTGATTATTGTTTTCAAGAGGCAAAACCAAACTAAAACTAAAACATTTGAATTTGGATTTTGTTATTAATTCAACAATAACATTAACAAGTCGAATGCATTTCCTACCCCTACACATTATAACAGTTTGCCAGCGCCCCCTCACACATATATACATGCTCTATTTTTACTTTGACAGAGAAAATTGATATATATGTAATATCATATGTCATATATAAATGTAATATATAGTTAATTTTCAAATGATTATATGCATGAAATAGAAAATTGATGAAAAAATGGATCGTGTAAGATGGGCATAAGATAAATTAAAATGCAGAATTTAAATTTTAAATGATTATTCAATCGCAAAATCACGAAAACAATTTATTTAAAAATATTTATTATTAATTTCTTCTTTAACTCTTTCCACACGCAGTTATTTCCTCAATTTTTAAGCAGTTAATTCAAGGGAAATAAAATAAATAAATAAACGATCCCAACTAGTTGTCAATAAATACACACATATATATATATTATTATATACTAAATTGAAGAAAACTGGACAACCCAATAGAATAACAAGGTTAAAAAGTAGTATAAGTAAAATAGTAAAAGTAAAACTAGAAAGACTTCTTATAAGGGAAGCAACTCTATGGCGCAGTGTGCAGCTTAAAGCGTGCAACGGACTTCCGCCGTGGCGCAGTGTGCGGCTTAAAGCGTGGAAAGAGTTAAGGAGCCACCGACCCTAATCGCCTGAACATCCCCCAAATTCTTCTGAACCCACTATCCCCCTCCCCCTAGAACACTTCAGCGCCACTGGAGGCGGTACACCCACTTTGAAACGCTGATGTAGTATGATAGTAAGTATAAATAACATAAGAATAGCATGTGTAATATGCAGGAATTTTGAATGACTGTCAAATGGAATCGCGAGAGAGAGAATGACTGTAAAACAAGTTATACTGTTATTCGGTGTGACTGGATTATGCATGGAGGATACTAGTTGTATATAATATATAAATACAGAAAATTTAGAAAATCAGACATTTAAAACACGGGGATACCATGTCCCTTATCCTTTTTGGGATAGCCTGGTGCATCTTCTTCTTCTTTGCGTTCGTTCTTTCCGACCAATTTTAATCACTCTTTGTGATATGTTTGATCTTTGCCAAGAATGTGTATACGTTGCACATTGGTTTGGTAGGCCTCTAAATGCATAGACTTCTACACGTTTAGGACACGTGCATCCAGTTTCAGCCAAACCTCTTTAGTCGCCTCTTAGACATGCGTGGCAGGTAACAGTGGTTCTATTTTTACACCCCAAATTTGGGCCCCACTAACCATTCGGGCGAACCTGGTGCAGGATAGTTAAAACTTCTATTTCATAAACAATTTTAAACATGCAGCAGTACAGTCTTAGTAGACCTATTATAATTTGTATATTTCTTAAGTTTGTTTACTTTCAATGTCCACATTAATTTCGCAGACAAAATAAGCAGCCACCTAGACCATTCACTTTGCCATACAGCAGCAGTTTATTGGGCAGGTCAGTAGCAGACATTCAGCTGTCATAGAATTGGGGTCATATGTATTCATTCCTCAAATCTTTTGTGTAAGTCTTGTAATTTTGATATTGATGATGTTACTAAGCTGGGCATGAAAATGAGCTGCGCTTAGGCATCACAAAACAATTATGTGGTAACTAGCACTAAGGCTTATATCCATAGTGTTTTAAAATGTTCCTCCACCCCTGTTGCTATTGTATCGTAGATCCCACCACCATCAAGGAAAAATAGCTAAATTGCTTGCGGGTTTACTTTTGAAACAAGAGGAGAGCACCATACCTCCAAGCCAGAGACCCCCATTGGGATTCTCTGCTGCTAGTTACACAGATAATAGACATTTTTGTTGGCAGAATAGAAATAGTTAGTTCGGACATGATACATAAAGTCAGTCAGCTTGGGGTCACCCATGTATTGCAGGAGCTCTCAAGGGAGCAAGAATAGTAACACTGCAACCTACAAGGCATGTCATAAGAGGCGACTGAGGTAGGGGCCTAGGAAAGCTTAGTAAATAAAAAGTGTTGCAGAAATCGGATGTGTTGACCTACTTGTAGGCGCATAACTGGCATAATGTACAATCTCTCTTAGGCTCAGATCACATACAAATCACAAAGAGTGATTTAATAAGTGGTTGATAGGGAGCATTTGAAGAAGTCATCTTGCCATTTGAAGGTGAAAAGAGAACATTAACCTGTTTACACATTGTAATTGGCTTCACCTGACAACTAAAATAATTATGTTCTTTGTTAGGTTACTAGTGCTGTCATCAAAATAGTTTTCCTATTTTATCTTTCAGGCTTCCATGAAACATCTACACTCTATTCTGTGTACTTGAGGAAGATGGCTTTGATGTATACACATGGTAGACAGATGTTTTCTACTCTAAAGTCTCCATTTTTGAAGTTCAGGAAACACTTGACTGTGCACAAATGGACAGATTTGACACCAACTGTTGTTCAGAAGCTGTCTGCTTTTCAAACAGGAAAATCAACACCTCTCAGTTTTCGGTGGTTTTGCTTATTTCCATTCTCACGTACTGTATGTTTCACCAATAGGACATTCAACAATTTAGCTTTCAAACATATAAATTATAAACATATCCTGTGCCTAGAACAGTTCACACATAAGAGCTTAGTCTTGTTGACAGTAAGAACATTTTCAACATCAACTTGTCGTTGGGCTGCTCAAAGAAGAAATATTCACAGCTCTAACAAGACAGGTCTTATTTACATGGTAGCTATACTAGTTTTCATGCTTGGTGGTGCTTATGCTGGCGTCCCCCTGTATAAAGTCTTTTGCCAGGTGAGTAGTACTCTTTTGCTCTGTGTATAAGCTAGTTTATTTGCCCATACTAGGACAGAATTATAAATTTGAAATATTTCAGCTGTAAGTTATCCCATGTGTTGCCGGGGCTTGCAAGGGGAGCAAATAATAGTAACACTGCGACCTACAAGGCATGTATTAAGAGGCAACTGAGGTAGGAGCCTAGGAAGCTACTCTAGTAGGTAAAAGCATTGCAGAAATCAGATGTCCTGGATTAATTGTGCGACATAACTGGCACCACGATCAATCGCTCCTAGGCTTGGATCACATACAAATCACAAAGAGTGGTTAACAAGTAGTTTATATAGTAATTAGTAGTTAGCAAGTAGCTCAAAGAAGATGAAGAAGTTATACTTCAGATGTCTGGTTACTAGAGACCACAAAGGTACTGGCAGAATAAAGATTTGAAGGATCAAATAAAAGCCGTCCATCGCAAGCGATGATGACAGCAGCCTCAGACATGTGCTGCTGCAACTCTCTGATGTGTTCAGAGGTGACTGTAGTGTCCATTCCTAAAACACAATCCCATACCACAGGTGGGGCATACATGATCAAGGTTAGATATGTGGGTGTTGTGTATTCTGTTTTTTTTTTTTGCACAGCTTGTTTTCTCTGTGCCTCAACAGCACTACGATTCTCAGCTATGCGAGCTCCTCTTGTGTTGTTACAGTGCCACATCTGGCGATCTTGCGCCAGGGATTTTCAGCATGTGGTGTCTATATCAAAGCATTTCAGAGACACCTTAAGAGTGTCTTTAAAGTGTTTTTTTCTGTCCACCAGCTGAATGTCTGCCCACGTCAAGCTTGCCATACATCAACTGCTTTGGAATAGGTTTATCAGGCATCCGAGCAACGTGACCGACCCATCTCACTTGTAACAGGGAATTGATGCTTGGGATCTTTGCTCTTATGAAGACTTCAGTATCTGGAATTTTGTCCTGCCAGTTTATTTTTAGTAGGCTGCGTAGACAGCTTATGTGGAAGTGGTTTAGTTTTAGTCTTGCCTGTCTGCAATACACTGTCTATGTCTCGAAGGATCAAATATAGTCTTCCTGTGCGACTGCATGTCAGCTCTCCAGACTTTCCCAAAAGAACTTTTAACAAGAACTGCTATAGAATATCTGAATCAGCTGTCCACCAACAATAAAGTTTCACTGCAATGGACCACCAGCAACTGTGGTATTACAAGACTTAGGCAGCTGACAAACTGTCAAATCAGGCACACAAAAAAGGAACAACTACTACACAATCTCACTGAGGAAAACAGAACCACTTAGTAAAGGAAAATACAAATGTGTATGGAGCTTTAGAACAGGTAACAATTTCCATTCTAAAGGTAGACAGTACCCAACAGACCATCATCTTTAGACACTGCACATGACACTGTAGACTACAAGCCTATCTCCACAAAATAAAAGCAGCTCAACAAAAAGACCAGTGCACATGCCAAAATGGCCTAGACTCCTGAACATGTCAGAAAACCTCCCCCCTCCCCTTCAATTGAATTACTTGAGCTATCAAACCTGGCCAGTGACACTAATTCGAAGGAAAAAGTGTGGATCCTGTGCCAGGGTCTCCTGGTAACAACTGGATTCATGGAGACAGCTTATCTCACTGTTAAGATTTCTGTGTATAGGAAACTGATCACAGTAGAGGAAGAATAGGATTAGATTTAAATTAAAATGAAAACTGAATTCATCATCATCAAATAGCTTGCACTGAGCAGAACTTTGCATCCCTAACAGTCCTTCGAAATTTCTCTCTTTCATAAGCCAGAGTCCCGTCTCTGCAGCCGTCATGCTCACACCATCACTTACATCCTGAATCCATCTTCTCCAGGGTTTTTCTATTCTCCTCTTTGCAGGGATGTCTCCTTCCATGATGATCTTCTCCAACCCTCCAGAAAACTGAATTACTATACATTATTTATTAGTCATTCATTGTACGTTTTATTGAAATATATATATATTTAAGTAAGAGATTTCCATAAATATGTGCCTGTTTAAACATTATCAAAGCATTATTTATCAATAACATCATCCTGACATTGACTATTAAAATTACCAGGCTTCTGGACTAGGAGGTCAGGCAGTTAAAGGACATGATACATCCAATATAGAAAGCATGGAAAAAGTTGAACGTCCTATTTTAGTCAGGTTCAATGCAGATGTGGCTTCTAGTATGAGATGGAATTTTAGACCTCAGCAGACGGAGGTTACTGTAAGTAGCTACTTTGTGTAATTTGTTACCCGTAACTGTTTGAGCTTGATTCCTGCAGAAAGTGGATCCATCTGTTTGTAATTTCAGAGGGTGCAGAAGTTTATACTATTTTATGCTGTGCTAGGCACTGGAGCTTGTACCTTTGTTTTCCTTCTGGCAACACATTCGAATGGGATAATTTTCAAAAGCTTTCTTTCACAATTTCTTTCTTTTAAAAGAGGGCTGCTTGATGAAAATGTGGAGGGAAGATACAGGAGACATGCCACAAGCTGTGCAGTTGAAGACAGAGAACTATGGTAGGTTCTTTGTACTGATGTCTCCACTGTGACACCCCTGCGACTCTAGCAGGTTATGGGTCTTATTATTATTAAATAGGAGTTATTGTAGAAATAGGCATATGTCCATTGTATTTGTGCAGGGCATCCTGATTACTATGATGCACCTCTTGACTGGTTATCTCCACCTTCAGCACATTGACTTGCCAGAGTAGATTGCTGTCTTACTTTTAGTGTGGACTTGCCTGACCAGTCTAGGATTAAAATTCAAACTGCTGTGTGCTTTTAAAAGTTTTTTTCTGGATTCAACTGTTAATATTTTGCGTGTGTTGCTGGCCGAAGGAGCAAAGAATAGTAACACTGTGACCTACAAGGCATGTTGTAAGAGGCGAATGAGACAGGGGCCTAGGAAGATACCTAGTAAATAAAAAGTGTAGTAGAAATCAGATGTTCTGGCCTACTTGTTGGCGCATAACTGCACAACGTACAATCACTCTTAGGCTCGGATCACATACAAATCACAAAGAGTGGTTAACAAGTGGTCAATATGGAGCGTTCAAAGAAGAAGTTAATATTTTAAAAATTGTGTTTGCATAGACTAATTCTGCGGGTTCCATATAATTCTGTAGATTCTATTTATTTCTGCGAGTTCGTTGCATTCCCTATAATTCTTTCATTCTATAGATTCTCTTTAATTATGTAGTTCCTCTTTGATTCTGTCTCTTTCTCTCTCTCTCTTTTTTTGCCTTATTGACCTCGGTTGGGGCATAGGCCTTCAACCAACTTATGTTAGTTTATGGTTGATTGGATATTGTAACTAAAGTTTTTTTTACAGGATGTGGTAGCCAGCCCCAAGCCAAATCCTACCTTATTCGCCTCATACAACATGTCTTGTAGGTCGCAGTATTACTATTCTTTGCTTCCCTTGTGGGTCTTGACAACACATAGACGTTTGATTCTGAGGTTCTCCTTTAATTGTAAAGTGCCTTTTTTCTATAATTCTTCAATTCTGTAGATTCTCTTTAATTCTGTGGGTTTTTTGGGCTTTCTTTAATTCTTCCATTCCGAAGTTCCTCTTTAATTGTGTGGGTTCCCTTGGGTTTCCTATAATTCTTCCATTGTGTAGATTCTCTTTAATTCTGTGCATTCTGTGGGTTGTTTTTGATTCAAAAGGTCTTGTATTTTATATTTAATTATTCCTCTGAAGTCGGAGACGGCCTGCATGTATGGCGAAGAAACCAATAAAATGGTAAGCAGGCTTTCATGCAAAAATCAGTCAGAAGCGCTACATCAGGCACCCATGACTACGCCTGAATTTATAGCGAGAACGCAGAAGAAGAAGATACTTAATTATGTGGTTTTCTGATGTTCCCCATGTTACTAATTTACTCTGCACACTCTAATCTAACAAGAGTTTTGTCTTGGGGCTTTCTGCAAGATTTTACTATTGTCATAATCCAAATATTCTTCTGTCTTATTCTCATAAAGTCACAGAATGATAATTGGAGCATGGACTATTTTATGTTTTAATAATTGAATCACTACAGTTTTATGTTTATATTACCACTTGTATCATCTTGTAATATTCAGGTTTACCCAGGGGAGACTGCCTTGGCTTTTTACACTGCTAAAAACCCAACAGACAAGCCAATCATTGGTATATCTACTTATAATATTTTACCATATGATGCTGGGCAGTATTTTAACAAGATTCAGGTAATGAAACATCTTTGTTTCCATCACACCAATTGACAAAGTTGATTGATATTTGATTTTTATATCACCTTTTTAAAATTAGGCCCAAAAATGTCACCCCTCTCTAATTTTTGACTTTTGTTGGGCATAGACATTCATTGAATTTCAATATCTTTATCGTCTTTCAATTTATATTCCAGATAGTATAGTACCATAGTGTCAGCTGACCTCCTACAGTTTTTTCCTTCTTTCGCCTGCTATGAATTCAGACTTAGTCATGGCACCACTGATTGATTTTTGCACGAAGACATACTTTCTTTATTACCAGTGTCTCTCGCCATTCAAGGAAGTCTTACTTCAACTTCAGAGGTACTAGTAATTTAGATCCCCAAATAAAGGATCAGGGTCTCTTGTAGTGTGTACTGCATACTTTGCACTGTGTACACACCGAGAATTATTTGGCTATGCTGGCTTTGAACCCCAAAATTTCCACGGCATGTGGTCACTAGCAAAGAGTGTTATCAGTTTTGCTACTGCTGACCCCCACAAATGGTTGTTTTGTAGCAATTTATTTTACATAATAAAGTTGCTAGTCCCAATCATAGTCCTCCTTAATCAGCTCCAATGTTTGCCTTTTATCATTGTGAATTACTCTCTTGTTGCACCTGTTGAGTAATTCTTGGTTGCTGATTTTGTATCAAGTCACAGTAACAATGTTCTTCTGAGGAAGCAAAGTATCACCATATGCTTCAACAAAATATATGTTTTTATATGACTGCAGCGGGTGTTGAAGCAAGAGAAAAATTAGGGGCATAATTTTTGTTTGTTTGTGCTTGTTCTTATCAACCAAGTTATCCACACTTTGTGTGTCTTGTATAGAGAACATAAGTATGTTACACCTTTGTTAGACCCCTACAGCTCCTAGACAGGAACATCGGAATTTCAACCAAAGGGGTTTCATTTCTTCTTCAAATGCTCCATATTGACCAAGTCCTTATGTGGTCACCAGTTGGGAAAAGAAAACGTGGAAGACCTAAGACCACTCTTCGAAGAACAATCATACAAGAAAGTAAACTATTGGGATGTAAAACCATACAAGATCTCCAACAGCTAGCAACGAACCGCATCACATGGAGATCTAAAACCTCTGCCCTATGTGCTGCCTTTGGCATGAAAGGAACAAACTAAACTAACTAACTAACTAAGCTTCCCTAGGTTCCTACCCAGTCATCTCTTATGACATGTCTTGTAGGTTGCAGTGTTACTATTCTTTGCTTCCCTTAGCAGCTCTGGCAACACACAGGCAGGGCTTCATTTTAATTGTATTATCTCATGATTATGTTAGAATGTCTGATTGAACACAAGATATATAAATTATCTATATCTAAAGCATGTGTAAACTATTTTAATCTTATTATAATCTCATCATTTTCTTACTCTTTCAGTGTTTCTGTTTTGAAGAGCAAAGACTTAACCCTAACGAACAGGTAAGAGAATTGTAGATTGAGTGCTGACATGTTTGTTGTCATGTTTCAAACTAGTTGTAAGTTTTCATAATTCTGTCTGTGGACCAAACACTTATAATTGCAGTTGGCTTTTGTATATGTCGTAAATTCTCAAATTAATAGACCTACCTATAACAGATTTATTAAACTGAAATTCAGATGTGCCTGTCTAGGTACATACTCACATTTTCTGCACCAAAAAAAACAACACAGATCACAAAGAGCTGTTGACTTGGTTGATAAGAACGAACGCAAACATAAACAAAAAATTGAGCCTCTAATTTTTCTAACTCAGTTACTTTTGTGATCATTTTGACTGCAATCCTATCTATTCACTTTTAAAATAACAAGTTAGGTAGTTTGATAGAAGTGTATGCCAGTGTGGTGCCGGGGCCGCTAGGAAGCAAAGAATAGCACCACTGCAACCTACAAGGCATGTTGTAAGAGGCGACTGATGTAGGGCCCTATGAAAGGTACCCTAGTAAATAAATAAAAACGTATCAGAAATCAGATGTGCTGGAATACTTGTAGGAATAACTGGCACAACAAGTACAATTGCTCTTAGGCTCAGATCACATACAAATCACACAGAGTGGTTAACAAGTTGTTGATATGGAGCGTAAGAAGAAGAAGAAGATAGAAGTGCAGTAACAGAGACAAATCCTCAACTAAAATGTCTGTTAGTTTACATTCATCAAACTACTAGCTATACCTGGCTTTGCACAGGCAATGCTTTAATCCGTTATGTGTCACTGAAAATTTCTCCCCACTATTTAGTGAGAAATTTCACCCAGTGGTTACCGGGTCCAAATTTGGGATGTAAAGAATAGAACCACTGTTACCTGCCATGCATGTCGTAAGAGGTCGACTAAGGAGGTTTGGCTGAAATCGGATGCACGTGTCCTAAACATGTAGAAGTCTATGTGTTTAGGGGCCTACCAAACCAATGTGCAATGTATACACGTTCTTGGCAAAGATCAAACATATCACAAAGAGTGATTAAAATTGGTTGTAAAGAACGAACGCAAAGAAGAAGAAGTGAGAAATTTGTTATGTCACACAATCACATATAAAAGGAAATAGTGCGAATGTCTGAATTTTGACTTTGACTTTGATTTTGAAAGTTTCATTGATTTATCATGTATTTAAATCTTTCAAAGTCACACCTTTTTTTTCCTACAGTTTCGTGCTTTGTCATCAAACAGCTTGATCTGCATCATGTGCTCTTAAATTTTCATTATCTCCCCTTTACCATACATATCTAATTCGCATCGCTTGTGTGTGATGTTATCACTATTACCTCTATTTGACAGTATGCATCAAATTTTCTTATTGTGGTCTCTAACTTTATTAAGTCATAACTCAGGAATGGAACAGTCCAGCGCTGCATGGCGTCTGTATCATACAATCATGGCACTCTATTTTACTCCACGGCTTTAACATTAACTGATTCAGTCCCGTGGAACACTGTAGTGCACATATTTCTTATCTGCGTGGCCCAAGCGTCTTTTAAAAGACGGCTACTATTGCGTTGAGTTTTTATTAATTTTCACTCCGATTGTAGTTTTATATCAACCTGAAACTAAGTAGAAAGGAAGTACTAACGATAACCAAATCACAACATCGTGGTTTTGACTAGAATCAGAAGTGAAACCAAGTTTAATTTTCGTTTTCAAGTTACCCTGTGATTAAAAAATAATGTCTAACAATTCAGAGTCTAGAAATGGTTTGTTATCAGCTCGTTCTGCACGTTTTACAGCTGCAGAAGCGCCAGATTGGTTGCATGAAGATGTAGATACTGATAGTGAAGATAGTGAAGCTTCTGATTCTGATGACACAGAAGTTTGTGATTTAAATACGTCGATTATTAATAATTTAAATAATACTAGTAGTGTTTCCCAACCAGCTGCGAGAGGGCGTTGCCCCAGTCAGGTTCCAGATGGTCGTGTTGCTAATTTGCGAACAGTTAGTAAACCATACATTCCGTCAATATTTTCTTAATTTTTGTGTATTCATAAATGGATTACTTATATAAAGAGAGCAGTTACACTGACTTATTCACCATATTGTTCCTCAAGGCCCTTGGTAAGTTGGATTTTTGTTCTCACAATTTCAATTAATTTTTTATTACATGCTAATATTTGTCATGCACAGTCAACACAACATTATATTTTCGCATACAATAAATATTTTATGAAAGTACAATCATTTATCTTTAATTTGATATATAATAAGTTCAACTTTAAATCATATTTAGAAACAATATTTTAATTTAACTAAAGTATGTGTGCAATATTTTTGAAGCTAAAAAATAATTCCGTCCAGAGGTGAAAAAAACCTGGTACTGAATCAGTTAATATAGATTTCAAGAAAACAAAATATTTTCAGTTTTTTGCAGCACTCCAATGAACAGAATATTCTCGCTTTTGCAATCTTGTTTAGTTTTGTAACCATTCTACTGCCCCCTAACCCCACCCGTTGCTTTTTCACTGGAGAAAGCATCGACATCTCAACTATGTTAATATTACTGTTGTTGTTATTAGTAGAAGTAGTATTTAAATTCTCACATGGTGCTCACGCCTCCACAACTCCCAGTCAGATGCACCTCAATATATAAAAATGTTGGACAGCACTAGTGTTGAAAGTTCCAAATAGTTGTTTTGACCTAGAAATTCCAGCATGAATAAACTGTGCAAGTTTCATGATTCTGAGTTCAGGAGTTCAGCATTTGAGAGTTTTTTCCAGCAACAGACAAGCATACAAAGGAATTTTTATTTAATAGTTAAGATACTTCTGTTCCTGCATGCTATTTTTCACTAATATTCAGTTCTCAAGATTTTCAGAATTATTATTGGTTGTTAGTTAAAGAATTGATCTCACTGCATTCTGGACATGCCCATATGTGCTCTATATCCGCTAACAGATGTCAAAGATTATGCATGCTAGTGGTTGCTAATTACACACACCCCTTATGCTGCAGGACATGTGTCACATTCTACTCAGCAACATTTAGTTCTCACATCTTCCTTCAGTTCGGTACAGCTGTAACTTCACTTGCTCTGTCATCATCAAACAAATGATCATATTAAAAAAAACATACAGAAAAACTGTTTTTACTATTGTAAAACCGCTTTTTAGTGTGGTGTAGCACAGCAGGGACATGAGCCTGAGCAATTTAATGTCTGCATGGCTAGTGAAGTCACTGTGAAACTGTTCAGGCCCTTGACACAAAAACTCATTGATCTTACTGAGGATCGAATCTGGGTCTTCAGAATGGAAGCTCACGCACTAGTTCAATTTACCACTCTTCCATGGTCATAATGGTCATATAGTAACTGTATTATCTCTCTTCTTCTCCACATCTAATACTGTCATGATAGAAGATGTTTTTGAAGCCATTCTATTAACTGTCTCAAGAGGCTTAACCCTTTAGCTGCTAAGGACGTGTATAGACGTTTTCCCATTCACTGCTAAAGACACATTAACACGTCTATTATTATCTCTCCTCTGTGGGCTAAAGACATGTTAACACGTTATACATTGCTACTGTCACTGCTATAGGCGTACATTTATGTTTGTGACTTAGAAACAAAGAGTAGCTATTTTTAGCTCAGTCTTCAGAAAGTATGTAGCAGTGAAAGGGCTAAGATGCAAGTAATGAGATGTTATATTTTACTTTTACTACTGCTGCTACTACTGCTTCTCCACATCCAATACTGTCATGATAGAAGATACTTTTGAAGTCATTCTATTAACTGTCTCAAGAGACTTAAGTTGCAAGTAATGAAATTTAGTTTACTTTTACTACTGCTGCTAGGGGACTGCCTAGAGTAGTTGATAGTAGCTCTGCCTGCTAGCTGTGAGACGCCTCATAGCTCGGGTTCGAACCTACTGTCCGGCATTTGTTCGAGTCCCCTGGTCTTACTCAGGACGATAACGTGAGTACCTCTGAAGTCGGAGAAAATCTGCCTGTATGGAGGGAATACTAATTACGAGTACATTGAGCACACGGCTGCCAGTGTAAAGTAATTTACAATGTGCACGCTGCTGCGATTGTAAGAAATTGGAAAACGGATTTTCACGCAAAAATCAGTTTCAGAGATGAAACTTCGTTTGAGTTGAAAGCGGACGAAAGAAAAAAGAAAAAAAAAAAAAAAAAAAAAAACTACTGCTGCTAGCAATTGCAAGAGCTTATCTCATTTTCATTGTGCACTATTTAAATCTTGAAAAATTTTTTCAACACCCCTGACTGAACTGTGTGATGCCACTAATAGCCATGACATATAGTTTATTCTTTTTGTCATTCTTCTGTCAGTCTTCAGATTACAATACCAATAGCTTCTTCTTTTCTTTGCGTTCGTTCTTTCGACCAATTTTAATCACTCTTTGTGATATGTTTGATCTTTGCCAAGAACGTGTATACGTTGCGCATTGGTTTGGTAGGCCCCTAACGCATAGATTTCTACAAGTTTAGGACATGTGCATCCGATTTCAGCCAAACCTCCTTAGTCGCCTCTTACAACATGCATGGCAGGTAACAGTGGTTCTATTCTTTACACCCCAAATTTGGGCCCGGTAACCACTCGGACGACCAATAGCTTGAATTAACTGTATGATTCTCTTCAGGTCACTTATAAAACCAATCAGATTTGAAAGTAGCGCCATTTCTGTTGGTAATATTTTATCCCTGACTTCCCTATCGAGTCGACATAATGAAGATTGTGTTCTGCTGTCTCTGAGCTCAGTACACAATTGAACAAGTTTGTCTCACCAATCTTAAGTTGTTTGTACATATGTTTTTTTAAATTCTGCTTTTATTGTAGTTTTTTTATTCATTATATGATGTTATTTTTGATCTGTTTGATTTATCCCCTTTGCAGAGGTCATTCCTTTCATTTTCTGTTATACAACAGTGGGCTATGATGTATTGCAATACTGTTTCTTTGGTGATAGCACTGAACTATAGTAAAGAGGATGCGAGTTCATTCATAAGACTTTTTTGGGTGTCTTTTAGTGCCTATATAAAGTAAAGAACCCTTTTATACCTCAAGGAATATTGGGTAATACGGTGTTAGGACCATATTTTTCTTTGAAATCTTCTTCTTCTAACGCTCCATATCGATCACTTGTTAACCACTCTTTGTGATTTGTATGTGATCCAAGCCTAAGAGTGATTGTACCTTTTGCCAGTTATGCACCTACAAGTAGGCCAGCACATCCTATTTTTGCAACACATTTTATTTACTAGGGTAGCTTCCCTAGGCCCCTACCTCAGTCACCCCTTTCGTCTTGTAGGTCGCAGTGTTACTATTCTTTGCTCCCCTTAGAGTCCCTGCAACACACAGGCATCCCTTGAAATAATTGAAGACATTCTGGAAACATTGCATACCATCTTGTGTTGGTGTAGGGAGTCTCGCTCTCCGGTCAATTCTGAGATGTTGTGCTCTTTGAATAATTCCATTGTCAGGACTGAACTATCCGTAGTCACTTTTGATGGGCAGACTATCGAGTGTAGTGACAAGTTGCATTATCTTTGAATAACCTTTGGTTGAAGTCTATCTTTCAAACATGTTGAACAAATGATACAGCTTTGCAAGCGTGGTCTTGAAGCTTTCAAGATTATGGTAGCCGCACACCTCGAGCAGCGACTATATGTCCTTCTGTTCCATCAATTGGTTATGTTCATGGTAGATTTTAAAAAGTTAATTGCATATCCTTTACAGGACTTTGCTAATCAACCCCAGCTTTTTAATGCTGTTTGTGATTTTTATAGGCATTACTAACGTTCAGTAGTTTACCATTGCTTTCTGAATGGGTGGTGCCATCGTCCTTTTGTAAAAATTCACACAAAACAATTTGCAACCAAACTGTCCACAGTGTGATTCGAACTCAGAACTCTGGGGTTAATAGACCGAGTCATTATCCCCTAAGCCACAGACGCCACCTTGTGGTAGATTACGGGCTTGAAATCCAAATAATATCATGATCACAATGGACTCACATTATGACCATCTACTGATATGCCAGGGGCATGCTAGCTAGTACCTTAGTGGGTGCAGTTTCTCACCTGCACCTCCTGGTGAGAATGATTCCATTTGTAAGGAATGGTTCATCAGCAGGATACTAATTTTCACTTTTCTAACAAAACTGACCCTCATAAGTCAAGCATGTCCTTACCTTGCAAACCAACACACAGTTTGAAAACCTCTGACCTTATCTGACACTGATAAGTCAAGCCACAGGCAACTCTAATATTGGGCCACATAACTGACCGCATAACTGACCACATAACTGACTGGGAAAATCCTGACTTTGTTTGTGTTGGGGGCTGGATTGTGTATATGTTTGATAGAATACTACATGCTTTTTGTAATTTTACTCAATTCTATGAGTCTATGGTTATTTATTGATGAAAAATATTAATAATACTGATATTCCTTATTCTCTCTCTCTCTTTGCCTTTTACCCCGGGTTGGGGCATAGGCCCTCAACCAACTCATGCAAGTCTTCCTATCTCTAGCTATCTCCTGCAGCTCCCTCCAGCTCTTCTTTATATTGTTGATCTCCACCTCCAAATCTCGTCTCCATGTATTTCTCGGCCTCCCTTCTTTCGCTGTCCCTGCGGGTTCCAGGCAAGGACCCTGATATTCCTTATTGTTAAACTTAAATTGTTGCATAATATAACCTTGATTTAGCATGTTGTTATGATTTAAAAATGAATTCATCTATATACAACAATACTGAAATGTGAGGTCATGTGACGGTTGTGGTTTTATTTCCTAGAATTTTTACCTGGGTCCGCTGGCCATATGAGTTTAGAGTTGGCTGTGGTCAAGCATGTCCTTACCTTGCGCACACCAACACACAGTTTGAAAATCTTTGATCATATCTGACACTGATAAGTCAAGCATGCCATTATCATGCAGACCAACACACAATTTGAAAACCTTTGATCTAACTCAACATTTCTTGTCAATGAAAGATCATATTGTTGTTGCCTAAGAATGCACAATATCATTAAATAGTTCTGATATCCATAAAGAAAGTGGTTATAATGGATCATTAAACATTTTATGTTTCTTGCCATATTGATCGATTATGATATTATTTTTCCATCTCTTGATTTTTCTTTTTAGAGTGTTGTCATCATCTTGCCTGTTGTACTTTCTTTGCTTTTAGTGCATCTAAAAAAACAAAACAGTTCACCCTGCCTCTTTATTATGTGTCCCTCCCGTGTGCTGCTGGGGCCCGCAAGGGAAGCAAAGCATAGTACCACTGCAAACTACAAGATATGTCTTAAGAGGCAACTAATGTAGGACCTAGGGAAGCTACCCTAGTAAAAAAAAACATTGTAGAAATCGGGTGTGTTGTAGGCGCATAACTGGCACAATGTACAATTGCTCTTAAGCTCAGATCACATACAAATCACACAGAGTGATTTAATGTGATCAAAATGGAGTGTTTGAAGAAGAAGAAGATTATGTATCCAAAATATTTAATTTCCTATTCTTAATTTCTTTCCAAATTTATTATTTAATCACTAACTAATGCATATCATTTTTATTTATTTTTTAACACTATACATTTTTGGGAATATTCAAAAAACCTTCAATCTTGTTTTTCTAAATGTTTGTTAGAAATGGTCCCACTGCGACATTTTCTTTTTTTGTAGGTCCTTTGCTGATTTCAGTAACAGATGCCAAAACAAACATAGTCCTGGCACTCAAGCTCAGCTACTTGGGAAATAGCAGGCCTCATGCAAACTTGAACTGCTAAACATTAAACTATCTGTCCTTCTTGTAGAGCTTTAAGATTACAGTCTTAGCTTTCTAGAGTTGTCAGCAAATATATATATTGTGGTTGGAATTTTCTTCTATCTCGGTGACATTTGACACAGTCATATGAGTGAAAAATATTGTCACAATCTTGCTTGACCTGTGTTAGATTTGATAGTCTTTCTTTTCTTTCTACTACGCTCAACTTGTTCATCTTCTTCTGTGTTTGCTCGAGATTAACTGCTTATAAACAGATTCTTGTTGTTTGATCAGTACAAATGATAAACTATAAGTGTCTCAACTTTAATTGAAAACTACTATGCACGCGTTCAAAATACTGACACATTAACCGACACGAGTGCCTGGAGCAGATAATTTTTTTCGATCCAGAAGCACTTGAGCTTCCAGCTCTTCGGTTCGGTGCCATGAACATCGTAACCCTTCGGTTCGGTACCACGAACACCGTAAATCTTGAGAACCTGTGGCTTTTCTGCCAGCCCGCAGAATTGAACCGCACTCACATGGGGCTTGCACCCGTCGTCCAGCAAGCTACGAACACGCTGGGCAGGGGGGCAGGAGGAGATAATTCAAGAGGGAATGGTTCATGAAAGAAGAGCGAGATGAAGACATATACCACGGGTGCAGAATGTCATTAACTAGTTGAGAATGACTGCTGCTGACGCTGGCATCTTGCAAATAATTGAGAGTTTTTCAGTGCTGCTGTCGTGTGAGCCAAGTTCCAGAATCGGCAAGCTACTTGATGATGATGCAATATAATATATGGGGAAAGTTGGTTCTCTGCCTCAAATTGTTATTTTTTTTAAAAATCTACATAGCTTTAGATTTTTTTAAATGTATAATGTCAACAGACAATTACTTCACCTGACTTGCTCAATGACAATAACGCCAGCAGAGATACCCTGTTAGGTAACAACTAGTTGCTCTTTTCTATATATGGATTTATTGTCATTTCCAGATAGCAAGGAAAAAATCGAAGTCAGCGTGTACACGTACATGTAACATAACATGTTTTATGTATGACTTCATATCTTTTATTATTAGTGATTTTGTTGATTTTGTTGATTGATTCTAACAAATCACATCCATTATGTAATAGTTTATATACTAGTTCCGTCTGTTTGTGGTCGGGGCTCGTAAGGGGAGCAAAGAATAGTAGCACTGTGACATACACGTACAAGGCATGTCGTTAGAGTCGAATGTGGTAGGGGCCTAGAGAATCTACCGTAGTAAATAAAAAGCGTCGCAGAAATCGTATGCGCTGGCCTACTTGTAGGCGCATAACTGGTACAAGGTACAATCGCTCTTAGGCTCAGATCACAAAGAGTGGTTTAACAAGTGTTCATTATCGAGCGTTCGAAGTCGAAGAAGTATAATTGCTCATTCATTCTTACTTCATATTTCTTTCTTTCTTCATTGTTTTTACTGGATTCAGATTTTACATTCTCGATTTGTATAAGCGAAGTATTTTGGACTTATAAAAATGCAGGAAGGGTTGTAGAAGTCCATTATGTAATATTATTTGGAAACTTGAAACCAGACATAAACGATTAACTTATGCGTTTGAAACTTATATTTATGTAGTTTAATATGCGTGTTTATGATAGTCTCTCCTTCTACCTTCATGAAACGAACCAACTAATTTGTCAAAATCCTGTCTTCCTGAAGGAAGCTGTGGCCGTCGTATTCTTCAATAAGAATACATTTGTTAATGTTAATCGTCACAAGGTCAACGACGCCTGCCTCCTCCTCCTCCCCCCTCCACCCTAGAACTTGCGAAGTAATCTGTGGACATCTCGATGTGAAGAAAGGAAGAGAAGCTGGCGAGCAAAGATAGAAATCCTCTAGCGAACGATCATTAGAACCGTAAATCTTGCACACTACAGGCACTCGGTATGAAGGATGAGTAATGGACAGATAACTAAAGAGTGGCGTTTTGCCATGACATTCTCTCTCCTTGCCTTCTTTCATCAACTCCCCTCTCTCCTGTCTTTTTTATATTATTGATTTACACATTTGTAGTCAAGCGCCATATTTTCTTGACCACATGAGCTCTCTACTTTGTGGTTCCCTTAACCAAACCTGGTCTGGAATTTCTTCTTCTTCTGTAATTTCTTTTTCTGCGATTTATTCTTCTGCGATTTATTCTTCTTCCTCTGTGATCAACTTGAGGTATACTTCTATTTCGGCATGGGTCGCGAGCAGAGTGGTACACCTAAAGTATTCTTAATTACACCCCCTCCTCCCCCACCCAGCCACACCCTATAATCTATATCGAAGCGTAGCTTTCTTAGGCAACTATTATTTGACCACCAAGGATAGAACAGTCTGTCTTGGCGTGTTCTGTGGTTCTTAGGCAACTATTATTTGACCACCCAAGGATGGAACAGTCTGTCTTGGCGTGTTCTGTGGTTCTTAGGCAACTATTATTTGACCACCCAAGGATGGAACAGTCTGTCTTGGCGTGTTCTGTGGCTTGCCAGAGTGTTCCGCAGTCGCAATCGGTAGAGTCTCTCATATCCATTTTGTGCAAGTGTTCTGTGAGACTACAGTTTTGTCCAGTTCTAAGCATGAATGTCAATGTTTATTCACTTCTGCTGTACCCTTTATTCTGTCTTGTAGTCTTTGTGTAACAGTTTCACTGTTATGCTAACTAGGTTATGGACGGAGGGGGTCAACAGAGAAAAGAACACCCCCTTATTGTACTTGGCGTCCTTGACCAAGTTAGTAGTAAATAAATGTGTTTACCAGTCCCAACTTGCTGCCAGTAGAGTGTTAAATTCATGAAATAGGTTCTAGTCCGAGGTAGGCGAGGACTCCCGTAAAATCGAGGATCTTGAACCAGAGAAGGGACAGTTGGGAGCTTTTGGTTTGGGCAGTAGGACAGTTACTCTAGAGAAGTTGTGGCGGACGGACAGATTATTTTTTTAGTGAGCGTAAGAGAGAGAATAGTTAGAATAGAGCAGCGGAACGGGAAGCCAAAATCTCTTGAGCGGAGAAGACTAGTTTTGAACACTTGAGCGTGTAAGTTAAACTTTTCGTAAATAGAGAGAAGCTGAACTAGTGTTATTTAGATTATAAGTTGTGATGAATGTGAGAACCCACAACTGAGGATTCTTTGAAGTGTTATTTAACTTATAAGTTGTGATGGATGTGAGAACCCACAACTGAGGATTCTTTGAAGTGTTATTTGATTTATAAGTTGTGATGGATGTGAGAACCCACAACTGAGGACTCTTTGAAGTGTTATTTGATTTATAAGTTGTGATGGATGTGAGAACCCACAACAGAGGATCTCTTGAACTTTTCGTTAATAGAGAGAAGCTGAACTAGTGTTATTTGATTTATAAGTTGTGATAGTTGCGATAACCCACAACTGAGGACTCTTTGAAGTGTTATTTGATTTATAAGTTGTGATGGATGTGAGAACCCACAACAGAGGATCTCTTGAACTTTTCGTTAATAGAGAGAAGCTGAACTAATGTTATTTGATTTATAAGTTGTGATAGTTGTGAGAACCCACAACTGAGGACTCTTTGAAGTGTTATTTGATTTATAAGTTGTGATGGATGTGAGAACCCACAACTGAGGACTCGTTGAAGTGTTATTTAACTTATAAGTTGTGATGGATGTGAGAACCCACAACTGAGGATTCTTTGAAGTGTTATTTGATTTATAAGTTGTGATGGATGTGAGAACCCACAACAGAGGATCTCTTGAACTTTTCGTTAATAGAGAGAAGCTGAACTAGTGTTATTTGATTTATAAGTTGTGATAGATGTGAGAACCCACAACTGAACATTTCTTGAACTTTGCATAATTAGTGGAGATGCTGAACTAGTGTATTTGATTTATAGGTTGTGATAGATGTGGGAAAACCCGACAGAGGGTTCCTTGAACTTTCTGTTAATTGTAGAGAAGCGCACTTAATGATTACACAATTGATTTTCAAGAAAGTTATTTATGTACTTTTGGTCTCATATCAGTTGAGAGAGTATGTATGTACGTTTACCAGTTTAGATATACAATATATATAGATACCAATAAACTTGTATAAGTTGTTTAGACAGTCTTGTGTGAATTTAATGTAGTCGATTGTCAGGTGTCGGACTTAGTGGTAGATGCTATTTTTTTCTCTTTATATTTCTGGGACCTTGTACCAGCTAGTCTGTTACATTTGTTTACTTCCCTCTATTCAGTTTTCATACATTGGTTTACAAGTGTCTTTATTTATTTGAAATCGCCTGAGTGGTTACCGGGCCCAAATTTGGGATGTAAAGAATAGAACTACTGTTACCTGCCACGCATGTCGTAATAGGCGACTAAGGAGGTTTGGCTGAAATCGGATGCACGTGTCCGCTAGGGAATGCTAACCCGAACCAAATGCTTGCAGAAAACGGATGCACCAAGCCGTAAGGCGCATTACATGGTGCAACGACCCTCACAATGAGGAATGGGATAACGGATTCTACGGTCGCCAATCTGCCTCAGAGACTTAGCCACGCAGTAAGAATGTCAGACCTACCATCACGAGGGTGGCCAAAACTTAGTGCTGGAAGAGGTGGCCCACTTACACTAGCGTCCAAGACAAACTGTATGACGTGGTGATAATCTGAGGCAGACGGCTGCCTTTATTAGAGAATCCGAAATCCCAATCTAGTGAGAACGCAGAAGAAGAAGTACATGGGCAATATAAATGTGCCCGGATGTGAAACAACTAGGCTATGAAAGGGTAAATAAACGAATAAGTTTATATAAAAGTCTTTTAGCTTTATGAAAAACTGCAGACAATACGTTTTTTTAGAGAGGAAACTCGAAGCAAACATTCACACCAAAAAATGCAGATGTTCTCCCAGTGAGGTCAAACTGACTTTCGTTGTTTCGCATTAAATTTGTATATGCATTTTTTGTTTTCTCTCATGCCTTTGTGTATTCTCGCACAACAGAACACACACGTATGTGAACAACGTCAGCTGTGCTTCTATTTCGACATGTTTGATGGTGAACAGGACGGTGCGTCTGGGGTCTTCACTGTTTCTCCACTAGTTATTTCAAAGTGTTACTCAGTTTAGGTTAGATTTCTGCTCTTTCGTCGGCAAGAATGGGACACGTTTTGCAAGAAGTGTTCTGTGGGCTGTCTGGGTGTTCCACAGTTGCAGGCGGCATAACATGGCAGTCAAACGACAACTGATAAACTGCATATTTATTCCAACTCTCTGCTATCAGTGCCAAACTAGGACACAAGAAAGAAAAATTACAACGTGAAATGAGATGTCTACGAAAAGCTGTCAACAAGGAGAGATAGAGTGAGAAACGAGAATGTCAGAAACATCGTTGGTACTATACCATGCATACAGTACATCGAGAAGCAAAGAATCAAGTGGTTCGGCCATCTAATGAGAATGGAACCACATTTACTACCATTACGTGCCTACAACAATCGACGCTCAGGGCGCAGAGCACGAGGCAGGCCAAGAACACGATGGATAGATAACATCTCAGAGTCCCTGCGAAAGCATGGACTGACAAGTCAAGCGCAACACACCTGGCACTAGATAGAAAACTAACTCTCCCCACGACGCTTCACGGCAAATGTGGTTAAGATAAGATAAAGCAGGCGGCATAGTCTCCGAGACCCATTTTTGTGTAGGTGGACTTTGACATTACAATGTCAACGTTTCTCAGCCAGAATTTGTTTCTTTGTTTGTTATATATGGGATTAAAGCCTCTGTAAGATGAAGCACGCCTTTTCAACCTAAGAACCTAACCTTGTTTTGGTTATATCAGAGCGTGTAGGCGTGAAACATGAACAATAAGATTGAACTCCTTGTGGAGAATCCAAGTAGTTATTTGTTTATTTGTTCATTTCTGCGAACCTATTTATACTGTCACTTAGCTGTCATTTATCTCCCAACACTCCATTTTCATGACATATTTCAAGAATGTCTTTACTTCTTTGTAGCTATGTAATAGGTAAGGTTATACCTGGATTTCTCCAGTCCTTTACAACTCATATGCATTCTCGCTTCCAGGATTACTGTAGTGAACTGCGATCCATTCATTGCAGGGCCAGTTCTGTTTTTCTGGGCATCACTCCAATATTGATTTTTATTTCCTTGATGATCCCGTCTTGTTTCAAACACGGGATAGCTTGAAAAATGGACATTGAGTCACTTCAACACACACACATACGTCTTCTTCTTCGTCTACTCTGTTTGTTTACGTTCGTTCTTCTCAATCAAGTTAACTATTTTGTGATCTGTGTGGTTTGCGTCGAGAACGTGATTACGTTGCGTTACTGTTAGACCCCCTACAGTATGTAGGACAGGCACATCCGAGTTTCGGCCAAGTGTATGCATATTATTCAACAGAATACACATTTGTACAGACGGGTAACTGTAAGATTTGACAAACAGAAAAACTCCCACTTTAAAGTACCACATCTGGAGCTATATTGTAGCGTGGTATCAGATCTGGTTGGTCATAGAGAGACTGTAAGGACTGATATTCACGTACTCTTGTCAAAATCGTTTGTTACATTGTGACGTAATTATACCATCAATACTAATATCCGCTCATTTCAACCCAACACATTTGTTTTCACCACTGCATTTTACCAATCATATTGCATTCCTTCTTAAATTTCCACTTGTTTAGTGAGATTGCAGAGATGCAGTCTGTCACCAGAGCCAGCACTTGCGAGTAGTAGGGTCTTGATCAGCTTTGGTTCTCTAACCATGACTTCTAACTTCTCATATCTTTGCGTCATATTCCAACACGTACATAATACTATATATACGTTTATCTGTTGAAACTTGAATCATATCATGCATGTACAGAGTTGTAACACATTCTCGTGCATGTGGTACGGGCCTGCAAGGCAAGCAAAGAATAGTACCACTGCCACCTACAAGCCATGTTGTAGGAGGCGACACTTCTTCTTTGCGTTCGTTCTTTATGACCAATTTTAATCACTCTTTGTGATATGATTTGATCTTTGCCAAGAACGTGTATACGTTGCACATTGGTTTGGTAGGCCCCTAAACGCATAGACTTCTACACGTTTAGGACATGTGCATCCGATTTCAGCCAAACCTTCTTAGTCGCCTCTTACGACATTCGTGGCAGGTAACAGTGGTTCTATTCTTTACACCCCAAATTTGGGCCCTGGAAATCACTCGGGCGTAGGAGGCGACT
This sequence comes from Arion vulgaris, assembly GCA_020796225.1. Classification (NCBI taxonomy): domain Eukaryota; kingdom Metazoa; phylum Mollusca; class Gastropoda; order Stylommatophora; family Arionidae; genus Arion; species Arion vulgaris. Next base: position 52,445,780 of record CM036757.1, on the reverse strand, counting down.
GATGTAGGACCTAGGGAACCTACCCTAGTAAATAAAAAACATAACATAAATCGGATTTGCTGGCCTACTTGTAGGCTGTAGGCGCATAGCTGGCACAACGTACAATCGCTCTTAGGCTCAGATCACATAGAAATCACACAGAGTGGTTAACAAGTGGTCGATATGGAGCGTTGGAAGAAGAAGTAGTATAATAACATATTTTCACATGCTAGTTAGTAGCGTTAAACGTCACTGTAGTTTGGAGGGAATGGTAATGGAAGGCGTGGTTCCTGAAGTACGAGACAGAGGAACGAACAAGACAAAGGTGGCAGTAGAACATCAAGGAAACCATGAACATGGCGCTGGGGGAGGCGGGAGAACTTGCTAGAGACAGAGAGTGTTTCAGGCGGGCTGTGATGAAAGCAATTTTCCTCAAAGGACATAATACTTACTACTATTCAGTAGCAATCTACAGTGTTCATCACATATTGAGGTGTATCTCAAGACTTGCAATGCAACATAGCTCGTTCATTGTGAATATACGGCAGACACTATCAGTGTAACGTGTGATAACAGCTGTTTACTGTGATAACTTCAACCTGAGGTTAATGTTTAGGACGTGCAATGTATTCTGATAATCCCACTTCAACATTCTTCTTTCTGTTTTTTTTTCCCATCAAAGAGAGATTCAAGAATAGCACGTAATGGTTGCAAAACGAGATTTCACATGAAAGTGGTTGAGTAGTGAGATTTTATATGAAGAGGTTGAGTAACGAGATTGTATATGAAGAGGTTGAGTAACGAGATTTTATATGAGGGGGTTGAGTAGCGAGATTGTATATGAAGAGGTTGAGTAACGAGATTTTATATGAGGGGGTTGAGTAGCGAGATTTTATATGAGGGGGTGAGTAGCGAGATTTTATATGAGGGGGTTGAGTAGCGAGATTTCACATGAAAGTGGTTGAGTAGTGAGATTTTATATGAAGAGGTTGAGTAACGAGATTGTATATGAAGAGGTTGAGTAACGAGATTTTATATGAGGGGGTTGAGTAGCGAGATTTTATATGAGGGGGTTGAGTAGCGAGATTTCACATGAAAGTGGTTGAGTAGCGAGATTTTATATGAGGGGGTTGAGTAACGAGATTTCACATGAAAGTGGTTGAGTAGTGAGATTTTATATGAAGAGGTTGAGTAACGAGATTGTATATGAAGAGGTTGAGTAACGAGATTGTATATGAAGAGGTTGAGTAACGAGATTTTATATGAAGAGGTTGAGTAGCGAGATTTGATATGAAGAGGTTGAGTGGCGAGATTTGATATGAAGGGGTTGAGTAACGAGATTTCGATTCAGTCATGTGAATGTATGTATATATGTATATCGTGGGCATCTGTGACTTAACGGTAATGAGCTGGGTCACAACGCAAGAGTACATGGTTCAAACTCCTCGGCGGGCAGTTTGGGAAACAAATTTGTTCCGTGGATAGATTTCACCGTTCAGAAAGCAATGACAAACTATTGAACGTATAAGTGGTACCTATCAAAATCAACGACTCGTTTACTGTGGTTGATGACGATGTCCTGCCACGATTCTCATTTTCATTGAATAAATAAATATCATTCACTGACTTCGCCATCCAAAGATACCGAAAGTTCGCCATTCAAAGATACCGAAAGTTCGCCAAGATTATATGTTTAGTCTCCGCAAGAAAGTACGGATTGAGACATTCTTTGTTTCCTGGATCAAACATTGAACCTTGGACATATTTAAACAGAGTAGTTTTCCAGAACTTTCTTTCAAATCACAGAGATGGTCTGTCTGCTTGACTGAATGGATGGATAAGTACAATACCAGTCTTCTGCTCCCAAAGGAACATCTATGACTCGTATATCCTGGAAAGCACTCTGAAGATAGAATATTAGATTCCCTACAGACAATGCATAGGTCGTCAGTAGATTTCATTAGCGTGGAGATAATGTCAATTATTGCTTCGTTAACCATACAAATATGTTAGTAGAACTTCCCAAGGGAATGGGACATGTTTCCTGGCCATCTCTAGTGGTGAACGTTTCTGCGTTCAAACTCACCCGGGTTAGGTGGTACACATACATTCTGTAAATGATAGACGACTGACTATCCAAGTTAGAGAAGGTTAATTAAGGGAGAAAGTGAACTGGCCATGGCACCTCCAATTACTATTGCATAGAACAGTGTTTCCCATAACATGGGAACTATTACCTAGAACAGTGAGTCCGCGAGGTACTCACAAGAGGTCCTCAAGCTCTTGAAGAAATATGATGATCTTTGACATTTTAAACAGAAAAATAAATTTGAAAAACATGTATAAAAACAGTGGTAAACTAGTTCCCATGCGAAATGAAAGGGACCAGACCAGACCAGATCGGAGTCTAAATGTCTGACAGGACAAAATGAAAGATCATTTGAAGTTTTCCAGCAGTCTGAGAAATTGGAAATATCTTGACTGTTGATGTTGTGTAATAATAACTCCATCGCTAGAAGAGTGAAATTCAAGTAGTTGGCTGAAACGATCTTGGGGAAAGATAGGATAAATAACGTTGGCTTGGATTGGATTTTGCAACAATACATTTTGGCTGAGCTTCAGGATGGATTGCTGGCTGAAATTAAAACACAAATGTACTGATGATGCTAATGATGGTGCATCTTGTTCAAGGCAAAAGGAAACCTTGTATTTGTAGTTACTTTAGTTGATGTACACATAGACTAGTTGTTACTTTAGTTGATGTACACATAGACTAGTTGTTACTTTAATTGATGTACACATACACTAGTGTTACTTTAGTTGATGTACACATACACTAGTGTTACTTTAGTTGAATGTACACATACACTAGTGTTACTTTAGTTGAATGTACACGTACACTAGTTGTTACTTTAGTTGATGTACACATATACTAGTTGTTACTTTAGTTGAATGTACACATAGACTAGTTGTTACTTTAGTTGATGTACACATAGACTAGTTGTTACTTTAGTTGAATGTACACATAGACTAGTTGTTACTTTAGTTGATGTACGCATAGACTAGTTGTTACTTTAGTTGAATGTACACATACACTAGTTGTTACTTTAGTTGATGTACACATGCACTAGTGTTACCTTAGTTGATGTACACATACACTAGTGTTACTTTAGTTGAATGTACACATACATTAGTTTTACTTTAGTTGATGTACACATACACTAGTTGTTACTTTAGTTGAATGTACACATAGACTAGTTGTTACTTTAGTTGATGTACACATACACTAGTGTTACTTTAGTTGAATGTACACATACACTAGTTGTTACTTTAGTTGAATGTACACATAGACTAGTTGTTACTTTAGTTGATGTACACATACACTAGTGTTACTTTAGTTGAATGTACACATACACTAGTTGTTACTTTAGTTGAATGTACACATACACTAGTTTTACTTTAGTTTATGTACACGTACACTAGTTGTTACCTTAGTTGATGTACACATAGACTAGTGTTACTTTAGTTGATGTACACATACACTAGTTGTTACTTTAGTTGATGTACATGTACACTAGTGTTACTTTAGTTGATGTGCATGTACACTAGTGTTACTTTAGTTTATGTACACATAGACTAGTTGTCACTTTAGTTGATGTACACATAGATTAGTGTCACTTTAGTTGATGTACACATAGACTAGTTGTCACTTTAGTTGATGTACACATACACTAGTTGTTACTTTAGTTGATGTACACATACACTAGTTGTTACTTTAGTTGATGTACACATACACTAGTGTTACTTTAGTTGATGTACACATACACTAGTGTTACTTTAGTTGATGTACACATACACTAGTTGTTACTTTAGTTGATGTACACATACGCTTTTATTATTTTATGAGAAATGTATGTACACGTCACATCCATGAACTGTTCTAAGAAAGATATTTTAAAAAAACCAGATTTTCTCAGTTTAAAAAATGTGTTCTTAATCTTCACTCTGCCTCTGAGAGGAGTCATGCGTCGAGGCGAAGTGTAACAAAAAAGGGGTGGGGTGGATGAAATAGGTTTTACATACCGTTCTTTGTGACACGATGTGAGGATTGCCCCGGGGTTAGCCTGTGTAGAAATGAGGCTAGGAGAGCAAATTTAATTGGCATCTTTATGAGTTTTGTTTTTAAGAATGCTTTATTTACCTTCAGAAAGTATTGCGCGTGTGCAGTTATGTTTCTTGCTGAGTTCCGTGAGTCATCATATTCCTATTGTATGCTATGGTATACATACACACTTATATATATGTATAAGTAAATAAACTATTATATGTTGTATGTCTGCCGTATATCCAGTCTCTTCTTCTTCTTTGCATTTGTTCTTTACGACCAATTTTAATCACTGTGATATGTTTGATCTTTGCCAAGAACGTGTATACGTTGCACATTTGGTTTGGTAGGCCCCTAAACGCATAGACTTCTACACGTTTAGGACACGTGCATCCGATTTCAGCTGAACCTCCTTAGTCGCCTCTTATGACATGCGTGGCAGGTAACAGTGGTCCTATTCTGTACACCCCAAATCTGGGCCCGGTAACCACTCGGGTGGTATCCAGTATGATGTTCACTATTGATTGATTGATAGAACCATCAACATTGCACTTCGGTGAGTAACCTTGTGTGCTCCGATATCTTTCTCACACAGGAAGGTATCAGTGACAGTGCACGAACTCCGTAGCACCGGCGAGGTCCCCGATGCAATTTCGAAGATATTGAAAATATTTTGAAGGAATGAAAAAAAAAATTGATTCTACTGAATTTTGCCTGGGCAGCGACTTTTCAGCCTGCTCAACTTGAACAACTCAACGTACTCAACTACGTTTTATCGTCCGTCTCTGATAGGACAAGGAACTCGATCTCAACTACACTGAGATCAGGGGTGTTAATTACCTGTCTTGTAATAGACTGTCCTCTTCATACATGGCGTCAGTTATGTTTTTCCTTGATTCTCATGCTATTTTTTTTTACCTATTGTTATTATGTTTACGAATGCTTCTTGCACCATTCATCGATTCAAAATTTTAAAAAAGTTGAAACTTTATGTTCAAACCGTTTCTTTTACTTCGGGATCTAATGTACGAATACCTCTGAAGTCGAAATAAGGTTTGCCTATATGGCGAAGGAATTGGTGGTACGGAAAGCAAGTCTTCACGCACAAATCAGGCGCCATGACTACGCCCGAATTAATAGCTAGTGAACGAGATTTTTAAAAAAGTACAAACTATTTGATCAGAAATATTGTATCACTTCGTTCCGGTATGTGGTTCACGTTACATTTGCCTGCATGTCAGGGGATTGAGTGTTTATCTGATGTATACATATGTAAACAGTAATCATACATTTGCTATTACTGTAACAGATAAGAACTGGTTATAATCAAGGTTTCTGTATCTGGGACGCTCTCAAATGTGCTCAGTTGCTTTCAGCTTTCTGAAATATCGGCGACAAAACACTTAAATAGCCGCTTTGGCAACGATTACGAATTTTTCCAAAGCTCGAAAAGCCACAGTACAGCTATTTAGTTGGGTAGACCATAGCCAGGCTCCAGTATAGGTGCTAGAGCCTGGCTGTGGGTAGACTTGGGTAGATAGTGAAGCGTCTGGTCGAATGGATTAGAGCGCAACTTCCATGCGTGAGACCTATGTTCAATCCACGGTAAGACCAATGTTTTTTTCTGTCGGGGCATAAAGAAAAATATAACCTGAAATGTTTGACGGCAACTGTACTAGCCATGCGGGCATTAAATTCGACAGGCACTTGTCCCAACTGTCCTACACCGCCCAAAAAGCGGTATTACAGACAGTATAGATAGTTTCAGACTAGAGATTCTACCTTACCGTGAATTAAATAATATGAGTTGGTCTATGACTAGACACACCAGATTTTGCCACTTGTGACCACGGGGCACCCAGGCAGATCTGAAAACACGTCTTGCCAGACAAAGAACGAAAACCTGGCCTAAGGGAGCAAGCTCGTCGAGATAAATTGTAGGGGACCGGTTTATGACCTCAGACATCGCACCGTCCTTTTCACGATCCATGTCGGAATTGAAATATGACTGACGTTGATCGCAGAGGAAGAAGTTGGTGGCTGAGTCCCGCCCGTGTGGTGCCGGGGCCCACAAGGGAAGCAAAGAATAGTACCACTACGACCTACAAGGCATGTCGTAAGAGACGACTGAAGTTACCCTAGTAAATAAAAAAGAATCGCAGAAATCGGATGTGCTGGACTACTTGTAGGCGCATAACTGGCACAACGTACAAACGCTCACAGGCTCAGATCACATACAAATCACACAGAGTGGTTAACAAGTGATCGATGTGGAGCGTTCGAAGAATAAGAAGGTGGCTGAGTTCAGCTTACTGTGCTGCTTACCCCGTCCTCTTTTCCGTATAAAGGTCATCACTCTCTAAATAAAGGTCATCACTCTCTAAATAAAGGTCATCACTCTCTAAATAAAGGTCATCACTCTCTAAATAAAGGTCATCACTCTCTAAATAAAGGTCATCACTCTCTAATATAAAGGTCATCACTCTCTAAATAAAGGTCATCACTCTCTAAATAAAGATCATCACTCTCTAATATAAGGTCATCACTCTCTAATATAAAGGTCATCACTCTCTAAATAAAGGTCATCACTCTCTAAATAAAGGTCATCACTCTCTAAATAAAGGCCATCACTCTCTAAATAAAGGTCATCACTCTCTAAATAAAGGCCATCACTCTCTAAATAAAGGTCATCACTCTCTAAATAAAGGCCATCACTCTCTAAATAAAGGTCATCAATCTCTAAATAAAGGTCATCACTCTCTAAATAAAGGCCATCACTCTCTAAATAAAGGTCTAGAATATAGTGTAAAATAATTGCATACTGATTACATTTCATACTTGAGTGACATCAGTTTACATAAACATGACAACTTGATTAGCACACACGTATACAAACATATGTGTGCTCATGTCATTATAAATAGACCACGTCAACTAGCTCTCTCTCTCTCTCTGTGGTTATATGTCTGTTCAGGGACTTCCCGGGTAAAACTTTCGTGGCATTCTGGATCATATTCTGCGAAACTAAACCTTCTCTTCATTATTTCTCACGTGCCTGTTCAGTGTCAATAATTGTCTTCCATATGCAGTACTTCAATGTATATAACATTTCATTCACACATTGATTTCATATTTCCTTTTGTGGAATGTTTTTTTTTTTAAAGAGCAATTTATTGTATATTTGAAACAAGTACTAGCATTCGGGACTCTGTATATCTCACAACAGACACTGTATATCTCACAACAGACACTGTATATCTCACAACAGACACTGTATATCTCACAACAGACTCTGTATATCTCACAACAGACTCTGTATATCTCACAACAGACTCTGTATATCTCACAACAGACTCTGTATATCTCACAACAGACTCTGTATATCTCACAACAGACTCTGTATATCTCACAACAGACACTGTATATCTCACAACAGACTCTGTATATCTCACAACAGACTCTGTATATCTCACAACAGACTCTGTATATCTCACAACAGACTCTGTATATCTCACAACAGACTCTGTATATCTCACAACAGACTCTGTATATCTCACAACAGACTCTGTATATCTCACAACAGACACTGTATATCTCACAACAGACACTGTATATCTCACAACAGACTCTGTATATCTCACAACAGACACTGTATATCTCACAACAGACTCTGTATATCTCACAACAGACACTGTATATCTCACAACAGACACTGTATATCTCACAACAGACTCTGTATATCTCACAACAGACTCTGTATATCTCACAACAGACACTGTATATCTCACAACAGACTCTGTATATCTCACAACAGACACTGTATATCTCACAACAGACTCTGTATATCTCACAACAGACTCTGTATATCTCACAACAGACACTGTATATCTCACAACAGACTCTGTATATCTCACAACAGACACTGTATATCTCACAACAGACTCTGTATATCTCACAACAGACACTGTATATCTCACAACAGACTCTGTATATCTCACAACAGACTCTGTATATCTCACAACAGACTCTGTATATCTCACAACAGACTCTGTATATCTCACAACAGACTCTGTATATCTCACAACAGACTCTGTATATCTCACAACAGACTCTGTATATCTCACAACAGACTCTGTATATCTCACAACAGACTCTGTATATCTCACAACAGACACTGTATATCTCACAACAGACTCTGTATATCTCACAACATACTCTGTATATCTCACAACAGACTCTGTATATCTCACAACAGACTCTGTATATCTCACAACAGACTCTGTATATCTCACAACATACTCTGTATATCTCACAACAGACTCTGTATATCTCACAACATACTCTGTATATCTCACAACAGACTCTGTATATCTCACAACAGACTCTGTATATCTCACAACAGACACTGTATATTTCACAACAGACTCTGTATATCTCACAACAGACACTGTATATCTCACAACAGACTCTGTATATCTCACAACAGACTCTGTATATCTCACAACAGACGCTGTATATCTCACAACAGACTCTGTATATCTCACAACAGACTCTGTATATCTCACAACAGACTCTGTATATCTCACAACAGACTCTGTATATCTCACAACAGACTCTGTATATCTCACAACAGACACTGTATATCTCACAACAGACTCTGTATATCTCACAACATACTCTGTATATCTCACAACAGACTCTGTATATCTCACAACAGACTCTGTATATCTCACAACAGACTCTGTATATCTCACAACATACTCTGTATATCTCACAACAGACTCTGTATATCTCACAACATACTCTGTATATCTCACAACAGACTCTGTATATCTCACAACAGACTCTGTATATCTCACAACAGACACTGTATATCTCACAACAGACACTGTATATCTCACAACATACTCTGTATATCTCACAACAGACTCTGTATATCTCACAACAGACTCTGTATATCTCACAACATACTCTGTATATCTCACAACAGACTCTGTATATCTCACAACAGACTCTGTATATCTCACAACAGACACTGTATATCTCACAACAGATTCTGTATATCTCACAACAGATTCTGTATATCTCACAACAGACTCTGTATATCACACAACAGACACTGTATATCTCACAACAGACTCTGTATATCTCACAACAGACAGAAGAGATCTCGGTGGCTAAGTGGTTACGCATTTGTTTTACATTCCGAAGGTCGTGAGTTCGAATCTGGAACCTGCCCCGATTCGGAAGCTGGCTGGAACTACCTGGGAGCTGATATTCGAATCCTGAGTCAGGTGTACACTGGTGCAGTTAGACCGACCCTGGAATATGCATCATCGACATGGATATCAGCAGCCCATTCAAACAAATCGATACTGGAAAAACACAAAACAGGTGTCTGCGTACTATTTTGGGAGCCATGAAATCTACACCAATTGTAGAAATGGAAAAGGCAGCCAACATCCAGCCCTTGGAAGACAGAAGAAGGAGAAAAGTGATTCTACAGACTGAAAGGATCAAAAGAATGCCTCACCATCCACTGCATAAAAAAATGGCGGCTAGAACAAAGAACAGACTAAAGCGCACAAGTCTAAACCACAAAGCAAAAGAAATAGGAAAGTCATACTTGGAACTACTAAATCATAATTCCATACCTGAAGAATTGCTTTTTGATCACTGGGAACCAGACTCAGTACCACTAAACTTCTCAACCTCCATCCCTAAATTATTAAGCAAAGATGCCGAGCCTAATCTAGTGAAAAAGCAATTACAATGGAACATCTCCATTACATGTTTCCAGAAGACAGCTGGATAAGAATTTACACAGATGGATCGGCAATGGAGGCAACCATGAATGGTGGAGCAGGAGTGTACATTAGGCATCCAGATGCTACCACTGTGTCTCTAGCGGCTCCTACTGGAAGAATATGTTCCAACTACAAAGCAGAACTCATAGCCCTTCTGATGGCAGCACAGCACATGAATAAGCTGCAAGCAGCTGCAAGCAAGATGGTATTTCTTACAGACTCATTGTCAGCTATACAAGCCCTGGAGGCTAAATCCACTGACAGCACAGTACAAAAAATACAAAGAGAACTTGCTCAGCTTTCAGAAAAGGCAGAAATTCACTTGCAGTGGATTCCATCTCACTGTGGCATTGCAGGCAATGAGAGTGCTGATGTCTTAGCTAAGGAGGGCAGTGCCAAAGAGCAAATTTACCAACCCTTGTCTTTTCAAGAGGTCAAAACCCTCATACAGAGAAAATCTGCAGTAGACTGGAAGACAAACACTGGATATGATTATGGAAAAGACTCCCTCAAAGACCTAAGCAGAACAGACCAGGTCATTATATTTCGACTACGCACAGGACACTGCAGACTCAACAAACACTTATACAGACTAGGAATAAGTCAAACAGCTCTCTGCCAGTGTCAGCAGGCAGAACAGACACCAGAGCATATCCTGCAAGACTGTCCTCTTCTGTGTGAGCTGAGAAGCAACATGTGGCCACACCCAGTCGACCTGAAAACTAAGCTTTGCGAAACCTGACAGACCTGAAGCTGTCTGCCCAGTTTGTGGTCCACAGTAAATTAAGCGCATGACCAGAGATCGCTGAAGAAGAAGAAGAAAAATCTGGACCTCGCCGTTCTGTTTGCAAGGGCACTTTCCCGAGAGACTTCTTGGATTGTTGCCGGAACTACGGAGTTTGTGCAATACTATCAATAGGTGGTGTGCGATTTTTACGGTGAGGGATTAAACTCGGTGCAACAAAGTCAATCATTCGGCTTTAGACCCTTGAACTCACTCGATTTTCTGAGATAATGTGCCCGTGTATGACATAAGACGGAGTAAATAAATAAGATCATAAAATAAATGAAACCTGCCCCGAAAATACCGAAGTTAATGAGAAGCTGTACGGAGGGACGGAGTCCCTAAAAACAACAACAGAACTCATGTGAAAATTTGGTACATCAGTCTAGGCGGGGATCGAGAGATAGAGATCGAGAGATCACAGAATTCAACGTCACTGAACCAGAGCTGACCAAGACCGTACTACACATCCAAGTTGTAGATTTTGTATCAGACTGCATCACTGCAGTCATCCTAAGCGATTAGGGATACAAGGAAAAGGAAACACGGTCCCCAAAAACATTCCATTTTGAACATTGATATTCTCAGACTGTAATTCGCAGCCTAGCTGTAAACTGTGACTCGCAGCCTAGCTGTAAACTGTGACTCGCAGCCTAGCTGTAAACTGTGACTCGCAGCCTAGCTGTAAACTGTGACTCGCAGCCTAGCTGTAAACTGTGACTCGCAGCCTAGCTGTAAACTGTGACTCGCAGCCTAGCTGTAAACTGTGACTCGCAGCCTAGCTGTAAACTGTGACTCGCAGCCTAGCTGTAAACTGTGACTCGTAGCCTAGCTGTAAACTGTGACTCGCAGCCTAGCTGTAAACTGTGACACAGAATAACAAATATCTTTCAGGGTCAACCAAGAAAAAGAAGAAGACAAATACAGAAATAATGTCTGAAATATTCAGTTTTTTCCTGACGGATTAATTCTCTATAGCTTATACCAGATCAGGACATAGATTGTGCTGTTGTCTTGTCTAGTCAATCATGCGATAAGTCAAGATAGAAGATACCAACCCTTCATAAAAACAAAAACATCAAACACGAAACATTTAGGGGAAAAATGATCCCAGTTAATTCTTTCCCTTCAATCATTCCCACGGAAACAGATTGGGGGAAAAAAAAATTGTCCCCAATTTGAATAACTTTGATGAAAAGAAATAAATATAATTGTAAGGTCAAAATTGAGAAGCTTGACAGCGTATGTAAAACATCAACATTGAATCAAATCAAATATCAGCATTAAATATTCTACCGTAAACGTGCTGTTTGTTATGTGTCAGATGTTTCATATCGCTAGTTGGTGGTAACTCAACATATTGTTTCATATTGCGCACTTAAGTTTGGTTTGGAAATGCCAATTGCATGATAAGTTGTTCGCACCACATACTATTTCAACGTGGACGCAGATATTTATGATTTAGTTAACCCTCTTATTCCCAACCCTTCAGAAAAATTTGCTACTGAATTCCCAGGGCAAGGGAAATAACTCCATAACAATGAGAAGTGTTTGTGAAATAAAATTCATAACAAATTCAAATATGAAATACAACCAACCACCAATAACAGCATACAATAAAAAGAGATCGGGTACTAGAGCTAAGGGAAGACCAAGAAAAAGATGGATAGACAATATCAAGACCACACTACATAAACACGGATACAACACAGCAAGGTCGACTCATCTAGCCCTAGAACGCAAATTAAAGCTCCCATCCCTACGCTTAACGGCAAGAGTGGACAGCCAACTACATTTTCCACCTGGGAATACACAATATAGAAATTCAAATTCTAATCAATATTTATTATTTAATGTCCAATGTACAGTTAAATGGATACGGTACTATCTTATGAACATACATTTTATGAACATGTGGAAGTAGATGTTGACATTTGATGTATCTATAGTAAAGACATAAGTGTTGGTTAGGTGATTGATTGATTGAATGATAGAACCATCATCATTGCACTTCGGCGAGTAACCACGTGTGCCTCGATATCTTTCGTACACAGGAAGATCTCAGCTGCAGTGCACGAACTCCGTAGCACCGGCGAGGGTCCCCGATGTAAATCTGAAGATGGTGACGATATTTTAGTAGAAATTTTTAATCTTTTCGAATGAATTTTGTCCGGGCAGAGGCTTTGAATTATGTTCTTCTTGATTTTGAACTGTCGAGGGTTCTTTTACGTACTCAAATTGAATACGGGACTTACGTTTTATCGTCCCGTCTCCGATAGGACTAGGAACTCGATCTCACCTACACTGAGAATCAGGGACCTCTGAACAAATAAGTGTTGATTTCTGGCGTCTCTGTAGTAAAAAAATAGATGCTGATATTTGTAACAACTGTAATGTCTTAACGATCCGCTGTTGGAAGAATACATGTTAACTAAAGATAAGGTTGAGTAAGTCGCTCGTAAAGCTGGCTAGCCTTATATATAATGAGGATCTTGTGTCTCAAGTATGCCTTTGAGAACTATAGTAGAATGACTACAGGAAAAACGTGTTTGGAGAAGCGATAAGTTGAGCAGATAGTTTCAACGCGTACTTTTTAGTAAGAGAAAGAGAGAAATAAATATGCTCCCAAGCCTAGTTTTTTTTTGGTTTAAACTATAAATGTATGTTTATCAGAAGCATTGGAGTGTTGCTTATGTATACAGTCGAACATAAATACCATCAACTGGGTTGATGAAGGTGTGGTATACAGACATGAGTAAATATACATTAGTCATATATAGCGGTGTAGTTGGGCCAGGGCGCACTAGGGCGCCACCTTGGTACTGTGTGTCTATCTAAACAAAACTTAACGTAAAACACTGGCTTCTGTGTTGTATAATAGCGAGATCACAATTATTCAGTGTTATACGTTAACTGTATGTAACTAGTCATCATGGTCATCACTATCATGCGTCATGACTATCAGGAGTTGTCAGCATAAAATGATTATGTTACTAGACTTTGATGTTAGATATGTTAGATAGACGCACGCCTTGTGAGACTTTTAACGGGGTTTAAAGATGAAGGATTGACTTTATTGCACCGAGTTTCACCCCATATGGCTTGGTCCCTTTTCGCAGATATGGCACACCACGTGACGAGAGAGTATTACACAGCATGAACTCCGGCAACAATCCTAGAGATTTCCTGAAAAAAAATGCACTCGTGAAAAGAACGGCGTGGTCCGGATTTAAACCAACGATTTTTGGAACCCAAGGCAACAGCGTAAAGAAGGGTCCTTGCATGGAACCCGCAGGGACAACGAAAGAAGGGGAGGCCGAGAAATACATGGAGGCGGAGATCAACAATATAAAGAAGAGCTGGAGGGAGCTGCAGGAGATAGCTAGAGATAGGAAGACTTGGCATGAGTTGGTTGAGGGCCTATGCCCCAATCCGGGTTAAAAAGGCAAAGAGAGAGAGAGAAGGCAACAGCGTAACCACTTATTCATAGAGAGGCTTATTCATTGAAAGCTTATCTTCACTTTACTCCCCCCCCCTCCCCATCACTTCCCCGTAATCCCCGGCATGACCATCAATTTTGGAAATCTCTTTCTCATTACATACGCGAAACACGATGATCAATAATACGTATACTCTGTGACCTTGAATCTTTCAATACAGCATGTGGCATATAGTCACATTTTAGTAGTTCATGGGATTCTGAGCATTCTCCTGTTAAACAATATCTCCATGGCCACCAGAGATTTTGCTATCTTATTTTTATTGTCGGTGAATATTTATATATTGTAGTCTTCTTCTTTGCGTTCGCTCTTTTATTAACCAAGTTAACCACTTTTTGTGATCTGCGTCGAGATCGTAAGTTGCGATCGGAATTTTAGGCACACCCGAATTTCGGTCTAAGATATGCTAATAATAAACATCATGTTATCAACTATGGTACCACATATTGTATGTCGTTATGTATTTACTATTAGTATTTGATATCTTTATTATGTTGTTTGTAAAGCGCACTGGTACTATTTATTTTACGACTTTAGCACTGGTCTCTATATATATATATTCAGCTGCAAGCTAAAATAGCACAGCGATGAAGTGTCGGAACGGTATACACACAAGTGTATCTAGCATCTCACGTTTTTGAAGTTCCAGAGCACTCACTGTCTGTGATACTTCACGCTATCTTGTTGTGATTAAAAGTCTTGTGGAAGCAGAGCTGTTCCAGTTGTAAAAATGGCGCAGAGACGCGTATTTAACAATCCGGCTGCAGATTGGTGGATACTTAGACAGGTCAAGGACACGTTATCGATCGATCAATCTACAACATCCTCACTCTCCTTAGTGCTGCGAGTTTTCTGACGTACCGGAGGGAGACTTGTGATGGAGAGAGAGAGAGAGAGAGAGAGAGCGAGATCGAATGAATAGTTATGGATTTTTAAAACAAAGCTTGGGTTGGGAGGCATAAAGGTTTCTCTAAATGTGTATTATAGTTGAGAGTTTAATTTTCTGACTAAATGAGCTTGTATGTATAAGAACGTTTCTGTAAATGAGTAAAAGCGAAAGGAAATTTTATCTGACAGATGAGTTTCACAAACAACGAAGAGGAAATGTTGACCAGAGCTAGATCAATCTTCTTCCTTTGTTAGTTAGGAGTTATTCTCCCGGAAGGAGGAGTGGTAAAAGAAGACAACCATTCCAATGACTCAGTTCTTCCTCTAGTCAGCCAGCGTATATGACAAACCATCCCATGAAAACAAAGGGGTTGTAGGCCGGCCAGCAAAGAACGCTTCAAAACCGCACTTAGTCATCATGAAAAACAACAATGTGGGCAGGGGGTGGTGTCTGGTGCTCGTAGAGGTTAGGTGCTCGTCTCTCGCTCCATAGGTACTCTCTTCGGTTCGCTCCATCGGAATATTTTTGCCCGAGATTCTTGATCTCAGTGTAGGTGAGATCAAGTTCCTTATCCTATCGGAGACGGGCGATAAAACGTAAGTCCCATGTTCAAGTTGAGCTTGTAAAAAAGAGTCCGTGGCCATTCAAAATCGAGAAGAGCAGGCTGGAAAGCCGCTGCCGCCCGAGTGGTTACCGGGGCCCAAATTTGGGGTGTAAAGAATAGAACCACTGTTACCTGCCACGCATGTCGTAAGAGGCGACTAAGGAGGTTCGGCTGAAATCGGATGCACGTGTCCTAAACTTGTAGAAATCTATGCGTTTAGGGGCCTACCAAACCAATGTGCAACGTATACACGTTCTTGGCAAAGATCAAACATATCACAAAGAGTGATTAAAATTGGTCGTAAAGAACGAACGCAAAGAAGAAAGCCGCTGCACGGGAAAAATTCATTATAATGATTAAATAATAAAATTACTTCTAAATATTTTCATATCTTTTAAATTACATCGGGAACACTCGGCGGCTCTACAGAGTTCGTGCACTGTCGCTGAGATCTTAATGTGTAAAAAAGATCGGAGCACATGATTACTCACCGAAGTGCAATGATGATGGTTCTATCGATTCATCAATCAACATTGCAAAAACAGTACGGGATTCCACACGTCTAAGTTTTTACTGGAAGTTTCAGATGTTACATTGAATATACAAAATAAGAAACGTGTGATCAGAATATTGTTAAACTGATTAGAATCAGTCACTTGACGCAGGGATATACTACAGCTACTCAATCTAAGTCCGATTTCTGAATGTATCAACGTCATATCACGTTTTTGGTGTCCACTTTTATAGAAATCCTGGACCAAAAAAAAAAGGGGGTGTGTGTGTGTGGAACGAAAACGTGGAACCATTCGTAAAGGTCATTAAACTTTCCCACGCTCACACACACACCACGAGAAGAATAGATTGACAGTACTGCTGCTGGCGGGTAAGGACTTCAGTGGTGGAGGACGGACAGTCTTTTTTTTCTATTTTAGATTTGCACGATATCAGGGAATGTTGACCCCGAGTCAACACGTTGACATGTGCCATGCTGGTTATGAAAAATACAAGTATCACGACTAGAATATTTCTTAGAGAGAGAGAAAAAGTAGACTGGTGGGCGTCTTGTACAGACGGGAAACGAAGTTACAGAATGAAATAGGAAGTCACCTGGAAAACTAGAGAGAAGCGTGCCAAGGACAAGATGGATGGAAAAGATAAATGCATGTAACGTGTGCCCAAATAGATGGAAGGAAAGATGGAGCGAGTTTCTCTAAATTTTGGCACAAGAGAGGAGATTTAAAAAATGTATTTTTCGGTACACAAGTACGAGTCACACAGTTTTTTTTCCCACTTTCTCATTTCGGGGTAGTATTCTCTAAAACTTTCATTCATACACCGACTTCAACTCTAGGACGGGTGTGCAATGCAGATGTGGAAGTCACCTTCTTGGGGTAGGTCACAGCCAACTTTAGATAAGTTTATAGTTGGCTCTGGATAGGTACTTTCAACAAAACGTAGTCATTTGTTGGATGCCAAGATTTGACCCAGTTTTTCTTGGAGAATGTTCCGACAAACATATGTTCGAATAAGTATTTAATATGTTATGGTTGAAATTCAAAGTTATTTTAATGTTGGTTTAGAATAAGAATTGATACTATAGAAGCATTATATAGCTGGTCAGATCCAGTATCATCTCCAACAATATCAGTCTCTGACCATTGCGGTATATCCTCATAAACGGCTCTTGATCTCTTATTAATATTTCATTCTCACTGGCCCTCACTCCATCACAGTATGATTACAATCAATCAAGTGCCGTGCTTGCTGGTGTAGGCGATCATGTCTATCCACAACTCTCTCCCCTTGGTGCGGTTACTCAGTTCTGATGTTGAACCAAGATGTCAGACCATCCAACATCTCCGTCTTCCACGTTGTCACCAAATGTTATAAGCCTCATCTTCACATTATATGCCAGAAGATCCTTGATTGTCGGATTTTTATGATAAGGTTTCTTTGTGTGCATGCCGGTTTTAAAACCTCATTGGTCCACTATATCGGTTACTACCAATTTTATAACCGTCTCACTTCTATTATGGTTGCTATTTTCCATTGGTATTTTAGTTGATTCCTAAACTATGATGCTTCTGTTTGTTCTTCATACTACGTATATTTTTGTCTATTCTTTATCTAGGTTGATATGCCCGTGTTCTTCTACATCGACCCCGAGTTTGCAGAGGATCCCAAATTGCAGAATACAAGCATTATAACCCTGTCCTACACATTCTTTGAGGCTCATGAAGGACTTCAGCTTCCTTTGCCGGGATATCCACAGACCCATAACCTGCCTGTTGTCACAGTATCGTAAAGCAACACAGAACAAAGTTGGTGTGAACTTCATCTAGCCAACACCATATGTTGTATGTCTTATTAAATAATCATCTGCGTGTATTCATGTAAGCCAGAGGACGTTAGCGTCTACCCAATGGATGATAGCGACCCACACGTTTTCTCGATATTTTTGCAACAGATGTTCTTTCTCGACATATATTTTGTACGTGGCCAAACATTCACTCATTGAAAGTATCTTTAAATTAACAAGGACGTTTGCTACTAAAAGAACGTTTTGAACAGCTTCACGGTGATCACACTAGCCATGCAGCTACTAAATTTCTCAGACTCCACACCATCCTAAAAAACGGTACTACAGACAGTAACAACAGTTTTTGCTTCTATATCTGTCCCTAATGTTTCATTCTTGACTTTGGATTAGTACCTATTTTATGCCATTGATAAATTCACACTGATTACGATAATCATGTGGTTTTTTTTTTATATAGACCATTGTTAAATTCACAAAACTTATCTGCCTAAGCAAAGTATTATTTGACATTTGTGGTTGTTTGCATTCACATGAAATATTGAATGGTGTTATTAAATAAAATTTATTGTTTCATGTTTGTTTATATCTTGACTTGATCAATGATCTACTTTTGTGTAGTTTATGTTTGTATTGTGTTCTCACCTACATTGAGATCAAGGATCTCTGGAAAAATATCCAGATGAGGGAGCAGACCTTTAGAACAAAAGGCAAGCACTTAACTTCTAATCTCTTGGTAACATATATGGGTCATCACAAGAATTTCACACACTGTGATATTGCTCTCTTGTCCCTTGGTAATCTGTATGGCTCGTTACATCCCACCCACTTTTGATTTTTGTAGTCTCTGATCTCTTGGTAACTTTTGTGTCTCATTACACCTCACCCACTGTGGCTTTGCTCTCTGATGTATTTATTGGACAGGGAAACAAACTTAATTGTCCAAGTGTCTGCTATCTTTGTCGTGCTAGAGGCATATTCACACACACACATGCACTCTCAAGTGAACACAGGAGGCAAGAACAGATGCTTATAACAACAACAAGGGCTTTCATGACATGAAAACATTTTACTGAAAGTAGGAAAATAAATTAATGATACAGCAAACGCACAAAATAAAACGAGTACATAGTTGGTCACAAAATTAAGCTTCTGTTCCACACAGAACTTCTTACAAAATTAAGCTCCGTTACATGTTGATCTCATGGTAAAGTGAGAGTACATGCAGTTACATAAACACAAATAATGTATAATAATACCAAGATACATAAACAGTACTCACAAATTGATACCAGAGTATCATAACTATGAAAACCTCAAAGATACTTGCTTGGAATATACTTGCTTTTATCATTGTGATTATTCTTGCTTTTATTCAACAAATAAGTTTCAGAACTTAACAGAATGTCTTCTTATATTTAGTGTCTGCATTGGAAATGGTTGAAGAGTGACATCTCAATTCATATTAACCCTTATGATGGGATCTCTGTGGTCAAGACATTTCCGAAGGTCGTTCATAAATGCTTTTTCAGAGATCACTAGGATTGTTGCAAGAGCTACAGAGTATGTGCTTTGTGCAATACTCTCGGCAGGTGGTGTGCCATTTCTGTGGAGAGGGATGGAGCCATATGGGGAAATCAGGTGCAATGCAGTCAATCCTTACGCATTCAGACCTGTTATTAACTAACCATTGTGGCAGGGTATATTGAACTCTGTGAAGGATCTTTAATCAAAATGTGAAGTCAGTCCTTCTGTATAGGTTGAAGATAGGATGACTAAAGAAAATATCAAGAGACTGCAAGTTTTCATACACAGATATTGTGTAGGATCCTTGAGTTGAAGAGTATTAACAAAGTTACTAACACATGCTTGTAGAGAAGACAAGATCTGAACAACGAAGTGGTAATGGATAAGTCACCCTACAAAAGTCTCTAACCAGTGTTACCAGATAATACCTGTGAGGAACTAGAGGAGTGGGTAGGCCAAAGAACCCAGGGAGAAGAGATATAGACACATATGTGGGGAAATAGGCTGGAGGAAGCAGCTGGAGATAACTGAACGGGATATGACTGCTTGGAGAAGGGTCCTCAGCTCTAAAGCTGCTTGAATACCTGACTTAAATAGCATGGAGACTTGACATTCAGCAACTCTGTAGGAATAGTAACATCGTCCACGCAAGAATCTACTGAGAAGTACTGAGCATCAACCAGTTTACCCTTATGTAAACAGGAATGTTAATTTGAATAACTATTACATTTCTTTTCTCATTTACTGTCCTTACTGACTGTAATACCACTTTTTAGTGTGGTGTAGGATGGGGGTTCTATATGGTCAACTCGCATCTGGTGCTAGACAGCATGGGCGCCCATTATTACGCTTCATTGACACCTGCAAGCATGATCTAACTTCATGCGGCATAGACAAAGAACACTGGGAGCGGCTGGCCAAAGACAGGCAAGCATGGCGAGCGGCAGTGAGGGCGGCTCAAAAAGAAAGAAGAAAAACAACATCACATGTGGAGGCAAAAGAGAGCACAGAGAACATCCCATGCATCGGCTCTAGTCTCCAGTTTTACCTGCAGCAACTGTGGCAAGGATTGCCACTCCAGAATAGGCCATTACAGCCACATGAAACGTGATTCAGCACAGAACATACTACGTGACGCAACACCTATTGTCTCCTGAGACAAAGAGGCCAATGATGATGATGAGGAAGGGGGAACATGTGCCTGAGGAATTTAATGGCTGCATGGCTAGTGCAGTCACTGTGAAACTGTTCAGGTTATAATTTTTCTTTATGCTCCCGAGAGAAAAAAAACTAATTGGCCTTACTGATTAGGATTGAACCCTGGTCTCCGCTAGAGAGAATCTAATAAATTTGGCCAGACGCTCCACACATTAAAACTTCAAATTGTCAACACATATAAGCA
Source organism: Arion vulgaris (assembly GCA_020796225.1). Taxonomy (NCBI): domain Eukaryota; kingdom Metazoa; phylum Mollusca; class Gastropoda; order Stylommatophora; family Arionidae; genus Arion; species Arion vulgaris. The sequence goes on along the minus strand of CM036757.1, from coordinate 52,424,866 downwards.
GATATTTCTGGTATTTAACCTCTTAGTAACATATGAAACAAATAGTTTATAGCATTTATTCTTCTTGTCTGCACAGAAACGTTTTAAAAAAAAAAAAAAAAAAAAAAGATATTTACACTAACAGTCAGAAGCAAATTATTTTCATGCAACTAAAAATATGGTGAACTGTTCAACATGTACTTTCCACATGCCAGATAACAAAAATCGAACTAAATTCAAACCAGTGTTTGGTGAGTTTTCAAATAATCTACAAATCAGAGTAATGATAGACATTACTTTTTGTGATTACTTTGATGGATATGAAATGAAGATCGTGGCATATCCTTTACAGAACATCACCATCAAACACAGTAAACGAGTTGTTGGATTTTCTAGGCACCACTTATACGTTCAGTAATAAGTTCATTGCTTTCTGAACAGTGAGGTCTATTTTTACCGTTCGTAAAATCCACTGAAACAAATTTGCTACCAAACTGCCCATCACGAGTTTGTACTAGATACTCTTGGGCTGTGATCAAGCTCACTACATCTAAGCAACAGACACCCACTGATAGACATACTTATATGTTTAATTTAGCATTTACTGCAATGAAACAATGTAACGACAGACACTTCTTTAAAAAAAAAAAAAAGTAACAAGTGTTAGTAAAAACATTTGTTACACATGCCTTGACCATAGTAAATGAAATTGGAAATATATATATACTGTACAACACATACAATAAAACCACACACAGATAACATATTTATTACTGTAGAATAAATGAAGACTTAACAACAGCATGGCCAAGACCAGCAGAATCAGAGTTTGGCTGAGATCTAATTGATAACTTTGGAGGGTGTCAGGTGTGCTAATATGCACTGGGAATTGAAGTAACAGAATTATTATCATTGCATTAAAACAATATAATTAAAAGGGAGACGAGACAGAGGAAGAAAATAGAGAAAAATTTTTAGACAGCCCGACTGCATGGCACGGAAAAGCGTAACAGCTGAGATGATAGCAAATACCAGAGATTTGTGGAGATCCATGATCTATGCCAGCCAGCACCTGATGATGCTGATGAATGAGAATGCTCAGTGTTTAAGACTGATGTCTGTTGAAGTTTCTTATATAAATACAAACAAATGAGCACTATATTTGTTCACTGAACATGTTTACATAGTGCACTCGTCATAGGAATATATATATATATAAATGGCACCATTCGCTGGTGTGTTAAATTGAATTCACTATATGTTTATATTGACTGTGAGAGTCAGCATCATTCAATGGTAGTGAACTCAATTCCTGGTCCGTAAGTCATCTGAAAATGGAGCTTTCTTGAGTTTGGGAAAAACTTGGATTCATTACTAAAGCTACTGTGTAAGTGCTCATAAGACACCTGCTGACAGGGACAGAGAAACTATGTGTGTGGGGGGGTGGGGTGTGACCGACTACTATGTGAATAGAAATAGATTCTCTTCAGTATTCTTCCAGATAACATATGCACAAACATTTTTTTAAAAGTAAGGGAACTAGGATCAGCTATACAGTAAACAACACAAGAGTCAAAAATGACTGCATATGAAGCATGTGTTACTCTACTACACAATTATCATATTTCGAAAATCTGAAATCTCCATTCAACACATGCAGTATTTAGCAATAAAACTACAAACATTTACTAGAGCTTCTGCTGTGTTTAAAGCCTGCTACTACAGTAACTAGCTGGCAAGAATAATTGCAATCTAGCTACAGTTAAAATGCAATGCTTAGTTGCTAGTATAATCAATGTATAGATATTTAAGTTTACGAAGGTATTGAATAAAATGCAACAAAATGTATGATATATATCATTAGAAAAGTTGTGCAATCATGAAATATGATTTTAAAAACTTGGAATGGAATTCTACAAGAGACAGATAAATGTATCAAAAAAGAGATGGATAAAAGCTTCAAAAAACGAGTTGAAGTTATGCGATTGTGGAAAAGTTGGTATATTGTCAGAGTTTGATCTGACGTTAAGTTGATCGTTGATGGTTTACATGAAATTTACGAAGCATAAGTGTACATAATTATTTATACATTGTACTTACTAACTACCAAGTCTTCTTATTCTCAATGGAACATAGAGCTGTAACTGCAGTTCTCCATCAAACCCCCTTTAGGCCAACTTTTACTCACACGATTTCAATTGCTTTGATCTCTTCTCACACTGTCCTCCAGCTATTTTTTGGCCTCTTCACTCCTCTTATGCCCTGTGTGTCTCAGTAAAGTCGAAATATTTACTGATGTAGTGTTTGACCCATTACCATTTTCTCTCTATAACCGCTGGTTGTATTGGTTTCTGTTTGGTTGTCCTTCACAAACACAAATCTGTATTTATCTCTTCTGGCCATCTGATACAAGTATACAACAACATCTACAAGACAAAACTAACACAACTTTCTCCAAACTGACTAATAGTCAAATATAGAAACATACTTTCAAGACAAGACATTCAGAATCATTCAGTTTTTGAGTCCATCAATGACTTGTTCACAAGCACAGTGAAAATGAAACATATCTGCCGGTATCATTGTTTCCTGATTATAGTACCTAATATGTGTAACGAGACCTAACTTTTAAAAAAAAGTAAGATAGTCTGACAATGTACAATAATAGACTACCTACATAAATATATTGATAACTATACTGGAATTTTGCTGCTTTTATTGTTGTTGACAGACCAAGCAAGTGTGTTAGTATTTCATTGCATTTTGATATCACCTGTGATATAAATAGTTTTATTGCTATTATAATAGTCATTTTTTGTAACAAGTTTCCTAAATTTCTACTTCTTCACCTTTCAACTCCCAACAGAGCACAGGTCTTCAACAAACTTCTTCCAGCTCTTCCTCTCTCTTGCCATCCCTTCCAATTCTTTCCATGTCTTGCCTATCCCTTTAATATCAGTCTCCAGCTCTCTTCTCCAGTTATTTCTAGGCCTTCCCTACTCCTTTTCCCCGAGGTTCCAAAACAGTGCCTGTCTTGCAATGCTTTTGGTCAATCTCAATGTGTGTACTTGTTAAAATGTGATCTGCAGTAAATACCTTCATTTGTATCTCTATCCCTAATTCAAAAACAAGATTTGATATAGTCTGTTCACACATTAGATCGACATAGAAGGATATAACATTGATGGTTGGTCCCTCAGGTAAACTGACATATACTTATATAACATGCACAATCTAATTATGTTGTTAACAGACAACTAAGACATACAAGTTATTTATAAACAAGTAAGCGGTGTGAAAAACTAGAAATCCAGAGTTTGATCACTCTTTCCTTGTCAGTACGAAGTTCACGAAATTATATGAAGTGTACAAGCAAATATTCTCAATGAAAGATAAGTCACTTCTTCACAATGTACAAATATAATAATAAAGAGGTCCATCTAGTTTTAACAGACTATACCAATTTTGTCTGGTCAAGCAGTCCTACTTTAGATAAGAAAGCATAAATAATATCAACTAACAACTAATATAATAAAGAATTTTCAGTCCAATACAGGGTCTTTATAAAGTGATATTTAGTGAAACTTCTTCACTTGTTAATTCTAACAGAAAACTTCACAACTAATATCAAATTTCTGCACAAGACACCCCCAGTCAATGTGTTTGTATAGCATTGTCAAATCGTTGAGTCATAAAACATGTATGAACACATTAGATCATAGATACATAAGACATAAACCAAAGTAAATTTCTATTAGTATTCCCAAAGCATGGTTGAGTCAACCTCCTGACCAATAGCCCGGAAGAGCCCATTATGCTCCCCCTTTATGTAACAGCCATTAGGGCCCTTGATAGTGAGAATGGAAGATCCTCTAGGCTCCAGTAAAAATGGAACTGCACTACTGCTGTCAGCTATAATAGATGCATCTTCTGCCAGTCTCCAATATTTGTTGTTGGCACCTGAAAGTATTGAAATATTTCAAACTATATAGACCACTGGTTCAGTTGGTAGTGGAAGAAAGTTATAAGAACAAGACAGAAAACACCACATGTAGTAATCATAAGTTCACATTTTAAAATGTGATAAAAATTGGACTTTTTTTTTTTAAAGAAAGAAAAAAAATAGGACATCATAATTCTCAGTTATTACTTTAAAATATAATATATTTTTTTTACGTTTGAACCCTTTTTCATATCTTGGGGTATATTGGGTAATACAGTATTAGGCCTGTATTTTTCATTGGCAGTCAACACTCGATGGGTCAACATCACGCCGGCTGACTTTACGCCCAGTGCTTTTCCTGGTACCCAAATTGAAGCTGGGTCTACCTGAGAGCCATTACGATCGGAAAAATACTCCACGTCCACTGTGGAATTTAACTTGGACCGGTTAACTTGTGTCACAGTTTACATCAATTCTATGATATCTGAAACTTGTTTGAGTCTAATCAGTTTTCAGCACGGCTTCTTCTTTGTTGCTTTTCTGTCAGCTATCATATTATAGCACCAATAAGTTCAATGAACTGTATGATTTTTCTTCTTCGAACGCTTCATATTGATCACTTGCTATTTCAATCTTTGTGATCTGCATGTGATCTGAGCCTAAGAGCCAGTGTACATTGTGCCAGTGATGCGTCTACAAGTAGCCAGCACATACGATTTCTGCAACGCTTTTTATTTACTAGGGTAGCTTCCTAGGTCCCTACCTCAGTCACCTCTTACGACATGCCTTGTAGGGTGCAGTGTTACTATTCTTTGCTCCGCTTGAGGGCTCTGGCAACACACAGGCGACTGACTGTATGATTCAGCTCAAGTCACACATAAAACGTCTCAGGTTAGGAAAAAGTACTGTCTCGATTGGCCATATTTTATCCATGTCTTTCCTGTAGAAATGATGTGCATGAAGAATGTGTTGTGCAATCTGTGAGGCTTAGTTCACAAGTGTACAAATCTGTCTCACCAATGTCAATTTTTCTGTACATGTGGCTTCTCAGTCTGTTGTTTTTGTGTGTCTAGTAATAGATGGTAGAGCACATCAGGTTTAGAACACATTATGACAACAGGTAAAATCGAAGGGAGTCGATACAGAGGAAGACAGAGATCTAAAATTTTCGACAGCCTGACTTCATGGCACAGAAGAACATCAACAGCTCATATGATAGCAAACACCAGGGACAGAAATTTGTGGAGATCCAAGATCACCTATGCCAGCCAGCATGGCACCTGATGATGAATAGATGGTAGGGGTTTGAAGTTGTGTGTGTCAGTTGTGAAATACTATAGAAAAGTACAATGTATTATGTTATGCGTTTATCTAGAATGACTAATCAAGGAAGAATGCTGTGCTGCTCTGTCAGGTACATGTTGATGAAGACATCCACCTACAGATAATGATTAGTTGGGGATGTCAGAGTGGGAACAGATTGGATTATGGGAAAATGGTAATATGAATTGTAACAGATTGTTTCAATCTTACTAGTAGCACACAGGATATATGAGTGTCGTTAGTCATTTATGTTTCTGCAGTTAACATCTGTGGCCATACACTAACTGCAGATGTGTATGATACATTTCATCACTGCTATCTATACGTCAGATCAACATTTCTAATGTGTTTTCAAAGACTTCATTCAACACAATGGCCATACAAAAATACGTTTCACATAACAACCACGCATGATTACATATTATGATAAAAAAATGGGCGGAGTCAGGTTACCAAAATGTACACAGCTTTAAAAAAAATTTAACTGGAGATGAGGAAAGGAGGAAAAATGGAGGCTCGAATAGAAACTTTTAAACAAACTGTTAACCTCTAAGATTATACCTTCTTTAGGTTAGGTTGTGTAGAACGAAGTAGTTTCCACCCGAAATTATATCATCATGTGTCATGTCAGATGGTGTAGGTGGTCATGGATCTCTCTACAAACATCTGTTCTTAGTACTGAATACCACTTCCGACGTTGATACTCTTCCATGCCGTGAAGTCAAGCTGTCCATAGTTTTCTCCAGAAATATAATTTAATGGAACAGAGCAACTAGGATCTGGACTTTGCTGATGATATAGCCATCCTGCCCCACACACGTAACCAGATGCAGGAGAAACTGAACACATTTGACTGGAGATCACAACAACTAAGGCAAAAAATTCACAGAGTTTTAGACAATGATAATGAGAATTAACTGAGCAAGCAACAATCTGATATCTCTGGATAAAGCCCTACGTATAGAAGTAACATCATACACGTACTTGGGCAGCAATGTAGTTAAGAGGGAGGAACGGATAGTGATGTCATTATATAATTATATATAAGAATATAGATGACTAGGATTGGGGCTTACGTCACTCTAGGAAATTTGTTTGCCTCAAGAAATCAAAATACAAACAAAAATTAGAATACTGAACATTATTAAAACAGTATGGATAGAAACATAGAGAATTACTAAAACAATAGTAATAAATTGTAAAAGTATGCACAGAATAGAGAGGTTGAAATGGTATAAATAGGGTCACAAATAAGGAGCTTATAAAGAGAATGAAACAGATCAGTGTGAACTCAGAGGTAAAGAAAATATGCTGGATAGGAAACAGCTTGAGAAAACTCAAGGGGAATATAACAAGGTTCCTTTTCTGGAAACCATAGGGAATGCGAAAGAGAGGAAAACAAAAATACACAAGAAGAGATTTGGAGGCAGAGATTAACAATGTATGGAAGAGATAGTTAAAGATAGGAATATTTAGCATGAACTGGTTGAGGACCTATGCCCCAACCATGGTTAAAAAGACACAAAAGAGAGAGAAGAGAGATTGATTCTATTATTTATTCCTATTCTGTCTTCTACAACAGAACATAAGGAAAAAGGATAAGAAAACAAAACAGAGGATACATGGCATAACAGAATCTTGTCAAAAAGCAAAAATAACCATCACCCAAGTAACTAGAGATGCGCAAGACAATAGAAAAACATTACACTGTGCAACAACCCAGTAACAGTCTGACAAGAAAAGAAGACGAAATATAAGTAAACTTGTAGATTGAGATGAGCAGTAGTGAAACATCAAATTTTGCATGTATTAGGTGTGTAATGAGACAATACCCTTTCGAAGATTATTTTGTGGGGAACAGCCAAGGATGGTAGGAGAAAAGCATGACAGAGGAAGTCGTGGACTGACAACATTAAAATCTGGTCAGGGAAAGATTTCCTCTTTGCTAGCGGGATCCCAGAAATGATTGTTCACATTAAATCACAATTTATTCTTCTGCTTACCTTTCAAAAAATAATGCCCATCATTACTAGCATCCACAAAGATAACTTCATAGTTTGTCTTGCTGCACTGCACCTCTGCTTTAGAAGTAGATTTCAGCCCCACAAATCCATGCTCGTTCTTCAGCAGAAGAAGAGGACGGTTGATAATTTTGATGTAAAACTTTTCTTTGTTGGTCACAGTATCACTGACACCCACAAGTTGTCCAGTTTGACGACTTTGAATGTAGTGTCCATTGTTGGCTTTCACAGCAACAGTTCCATCTCCAATCCAGTCAACAATGAACTGTGCATTAGGGTTGCTAGACAGAGAAAGAGAGATTATTATTTAAAATGTGCGTCTAAAATGACATTTTCTTGGTTTGCTTAAATATGGGAAAAAGAATAATTGTCTTTAGTTTAAAATAAGTGGAAGAAGAATAACCGTGTGGACTTGAAAAAAATATCAAAAATAAAAATATCTTCCACCAATTCCTTCTTATTTAAATTAAGTTTGCGTCTGTGTGTTGCCGGGCCTGCTAGGGGAAATAAAGAATGATACCACTGCCACCTACAAGGCATGTCGTAAGAGGTGACTGATGTAGGACCTAGGTAAGCTACCCTAGTAAATAAAAAGTGTAGCAGAAATCGGATGTGCTGGTCTACTTGTTGGTGCATAACTGGCACAACGCACCAACGCTCAGATCACATACAAATCACAGAGTGGTTAACGAGTGGTCAATATGGAACGTTCGCAGAAGAAGAAGAAATTAATTTTGGAGTAACAGATAACTACCAACATATGAACAAACCTAACTACTAGAGTAACAAACAATAAAACATTAAAAACCTAACTAAACCTAACTTCCATGTAACAAACTACCAACATATGAATAGGTATAGATTTGGGAGTAGTAGACAAGATATGAAAGAGTCAAAACATATGAACAAGCTTCTCTGCCTTTTGGCTAAGATCAAAGTGCGTGTGCCCACTTGATTCCAGCCAGGCTGTGGGAGCCTTTATAGAGCCAATAAGCAACTAAACAAAGTTTAAACATTCCAAGCAGCTCTCATTCGAAAGAATGCCAACGCTCTGAATTTTTAAACATTTAAAACGTCACTGGGTACCACCCTCTGCGGCACTCAAGGGTAAGGGCCCAACATGAATAATAATATTTAAAATAATAAAAAATCTACAAGCCTAAACAGTATAAGAACAAGTCTAACTTCTGAGCAACAGACTTTCGAAGGAGGTCGGAGAACCTATGGACATGTCCGGATTGCAATAAAGATATTCCAAACTGAAAAATGAACAAGTCTAAACAATAACATGCCTAACTTCTGAGTAAAGGACATATGATACATGAACAAGCTTAAACAAATCTTCTGTTCCTTACTTATAAGTAAACATCCCTTGTCATTAAGCACTGCATTACTTTGGATGTTTTATATTAATATGCACTGCTACCAGATATACTTACGTTCTGTCCTTGGCTGTAGCTTGAATACCTCCAAGAGGTTCCTGTGTCCAGTAAGTATTGTCCACTGTTCTAAATGCCCACTTTGCTGGACTTTCCTCAGTTTGTGGTATGAGTAACTCCATCTGAAAGATCTCACGATCTGTGTCTTCTGCTTCATCCTGGTTTGCTGTCACATCCACACCTGTAAAAATAATATTAACATATAGTTTCTATTGGGGAATAAAAACTGACATTTTCACAAACTATTTTGTAATGAGTGAACATATTAATTATTCTTACCAGCTGTAATTACAATATAAAGTAGCAGATTTGAAAACTATAGAAGTCTTCTCAAAATACTGCTATCAGCTCGACCTGCTGAAATGTTGACTAATTCAAGGATTTCAAGCTCACTAGGCACATTGTAAAACATAGGCACATTGTAAAACATGTGTTGCTGTAGCTGTTCCTCTGTTGTTAATATGATTGCCTGATCGTCTGCACTAGGTGCGATGTAAAATATGTGTTCTAGTCATATTCCAGTTGCATTGTGAGTGTGAGTATGCCATCCATCTGCTAACTCAGCCATTCGGAACAGATATACTGGTTCACTATTTTTTAATGTTACATAAAGCCAGTCAGTATATGTAAAGGCAGCCTCAGGTGGTGGTGCCAAAACCTATATTGTAACACCAGGTTAAGAAGAGATAGAGAATGCCATATCAAAAGGAAACCACCAGACACAAGCAGAAATGGAAGGCATAAAGGAGAACAACCAAAATTCATAAACTGGAAATCTAGTCAAGTAATCCTACTAACTGATGCAAAAATCAAGTATTACAATGGATTAAAGACTCCACACCACAAACAACATTGTAAATAAATTTGTTTCCTTGCTAAACACTTTAGTATTGATCTACGGCCACTTATCTGAAAACGACTAGCACAGTGTTTCCCAAAGTAGGCGCTGAAACGTTCTGGCTGGCTGGGGAGGAGAGATAATAGTGGGTTCAGAAGAATTTGGGGTGTTCAGGCGATTAGGGGTCGGTGGCTCATTAAAGAAGAAATTAATCATAAATATTTTCCAATAAATTATTTTCCTGATTTTGTGATTAAATATTCATTTAAAATTTGAATTCTGCATTTAAATTCCTCTTATGCCCGTCTTACACGATCCATTTTTTCATCAATTTTCTATTTCATGAATATAATCATTTGAAAATGGACCATGTATGACAGAAATATACATCAATTTTCTATGTTAAGAGAAAATAGAGCATGTATATATGGGGAGGGCGCGCATTGGCACCCTTATAATGTGGAGGGCGTTACAAAGTTTATGTTGTGCAAAGTGGGCGGTGGGCGAAAAAGTTTGGGAATCTATGGACTAGCTTCTTGCCAAGGAAGTGCGACTCAAAAAGATTGAAAATGACAGATCACAAATTAAAACAACTATAATAAAACCTGAATAAATAAAACGTTTGAAACAGACGCACCAAGCTACATGCAGACACAATGGTATCCTCTAATGGTATATGCACCGAGTCCAGTGAATGGAAGACAACGTCCTTCATGTATGCCAGCTGTACAGGAAAAAGAAAAAAACTATTCGTTTTCATACCATGTGGTATATTGTGGACTACGGTGCTAGACCCGTAGTTTTCTTTGACTAGCGGAACATGATGGGAGGACGTGGTCAATGTCATGCCGGTCACCTTTACATCCCAGTGGTTCTTTGGCATCCAATTGAGGCTGGGTCGACCTGAGAGTGGGAAAAAAGTTTCAATCCACTTGGAGATTTCGAACGGAGACTGTCTATCTAGGAAGCAAGTTCACTAGCCACTCCTATATCAACTCTAGGGAAAAGACGGAGAGGGAAAAGACGGAGAGTAAATATGGCATACAAAGAGCGTGCTACTTCCGAATCTCTAGGGATGATCTAAAATTGAATCATACAGCTCACTGAATCGAATAAGTACACGCCCGTGTGTTGCTGAGGCCCACACGGGTAGCAAAGAATAGTAACACTGCTACCTACAAGGCCTGTCGTAAGATGTAGGGGCCTAGGAAGCTACCTATTAAATAAAAAGCGTAGCAGAAACTGAATTGCTGGCCTACTTGTAGGTGTATAACTGGCACAACGTACAATCGCTCTTAGACTCAGATCACATACAAATCACAAAGAGTGGTTTAACAAGTGGTCGATATGGAGCGTTCGAAGAAGAAGTATATATTGATGCTGTGTGATCTAGTGACTGACTGAAATAGCGAAAATGACCAATAAATAGAACTAGACAATTTCGCTGTTAACTCTTCCCAACACAAATGTCTAATGATATTTGACCTCAGCGTACTATAACGACTTCTGGACATCACTGTGAATGTCATACAGATGACCGAACATCTGTCTAAACACTCATAGTAACAGCGCACAAACACGAGCGAATTTTCTATGTACATACCAGTTCATGGCGTTAGATGTTCAGCTCGCCCTGTTATGTCAATATTACAGAGGACAGCCTGTCGTTAACTACGAATTTCCAGACCATCGAGCCAAAGCACACACAAAAATGTGTAGGAGGCGAAAGCGTGAAACCACAATACTTTCCCATCTTCACACACACGTAATTATCTTCTATTTAAGTTTATCTTCTGCTACCACTCGTAGCTAAAGAGTGTCCCAGCACTCCTCTTGTGATGACAGATGTACAAAGCCAAGATTCGTGAACACAAGGCACTATTTGTCAATATTGACTGGTACTACCGTCCACTCGACAATGTTCCCAAAGCGGTCCATAGAAGCCGTGTTCAATATTTTACGAACAGCGTGCGATTTGGCTTTGAAAACATTGTCGGATTACTAGTTCTGTGCTTATTTTGCCGATGCAAGACGGGATTAACTTGGGAAAAAAAATAAAATGTGTGGTGTGGGTGGACGTGTGTGTCCATTTTTGGGGGTTAATTTAAACATTGATTAATGATAAAAGTTATTTAATTGGACCGTAATAATGGCAACCCACTTTGTGGAAGTCAACAAACGGACTCGTAAATTGGCTCCAAAAGATTGGCTCTCAAATTGGATTCTGGAATGTCCCAACAATAACACGTTACAAAATCAGTACATGCTGCTAAGGTACTGAAACAATACGAATTGGACATACTGGGGTTTGTGAGAGAAGAGATGGTCTGTGAGAGAAGAGATGGTCTGTGAAAGACACGAAGATGGTTAATGGACTAACGTTCGATTGCTTAGGGATAAAGAACTGAAAGCATTTGGAAGGAATGGGCATGGTGATGACAGCTATAACAGTAGCAAATAGCAAGTTAGAATTGGAACATATCTCTAGTAGTATGATTAGAGCTCGTTTCCCCTTGTAATTTGCTTGTATCACCTGTACAGAGGCACATCTCATATGTAAAGGATCAGGGTCTCGTGTAGACCAGCCAAGAGCAATCTTTATGGCGTGTCAAGCTGGCCTCTAGCCCAGAAATATCAACGGCATGGTGCAGTGTTATCAACTTCGCTATCGGCGACCCCAATCAAACTGCAACCATACATCCTGCTACCAGTGCCACAACTTGGAAGTGGAGTAGGGGGCCTTGGTTAGCTCCGACTGCCTCCACTAAAACCAATCAGATCTGAGATAAAGCTATAACTCAGTAGACATGGCACTATAAACATGGGTTTTATGTTCATAATATCTTAGCAACCCATATTGACATATATTTCCTATTGGACAATATTCCTCTTAAGTTATCAGAGGTGACGCTCTGGCTAACAGCACACATCGATAAAACAAAATTACGTTGCTGCAGGAATTGCAATACAAAACTATTTTTTTATAACAGGAACAATTTCCACACTATCCATTACTTGAACAACTAAAAGCAGCGTTGAATTGAACTTAACAAAACAAACAGAATACTAAGCGCTTGCATATTTCCAGTGGCATCGTATGGATGTGAATCGTCAACATGTAACATAAATGCAGTTTAAAAGCATACATATGCTTTTGAATATGTTACAGAAGAGTCCTTCGCATACCATAGACAGATTAATAGATCTATCTGGAAGGCACTCCAACATTTTAAAAATATGGCTGATGCTATACATAAGAAAATCTAAGTATTTTGGGCTGGCAAAAAGATGTGAAGGGCTGGAAAATACCATTATGGAAGGGGCATTCCAGAAAAGAGAAGATTAGGAAGCCCACGGAACATTTTACGATGTGACTGATGATATGAGCATGGCGTCAGAAGAGAGGTTCATAATTCATGGTGTTCGAAGACGAAGACATATGAGAGAAGTTTCGAAGGATGTTAGGATGACAATATTCTGCTAAAAACAAGCTATTGAGGGAGAATAATGATGTTTCATTAGTAATACTGAATTGAAAAAAACCGTATCTAAATATCCATTATAATTTGCAGCCCTATACTCCACTGGGTACGCTACGGAATAATAATAAGAAGGATAATTTTGAATTGTATCAGTTTGTTGATTCATCGCCCTTGTTCAGTTATTGATATGGCAGTGTTCTGTATAAACATTTTTCGCTGAATAGGAGTTCTTCCCAGTGGCGCTGAAGTACTGCACTTGCCTCTCGTCAAAAGTACACGTGTTTCATTTGAAGCGATCGAGTTATTTCCCACTGACCCTTGATCTTAATGTAGGTGAGATCAAGTTCCTAGTTCCTTCGGAGACGGACGATAAAACATTTGTTTGTTGTTTTTAAGTTAAACATGTAAAAGAAACGTTGACAGTTAAAATTTGATAAGAGTAAGTTGGAAAGTTGCTGCCAGTCAAAAATCATTAATATCAATTTTAAAAAATAGTTCCTATAGATTTTTATCATGCTTAAAACTACAACTGGGACCCTCTCCAGTGCTAAGGAGTTAATGAAAGGCAACCGAGGCCTTCCATTGTAGTAAAGAGATATTCTTCTTCAGCGATCTCTGGTAATGCGCTTAATTTACTGTGGACCACAAACTGGGCAGTCAGCTTCAGGTCTGTCAGGTTTCCCCAGAGCTTAGTTTTCAGGTCGACTGGATGTGGCCAAATGTTGCTTCTCAGCTCACACAGGAGAGGACAGTCTTGCAGGATATGCTCTGGTGTCTGTTCCGCCTGCTGACACAGGCAGAGATCTGTTTGACTTATTCCTAGTCTATATAAGTGTTTGTTTAGTCTGCAGTGTCCGGTGAGTAGTTGAAATATAATGACCTGGTCTGTTCTGCTTAGGTCTTTTGAGGGAGTCTTTTCCATAATCATATCCAGTGTTTGTCTGCCAGTTTACTGCAGATTTTCTCTACATCGGCACTCTCATTGCCTGCAATGCCACAGTGAGATGGAATCCACTGCAAGTGAATTTCTGCCTTTTCTGAAAGCTGAGCAAGTTCTCTTTTTAGGTTTTGTACTGTGCTGTCAGCGGATTTAAGTAAAGAGATCAGAACAAACATATTTATTCACAGAATTGTAATGTTAATGGTCAAATTAGTTAATCAATATATTTTAAGGTTAGTTCTTATTTATATGGCCCAGTCTACTGCATGTTCTTTTTCTCAACAACTGAGACACTATCGTTTCATCGAAGTGGTATTTCCTCCACATAAGAGACATTTTGTGTACACGGCAAAAGCTTTCGTATTTGAACAACATTATTAGGATCAGCATAGATTTTTGCTTTCAGTAGAATTATATAAGTCATTATACTGGAAGAATCAATGAGCAAAGCTAACGGCTTGCCTTGGTTCATCTTCTCCGGCTACTTAATAATAAATACGGTTGCCCGCTAAGTCTAGTCAACTGAAATCTCTGAGGAGATCTGGAACAGTTAAGTATTCGGCAGAGATAGCTATTGCTAATATCGATTTTGTGTTGTTGTTGTTGCTGAAGATGTGTTTGCTGTTAGTTGCTTGAGCGCACTGTGTGAATTAAATTCAGGGCTGCCTGCTGTCTTTTTTTTCTAATACAGACTTCACAACAAGCATACACATTCTCTGATTAAGAATTATCACACTCTCTAATACATACAGACATAATCCCAGCTCTCAGGAGAGCGAGTAACAGAATCGTTACATGCAGTTGTGTTTCATGATGGAAACTTCCGGTGCTCAACCCCTTGGTATGGTAAAATAACATTTATGTTGGTAAGACAATAAAACTGATGACCTGCACACGCATGGTGACAGCTTCTAGCAAGATGTCTTAATTCCTCTATCCTATACAATCCCTCAACGTATGTCAGAAACGGGAACAAAGCGCCGTATTACTAAAATACACGCAGACACGATTACAAGAATGCATATTATATTCTCTGACAAGAATTGCCGCAATTTTTAATACACACAAACACACGATTACAAAAATACACGTTTTCGGAAAAAGATTTCCACACACATTCTATCTCTATGGTGAATCTCCACCACAACTTCATCTATCCATTATTTTATGACTCAAATGACAATACAATAAGTAATGAGAACAGAGAATAACGAGTTTTAACCCTTTCGCTGCTATATACTTTCCGAAGGCTGAGCTAAAAATAGCTACTCTTTGTTTCTAGGTCACAAACGTGAATGTACGCCTATCGCAGTGACAGTAGCAATGTATAACGTGTAGCCCACACAAGAGAGATAATAACAGACGTGTTAGTGTGTCTTTAGAAGTGAATGGGAAAAACATATATACGTCTTTAGCAGCTAAAGGGTTAAGAACCCTCGGAGAAGCCGGAATATGATCAATAAATAGAGAATGAACAAGTGTTAGGGCTTCAGGAAAAACGAAAGACCAAACACAGTATAGGAACCACGAACCTTTATTTCTTACGGCAACAATTTCCTAACCATACAGACGAGAGTTTATAAGAACACGACTGACCAGCTAGCTCTCCCACAATAAGCTTGAGCTTTTCAATTATCAATTATTTTTGTTGTACAGTCATTCATTCAGTTGGCATGTTGTTACGATATGTGGCTTAACGTTAGCTAACGGATTCTATTGTCCACTAGACTATCTTTCAGACACGTTCTGATCACAAGATAACAAATACAGTACACGATTGGCTAACTATGAACCATTGATTCCCTTGTGTATGTCTCAAATATAGCATTTCTGCCCAGAATATACGGCCAATGTTAAATGTGTTATCGGGGGCAACGATACAGACGTACACACACAGTTCTAAAGCATTCTCTCCCTTATAAACTGAATGAAACGACGGACAACTCGAATTGAAATGAATAATACCACCCCAGTACATCTCGATCTCCCGGTGTGCTTAATTCTCTGCATTCCCATGTGTGTTTCATTATCTCTGTTCCTTTGTCTACTTAATTCTCTCTTCCGATCTCTCTGTCCTTGTGTATTTCATTCACTTCCCTCATAACTTTGTGTATTATTCACAGTGTTCCTCAAAAAACAAAGGCTATGGGTTGCTACAGTTCAACCGAACATCGGTTCATGTGAATTCAATCAAACATCTGTATCCATTCTTATATCCCATCTTTCAGAACTTCTCGCACATTGATTGATATCAACAATGTTCTATGCGAAAATACGATTACATTAGCCTAAGATCTTGTCTAGGTAGCTGCTGCAGCTCATCTTCTAGATCAGTAAAGACCATATATCGTCTAGGTTAGTCAATGTCTAATTTTCTAGGTTAGTCAAGACCTCATTTCTAGGTTAATCAAGACCTCATTTCTAGGTTAGTCAATGTCTAATTTTCTAGGTTAATCAAGACCCCATTTCTAGGTTAATCAAGACCCCATTTCTAGGTGAGTCAAGACCTCATTTCTAGGTTAGTCAATGCCTAATTTTCTAGGTTAGACAATGCCTAATTTTCTAGGTTAATCAAGACCTCATTTCTAGGTTAATCAAGACCCCATTTCTAGGTTAATCAAGATCTCATTTCTAGGTTAATCAAGACCTCATTTCTAGGTTAGTCAAGATCTCATTTCTAGGTTAGTCAAGACCCCATTTCTAGGTTAGTCAAGACCTAATTTCTAGGTTAGTCAAGACCTAATTTCTAGGTTAGTCAAGACCTAATTTCTAGGTTAGTCAAGACCTAATTTCTAGGTTAGTCAATGCCTAATTTCTAGGTTAGTCAAGACCTAATTTCTAGGTTAGTCAAGACCTCATTTCTAGGTTAGTCAAGACCTAATTTCTAGGTTAGTCAATGCCTAATTTCTAGGTTAGTCAAGACCTCATTTCTAGGTTAGTCAAGACCTCATTTCTAGGTTAGTCAAGACCTAATTTCTAGGTTAGTCAAGATCTCTTTTCTAGGTTAGTCAATGCCTAATTTCTAGGTTAGTCAAGACCTAATTTCTAGGTTAGTCAAGACCTCATTTCTAGGTTAGTCAAGACCTAATTTCTAGGTTAGTCAAGACCTCATTTCTAGGTTAGTCAAGACCCCATTTCTAGGTTAATCAAGACCCCATTTCTAGGTTAGTCAAGACCCCATTTCTAGGTTAGTCAAGACCTCATTTCTAGGTTAGTCAAGACCCCATTTCTAGGTTAGTCAAGACCCCATTTCTAGGTTAGTCAAGACCTCATTTCTAGGTTAGTCAAGACCTCATTTCTAGGTTAGTCAAGACCTCATTTCTAGGTTAATCAAGACCCCATTTCTAGGTTAGTCAAGACCCCATTTCTAGGTTAGTCAAGACCCCATTTCTAGGTTAGTCAAGACCTCATTTCTAGGTTAGTCAAGACCTCATTTCTAGGTTAGTCAAGACCTCATTTCTAGGTTAGTCAAGACCCCATTTCTAGGTTAATCAAGACCCCATTTCTAGGTTAGTCAAGACCTCATTTCTAGGTTAGTCAAGATCTCATTTCTAGGTTAGTCAAGACCTCATTTCTAGGTTAGTCAAGACCTCATTTCTAGGTTAGTCAAGACCTCATTTCTAGGTTAGTCAAGATCTTTTCTAGGTTAGTCAAGATCTCATTTTCTAGGCTTTTCATCTCCAACCCCTTTCCCCATCATCATCTAAAAGAAAATAATTGAAAACCAATCTTCTTGTAAATTAAATGTTCTTTCTCGTGCATAGGAACAATGAATTAAGGTGACAAAGGCACCAGGGTCGGTGTTCTGACATTGATGAGGACCCTACTTCATCTGCACGTAGTGGCTCTGGAAACATATTGCAGTTCAGATCATATGCAGGCATCAATAAAAGACTAAGAAGTGATTAAAATAAAGCGAAACAAAGTTAATTAATGTTCGTACAAAATGATGACGCCCAGTAGACACTGTTCACGTTTGGTCTCTCTCGATCCCCGCCTAGACTGATGAACCAGATTTTATCATGAATGCTACCGTGGTTTTAATGGACTCCATTCCTCCGTACAGCTTTTCGCGAAGCTCTGTGTTTTCAGGCCAGGTTTCTTTTCTTAGGCCTGCTATCAATTGACAATCTTTCAGTACGTGCTCTGCCGCCATGTCCGCCTTTTCGCTGGGGCACAGGCTAGTTGTGCCAATTTTAAATTTGTTAAACATGTGGGCGCGGAGTTTGTAGTCGGTACGGAGGCGAAATATAGCAACTTGTTCGCTACGAGATAGACCATAGTACCCGTCGCTGTCGTAATGTGGATGGTCTCTCGACCATGTCTTTATACTGCGCGTTTGGTCTAAATTCGGATGGGTCTGATCTGATGTAGGTGCCTAATGGGGGCACAAAGTGCTCATGCTCTCTGACGTAACTGAAGTATAGTTCATGAAGAGTGGTTTAACAAGTGGTTGCCTGGACGAACGTCAAACAAACTGTTCTCTCTCGAGTTAACAACAACCCTTGCCGGTAGGTCATGACCACAACCAATACAGTAATTAAGACTCTTATCGAACATTCTTCACGTGTCATCTACTGTAATGAGAGCTAGGCAAAGAATGGTGGATAGACACAAAAATGACCACCTGTTTGTTCATTAAATCAACGTGCCGTGGTTACAAGTACATTGTATTATCAAGAACATTAGTAATTGAGTATACAAAAGATATGAAACTGTTTTTCAAAGATCTCTTTAGTATCCGTTAAAAATTATAACATAAATTTTACATATATTCTCAGTTTTCGCTAACGACACCCTCACAGAATGAACAAGCTCTTGATCCGTCCTCCAACGTAGTAGCTCTTCTTTCTTCTTCTTGCATTCGTTCTTTACGACCAATTTTAATCACTCTTTGTGATATGATTTGATCTTTGCCAAGAACGTCTATACGTTGCACATTGGTTTGGTAGGCCCCTAAACGCATAAGACTTCTACACGTTTAGGACACATGCATCCGATTTCAGCCAAACCTCCTTAGTCGCCTCTTACGACATGCGTGGCAGGTAACAGTGGTTCTATTCTTTACACCCCAAATTTGGGCCCCGGTAACCACTCGGGCGCAACGTAGTAGCAATCTTAATGTTCCACTCTCACTGTTCCTAGCATTGTTGGTTGCACATCTTAAATCTTTATCTTGCAGACAGTAGCCGTGTGCTTGTTCCCGCTAAGCCAGCCCACTTTTCAATAATGCGATTTAATGTCTTTGATTCTGCTTCCACAAGTGTGTACCAACCATAATTTATTATGTTAGTCTATCCATAGTTTTTTTTCTTCTCACTTTCAGTGAATCCCGATCAGCCAGTTTCTATATTCTTTCATTTCCATTCACTCGACATGTTCAGGCGTATAAAGCAAAACCAGTTTCTTGAGACCGGACTGTTTCACACTGTTTGGATCACACTGTTTGGATCACACTGTTTGGACACAGCCTTGCTATAGCCCAGGCCGGACAACTCGCCAGGTATTCCCTGACCTAGATAAGAAAAGGGGCTGACTATATTCTTAAGATCTCTTTACGAAATCCATTACTGTACAGACAGACATTTAATGACAAACATCGTAAATGGATTATAGATAATAATAAACTTGAGATATGGTCATAAAATGAATTTTATTTTAATCAAATGATCATGGTTTTATTCATATTTGGTTTTATTCATATTTAATACAGCTTTAAGAAAATTCAATGTAGAAGCTCAAAATGATTAACAAAGTATTGCAGAACAACAGTTGCATTATAATGTAATACATAGCTGTATAATAAGGTACAATATACATTTCTAACAGAAACAGAAGTTGCTTTAACTGTAGTACACTTTGTTGTTCTTTTATATATGTCCATCTTACTTAGATCATTGATATGTAATGATAAATATTGTAAACAATTGACTATAAACAATTACTTGCTAGTGAAGTTTGAAGTACCCTTCCAAGTCTATACATTTTATGGACATTTGAAGCACATACAGCAAATTATATCAGATGAACTGAAAACAAAAACGTCAGTCATGCAAACATTGCAAATTAGCTTACACATATTGTTTCTTAAAGTTTGCCTTGAGATTTTGATGTGTAAACTGAAGGTTGTTGCAAAGTGTTAATTGATGAAACTTAATGTGAAAATTTGGCCAATTTTCTCTTGTTAGAAGAACTGACTGTTTTATCATTATGCATTTTTCTGTAATTGTTTAAGAATACATTAGACAGTGGGGATAATGCTTTTGAAATAATGCTTGCCTTTGGACATCCATTAGCACACATACCACTAAATTCATCAACACAATGTTTCACAATACTACATGTAACAATATGGATAAGAGCTTCTATGCTGTTTACAAGCCATAAATTTTGCTTCTAATTCTGGTGATATGAGCCTCTGCATAGCAGCATATGACACAAATGTCAACAGTGTAATCAGTTTAGATGGGTATTTTAGCCTCCTCTATCCAGTAATTGAATGTAGTCAGTTGCAATCTCTGGCTGAACATCAACTGTCAGTGTTTTCTCCATTTGTAGCAAGGCCTTACATGAAATGCACTGAGTTTTCCTACTGATCTTACTGGAGACATATCCAGCAATATATAATAATGATTCCTCTGTACCTTCTACACAAAGCAACTCACAATCATTAGGATCAATGTGGAAAAACACTTTGTCTACATCAGACTGGATACCATCTTCAAAAACACTATCACATTCATCACCCTCATGACTCATAGCTTCAGCAAAGTTACGAATTGAAAAATGACCATAGACAGATGATGTGAGACACAATAGGGAGTAAATCTTCAATTTCTTTTCTGTTTCCAATATTTGTTTCACTGATACTAGATAATTAGAACCAGACAATTGACGATATTCACCAAAGCGGGCTTCTAAGTTATCAGTTTGCAATTTTCCCAAAAGTATGAATTCTACATTGAAAGTAGAAAAGGAATACTCAGCCAGTTCAATCATAACAGTTACAGAATGCAGTAAAGCAGAATATGTCTCTCTGGTTAGTTTCCCAATGGAAGTAGGCAACTTGCCCCATTCAGTCAACCACACAACAAAATTTTTCAAATAAAGAAACAATTCGCTGTTAATTGAAGTTAGTGGATTAGCAAAATTATTACGGCTATTCCTTCCTGCGAATTTACTCTTAACATTCATAATGTGCCACCATCTCCAAATGACCTCAATGAAATCTGCTGTTTCTTGACTTCCTAGGAACCTCAAAGCTGCAATATTGTACTCACTGAAAATTGCAAGAGCTAGTGAAACTTTCTGCCTCTCTATACTTGATGGGCAAAGGGCTTTACTAGTTAAAGTTGGTGCCAACTTCACAATACTCAGACGCTCATTTTGATACAGTTTTTCAAATGTGAAAAGAAGCACTTGCTACTTGGCTAGAATTAGTACAATTTGAGATTGATGTTTTATTCAGAAGTAACTCGGTTGTGGCGGGATATGATAATGTCTGCTCTGCATCTTTCTGGTTCAGCCAATTTCTCCACAGACATTTCAACAGATGCACTGAGTCATACAATAAAAATATTTTTTACCAGCAATTCCAGGATTTTCTATATATGTACTGTTGTTTTTAGAAGGTTATTATAAACTTTACGGTTAACTGAGTTGTTGTCTGCAAGTACTGCCAGAACTGTGAAACCGCACTTTTGTACACTGTTGATGATCTGAAGCAATTTTGTGCCAAGATCCTCTGATGTCATCCTGTACATAGGCGACAGCTCGACAACTTCTCGATAACTTCCAAACACTGAGGAAATCAGAAAAGCCTGTACTGTTGTTGCTGATTGCATAGAGTTTTCAGCCCTACCAAGTAACCTACCACCTGAGTATGTTACAGCTGATTTGATATGAATTTCATCCATTTGTACTGCCACAATCTTTTCCAACTCAGAAAGTCTGCACTCTTTAAATTTCATGTAAGTAGAAATGCTGCCATCATCATTAGACAATGAATAAGGAGAAGTTAAATTTTTTAATGTAGATGGATGTGGGAGACATAATAAGAGAGATTTTCTGATAAATCTATAGCATGCAGGAGATTTCAAGAAACCATATAGGAAAAGCATAATGTACAACTACTGTAGCGTCTTCTGTATTTGTCCTTATTGACAAGTTGTACCTGCTCTAAGATAAATGTTAGTTGTTTTTCATGTATGTGTGTATTAGTATCTTCTGATGATAATATTAATTCTCTAACAATTTCTAAATTACTATATGCTTCTTCTAATAAATCACTAATACTCTTTATGTTTGGAGAAGTAGCAGGATCAGTATCTTTGTAGTGGATCAGTAAATTTTCCAGCTGTGACCACCTCTCAAGTTTACTGTTAATTAAAATCCAATCAAGATATTTACCAGACACTTGTTTATTTTCTACATAAACTTGTACACTCATGTCTGGTAAAACATTTACACTTACAGAAATGGATGGTGCACTGTTTGCTTTCACATTCATAGTATACAAAACAAGACAAGTAAATATATCCTCTGTGACTGTATGCATTCTCAGTTTTTATCTAACAAGTCTTTTAACTTTGCTGTTATCTCACACTTTAAAGTTGGAAAATCTTGTATAATATCTGCAGACAACCACTCAGCTGTTCTATTGTCATGTTTGCTGACGATTTCTGCTACTCTTATTTCTGGATCTTTACGAGATTGTGGTTGTTGACTCGATAAATAAGATGGCAATTCAGGAAAAGAGATGGATAAGCAGTTTTTTTTAAACCAGGATGCTTCCGAGGAAGTTCATGTTTAATTCCACATTTATCTATAAATGTATCAGACAATATAATGTCACATGGATGAAAATGTTTACGACACACAACGCTTGATTTAACTGGTGACCAGTCTTTTCGTGGAATGCATTTCTTCCATCTGTCTCTCCTATCAGAATTTGATGGGAATTTAAAAACACTCACATATTCTTTAGTCGAGTCGTAGTTCGATTTACATCCAGGAACACAGCACTTTTTGCCCATTTTAAGATGAAAACAATATGCACAAATTTAATTTAACACTCTGCAATATCAGTAATCCAAATATTTGTTGTAGATAAATATACAAGGACTCAAAATCCAGTAAAATAACAAGACACGCTGACGTTCTATCGTTTACCGGACACACACAAAATGTCAGACCACTTTAGTTCGATTTATATCCAGAAACACAGCACTTTTTGCCCATTTTAAGATGAAAATAATATGCACAAATTCAATTTAACACTCTGCAATATCAGTAATCCAAATATTTGTTGTAGATAAATATACAAGGACTCAAAATCGTGTAAAATAAGAAGACACGCTGACGTTCTATCGCTTATCGACACACACAAAATGTCAGACCACTTTACGGAAGAGATAATTAGAGCGCGAAGGCCTTATACTGGAGCCTGGCTATGGTTTGGATCACATGTGCGTATACTAGATATGAAGTCGAAGTAAGGTTAGCCTGAATGGCGAGGAACACTAGTTAGTGATAAGGAAATCAAACCTTCATGCAAAAAAATCAGTTATAGACGCCGTTTTTGTTTTGTTTAAATATTTATGTTGAAAATGTTACTGGGGAGGTGGGTCCCCCACACTATGTGTAGAAGAAGGAGCTACATAGTATTTTATCCACCCCTGTTATCGTTCAATGTTTAAAATAAGTAACTATCTTGTTTTCGTAGCATGCTGTATGTTGGGAATATGGCGTTCTGCCTGTACATTTCTTGACTTCTTCTTTTGTCGTCACACTGCTACCGGGTTGTTGCCCAGTGTTGTGGTTTTCTGTTTTTGCCTTGCGCTGTTCTGGTGGCTTGTGTGATTGTTATCTTTGCTCTTTCACATGATTCTGCTACGCCATCTAACCATCTTTTCCGTGGTCTTCCTCTTGCCTTCTTTCCCGATGTTCTGTTGTAGAAGACTCTGTATACTGTGGAGTTTGGATGCATTCTTATTAAGTGGCAAAACCACTTCATTCTTTGTTTCTCTATGTAATTCAAGCACGGTTTTGTGCCAACTTTCTTTCTTATGCTGATGTTGGTGATTCTGTTTTTTCGTGTGTTATTGGTAACTTTTCGCAGGCAACTTTATTTCTTGACTATTGGCAGAATATGGATGAGGGGACAATATCACATCGACCGTCTTTACTTCCCAGTGTTGTACTGGCATCGTTCAATGTTTTCTGTAAATACTTCATCAAGCAAGTCTTAATCTCGTATGTGCGCGCGTGTGTGTATATACACGCACGTGTGTGTATATACACGCACGTGTGTGTATATACACGCGCGCGTGTGTGCTGCCCGTGAGAGAGACTAATTATCGCCTGTCCCTCTATATACGAAATCATACAATATTCTTAATTACTGCCCCTGACGTAACAAATGAGAACTAATTGCCCGTTCACTTAATAAATTGGAACCTGTATAAAGTTACGCTTACGTTAACTCTTGGTTGAAATCTGGAACACTCAACGATTCGTATAATGTTCAAGTCGACTTTATTTGCTAACTTCGTGACATTTTAGATTCATGTTCATGGGTAACTCTCACAAATGGCTAAGATCTGCACATTTAATTTGAGAAATATATGTTAATATATGTTAAACGTATGTCAAATGTCCAGCACTAGAAGAGTTAGATGACTATGACATGTATAAGTATGGAAAATAGTCGCATACTCTAACAGGTGTTGTTCTGTGAACTTTCGGAAGGGAAGAGGTTCCAATGCAGACCACTGCTCAGATATATAAGAATGTCTGTAAGGCCTCAATAAAGAACTTTTCTATGGGTTCCATCAAATGGCACAAATTAGCTGCTGATCGAGTTATTTGGAAAACATTACGCAAATGTGCAGAATCTTTTGAAAAGAAACATTAGGGATGAGCTGAAAGCAAGAGAGACAAGCGCAAACTCAGAAGTTATTGAAGTAAAACACTTGTCAAATGACCGCATGTGAAAACGAAAAATGCCATAGATGTATATGTTAATACTTTGTGATAGAAAGTCGGTACTAAGGTGTAACTGAAATCAAATGATTAATTATGTGATTCGTTGGTTTGTCGTTTTACCTATTTCTTGCTGTTCGTCTATCAAGTGTGACGATAATTTGTTTGTTATTGTTTGTTCTGTAGGGGATTAAAGCCTCTTTTAAGCCGAGGCACACCTTTTTCAACCTATGGACGAACCTTTTTTGGTTATATCAGAGCGTGTAGACCAACAAATAGGGAAAATAAGAATTAACACCTTGTGGAGAATCCAAGTAGTAAGTAGAATGATAAACACACATTTGTCTGTGCGTTAGTGACGGACGTCACATGTGTGTTGCCGGGGCCCGTAAGGGTGGGGGAGGGGGAAGAATAGTAACACTGTGACCTACAAAGCATGTCGTAAGAGACGACAGAGCTAGCTAGGGGCCTAGGGAAGCTACCATAGTAAATAAAAAGCGTTACGTTAATCGAATCTACTGGCCTACTTGTAGGCGCCTAACTGACAATTGCTCTTAGGCCCGGATCACATACAAATCACAGAGAGTGGTTAACAAGTGGTCGATATGGAGCGTTCGAAGAAGAAAGGCACGCTATATGCCGAGTGTTGCACAAAGCACGAACTACGTAGCTCTATCAACAATCCTAGAGATCTCATCCTGCGACTTGGTCCAGATTGAACCCCAACCTTCAAAATGACAGACAAACGTCTTAACCCCTTCGCAATAGAGACCCCCGCCAAGTGAGTAAACATTAAAATAAAAATGCTTCCGAAAGTAAACAAAAATGACGGAGAGACGGTGTTAAAGTGATGATGAGTGGGCGCTTATCGTCGACCTCACTCTCTCATCCAGGAATATCTGTATCCAGGGGCAAGACAAGCTGTGTCAACAAGTTCATTAATTTAAGACAGGTGTGAAACGCATGTTTCAGGTACTTACCACATCATCACAAATTTTAAAAAAAATGATAACACTGATCTCATTATTATGCTCTGAATATCATTAAAGTTTGTTCCAAAATTCGTGAACATCTTCACCGACCGATATAAAAGCACCCACTTGACAGAATTAAAAAAACAAAAACATTTTGCTATTGATAATAGTCGTGACCCTTGCAATTATTTTTTGATCACCCAAACCTTTAGTGCTGTACGATTTTTCTTATTTGTTATTAGTAAAATAACAGCGATGTTGATTTGGTATACAGATAGAACTTTAACAGTATGGTAGTCAAGTATTCCTGTAATTACTTATTTGCGTGCTCCACATTCAATTCTACACAAGTGACAATCGAGAATTCAGCGGAGTTTATAATTTCACACTGTATCCGAACGGTTGCTATTGGCATATGCACTCACCATTCATTTTTTTCATTGATAGAAGTAGAAGGTATCAAGGTATCATTTGTTCACTAGTCACCTTTCTTTTTATATGTAATAGGGATACGCCTCTGCAAACATTCGCCGCCATTTTGTTGTGCTTACGCAAAATTATATAACAAAAAAACCAACTACCTACCAATTAGTTAGACATGAATTCGTAAGGTCGTTAGGCTTATAAGACTACCTGCAAAAAATTACTGTTATGCATCCGGTAGATTTCGTTCCAAATAAACATTGTGTTCACGAATTTTGGAATGAACTATAGTATTATTGTGCTCTGAATATCATTAATATTATTATACAGCCGAGTATCACTTAATAGGTGGACATGCAGCTGACACCCGCTATAAAAATTGAAATCAGGTGAAGCTTAGTGAAACATTACGCTGCCATATGAATACCATCATTCAACAACTTGTCCCCTGTACCTAGTTTTGAAACCATGTCAGTCATGAATTTATATATCTATCATATACCAGATGTCTTGCTTCTGTTATGTTCCAGTCATCTATCACATCCTGTTGCTATATTTACATTTGTCTTCCTTTCCTTTGCTTTCCTGGTACATCTCCCTGGCATACATGTCTCTTTCAAAACTGTCTTTTTATGTAACCAAATTACTTCCATTTTCTAATGCTTCTTATCAACCAAGTTTAAAAAAAAAAGATTGTATCAATTCTGAGTATTTGTTGGATATCGCTGTTTTTCCTCATCAGAACATGATTAAATTGTACCACATTATCGTATAGCATGGAGGTCTTTGTGGCGAAGTGATCAAGCGGTTTGTCTTGAGTTCTGAAGGTCATAGGTTGAATCCAATATGTGTCGTTTATGTTGGCATGTGCTTTTTCCTAGAATTGTTGATGGAGCTACGGAATTCGTGCTTTGTGCAATATCCTCGGCACGTGAATGTCATTTCTGTGTGACAGATCGAGCCATAATGGGGAAAACCTGGTGCGGAAGGCCCTTTTTTATCATAAAATATACGGTTTTCGGGTCTTCCCTTTACTTGAATTTTCCCCTCATTTGTGTAAACTTGTACCTACCAGCTTCTAATTTTTCCAACAGGTAAAGATAGAGTTACAAACCTATAATGTTTGCTAGTTTAACAAACTGGCATTTAAGGAAAACATAAATTTCATTACAAAGATATAAAGAGGAATACACGATTTAATAAGCAAGTCAAGACAAACTGAATAAAGCAGCGCTGTCCAACGCGGTGTCCGTGGGAGCCAAGGTGCCAGTGTGACACATCCATGGCGCCCTATTTTATACCTCCAGTTTCAACGTTAATCAAAATTTCAAGAGAAATGAGTTTCTGAGTAACAGTATGATTTAGTATTTTCATAAGCACTATATTAAAGTTAAGTTAATTCCATAGCATTTACAAGACTTTGCGAATCAATCCCAGCTTTTTAACGATATTTGTGATTTTTCTAGACATATTACGTTCAGTACTTTGCCATTGCTTTCTGAACGGGTGGCGCCATCGTCCTTTGTAAAATTCCACTCGTAACAATTTGCAACCAAGCACAATATTGTCACCACCAACAAAAATTAAACTTGTAGATAGGATAAAGTTTTCATCTGTTATTAATTGTGTTCATGCTACTTGCCACAAATACCAACACAAGATGACTACTATAATATGAGCAGATTGGAACAAGTTGTCATTCTGCGCCTTAGAACAGGACACAATCGACTCCGTCATGTGTACATGTTGACAAGCACACCAGACTGCTGAGCACATAATTCAAGACTGCCCCGAATATGATATACTGAGGCAAACTCACTGGCCTAACGAAACAACACTCGACAGAAAACTACACGGACCTCTGTGTGAGCTACAAAAGAAAGTGAAGTTTTTACAAGAGACAACATTGAATATATCGACAATATTTCAAGCGAACGAAAGGAAGGACCATTAATATTACTTTACTATTATTATTAGTATTATTATTGTAATTGCTATATGGCGTCTGCGCCTCCACAGTCATTAGTCACATGCGCTCCAATATTTAAAAAACCGTTGGATAGCACTGAAATAAAGTAACACATGAACCAGCATGGTTAACAAATATGAATCGATAATTCTACAGCAATATGATACGCACTTTTTAATAACTGGAGAATTTTTATTGCAAGAAAAATCTACACAAAGGTCAACTATATGACAGTAAACATAAAGATCAATTATATGACAGTAAACTTCTGCTAAATACTTCAGATGAATGAACATCGTTGCATATCCTTACATGACGTCACCATCAACCACAGTAAATAAGTCGATTTTCTAGGTAGGTACTACTTATACGTTCAGTAGTTTTCCATTGCTTTCTGAATGGTGAGGTCTATTTTTACCGTTCGTAAAAAACTGCAGAAAAGAATTTGATTCTAAACTGCCCATCGCGGTTTTTTAACCAGGTCATGTTCACTTGAGTTGTGATCGAGCTCAGTAACGCGCTACAGACGCCCACATACTTCAGCTGCACGTGTTATATAAATAATTGAACATTTATCTGTTTAGGAAGCAACAAGTGTTGCTTGTTCTTTAGCTAGGTAGTAAGTACCAGGAATTTCCAGAAGCGTTTCTTAGAGAGTTAGGTTGTTAACTAAGGGTGAGATGGAAAAAGATAGGGTACATCTGGTTCCCAGGTAACGACTGTCGGTGGCAGATGTTGATAGTGTGAGCGAAAGACGTAATCAAGCTGTCTAGAGATGGTTGCTGTTCAGTTCAAATTTCTTGGACATAGATTCTTGATAAATGGCCGAAAAAGTAGGACATGGGCGTCCACTGGTGTTGGTGGGCAGAATGAATTGTAAAATGTTTAGTTGGTAGTTCACTACGTGGAAATTAAAACCAGATTCGCATATACGTTTTATCTTCTTCTTCTTTGCGTTCGTTATTTACGACCAATTTTAATCACTCTTTGTGATATATTTGATCTTTGCCAAGAACGTGTATACGTTACACATTGGTTTGGTATGCCCACATGTTTAGGACACGTGCATCCGATTTCATCCAAACCTCCTTAGTCGCTCGCCTCTTGCGACGAGTAGCAGTGGTTCTATTCTTTACACCCCAATTTTGAACCCCGGTAACCACTCGGGCGGTAATCTTTTATAAAAGCCATTTTTCCAGAGAGGGAAGGGAAACTTCCCCCTCCCTCCCCACCACACACAATAACGCATAAACGTTCACGGGTATGGGAGAAAATTAAGAAAGAGAGAGAGAAACTACCAAGACTCAAATTGTCATGGGAACTCGAATCGATACCTCTAATATCAAGCGATCAGATAGACGTAAATTCTCAGCACTTTCTAAATTGCTAACATACAACATAAAACGATCATTATTGTTTTTATTGCTGTTCAGCATTTTTAGTAAAGACGTGTAGATTCAACTTTCTGACACAAGGAAAATTGAGAAACATATTTTTGTAATAAATATCTTTTTCTATAAAAAAGGAAAAGTGTAACTATGGGGATAGAAAAAGTCAGATAATTTGAAGAAAAAAAAACAAATATGAAATGATTGGATGACGCAGATGTATGATTTTATTTACTGCTTCTGAAAACGCGTATTTTTTTCACAGTTTCCCTCCGAACAGCCTCGGGTAATAATAGCATCACACCGTGGAGATAAATTTAGCAGTATGGCGTATAAAATAGATAATTTTCTTCTTTTACGTACACTCCCAGACAACTTGAATATTTTTAAAGAAAGAATTGGTACGGCTGACAAATTGTATGAGAATGGTTTTGTTGTGCTCGTACACGTTTAAATGGGTCTTACTTAAGCGTACTCATGCATCAAGAACAGATGAACAAATGGAGACTTAATGAAGGTTGTCAAACAGTCATGAGATATGTTATTGACAATATCGAGTTGAAGAGATTAAGTTATACATTCATAAATGTAATGAAGGTACGCACTCATGACATTTAAACCACATCACAAGAAGCGACATACACAACACACGCAGCGACGTGCGCAACACACGAAGCGACATGCACAACACACGAAGCGACATGCACAACACACGAAGCGACATGCACAACACACAATGCTACACGTATACCACAATACACGACATACATAAACACAACACGACATGCAGATCACATGACGTAACATGCCGAAAGCGACATACACAACACACGACGCAACATACACACACGACATTACTAACATAACACACGACGCGATATGCAAACCACACGATGCAACATACACATCATACGACGCAACATTCAGGACGCGACATACACAACAAACATATACAGTTACACAACATAGAACGATGCTTATATCTACCAAGAACCAAATTTAAAATGGTGATGCTAATTAATTCATTGCCACCTGTTGCTGCAATGTGTTTACTAGCATCATCACGGCACATATCTCCCATATATTTATCCCCATACATAACCTCATCTGTGTGAGATATTTAAGTGACATGAGACCTAGTGTAGGTCATTCCGCATTTCCAAA
Source organism: Arion vulgaris (assembly GCA_020796225.1). Taxonomy (NCBI): domain Eukaryota; kingdom Metazoa; phylum Mollusca; class Gastropoda; order Stylommatophora; family Arionidae; genus Arion; species Arion vulgaris. The sequence continues at coordinate 52,394,000 of CM036757.1, read as the reverse complement.
ACGTAATAATCTCATGATGTTGACCAGTTATATTTTTGGTATTTCTTCTAAGTTTGCAGATATGGACTTATACTTGTTTCGTTTTGTGCATTTAACTTGATGAATATCTTTGAGATATGTTTCATCATGTAGCATGCCTTTTACAAAACACCTCTTCCATCACAGCTATACTGAAAACAGCCAGCTCTCCCACCTCCTCCGTCGACCATTGCGACGATTAATGGGACGAAAATATTTCACTTTCCGAGGAATGTTGTTTATTAGCCATATTTCTTCGATGTTAGGTTCTAGTATAATGTCGATTATAAATGTCGTAACTTGTGAACTAGGTCAACTGAAGCCATGGAAGCAGGTGGCGAATGGAATGTGAGAGCAGCTGACAATTAATGTCAGTTATGGTCTCTATTCCTAGATGGTAGGCAGATGATCTCAGTTAGAGACAATGGCTACGATCCCCGGCTAGTATAGTCACTGCCCGACGGAAAGCAAGAGGGAACCTACCGTCGTAATTATCCCTAGTAAATTCATGTCTCAACACAACCGTATCAGTAACAACGAAATGAAACCAGACCAACAAAACAACACCGATAGAAAACAACTCTTAAATATCGGAACATGGAACGTTCGAACTCTAGCACAAAGCGGCAAACTAGAAAACATCAAGCAAGAAATGACAAGAACAGGACTTAACATATTAGGAATAAGTGAAATGAGATGGATAGGTGCAGGAGAAATGTATTCAGACAACTTTAGAATAATATATTCAGGAGGAAACAATCACACAAAAGGAGTAGGCATAATATTAGACGCCGAGAGAGCAAAAATGGTGAAAGGATTCTGGACAATATCAGAGAGAGTAATGCTATTAAAACTACAGGGTACACCAGTAGATATCAACATCATACAGATATACGCACCAACAACAGATAGCACAGAAGAAGAACTAGATGATTTCTACAACCAGTTACAAATAGCTATGAAATAGTGCAAGGCTCATGAAGTGACACTTGTAATGGGTGACTTCAATGCTAAGGTAGGCTCTGAAAAGGTAGACGAGACAACTGGAGGATGTGGCCTAGGAGAGAAAACGATAGGGAAACACACTTATAGAATGGGCAACAATAAACAACATGATAATTGGCAACACTTGGTTTAAACATCATCCGAGAAGACTATGGACATGGAGAAGTCCAGATAACAACACACACAATCAAATTGACTATATTATGATAAATAAACGATTTCGAAATGGACTGCTAAATATAAAAACAAGACCAGGTGCAGATTGCGACAGTGACCATACACTACTGATAGGAAAAGTAAGAATAAAACTGAAGAAGATAAAGAGGGGCGCAAGAAACATCATATCGAACTCCTCAACACTCAAGACTGACACAAAAGTGAAAGACTCATTTAAACGCATTATACAAAACAGATATAACGCTATGGAAAAAATAGAAACAATAGAAGAACAATGGCAGATGCTTAAAGAATCAATCCAACAAACGTCAAAGGAACTAACCCACACAACATGTCAACGGATCAAAAAAGAAATGGATGACGGAAGACATTTTGGAATTAATGGAAAATAGAAGGAAAAACAAACATAATAAAGCAGAATACGATCGAATCAATAAAGAGATAAGACAAAAATGTAAAACAGCAAAAGAAGAGTGGCTAAATGAAAATGCAAACAGATCGAAACAGAACACAAAGAAAACCCCAAATCAATATACGAAAACGTAGACAACTTACTTGGCAGACGTAAACGTACAACTACTGGATGTTTAAAATCAAAGCAGGGAGATATCCTGATGGAAACAGACAAGAAAATAGAAAGATGGACAGAGTACATTAAGGACTTATGCAGTGATATCAGACAAGAAATACACATCAATTACAACCATGAAGGACCACAAATACTTCCATCAGAAGTTATCAATGCCATAAGACACACGAAAAAAGGAAAACCCCAGGACCAGACAACATAACAACAGAAGAAATAGAAGCAACAGGCGAATTGGGCATAGGCGTTTTAACAAAATTATTCAATGACATCTACAACACTGGATATGTACCCAAAGATTTACGACAATCCATTTTTATAGCACTACCAAAGAAAGCAGGAACGATAGAATGCGAAGAACACCGCACAATCAGCCTCATGAGTCACGTAACAAATCTACTTTTCAGCATTATTATGAGAAGGGTACGAAACAAAATAAGACCAGAAGTTAAGGAAGAACAATGTGGCTTTGTTGAATGCAGAGGAACAAACAACGCAATATATACAATAAGAACAATAATGGAAAGATCAATAGAAATGAAGTTGGACTTATACCTATGTTTCATAGACTAGCGAAAGCTTTCGATAAAGTAAAACATGGAGAAATAATCAGCATGTTAGAAAGTATAAATATTGATGGTAAAGATCTTAGACTGATCAAGAATTTGTACTGGCAACAAACCGCAGCCATTAGACTAGAGAGTAAGATTGGAATCTATCAGGCGATACAGTTAGGAGTACGACAAGGGTGCGTACTCTCACCAGACCTATTCAACTTATATAGTGAAAACATCATGAGATCTATAGAAGAAAAGACAGGAATAGCAGTCGGTGGACAAAATATAAACAACCTAAGGTACGCTGATGACACAATTCTCATGGCTACAAATGAACACCATCTGCAAGACTTGATAAGACATACTAGTGAGAGAAAGTGAAAAGAAAGGATTAAGCATGAATATAAAGAAAACAGTGGTTATGGTTGTCTCCAAGAAACAAGAAACACCAACATGCAATATCAAAATAAATAACACAACACTAAAACAAGTCCATCGATTCAAGTATCTAGGAACATTCTTAACACCAGATGGAAGATGTACAACAGAGATTGGGAGTAGAATAGCTCAAACGAAAGCAGCTTTTATGAAAATGAAGAACACACTATGCGTGAACTCACTACCAATGACACTGCGAAAACGAGTACTCCAATGCTATATTGAACCAATTCTTATGTATGGCAGCGAATCATGGACACTGAACAAACAATCAATACGATCATTGGAAGCCACAGAGATGTGGTTTTACAGAAGAATGTTAGAATTCCATGGACAGCAAAGAAAACAAACGTGGAGGTTTTAAATCAGGTCTGCACACAAAGAAACCTTATCAAAAGAATAAGAATCCGACAATCAAGGTTCTTCGGGCATATAATGCAAAGAGAAGGTTTAGAACATTTGGTGACTACAGGTAAAATTCAGGGAAGGAGAGATCGTGGAAGACAGAGGGAGAAGATGTTGGATGGCCTGACATCATGGTTCGACAAAATATCGACGTCAGAACTGATTACATGCACCAAGCAAAGAGAGTTGTGGAGAGACATGATCGCCTACGCCGGCAGGCATGGCACTTGATTGATTGATAATGTCGATATTTCTTCTCTTCTATGTCCAGGACATTCAAAGAATACTTCTGTATTTTGAAAAGAATTTTCGAGCTATGTACATTCTTTATATTATTGCTGTAATTAGTTTTTCAAACGGTGGATACAGAAATAAAAATAGAATTAACATTGTCATAATATCACACAGAATAAGAAAACAATACTGCTCGATTTCCAGTCTGTAGATAAGAGAGAAAAAGGGAACGTTAAATTTCCAAATTGTAAATATAAACAAGAAATAAGAAATAATATTAAATTACTTCACGCGACACTTTTTTTAGGGTTGTAAAATTACGTTTTATGAACGATCCAGTTTCTGCTACATAATTCAAACAGATAAATTTGTGCCCTTTATCATAGTAACAGCTTTCGTTTGTGTAGGACAAAAAAGAGAAGACAGTTCCTCACGGACACTGACAGCAATATCCAAACGGATAGCTCATTATCTAATTTAGTTTTCATATCTTATCTCAGCACACACACATGGCCCTCCCTACATGCCACACCCCTAGCAATAGTCTTTGTTGACTGGCAACACTAGACGAGCGTTCCCGTTTAAGAAAATGTTATTTTTACAATCTTCTTTATCATTCTCGCCATCTCCCGTGTGCCCTTTTAACCCCCGATTGTGGCATAGGTCTCAACCGCCTCATGTTAAGTCTTTCTATATTTAACTATTTCTGGTAGCTTCTTCCAGCTCGTTCTTATATGTCGTTAATCTCTTCCTCCAGATCTCTTCTCCGTGTATTTCTAGGTGCCAATTCGGATGCTTTTCATATAAAATGACAGTAGAAAAGAAGAGTTCTTTAGTTCTAATACAGTCGGCAAGGTAACAATGAATCGAATGATGGACAATAAATAAAAGGATGGAGGGTAGTATTACAGAAGAATGCTCAGAATCATATGAAAAGACGAAGATGACAGACGAAGATGACCAACGAAGATTACAAACGGAGATTGTTTCCCCTGTTCGCCTGCTATGAATTCAGAAGTAGTCATAGCGCATCTGACTTGATTTTTTGTGCGAAGGCTTGCTTTCCTTATCACCTGTGTCTCTCGCCATTGCTCCGTCTTCAGAGTTAAGCACGATGAAGATATACTGAGGGAATCTAATGCATATAGAAATGAAGCCGTCGTTGTTCATACATGGGAGCTGTATGACAATATCAACAAATAGAATATAAAAGAACATTCCACGCTATGTAAAACTCACATAACATAATATTTTAAAGTCAGGCAAAGTATTCGCATGTTTTTGTAATGTTTAGAACATTGAGTTATAATTTAAGGATAAAATAGTAGTTTTAAAAAAAGGAAAAACAAAACTTGACACAGAAACAACATGCGTCAGGGCACGTCACATTTCTTTCTATCTCTACACACTTTCAGGGCAGGGCCCATTTCTTTCTATTTCTACACACTTTCAGGGCAGGGCACATTTCTTTCTATCTCTACACACTTTCAGGGTACGTCACATTTCTTTCTATCTCTACACACTTTCAGGGCAGGGCACATTTCTTTCTATTTCTATACACTTTCAGGGCACGTCACATTTCTTTCTATCTCTACACACTTTCAGGGCACGTCACATTTCTTTCTATTTCTACACACTTTCAGGGCACTTCACATTTCTTTCTATCTCTACACACTTTCAGGGCACGACACATTTCTTTCTATTTCTACACACTTTCAGGGCACGTCACATTTCTTTCTATCTCTACACACTTTCAGGGCACGTCACATTTCTTTCTATCTCTACACACTTTCAGGGCACGTCACATTTCTTTCTATCTCTACACACTTTCAGGGCAGGGCCCATTTCTTTCTATTTCTACACACTTTCAGGGCAGGGCACATTTCTTTCTATCTCTACACACTTTCAGGGTACGTCACATTTCTTTCTATCTCTACACACTTTCAGGGCAGGGCACATTTCTTTCTATTTCTATACACTTTCAGGGCACGTCACATTTCTTTCTATCTCTACACACTTTCAGGGCACGTCACATTTCTTTCTATCTCTACACACTTTCAGGGCACTTCACATTTCTTTCTATTTCTACACACTTTCAGGGCACTTCACATTTCTTTCTATCTCTACACACTTTCAGGGCACGACACATTTCTTTCTATTTCTACACACTTTCAGGGCACGTCACATTTCTTTCTATCTCTACACACTTTCAGGGCACGTCACATTTCTTTCTATCTCTACACACTTTCAGGGCACGTCACATTTCTTTCTATCTCTACACACTTTCAGGGCAGGGAACATTTCTTTCTATTTCTACACACTTTCAGGGCACGTCACATTTCTTTCTATCTCTACACACTTTCAGGGCACGTCACATTTCTTTCTATCTCTACACACTTTCAGGGCACGTCACATTTCTTTCTATCTCTACACACTTTCAGGGCACAATACATTTCTTTCTATTTCTACACACTTTCAGGGCACGTCACATTTCTTTCTATTTCTACACACTTTCAGGGCACAACACATTTCTTTCTATTGCTTTACACTTTCATGGCACGTATATTTCTTTCTATCTCTACACACTTTCAGGGCACAATACATTTCTTTCTATTTCTACACACTTTCAGGGCACAATACATTTCTTTCTATCTCTACACACTTTCAGGGCACTACAGGGTGAGTATTCACACCATAAATGTAATTTACCAACATATCAAATAAGATACGTATTTTCCCTGATAAACAGCATGCACGAAATGCACAACGCATATAATTCACGTAAACATATATATTGTACAAATAAAATATGAATATTTAAGTACAGTTGACATTTAGCCGTGATTAACGTCCAATTCTTGTTATTTATCATTCTTGTTTGTGTTGTTGTGGAATTCATTGTCCCAACAGCTCAAGTCTGACGTCATAATGTTTAACATTGAGACTTGTAACTCTGGAAGTGGTGATTAGATCTATGTGGCTAACTGGTTAAGTCTGTGCCTTGCGTCCGAAGACAGTGTATTCGTACCCGGACCGCGTCGTTCTGGTCACAAGTGTATTTTTTTCCCCAGAGATCTTTAGAATTGTTGTCGAGGCTACGGAGTTCGTGCTTTGTGCATTACTCTCGGTGTGGCGGTTCATTTCTGCAGAGAGAGGACCGAGCCATATGGAGTAAAAACAGTGCAATAAAGTATACCTTTCCGCATTAGACCCCTGTGTCTAACAAGAGATCATCAAGTTGGAAAATGTTGCTAGCGTTGTACATCCGATACTGTATACTAAAAATAAAATATATTAATTAAACTTTGCATCAAGAATGTTACCAGAATCAGGCTCGGTTGAAAAAAAAGGACATTACATATTTCGTTCATTTTTATCTAATCATAAATTATGTTAAAGTATATATATATGCTTTATATATATATATATATGCAAGATATGATGTCATTCAGTATCTTGCTGTAGGTGAGAAGGCTTGCGTGTTTCAATTAAACAGTGGACTAGGACAGCGGGAATTTATGTTCCTGGCAGGGTCACCCAAATGGGCGTATAGGCTCTCAACCAACTCATGCCAAGTCTTCCCATCTTTCGCTATCTCTTGCAGCTCCTTCCATGCCTTCTATATATCGTTAACCTCTGCCTCCAAATCTCTTCCCCGTATATTTTAAGGTCTCCCTCTATTTCGCTTTGTTCCAGGTGCTCGTTCTGGAACTTTTCATTAGTGAAAGGGAGATAATCTGCAGTGCACATTTCTTATTGTTAAAACCTGTATCGCGTAACACCTCTTATACAGGGTGTTCAACTTAAAAGTAGCCTATGAATGGAGCTAATCTGGCATATATGTGTGGAAATGAGAAGGTTCAGTTATGACGTAGTATAGGTCAAGGTTGTGTGATGGTGTGTAATTGTAGTGCGGGAAGGGGCGATGAACAAATGTGACGTAGGACGAGCTAGTCAGAACCGGTTTAAATAGTACATAAACACAACGCGTTAGGTTATCTGGCAACTTTCGATTTGTCAATGGGGCTGCAATTATCTTGAACACCCTGTAGAAGGGTCTCCTTTCGTCTTTGTTGGTACGGTACTTATTCACTGTATTTGACTTTCTCATGGTTAGTAGGATTATGTAGCTAACATTATATCTGGGATGGGGTAGAAACACGTAATAACAAAGTACTGTAGTTTTACAAATTACAAAAACAATGACAATATACAGCAACGTTTCGACCACGAGGTCTTTATCAAACAAACGAACGACAGGAGTGACGAATTTTAAAAAACAATTACATATGGATGACTAGATACGGAGACATTCAAACATTTAAGGGGTAGCCAGTCCAAAAACAAACCATGTCATAATCGCCTCTTACGACATGTCCTGTAATCACTATTATTTGTTTCCCTTGTGGGCCCCGACAAAACACTGGTCTGCTTTTCCTTAGTCGCATCTTACTACGACATGTACGGTAGGCTAGTGTTACTAATCTTTGTTTCCATTCAGACCTCGACAACACAAGTTATTAATTGTATTAAAGCTAACACGACAATGATGTCTTGGGTACAGGTTAGAAAAAGATGCTGACATGTAAATAGAAAGAGTGGGAGTGCTCAATACTTGGAAATTACAAATTATAACATGCGCAAGATCAATGAGGAAGTAGTAACTCGAGTTATTTCTGTATATGATATCAACAAATAGAAATCGAAGTGAAGAATATAGTAATATTTTCATGTTGTTTTCTCTCGTATCACGTCTTTTATAGACGTATATGTTATTTCAGAAACACAACAACTGTTTATACGAGCGTAGTAATAGTCATATACAACTTGTTTGTGTATAGTTAGTTATAGTCTTAGTTTAAGCCAGGTTAACAATGTTCTCAAGGCCGATCAAATTATTCAGGGAGTCTGCGGCAAAGCACTTAGTGGCCTCTTCCATAACAAGTAAACAATCTGTTGTCATAACAAGTGGAGTAAATGTCAAAAGTCGAAGGGTTGACTTAATTGAACAGCGTTTTACCCCATATGGCTAGGTCTGTCTCCATAGAAATGGCATGCCACCTGCCGAGAGTATTGTACAACACACGAGCTCCATAGCTCCGACAACAGTCCTAGGGGGAAAAAAATATTCGTGACCAGAAGGGCGCGGTCGGGATTCAAACCCACAACCTTCAGAACACAATGCACGACATAACCACTTATCCACAGATACCCTTAACATGTGGAATACAGTGATAGGCCATTATTTTGTCTGTGACCAAAGGCACACGACGGGTTATGGGATGTACATCACACCTGTATCCCTTACATCGTATTGCGTCTATGGTATACAACTGTTACGGTCGGATACAATTCCTTTCCAGCGAAGGATTTCGAACCTGGCATCATGTGCCTATGAAGCAAGTGCAATAACAAGTGTACTATCACGGCCCTCGAAATAAAATATATGGCGTCAGACATTTTATGGAGCTTCAAACAAACAGTGTATCAATCTTTTGTTTGTCAATCCAGATATTTGAAGATATTGTGTTAGCTTTTATAACACCAAGTTGTTTCACATCTGCCTGTATACTAAAACAAATCTCATAAGAACTATTTTTTTTGGCCAACGTTATACTATCAATATCAATCACGTTCACTCGCAGCAGCTAATGAGAGGAAAAACAACCGAGGTAAGATGTCTTGAAGAGACGCGAGAGCAACAATGAGAAATATAACTAGAAATGAAGAAATTAGAAGACTATGAATGAAACCAGTCATACAATTCATAAAAGGACAACAGATTAAATGGTTTAGTCATCTGACAAGAAGGTCGTGGTTGTCGTCTACCACAGAGAGCCACATTGACCAAAAAAAATATGAATACAAGGCCAGAGAAAGACAACGCGCAAGAGAAAGACAACGCGCAAGATAAAGACCACGCAAAAGATGAAGTGTCACATCAAGAACAAATTCAGAGAAATGAATACCAAGAACAAATTCAGAGAAATGAATACCAAGAACAAATTCAGAGAAATGAATACCAAGAACAAATTCAGAGAAATGAATACCAATTTACAAAGTGCATTAGACAAGACAATATGGACATAAAATTTGTACCCCCCAACCTCATAGAGGAAGAGAAGAAGACGACACGTCAACTGCAAACGCTTTAAATAAAGTTTTTATGGCATCAAAGAAAATTGTTCAACAAGTCTGGCGGCATTGCTAAAAAACTCGTTTTTATATAAAAACTGACAAGTGGAAAAACACAACGGATGATCTTACCACGAGGAACGCAAACAATAAGAAAGAGTAGAAAGTGCAATTTACATTACCGACCATGGGCGTCCACATACATTTTTTCAGGAAGGGGAGAATTAAATTAAAAAACTGTTGGTAGGTCTACTACGCAGAAAAGAAGACCAGGTTCGCATAAAACAGTTTTATATTTACCCAAAAGGCCATTTTCCAAGAGGAAGGGGGCATCAATACCCCCTTTACTTAACGTGTGGACGTCCATGTTTCCGACATGGACGAATAAATATGTACAGAACTAATCTCGGATTTCTTTGTTGGACGAAAATGTGATACTCACTCGATCCAATGAGTTTTCAAGCTGAATGTGTTATCTATCCGTCACAGAACTTGATACCAAGGGTGAAAGTAACCATACAGAAATGCTGCTGGTATCACGGGATGTGCTACATTCACTCACGATGACTCAGTCAAGTGAAACGAACAAAGAAAGAATATCCCAATGAGCAGTGAAAGTCTAGAGGAAAAAGAACCAGGTCGACAGATGGGAAGCTCGGGAAATATCCTGATCACACACCGGAACGTCTATGAAAATAATCAAGGAATGTACGAGAATAAATGGTTACAATTTTAAAAGGAGCAGCCAAAAGCTACTTCGCTTATCTCTCTTGTCCTTCACTGAGTTATGTGGCAATTACTATTGCTTTGATGATGGTACAATCAATTAATAAATCAATCAAAGCAATAGTAAAGGTGTAGACTTGTACTATTGCGTTGATCGATTGATTGATTCACCGTTGCACATCATCACCGTTGCACTTCAGTGTGTTACAATATCTTTATTACAAGGAAGATCTCAGTGTCAGTGCATGAATTTCATAGTCACTTCTGATAAATTGGTAGAAATTATTTGTGTTCGGGCAGCGCATATCCAGCCTACTTATATCAATTTATTTTCAACTGCCAAGGAATTTTTACTTGTTCAAAATGAGCACGCTGTTATGTTTTATGGTCCATCTTCGACAGGATTGATTGTACTATCAATGTATTTTGGTAAAATAACTTTTTCTATCTGTATCTTACACAGGAAGATCTCCATGGTAGTACACCAACTACGTAACCGTGGCGATGGTTCCCCAGTGTAATTTTTAGGATGGTGATAATTTGAAGGAATTGCTATTCTGAAATTTGTATTAATTTGTTTGGGTAGCATCTTTTCAACCTACTTAACCTCGACCTACATCGAAATTAGGAACAACTAGAAAATAGCCAAATCCTTTCACATGAAACACGAGCAGAGAACGATGCATGTTTTGTTGGCGTTCAGTTTCGGGATGTTACGAATTTTTGCGATACTTGGCACGTATTTTTTAAAAAAAAAGTGAGCTATTATAGAGTCGTTTGGTGAGTCAGTGGCGAGATCAAAGACAAAAAATAGTTTTGAAGTTGAACTGAAGAGAATGAGGTGTATTTGTAAAAAAAAAAAAACACAAAAAACCTGAATATGACGGACATTTTCTTTATTTGTAGAGAGATACATGGAACAAATTATATAGAACACTATTCGTAACCAGAGATGCTTTTATAACTTAATGAATAGGAGCGAGGGGAGGTGGATATTTTGGTTTACTATTTTGCAATCTGAAGACACCTAAAACAAAACACAATGCGCGAGAAAATTAAAGAACTAACCAGTGGCGTAGCCTGATAATGCGAGATAGGTCTGCTGCTACTTAAAATGAATATGTGGCCCTCCTAGTTAACATATTTTCCCTTTTAAATGAAAATCGAACTATATTCAATTAAGCACCGATAGTTATTGAACTGGGGAAAATATATTTTTAAATAGTACATATTTCCACTGACATGTTTCACTTGAAGATCAGATCCATTCTTCTTTCCTTTTGCAGAAACTTCTGTGACGTCATCGTAAAATATATTCTTCATTCAAACCTTGCTTAAAAGTTCCTATTCAATAATACAGGGTGTTCAAGATAAAAGCAGCTTGTGAATGGAGCTAATCTGGCATATATGTATGAAAATGAGAAGGTTCAGTTATGACGTAGTATAGCTCAAGGTTGTGTGACGGTATGTAATTGTAGTGCGGGAAGGGGCGATGAATAAATGTGACGTAGGACGAGCTAGTCAGAACCGGTTTAAATAGTAAATAGACACCACTCACTGGCAACTTTCGATTTGTCAATGGGGCTGCATTTATCTTGAACACCCTGTAGATAAAAGGCTCGCCAGTGTGTTGCCGGCGCTCTCATGGCAAGCAAAGAATAGTAACACTACAAGCAGTAATTTGTGGACTACGAGCACGGGTACTCTAGACCACAAGTACATCTCCATACAATTAAAGCTGACCAATGCACATGCCGAAATTTTGCACAGACTCTCCTGAACACATTCGGAAAAAACATAATCCATTAAAAAAAATTGATTTGAGTATTCAATAAGTCTGACCCATGGCCAGGAGACAAAATTGAAGAAAAATAAGTGGTGCACTAGAGAGTTCAGGTTTACGGGGAGGCAACTGATCTCTAAATTTAGATTTCTGGCTGATCATGGAAAACTGATCAATGCTGAACAAGAAATATATATAATGTTGTAATTGCAACATATCTGGTACTGACGATGTCGATAGACTAGTCAAGGAGATGAGGAAAACCACTGTAACCTGATACAACCTTGGACAAAGACCAGTATATATAGTATTACATCAGCAAGATTACACAAGTATCACACAAGCAAATATATAATATTACACATTTTAAAAAAAATGAATAATTAAATTATAAAATTATTTTTTAATTATTCATTTTTTTCTCCCTTTTATGTAATACTCTATATTCCGGTATTTGTAAGAAGAAAAAAAACCTGCTCATTTACATAGTACTACCGCAGCCTCCCCACTGTTTTATCCAGATTTGATCTGATCCGGTCTGAGCACCTCAGATTTATATGTTTCCGTACATCGCCTTAACCTGATATGAGAATACATTACGAAGAGGTCAAGAGGTTTATCATAAGAACATTAGTCCAGGATCAAGTGGGGAAACATTACATCCGGCTACTAACTTCTCAATAGAAAAGAGGAAGTCGTAATCTTTAAACTTCTCTCAGGAGGACACAACAGACCGAGATACCATCTGAACAAGAAGCTAAAATATACATTTTTGATAAGAGTGTGATTTTGATATAAATTACTTTAGAAATACTTTTACAAATGTGTTCAGCGTAAAGGAAGGAGAGACGATTCAAGATCATCACAAGAGATTATTTACAGGACAAGCTCTTTATAGACGTCGACAACATGTGATGTCAAAGGCACGGTCACTGGTACGGTCAGTTGGTTAGAATGAAACCAAACCAACCTACAGCACAAGCATATCGTATGAGAGCATCAGGGTACAAGGCAAGAAGAAAACCCATACAAAGATGGATATGTTAAAGAGACAATAAATGAACTTAACATGATAACAGCCCAAGCTACACACAGATCAATAAAAACAAAGAACCATACATACCTCATCTCTATAACAGCACCTGTGTGTTGCCGTGGCCCCCAATGGGAGCAAAAAATAGTAACAAGGCATGTCGTAAGAGGCGACTGAGATATGTGTCTAGGGAAGCTACCCTAGTAAATAAAAAGCGTAGCAGAAATCGGATGTGCTGGCCTACTTGTAGGCAGGCACATAAATGGCACAACGTACAATCGCTCTTAGGCTCAGATCACATACAAATGACAAAGAGGGGCTTAACAATTGTTTGATAAGGAACGTTCGAAGAAGATGGAAGATCTGTGTAACGTTTCAATGCACAAGCAGTAGTACAAGATGAAGATCTGTGAAACGTTTCAATGCACAAGCAGTAGTACAAGATGAAGATCTGTGTAACGTTTCAATGCACAAGCAGTAGTACAAGATGAAGATCTGTGTAACGTTTCAATGCACAAGCAGTAGTACAAGATGAAGATCTGTGTAACGTTTCAATGCACAAGCAGTAGTACAAGATGAAGATCTGTGTAACGTTTCAATGCACAAGCAGTAGTACCACAGAAAGAAGGATGAAGACAATATGTGATATACTCTGAAGTTGAACAACCAAGTCTCAGTTTAAAGAGACGTTCATCATCATCAGTTCTCGTCGCATCCAATAAATTAGAAACAAAAGAAAATCCACTCAATTCAATATTGTACATTACTACTACTACTACTATGGCATCCGGGCATTCATATGTTGTTTGTGTTTCTTCTGTCTGCTTCTGTAGATGTTTGCTTACAGTATGTGAGTCGCTGGTCCAACCTTCTAAATCACTTTGTACAACTTGCTAGAGAAAAGTTGTTATATTCTTCGCTACCTCGGAAACCATACGCTAAAAAAATGCCATTAATTCCGGTAAAAAAATATTGCCAACACACAGACATGTGTAGATGTTTCTTCATTGCCCTGGCTTCTCGATGGACATAAACCCAGATCTTACCAGATCATTTAAGAAGAGACACGAACCAGACACAATCAATGCATCAACGTTAATGCAGCATCTTTTCATGACGACTTTTGTGTGTGGGAGATTTGAGATTAGCCCTCTCATGTAAAAAAAAAGAATCAAAACAAAAATAATAAAATACAATACAAAATCTCTATGTCGCTCAGCTCAGCACATCGATTAAATGATAAAGTTCTTTCACACCCGATGATTTTCGTGTCAGCTGAATTCCAAAAATTGCTACCACTAGGTATCGATCGAATCATCCCCAAGCTCCTAAATTCTTGTAACCGAATCCAGTCTCTTCAAACCGAATCCAGTCTCTTCAAACGAAATCCAGTCTCATACAGTTAAAAGTACGAACGATCCTGTGCTTCCTGATTACGAGTATTTGTTCAGAAAAACAAGGTGTGTTAGTCAGAATCGCAAAAGTTCACGAAGGCGCACAACTTGTAGCAACGGCAAACCAGAAGTTTTTTTAGTACAAATCTTTTCAGTATAGGAACAACCCCCAACCCTCCTCCTACAAAAGTAAACACGTGTGTTTGTGTGATAAGAAAGTCATAACTGTATCAAAGAAAAGTTCACATGGCGAAATGAAAATGAAAATAAATATTGATTGACTGATTGGACTATCATCATTGCACATGAGCGAATAATCATGTGTACATCTATCTCTTCCTTACGCTGCAGTACTGGCTGTAGTAGTTCCAGTGGAATTTTGAGAATGCTGATAATTTTGTGGACTTTTTATTTACTTGAATAGATGATCAGTTTTGTGAGGGCATGATCTTTCCAGTTTAATTTTAATGATTTTCAACTGTCAGTGGTTCTTTTACGTGCTAAACGTGAACACACGACCTACGTTTTATCGTCCATCTTCAAATACCACATTAGGAGAACTGGATAAGGTACAAAATCAGGCGCTTCGTGTCATCACAGGAGCAATTAAATCAACACCAATAGTGGAGATGGAAAGAGTGGGGGAAGGAACAAGCACTGAGAGAACGCAGAGACACAAAAGTGATGATGCAGGCAGAAAAGTTTCTGAGTATGCCATGCCACCCAATGGAAAACAGATTATAAAATTTAGCATTGAGGCGGCTGAAAAGAAGCAGCTTTATTCATCAGGCCAAAAGACTGAATAGGCAAACTTCAGACCTACCAAAAGTTGGCATTCCCTAAAGTCTGTGCCAGAGCAAACCCCTTGGAGAGAGGAGACTGAACCAGAAGTATGTATCCAGACAGAAGTGAAAGGAATACTCGACAAGAATGAGCAGAACAGCATACAACGCAAGACAATCACTCTCAGTTTACTTGATGAAGAATACCCACATGACCTCTGGGTCCGGGTATACACGGATGGGTCAGCAGAAAATGCAGTGAAGAATGGAGGAGCAGGAGTGTACATAGAATATCCAAACAACGCTAGAGATGCGATTAAAGTACCAACGGGGAAATTCTGTCACAACTATGATGCAGAAATTCAGGCAATCAAGGTGGCAACTGAAAAACTGTTGAATACCAGACCCGATCCTCAACCTGTTGTATTTTTGACTGATGCAAAATCAGCACTCCAAGCACTTCAGTCCAGAAAATTGCTAGGTCTACAGACCCTACTGTCTAAATTGTCCAAGCATCGCCTTGCAGTGGATACCCTCTCACTGTGGAATACCAGGAAATGAAACAGCAGACCGATTGGCCAAGGAAGGTGCTGCAGGAGAGCAGCCGGATGTGCCAGTTACCTACCACCAAAAGAAAAGGATGATTAAATCAATGAGAAAGCCACAAATACCAACACAAGACGATTACTATAATATGAGCAGATTGGAACAAGTTGTTACTCTGCGCCTTAGAACAGGACACAGTTGGCTCCGCAGCCACATGTATACAAAATTCAAGATTGGCAATTCAGCCATGTGTACATGTGGACAGGCAAACCAGACTGCAGAGCACATACTTCAAGACTGCCCTGAATATGATACACTGAGGCAAACTCACTGGCCTAACGAAACAACACTCGACAGAAAACTACACGGACCTCTGTGTGAGCTACAAAAGACAGTGAAGTTCATACAAGAGACAACATTGAATATATAGACAATATTTCAAGCGAACGAAAGGAGGAAGGAAGGATCGTCCATCTCCAATAGGACTAGCATTCGATTTCCCCTATACTGAGATCATGGACAACTGGAAAAGAGTTCGATTGCTCCACACCTCAATGTCAGAGATGAGAAATGACAAGTGTAAAATGTGAGCTTGTCAATATAAATACGGAATGCGCTTCAAGATTTGGAAGAATACAGACATGACTTTAAAATTTATCATAATCCCTGCTTCTTCTCACAGTGTCCAACCATCCTCCTTCCCTCCTTCACCAAGTGGTCAGTCCGTTTCAGTTTGCAGAAAGTGTCAGCACACTTGAATTAGATGACAGAATCTAAGACACAAGCCACTAGCTACGCAAGCAACCTAAATATTACTGTTACCCACTATTTATTTACACAAAAGATGGAGAGAATTATTGCTATCAACCATTTATTTACACGAAAAACGGAGAGAATTATCGCTACCAACTATTTATTTACACAATACTGACGGGTCAGAAAAGCTAGCGTTAATACAATATTGTGATGTGCTAAACGAGCACTGGAGCGAGCAAGATCAAGGCTGATGTGTGTGCGTGCGAAGCCAGATGTTAAAATTCTTGAAAACAAGAGCTGCGATGGAGACGGTGTGTGGGAAAACATTCGTAAGCACGACGTGAGTAAAATAGACGGTATCTCCCACGAGGAACGAAGGAGTGGTGGAAAGCGCGTTACTTTCAATGAATGTAGAAAATAAAACAAAGCCTTGAGATTCCACGTCTATTTCTGCTCCACTATACAGTGAAGATAAAATATGACGATGTACGCACATTTTAAGTTAGCTATCCCCAAGTCACCGTGTTTGAATCCAATTGGTAAATCAATTTCAGGTCTATCTTTGTTGTTTCTCTATTTTGTGCTTCATTTGTCCCATTGTTAGAAAGGATTTTGATTGTAATTTCTAAGTAAGTGATTCTTTTATGGAGATTCCATAAAGTATTTTTTTGTTTTCATAAAGGTTTAAAGAGTTGTACACATTTAGCAAACAAAATTTGTTTCATTCTTCTTCAAACATTCCATATCGATCACTTGTTAAACCACTCTTTGTGATTTCTATGTGATCTGAGCCTAAGAGCGACTGTGCATTGTGCCAGTTTGGGGCCTACAAGTAGGCCAACATATCCGATTTCTACAATGCTTTTTATTTACTAAGGTAACTTCCCTAGGCTCCTACATCAGTCGACTCTTACGACATGTCTTGTAGGTCGCAGTGTTACTATTTTTGCTCCCCTTGCGAGCCCCTGCCAACACATGGACGGTTTCATTCAATCTGCTCTGTGTGAATGAAAAAAGAAGATCTGCTCTGTGTGAATGGAAAAAGAAGATCTGCTCTGTGTGAATGGAAAAAGAAGATCTGCTCTGTGTGAATGGAAAAAGAAGATCTGCTCTGTGTGAATGGAAAAAGAAGATCTGCTCTGTGTGAATGGAAAAAGAAGATCTGCTCTGTGTGAATGGAAAAAGAAGATCTGCTCTGTGTGAATGGAAAAAGAAGATCTGCTCTGTGTGAATGAAAAAAGAAGATCTGCTCTATGTGAATGAAAAAAGAAGATCTGCTCTGTGTGAATGGAAAAAGAAGAAGAAAATGTCGTTCACACACACAATAATCAGATATGACACAATGTAATAGCACATGTCACAGATGTGGAATCGAATTTCTAAATAATCAGTATTGTTCACCGAGAAGAGAAAATCTCATTAACTTCATGTGAACGGGGTTTCTTCCAAGTTTCTGATGTCTTGGGGCGAGTGTTAGGACGTGCAAGAACTCAGACTGGAAGATTCCATAATCAACCTCTACCCCAATTCCACCTTTCTCGAAGATTGAACATGTCAGTACTAACATGCGTAGATACGCAGCGATGGAGCATATATGCATTAAACAATTACTGACTATGCTCAGACAAATTATACAGAATATGGCTGTTACTGGGATTACCATTGCTTTAATGTAGACAAAACATTTCTCTGAATTTGGGGACAAGAAAAAATGATTGCAGAAGAACATAATTTTTCACAAATGAGCATTACGGTAACCCCTTTTAGATCTTCGTTGCTGATCCTTTACGGTCAGTTTGTGGTCCACAGTGAATTAAGCGCATGACCAGCAATGTGTCCTTCCTAAAAAGTGCAAAGTTTCCTTAAAAACAACGGTTTCCTATATTGTCTTCTTCGTTCGCTGTACATTAACCAGTTATTAAATCACTCTTTGTGGTCTGTTTGTGATTTGCGCTTTACAGCGCGAGTTTGTTTTGTTTGTTAGGCCAGGATATCCAGTTTCTGCAGGATTTTTATTCGGGTTCGACTCCCTAAGCAGGACAACAACAAAAAGCTGACCTAGGGGATTCAGAACCTCGTTAAACTTGGTCAATGTTTCCCGGTCTACATAAGTGGCTTGTGTGTTCTACGGGTCACCAGAATGCTAATATTTTTCATTTTTCACCCTTCCTTAGAAAAACTATCCAATCTTAACTCTGCTGGAGGTAGAGCCAGACGTAGAACACACCTTGTTAAGCAGCTTCATTCCTGAAGAGTGAAGTATCCGTCCTGCGAACAGTAAAATTTGTTTCCTGGTTAAGAAACTAGTAATGTGCAGCTGTGAGACGACGTCTGATTCTTTTACTGTCACTTCAACAAGTTGCATTTAATATTCACTAATATCTTTTTTATGATAAGGTCCACACCAAAACCTGATTTCCGACGTATCTAAAAATAGAGCCACTGGCTTCTCTCGCATGTCGTAAAATTCGACTGAAATGGGTTGTGGGTGGGGCCGACCATTCTACACTGTAAAATGCAAACATAAACAGAGAGGAAAAACCCACTCTGTTAATTTGAGTTGAAATTGTTTGTCTTCCGTATGTGACCTGGGTACGACGAGAACTGATGATGATGATACGGTCCATCTACTCATAACATTTACAAAGATGGATGGATTGTGTGGTTTATTTAATGCTGCAAATGGTATAGAATCATAATTTCCTGTTGTATCTACAACATGGCCTTACGAAAAATGTAACAAATAAAAACAGCATGAAATAGAACTGGAAGGAAAACAATTATTAGAACACTGAAAGCATGCATATTCCCAGTGACAACGTATGGGTGTGAAGCATGGACACTTAACAAGGCAGTGGAAAAATATGGGATTTTGAAAATGGGATTTTGAACATGTGTTACAGAAGAGTGATCCGTTTATCATCTACAGAGACGAGAACAAATAAATATATCCAGAGAAAACTAAAAATCGAAAACTGGCTGATGCTACAAATAAGAATGAAAAAGTATTTTGTACATATAAAGAAAAATACGACGGGTTGAAGAAGAACCGTATGGTAGGATTTTCTCCTAGTAATGGAACAGTCCAACTCTGATTCATGTCCATGGTGAGTAGTAAATTCACAGACACCACAAACTCTTCAACACCATGTCTACAAGGCATTGGGTCGAAGGTCAAGAGTTCAAGCTCCGATGAATCATTGAAAAAGATAAGACTAGTCCACCGACCCTACAACGTATTTGAACACTTTATTGTAATGTTCAAATTTTACCTCTGGACTAGCACGCAAACCACATTACATTGTAACAATCAGGTTTTAAAAAAAATAGAAGCAAGAATAACGGTAGCGTGTGTGTGTGTGTTGTGCTACTCTCATCAAATCAGTCAACCGTAGAAATAATACACAATGACATTTGTAACAAACTGGAAGTGTTAAACTTAGAAAAATACTTGTCCCTATGTGTGGTTTCGATGCGCTGGCAATATTTCTTTTACACGCTTGTAAACCGTTATTTTGTGCTGTGTATAGAGCAGGGATGTAGTTTCACATAAAGACTCATCGATTCAAACTGTCGCCATGTTCATTACTGTCGCTGTAGTACTTGCTTGCTAAAAATCCATTGTCTGACCATAGTTACCCTCTGACCTCGAGTAAAAACCGAATGACTCACGCTACGCTATTCTGAGATAGAATTAGTCACCGGGTTTTTCGTGAAGAAAGCCTGGTGAGCTTTTTAAAGATATAACCTTACTGGTTGAGTTAAAACTTTGGATTTCCTGCAATGAGTTAATTTTTATTTTTTGGTTTGTTGGCAATGTGCTTTGATAAAACAAAACAAGACTCGTTCTGATGTTGAAAGCGGCGTGTCTAGACTAATCCTACTTGAAAAAAAATACCCACACAAATTAAAGATATCCCACACAGATACGACAGTACAGGATTTCGATACGCACTACGTATCTATTCTCAGTGATCTTTTGCTTTAACACTTCTAATTATAACTTATCTCACTTGGCAAAATAAGACGTCGTGATTTCATTACTCGTAAGCAATTAACATTATCTTGTGATCTTTCTGTTGTTTGTTGCGATATATCCGTATGATGAAGTCTTCCTGTGGCAAGGAAATCTAATTTAGATCATAGACCAGTCATGGTGGATATATATATTGGCCGTTATAGTCGACATAAGATGCGTATATCAAATGTGAGCCTAAGTTGCAACGATTGAAATGACTGAAGGCAGTTAGCGAAGCAGAACTGATCAAGACGCTACATCCCCTACAAGTTGTGTTCCTGGTAATATACTGCATCACTGCAGCTTGGACAAGCAAGTAGGGAAGACAAATACCAGAATAAAGAACGCGCTAAAACGGAAGCCTGAAATATCACAAGACTCATCGTTAAACTGCAACAAAGGAAATAAACATAATTTGTCATGACAAAAATATCGTGCTGAAAACAGTTTTAACGGACAAAAAAGCAGCATTAACCTCATTCTTGCTGTAAACTGACTAACACAACGTAAGAAATGTTTCTCAGGACACAGAGAAGTAGAAATGAAGCTTTAACTAATACTTGATTGATTGATTGATTGATAGGACCATCACCATTGCACTTCGGTGAATAACCATGTGTGCTCCGATCTCTTCCTTACACAGGAAGATCTCAGCTGCAGTGCAGGAACTCCGTAGCACCGGCGAGGATCTCCTGTGTAATTTAGAAGATTAAGATATTTTGTAGGAATTTTATTTATTTTTGATAAATCTTGACTCTCTTCTGTATACCATCAATATTTATTGATAGATCTTGACTCTCTTCTGTGTACCATCAAAGTTTATTGATAAATCTTGACTCTCTTCTGTGTACCATCAAAGTTTATTGATAAATCTTGACTCTCTTCTGTGTACCATCAAAGTTTATTGATAAATCTTGACTCTCTTCTGTGTACCATCAAAGCTTATTGATAAATCTTGACTCTCTTCTGTGTACCATCAAAGTTTATTGATAAATCTTGACTCTCTTCTGTGTACCATCAAAATGTATTGATAAATCTTGACTCTCTTCTGTGTACCATCAAAGTTTATTGATAAATATTGACTCTCTTCTGTGTACCATCAAAGTTTATTGATAAATCTTGACTCTCTTCTGTGTACCATCAAAGTTTATTGATAAATCTTGACTCTCTTCTGTGTACCATCAAAGTTTATTGATAAATCTTGACTCTCTTCTGTGTACCATCAAAGTTTATTGATAAATCTACTGTACTAGAAACACACCTTTCTCCACACAGAAATATAAAATAAAACTACCTAGGTCTATTTGGTTACGTGATATGGTAAAAACATGTGGCCAGGTGCTGACATTTTATTTAATTAAAAGTATACGGATGATAGGTCTTTACGTCATCGTGGTTAGAAATCAGGTTTGGGGTTTTCTAGCAAGCGCGTTATCAGTTGGATTATTACCGAATGGAATGTAACATAACAAATTCCAATATAAGAATGAAGGTTGAGATCGTTACTGTTACACTCCAATGACTTCGTTTACTGGGGGCCATTATTGTGTTATGTAAAATCAGTCAATGATTCAGAACGTCCGAAACGTCATGTTGATGTATATGTATGAGTGTGTGGGTGTGTCATGTGTTGTTTTGATATGACGCAAATCTAGCCTGCTTCTTTCTTTTCGTTCACTTCTCTCTCTCTATCTATCTATCTTGTTCCATTTTAACCCCGATTGCGGCATAGTCCAACTCATACCAAGTCTTCCTATCTTTAGCTATCTCATGCAGCTTCCCTCAGCTATTCCGTGTATCGTTAATCTCTGCCCTCAAATCTCTTCATCGTGTATTTCTAGGCTTTCCTCTCTTTCCTTGAATGTTCCAGGAAAGGACTCCTCTTGTTATATTCCCCTCGGGTTTTCTCCAGTTGTATTCTCTATCCAGCGCCAGTGTCTTTTCTTCGCCTCTTGATTCACTGAGATCTGTCTCGTTCTTCCCATAAGCTTCTCATTTGCGACCCTATCATACCATATCGGCCCCTCTATACCAGTTGATGAATGTTTGAAGTTTATTCCGTTCCCATTTAGTTAGAACTAAAAAAAGCCAAGAGAAATATCTCAGAATAATAATTCCTCTCGTACCGTTATACGTTACATATGGCCTGCAAGTAATTTCTCCATACCGCTCTATCCTGGGAACCTCGCTCAATCTCCTCCATGGAACTGAGACCGATATTTCCTGCCTCTCTCAGCAAAGTTTGTTTCAGGGTCTCTTTAGGTCGACCTCTCTTTCTTGAACCCTTTGCATCCCACTTCAATGCCTGCTTTGATATTCGTTGATCATTTCTCCTCAAGGTGTGACCAACATATCTCCATCTTCTCTTTCTTATAACCGTTGTCACTAGTGGTTGACCAGACATGTCTCTGATTTCATCACTTCTGAATTCGTTCCATTTTATATTCATTATTTTTTGCAGACATCTATTTTCAAATGCATTCAACTTGCTTTCTATATCTTTAGTCATTTTCCAACTCTCGCTGGCATATGTTAGGATTGATAACAACATTTGAATTGAAAATTCGTAATTTAGTTTTAATACTTTATAACTTGCAGTTCCATATGTTATTTAGACTTTTAAAAGCTGATGTTGCTTTGCCAATCGTATCATAATTTCTTTTTAACATTTCCTGTGCAATCAAAATTGCTACCTAAATAGGTGAACTGCTCTGTTATTTTTATCATTTTAGATTCCAGTGTGATATCTGCATTACTTACCATAGGTGTCTTCATTATATTTGTTTTTTCATAGCTTATCTGCAGTCCAACTTTTGATGCTATAGATGACAAGTTGTCTGTTTTTCTTTGCATATCTTGGTTGTTTCTACTTAACAAGGCAATATCATCTGCAAAATCCAAATCTTCTAGTTGACTATTTTCTACCCAGTTTCGCCCCTGCAACATTTTCACATCACCCAGTCAATGGCCACTCCAAACAATAACGGAGATAGAATACAGCCTTGCTTTACTCCGGTTTCAACCATAAATCAGTTGCTGTGTCCACCATCAGTGCGAACTGCACACTGTGAACCATCATAGAGGCTTTTAATAATGTTTATTATTTTGTCTGGTATTCCATAGCATCTCAGAATATTCCACAGAGAGATTCTGTGTAGACTATCAAAGGCTTTTTAAAATCGATGAAATTTAGTATGAGTGGTTGTTGCTTCTCAATATGTTCCTCCAAAATTAGTCGTAGGGTAATTATTTGGTCTACGCAGCTTCTCCCAGGTCTAAAACCAGCTTGTTCTTCTCTCAGGGTTGTGTCCACTTCTCCTTTGATTCTATTAAGAATGATTTTGCAGAAAGTCTTGGTCATTACTGATAATAGGGTGATCCCTCTCCAGTTGTTACAATCTTTGAGATCACCTTTTTGGGGATCTTAACAATTATTCCCTTCTTCCATTGATCTGGGACAGTTTCTTCTTCCCATACTTTATTGAATAGTTCTTGCACCTGGCTAATAGTTGTATCAGCCGCTTTGAGCATTTCTGCAGTAATGTTGTAATCAGCCGCTGCCTTATTGTTTATCAAGGAATCGATTGCCTCCTTGACCTCAGCTACACTTATCATTTCTTCGTTAATTGGTAGGAGCTGTTTCTTGCCTCTTCGTCAAACTTTAGTACTGGTGGATCATCCCATAGTGAAGTCTAAAAAAATGTCTAAATGGAAAGACTATTGCGTGAGTTTCCTCATATGACTTGGACAATCTCTGTACAAATGATCGATTCACGCAATCTGATGAGAAGATTGCACAAAATACGAAGTACTCATCTCCAGCAACCATTTTAAGGGATAATTTTTGTTAAAAATGCGCTCACGAACAGAACGACGAAGTCTGGAACAACACGTAACCGGCTTTGCCACAGTTTCCCCTTTCCTCTTACCTTACGGTTAAGTGTACGATTTCAGTGAATTCATTCAACACACCTGTCCAAGTTTGAATTCACACTTGGTAGAAATACTTTTGACTCAACACACCTGTGACTGTCAACACTGATGTCTTAGTTAAGTGAAAGAAGCCAGGGATTGTCAAGACAAGTGTGTGGATCGGTCATGGGTATTTCTATCAAGTGATACGGTACAGAATGACTGTTTCGCTTGAAAAATAATATAATGCTGAATCTAATGGAATGAAAGATAGCCAACAATAAGTTTACTAGAGGCGGGAAAGTTGTTTAAGTATATGGTCTCCACGATCCAGCATGGCGCACGTGATTGAATTCTTATTGGAGAGACTATAGAGACCTGAGATCATACTTCAGTGTTCGTTACTTCAAGAGCGACTGCACTTGTGTTGTTCTTTCCCACGATCTTACTTAGCATCAAGAAAATGAATGACTCAAAGTTGAGACAAAGATATGCCGCCTTCGTGGGCGTCCACATAAATGCTTCCAGGAGCGAAAGAAAGGGAGGGGTGTGTGTTAATTTAGTTGGTAATTTACTCCGCGGAAATGGAAAAGATCAGATTCAGAACAGATTGTGATTCCCGGTTCCATGTATAGAAATATAAACTTCTTATCAATGTTTAAACCATAAAAAGTTAGCAACAGTCGATCACATATTTCCAACTATTATGTAAAATGCTGGGGCTAATAAGAAGAAAACAAATAAACATGTTTCCAGAAATCTGTAAAAAAAACATGGAGAGGGGGGGCACTTGCCTATGAATCGGCACACAACGTATTCACATTCTCGGCGCAAACCCCAGAAATCACGAGGGATTAGAAGAACGAATACAAAGGAAACGAAGGTGAAACATGTAAGATGGTGAAGGATTATAGTGATAACTATACTACTAAGTGTATACCAAGACTTGGATGAGTAAATTATGTTGGCCACCAATCATATCTACACCATAGATCATCATATTTCAGCCTACGTGGTACTATAAAGATGATTTTGATATTTCCAAAATCGTATCAGTAATTAATCTGTACCCATTTGGGCCATATTTTCCAGGCCCAATGGTTGGTATGTCTAAAAGTCAAATCTATAATAATGGATTTTTAATGAAAACCTAACAGCGTTTGGAATAATTTCAAGAGTATTTAATGTTTTTTATTGTTTTGGAAATGCTGAAATGAAAAACTGATAAACGTGATAGTGATGGGCTGCAGAATATGTTTCATTGGAAACAGAGAAATAAGAAAGACATAGATAAAGAGGAGATGCTAAGTGTGATAATGCCAGTGCAAGAACCCGTGAGAACATATTAAAAACTTACCTTGTCTGGTAGATACTTTCTTGTTGTTGGCAAGGGATGTAACGATGATTTGTGGGCATGAATCCTCTAGAGTGAACAGCTCATCCTTGCTGACTGTCTTGTTTCTGCCTTTCATAGTGGCAGTAGCACCAACAGCAGTAAGATAAGTTCCTGTACAATCCTTGAATGCAAGTCCACAGTTTGCGCCACTCTTGATCTCCAGAGTAAATCTACTGTCATTTGTGAGATCTGTACTCAAACTACCATCCCTGTTCAGGAAGCGGTTGTCGTAGGTCTTGAGAGCATATTTGCCATTGTCAAAGTGAAGAATAATAAGAGCTTCTTTCCCCCAAGGAATAACCTCAGTCACCTGCAGCTGTTCATCTTTAAGGTGAGCATATCGTTTCCTGTTTAGATTTCGAAGATTAACTTGGGGATGAATTGACAACTGAACTACCCAAAGCTCATTTTCGGTTACAGCCTTGGAAAAACATTTGAAGTTGTCCTCGTTACCACCTAAGTAATTTCCATGGGTAGCATTCTTGAAGGCCCACCTTCCTGATCCATTTTTATCATACTCCACTGCAAACTTTTCCATTTGATCTCGCTCCTCAGCCTCACACGTGACATTGCCGTACTTATCAGCAGACAGATATCGGCCTGTGTGACTCCTGATATACAAAACCTCTTCCAACGGGTCCTGTTCCAAAATGAAAGTCTGTTTCTTCTTGAGAGATGTTCCAGAAACATTAATCTTAAATCCAAATGATTCTGCCGTGATGTACTTACCGGCACTATTGATAAGACCAACCTTCCACTGAAGCTCAGGCCGAGCGGCGCTGCTTCCATTGACTCCGTTTGTTGTCATTTTCAACTCAGTCGCTGTAAAAATCAGGCGATCAATATCAAATCAGTCTAGTTTCTTTGTCTTGTTCTCCACGCTTTTCTTCCTTTTCGTGGCGTACAACACGAACAAAATGTTCACAAAACTGAGCACTAATGTCCACAAAGTCACAGAAAAATAAACTTTCACGAACAAAAGTGGTGGTACTAGTAAACGGAAAATAAATTATAAAAGACAGATGTCTGAAATATATTATCACTAGCCAAGATTTGAGCAGCTCTACACCTTCAGAAATCCTCGATCTGCGATCATCGTCTGCTAGTCCTCGTGTGTACTCCACGCGTGTGCTTCACCCTCGAAGCAGACAACCGATTCTCATTGGTGGCAAGGCTCAGCTTGTGTGCTATTCGATTGGTTGAGTAAAATGTAAGTGGAGAGAAATTATCATTCCACTCATTTTGTGTACTATGTCATTGTGAATCTTGCTCTCATTTTTGACATGCCGGCTGGCGTGTGAGATCATGAACCTCCATAGCTGCATGTTCATTCTTCTTTTGTCATCACACTGCCCAGTGTCGTGGTTTTCTGTTTTTGTCTTGCACTGCTCGGTATTATCATATTCATTGTACCCGTAAATTATTTGTGTGTTGAATTTCGTTTTAATTTAAGTAAGTTAAGCATCTTTGTCGTTCCAGCCGCTCTTCTCTTTTATGTGATTGCATGCCTCACACCAAGTCTTATTTACTTGATTACATGCCTCGTTTACTTGATTACATGCCTCACACCAAGTCTCGTTTACTTGATTACATACCTAACACCAAGTCTCGTTTACTTAATTACATTCCCCATCAAGCCATCTTACATGATTACATGCCCCCACACATGAGAACCGCGATAAATAGTGTAGTGGTTAATGCACTTGCTCCGTATCCGAGTGGTCCAAAGTTCGAAATCCCCAGTTGTATTGAGATTCCGACCGTGAGTTGCCGGGGCTCACAAGGGGAGCAAAGAATAGTAGCACTTTAACCTACAAGGCATGTTGTAAGAGGCGTCTGAGGTGGGGGCCTACGAAATCTACCCTAGTAAATAAAAAGCGTCGCAGAAATCGGATGTGCTGGCCTACTTGTAGGCTCATAATTGGCACAACGTGCAATCGCTCTTAGGCTTAGATCACACAGAGGAATTAACAAGTGGTTGATATAGGACGTTCGAATAAGTATTGAGATTCCATCTGACTAACTACACTTATGTCGACTCATACTTTGGTTGGATATCAGAGAAACACTAGGAAGTAAAGACATCTGTCGTGATGTTGATCACAATACCAATTCTGTGGGAATCGGTGACGAATTGATTAAACCATTTGCCTTCTAATTCGAGCCCTGTCATTTAAAAGTGTATTTTCTAAGGAAAACCCTAGGGTTGTTGTCATGGCTATGGAGTTCTTCTTCTTCTTTGCATTCGTTCTTTACGACCAATTTTAATCACTCTTTGTGATATGTTTGATCTTTGCCAAGAACGTGTATACGTTGCACATTGGTTTAGTAGGCCCCTAAACGCATAGACTTCTACACGTTTAGGACACATGCATCCGATTTCAGCCAAACCTCCTTAGTCGCCTCTTACGACATGCATGGCAGGTAACAGTGGTTCTATTCTTTACACCCCAAATTTGGGCCCGGTAACTACTCGGGCGGCTATGGAGTTCAAGCAGTACTCTCGACAGGAAGACTCTACACAGCAGAAAAATAAGTACTACCCTATAGCACAAAGTATGGTTTATAAATGATTATTCTAGAGCAAAGGTTCTCAACCTTTACATTACCGTGGACCCACTTTTAAATACATTTTGCTGCCGTGGTCCCACAAAGTTTCAATATATGAAAATCTTCTAGTGATGGAGTTATTATTAGACCACACAACAGTCAAGCTGGTTCCTATTTCTCAGTCTGCTGGAAACTTCAAATGATCTTTTATTTTGTCCTGTCAGATATTTAGACTCGTCTAATCTCCATTAATTTCGCAGCGGAGCTCGTTTATATCTGTTTTTATAAATGTTTTTACAAGAGGAAGAATAATTTGCCTGGTATAATACTGTCCAGAATGATCCTGAGAACCACATCAATTTATATGTCCAAAATATTTCATTTTTCTCATACTTATCTTCTTGCAGATTCACACAAGGGAAATAACAACATATTTTATATAGTGGCAAGTCTCTACTCAGTATCTATCCTCTAATCATGTTTTGCCTTTCAGCTTCTGGTCGAAAAAGAAGACACCTGGAGTCTCTTTATGCGCCTTGTCTTTCTTTTCTTGTCCTGATTTGTCTCACAGCTATAGTATATGAACTGTCTCTCCATTCTGTAGCCATCTGGTGTTTTTTACGGTGGCGGGTAGCTAGTCCACGCCCATCCTCCTTAGTTACCTCTTACGACATGCATGGCAGATAACAGTGGTTCTATTCTTTACACCCCAAATTTGGGCCCGGTAACCACTCGGGCGAGGCTGTTTATATATTACAACAAGAATATCAAAATGGCCGAAAAGAACGATCGAAGAAGATTACAGAGGAAAGACTATAAGGGAGGTCAACTAAAGACAATTTTAGTTTAACTAAAGACAATTTTACAAAGAGCAGTGCAATTGATATAAGAACCAAATGAGTCATCTTACAAAGGATACTTATAAATTGAGTGTGTTGGAGAGCTAGTTGCTGTCATAACAACATTCCCAGTCCTGATTTCTTGGATAAAAAACTAAAAACATGAAGTTCTGTTTTAAAAAAAATAGCTGGTAAAGACTGTAGAAGAGCAAGTTAGAGACGAGCAGAAAATGGCTGTCAAGAATAAAATTTGATAAAGATTAACGGTAGCAGTCCTACGTTCCCCTGGTAACAATGTCAGGTAATAATAGTAGAAGTATAGATTCATAAGTTTTAAAATCAACAACAATGAACAATTAATAAACATTTCACATCTAAATTATGAATTAAAAAAAAAAGAAAATTGAAATGAAGGAACAAATGTTTAATCTCGTTATTTTTATGACAAACAGCACAAAAAATATAATCATAAAGGCTGTACTGCAAAAGAACAATATGGTAATGTAAGTGGTCATTCAAAATAGGTTGAGAATCCCTGCCTTTTGAAAAAGGTCAACACACAAAAATGTACATTATGAATGCTTGATGTTGTGTGACTTTACATTGCATAAAAATGTTGCAACAAGTGGTTACTAACTTGGCAAACACACCAGTTAGTAAGCTGGAACTGTAGTATAAAGCTACTGGCAACATCTGAAGGTAGGTAGACCCAGCTATAATTTGTGTCTGATTCCCAGTTAGAGGAGGAACATTGTGAAGAACAGGACACCTTACTGCCGGAGGTCAAGTTCTAGTGCTGTGAGGTCTCTAAGACTTCATACACATAAGGCATTCCATTGGATTACCACCACAAAATTTACACTCACATATGCTACTAGATTTATTACAATAGTGCAGCCTATTTGCGAATATTGACTGTTATATCACAATTTATTTTCATTGCCACAAATCTGTCATTACGGGCACTGAAGCCATTTTTGTTGGGTGCAAAATGTGGGCCAGATTTACGCACTGCTGGCCAAGAAGCTGCATGGCGTAATTGTGGATGCTTAAACTGGTTACTATCATATGATCTCTGCATTAAGTCTTCATCTTGTCTCTTTCCACGTGGCATTTTGCTATTAAAGCCGTGATACATTTCTGGTTTCCAGTTGAATTCTGGTGTAAAAATGCTATGCTCACGTTTGCCGTGAACTCTTTGCTCTTGATTCTTTCTCCAATCTCCTCTATCATTGCTATGTTGGAAAGATGTGTTGACATCATCTGAAAACTCCTGTCTTCGCCATTCATTACCTGCAGTACACGAAGACAAGAAACTGAATTAGTAAAGATCTTTGAAAAATTACTTGACAAGAAAGGCAGTAAATATACTGACAAAAAATATCAAAACAAAAATGATAAAACCATCTTCAAATTTTTACAGCTACAAAATGAGAACGAAATTAAATTAAAACACATGAATTGAAAATAACAGCAATCATATATGAACTCACAAACATAAAAAATAATCTCCATAATGCAGAAAAAATAACAAAATGTTGATAAAAATTCAAGAAGTGATAACATCAGAAACAAAGAAAAATTTGATACAAGAAAGATACAAATTATATTGGTCTCTTTATATATATTTATTTACACATACATATGTTTTTTTTATTCTAAAACCGACAAGTACACTAAATAGTTTTTACATCAGTTATATAGGGATAAAAAGATTTGCTGTCTGCCTGTAAAATCTCAAACATGTATGAAATACCATACACAATTATTCATGAAACAGAAGATCCAATATAGTGTATGTTAATGTAAACCTCTATATATGCAAGTACACAGTATATAAATAAACTAGTAAATATTATATATATATATATATATATAGAATGATCGATGTATATATAGAAAATGACATATATCATGCATTTAAAACTATTGTAAAAGAAGAATGTAAGAAATAATGAATGCAGACAGACACAGCTGAAATGATAGAAGCAGACCTCAAAAGGATAAGTTTTAAAAAAATTTATCAAGAATCCTTTCTGCGAAGAAACCGCAAATGGAAACTGCGAGCACTAGATGAATGCTTCGCGGTGTGGTGCCGGGCCCGCAATGGAAGCAAAGAATAGTACCACTGCAACCTATAATGCATATCGTAAGAGGCGACTGATGTAGGTCCTAGGGATGCTACCCTAGTAAATAAAAGCAGTGCAGAAATCGGATGTGCTGGCCTACTTGTAGGCGCATAACTGGCACAACGTACAATCGCTCTTAGGCTCAGATCACATACAAATCACACAGAGTGGTTGACAAGTGGTCGATATGGAGCGTTCGAAGAAGATGAATGCTTTAATAACAAGTTTGATGAGAGCTGAATAAAATAGCATAACTGTGTCCCAATAGATACAGTTAATATATCACCTATATAATGTACAGTACTTGTAAAGTTATATACTGCAAAACACACATAAGAGAACTAATGTAACAAATGTAATGTGACACTCATTCTTTCCAACAATCAAGTTCTCTACAAAACTTACCCATAATATTGGAAGATGATGCTCCTGTATTATTTTTCTTCTCTTTTAGCAGGCATCTCATTTTTCCCCCACCATTCATTGTCATTCACTTGGTGTTTGCTAAAATCAACCCAAATGTCATCAGGTGAGGACTGTCCCCTTTCCAACTCTCGTTTGTGACCTGAATAGTTTTCCCTGTGTCTTCCAAACACAGTCCCATTTATTACTTGGTTGCTTGGAATATTTCCAGCCTTTCTACTCTTGGCTCTCTCTAAAGTTGTCTCCTGTTTCTCTTTCTGAAGCTGTTTGTTTTTTTGGTCTCGTTTTCTTTCTCTTCGGTCCTGTACTTCTTCCTTTACATGTCTAAATTGCATTTTGTGGTGAGTACTGGTATTTTCAGTTTCTATTCTGCCTTCTTGTCCACGTCTTCGTCGCTTCCTTTGATCTGTAAGAAATATATTTATAAATATACTACCAGATATATATATAAGATCAACAGATACTATATAATGTCTTTATAATAACCTGCTAAATAATACAAATATATTAAGCGTCATCTCAATTTCCATATGACAACAGGGAACTAGTAATGTGAATTATATCAACACTGGCTGAAACAGGAAAATGACTCAATAAAGCTGTCATATAAACTGCATAAACAATCTACACCTCCCATGTATCAACCCTGACCTAAACATTCCATATATCAACAATCATCTAAACATTGC
Source organism: Arion vulgaris (assembly GCA_020796225.1). Taxonomy (NCBI): domain Eukaryota; kingdom Metazoa; phylum Mollusca; class Gastropoda; order Stylommatophora; family Arionidae; genus Arion; species Arion vulgaris. Next base: position 52,361,469 of record CM036757.1, on the reverse strand, counting down.
ATGTTATTAACCCTTATCTAAACCTCTCATGTTATTAACACTGATCTAAGCCTCTCATGTTATTAACCCTTATCTAAACCTCTCATGTTATTAACACTGATCTAATCCTCCCATGTTATTAACACTATTCTAAACATTGCATGTATCAACCCTGACCAAGTACAAATATTTCTACCTTCTGATTGATAATGTTCATCTCTGCCATAGCCTGATGCCCTAGAACTTTCTGCAACATTTTCCATGCCCTGTATCATCTCTTTACGCTTGTTTTTGGTATCATAAGACGCAACAAACGGGTATGCAGCAACTATAAACTTGTTCATCATTGGTAATTTGCACTCCTGTTGATAACAATACATTTTTAAAAAATGAAGTTGGCAACAGTAACATTTTTCAATCCATAAAACAGTTTACCATTTACTTTTTGTCAATGGTTTTTATTTATATAACTGTAGGGACTCACGGGGAGCAAAGAATATTAACACTGCGACCTACAATGCATGTCGTAAAAAGGGCCCAGGAAGCCACCTAGTAAATAAAAAGGTCGTAGAAATCGGATGTGATGGCCTACTTTTAGGCGCATAACTGACACAACATAGTCACTCTTTGGCTCACATCACATACAAATCACAAAGCGTGGTTTAACAAGTGGTTGATATGGAGCATTCGAAGAAGAATATATATATACATATGCCCGTCTGCCCAGCGTGCTCGTAGCGCATTGGACTACGGGTGACAAGTCCTCTGTGGGTGCGGGCTCAATTTGCGGACTGGCAGAAAAGCCACAGATTCCCCAGATTTACGGTGTTTGTGGCACCGAACCGAAGGGTTACTATGTCCATGGCACCGAGCCGAAGAGTGCTTTCAGCTCAAGTGCTTCTAGATCGTGAAAAAAAGAATATATATATATATATATATATATATTCGAAAAATAAAAAAAAATCATGTTACAATAATGAATATATATATTTATATATAAAACAAATGACTGCAAATATAATTATTACCCCGTTTATTAACTATTTAAAGACAATATGAAAGCATATTGTGAACGTCTGTAGCTTAAGCGCTAGTGAGCTCGATCACGAACCCAAGCGTACCTGGTTGAAACCCCACGGTGGGTAAGTTTGGAAGCAAATTGTTTCCGTGGGATTTTTACAAAAGGTAAAAATAGACCTCACCGTTCAGAAAGCAATGGCAAACTACTGAACGTATAAGTGTTGCCTAGAAAATCAACGACTCGTTTACTGTGGTTGATGGCTACGTCCTTTAGGATATGCCACGATTTTCATTTTCATGAAAACATATTAGATAATATACAAGTCAGTGAAGTGTCTATGCAGAATGCAAGGAGAAACAAGAAGGGACTGGCTTAGAAATGAAAACATCAGGAAAAAGCTTCACCAAGAAACAAAACATTAAATGGTTCAGCCATATAAGAAGATTATCAACAGACCTCAAAGAGCAATGTTACTCCAATACAGTGGATATAAAGCAAACCTCAGAGATAACAGAGGCGATGAAAGACACTTTATGAAGCGCACACAAAAGCATGTTCTAGAAATCTCTTCTTATAGTGACTATGAGGCAAAACAGTATTGGAGAACACTAAGAGAGAAGTGTAGCATATTGGCCACACAAGCATCTTATTATTTCTAACAATGAAAAGTGAGAACTTACAAATCCAAGATGACCCTTCTTTCCACAGTTGTAACAGAAAACTAATGGGTTTTTGGCATCTTTTGTAGTTGTCATCAGACGAGATCCCTTTGTGCTAACCTACAAGAGAAAATGAGTGTATATATATATATATATATATATATATATATATATATATATATATATATATATATATATATAGTAATGTCTTAAATGTTGGTGGATAAAATAAAAAAAATTAAAATCCACAACCTAAATGTCACAAAAGTTCATGTATGCCATGCATTGGTTTGACACTGCACAGAAAATCAAATCCCCACAGGAGTCATATACAGCATCTGGTGGAGGGCAACAACAACTGTAAATGGGATGGAAATAAGCATATACCCCCTACTTGAGAGAAGGTGGCACTTAATTGCACCAAGCAGAGGTGCACTTTAAAACAACATGTAACGCTGGATGAAAAAAGTAATAAAGAAAGAAGAAGGTAAAACAAGACAGCAAACACCTTGCTAACACAGATCAGGGCTTCATAAACTCTTCATTAAATTCAAGATTGTATTATCCTATAGAAAGCAATAGCAAGCTACTGAACACATAAGTGGCGCCTAGAAAATCAATGACTCGTTTACTGTGGTTGTTGACGATATTCTATAACGGATATGCCACAATTTTCATATCCTATAGTCAATTATGATTGATGAACGTGGCACATCTTCTACACGGCACATGTAACCTCTGACATAAGTAGAAAAGTGGTATTATAAAGTGGAGTTTTCTGTATGTAAAATCTTCTCAGAACCCCATCTGTTTTAGGCTTTGGTTCAAAGATCTACAGGATGATGGATCAATAACCAACCATATAGCACAAAGACATCAAATTTTCAAAAATTACAACAAATGTAAATAGACAACACAATATCTTTTTGTCAACAAATATCTGAGACAAGTTCAGTATCCTCATACAAGTCTGACTGTAATGAATCTCACTCATGAGCTATAAATAAGTTTACTGCAAGTATATTTTCTACATTAATTTCTTAAATGGCAAAAGTTGCAGGAATAAAAAAGTAGTGCCAAGAAAGCTAAAGGTGTGGCTAAGAATAAAGTATAATAGTTCCAAACACTAAAGTTGTGTGCATGTATAAAATAGTTCCAAACACTAAAGTTGTGTGCATGTATATAATAGTTCCAAACACTAAAGTTGTGTGCAAGTATAAAGTTGTGTGCATGTATAAAATAGTTCCAACCACTAAAGTGGTGTGCAAGTATAAAGTTGTGTGCGAGTATAAAGTTGTGTGCGAATATAAAGTTGTGTGCAAGTATAAGGTTGTGACAATGATTAAAGTTGTGACAATGATTAAAGTTGTGTGCAAGTATAAAGTTGTGTGCAAGTATAAAGTTGTGACAAAAACCAAAGTTGTGTGCGAGTATAAAACAGCGCTTCAGACTAAAGCTGTGTGGAAGTATAAAGTTGTGACAAAGACTCAAGTTGTTAGACATCTTGACAAATACATTAGAACTTACTGTGATATGATACTGTCTCCATCTGTCTGGGCATTTCTAGAAACAAGAACACACAACATGGTTAAAAGGAAAAATATGAAATTCAATTTGCAATGTAGCAATTATATAGAGAAAGATCATTACATATAAACAACAAATAGAGAAGAAACTTCCTACATGATTAAACTGGTATATGCATGGAATATACAAGTATGTAACATGGTAAACTGGTATATACATTAAATATTGCAGCTAATACAAGGAAACAAAGTATGTAACATGGAAATGCACAATAAAAATAGAAATATAGAAACAGGATAACCAAATCATGCAGAGATGGGGACAAATAATTGAGGTATAGTGAAAATTCGAACAAGAAAGAAATACATTCATTGCAGTAGATCCTTATATTTCATGACATGAGATATAATTTTTGTTTGTTCATAATACTTCTTAAAACAATTCAGATTTCACTAGAAGGCAGTGAGTTGGTATTGTGGGATAAAATGTGTTCATAAGACTAGGAACTCAATGTCACCTACATTGATATCTGAAACAAATATCCAGGCTGTTCCACGCGGGGAACAAACTGAGTACCTTTGAAGTGAACATCTTATCATGTTTGCAACAGAGACCCCCAGATGTATATATTATTCAGTTAACGGTGCAGTGCTGGTATTTATACTAACAAACTAGAGAGTGCATACTTTTTATGGTGGAGAGTCATTCAAGGGTTTAAAAGAATATGTTTGGCTGAAATCGGATGCACATGTCCTAAACGTGTAGAAGTCTGCATTTAGGGGCCTACCAAACCAATGTCCAACGTATACATGTTCTTGGCAAAGATCAAACATATCACAGAGTGATTAAAATTGGTCGTAAAGAACAAATGCAAAGAAGAAGAAGAAAAAAATATGTCGCCTGACAGATGAAACAATTGGTAGAACAGCAACAATAGAAATCTCTTGTGGAAGACCTGTGTCAAATGGGACACACAGATGATAAATATATATATAGGATTCAGTGAATGCGATGATAGAAGTTGCCTTCAGTGAACTAAAGTTAATCGAGATCCTACTTCTAGTGGTGGTCAGGGTAAAGACAAATATCACTGTAACCTGGTTAAGCAAGTATCAAAGAGGGAAGGCAAATCCAGTTTCAAAAATGACATGCTGAAAATGAATGCAGAGTTGCAGAAAATTGATGGTACAATATAACAAGCTCACTATTCAGGGTGAATGAAGAAGATGAGACATTAAGACAAATTTGCTAGTCAAACTCACCTCTTCTAGATGTCCAGGCATCCAGCAACGGCCACATTTAGTGTTCCAACTTTGCTTTTTCTCCTTACAATCAGAGGCCCTGTGACCTGGAGCATTGCAGTTGAAACAGATGGCGTTGGGACAACCTTGACATGAGTGACCCTCTTGGCCACAAAAGATACATCTACGTTTCTGTAAACAAATTAAGTATGCTAATCAAACGAAACATCAATGATAGGTACAGCGTAAAAACAGTTACTGAACTCATGAAACAAACAGGATGTCAGTATTATTTATACCATTCATTAAAAATTCAATAAATTCTTTATTATAAGAGCTTTAAAAATTTGTTGCAGTCTTCTTCTTCGAACGCTTCATATCGACCACTTGTTAACCATCCTGTGTGATTTGTATGTGATCTGAGCCTAAGAGCGATTACACATTGTGCCAGTTATGCGCCTACAAGTAGGCCAGCACATCTGATTTCTACGATGCTTTCTATTTACTAGGTAGCTTCCTAGGTCCTACATCAATCACCTCTCACGACATGCCTTGTAGGTCACAATGGTACTATTGTTTGCTTCCTTGCGGCTCCGGTACCACTGGTTGCAGTAATTGATAACATAACTTCAAATATTTTGGTTTCTTTGTGTGTGCAAAGTGTGCTGTAATATATCAGTTCTTCACTTACAGTGCAGAGATATTTTATTAAAGATAGTTAAAAGCATCAATATTTTATACACATCCTGTATATTCCAAAGTACACAATGTTTATTCTGTTCATGCATGGGTAAACTAGTAACGAGTACACATGTTCCAAGAACTTGCAATGAATACCTGCACCTAAAGAACTGCCATTAAATATTTAGTGTTCAAATGAACTGATAAATCTAATTTGAAACATTAACAAATAAGAAACAACACAAAGTTCTTACCAATGGCATAGGGCAGTCCCGAGACAGATGTCCATTTACCTTGCAATTTCGACACTGTATAACTTTAGGAACAAAATAGCGATTAAGTGGTCCAACCACATTCAGACGATCTTTCTCATCAATTTTCCAGTTGTCAGCTCCAGGCTCTGAAAGTTTCAATGTCATGTACTATTATATATCACTCAATATATTATTATTTGTGTGTGTATGATACATTTTTGTCATATACTTTTGTATGCATTAAAACAAACAAAAACTTACACATACACAAAAACAAGATTGTTTTATATATATATATATATATGTATGATTACAAATGTGTACAAACAGAAACATTATCACATATGATTTGTCTGAACATAATGTAGATAGTCAGGACATGTGCTAAGAATGTAGACAATGAATAACCTCAAATTGCAATACAATGTGCCATACAGTGAACAGATAAGGTTGGGCACAGAAAAGAACTACAGAGAAGAATCAAACAGATATAGACAAATGCAGAAATGATGAACTGTTACAGACATATGTGAACAGAACAGCCTCTATGTCAAGACTCTTTTAAAGGTGACGTAGGACAGGAGGGATGTGGGGAGAGAAGATATGAACCTATGGAATTTAGTGCCTGCATGGCTAGTGCAGTCACTGCTGAAATGTCCCCACACAGAAAAACTCCTTGGCATTATCGGGGATTGAGCCTGGGTCTCTCACATGGAAGCCGCTCTCTAATCCATTTGGACAGACACTCCACAGTGAAGTGAAAAACTAAACAAAATTGTCTGTAGCATTACCTACATTTTTTAGATTTTTCATACTAAAGATGCATGACGTTAAAGGTTTGTATATCTTTATAGTATGTCAACTTACTTGTACTAGCAAATCCATCTACTCCATTGTCCAGATTGAATTCTAGGTCAGGGATGATATCTGTCATGTAATCTTCTGGGTCGCTGCTGTCTGTATTTTCGCTGTCAGATGTGGCTTCCTCCTGGATTTGGCTGTCAATTTCTTTACCTTTCTTCACTTTAGCATGTGAACCACATTTCTCTTCTTTCACATCCTCATCAGTATCACTTTCTTCACTGTCCATGTTGTCCTCAATAGAACAGGAAGTGATAACTGTTTCTTTATCCTTCACAACTCTGTCATGTGATATTTTCTGATGTTCAGTTGTCACTTTGATTCCAGATCTTCCAGCAGTCACTGATTTAGTTAAATTAACAGTGACATTGTCAGCTCCAGCATCTTTTTCAGACAGGCTATCATGTGATAAAGGTAGATTTTGTGAAGAACCTGAAACCAGTAAGCAAGAGCATATAAGGAATATCAGCTGTGCCTTATAAATGATATGTCCGTTAGTTTTTCTCACATTCATGCTGCACTAACAGACTAGCATCTACCAACTATTAGTTTTCTTCATGATTGCTTCACTAACAGAATAACAATACTGAGCCACAAGTCTTAAACTTTTTACACTGAACTATTCTTTGGTGTTGATTTATTTAATCTGCAATAGTCCATCAAAAATATGGACTTTCCCCTTTCAACTCCCAACAGAGAACATGTCTTCAACAAACTTCTTCCAGCCCTTCCTCTCTCTTGCCATCTCTTATAATTCTTTCCACATCTTGTCTATCCATTTAATATCAGTCTCCAGCTCTCTTCTCCAGGTATTCTAGGCCTTCCCCTACTCCTCTTTCTAGGGGTTTCAAAACAGTGCCTGTTTTGAAATTTTCCATGTCTGCCCCCTTAATGTGTGCCCTATCTATTGCCAGTGTCTCTTTCTTAGAAGATCTACATCTACGATGGTTCTTTTGGAGTATCTTAAATTATACTCTTAAGACGATCAATATAAAATTCAACAGTCTGTACCCGTTTGACCAAGTACTGCAGACTGCTCCGTGATCTCTTTCATTATCAACTTGCTGTAAAGTCATGTTAAGAACATTTTGATTGTTACCCGTTAATTTGTTTCTACAACTTGTGATAAAACTGCATTAATTTATCTACATATTGTTAATCCAATTTTGTCCAAAAATTACGGTTTAGTTTGTACACACACCTGAAGAGTGAAAAATGGAATTAAAGTTAATTTGACCACAGCATGTTTTTCAGTGCTGTAGTTAACATATTAGTGTACTTGGATGTTCTGTTTGTTAGCATTTGTTCAATCAACCAAGTTAACCACTCTTTGTGATTAGTATGGTTTGCGCTGAGAACATGAGTATGCTCCGTCCCCGTTAGGCTGTTACGGATAGTAGGACAATCCCATCTGAATTTCGGCCAGTGTATGCATATTATCAAACTGCAGACACATTTGTACAGCTTGGTAACTGTATCATTTTATAAACAGAAAAACCACACTTTAAAGTACCACATCTGGAGTTCTACTGCAGCATGGTATCATATCTGATGGGTCTTCTTCTTCTTCTTTGCGTTTGTTCTTTACGATCAATTTTAATCACTCTTTGTGATATGTTTGATCTTTGCCAAGAACGTGTATACGTTGCAAATTGGTTTGGTAGGCCCCTAAATGTACTTGTACACATTTAGGACACATGTATCCGATTTCAGCCAAACCTCATTAGTCGCCTTTTACGACATGCGTGGCAGGTAACAGTGGCTCTATTCTTTACACCCCAAATTTGGGCCCGGTAACCACTCTGGCTGATTGGTCATAGGGAGGCCATCAGAGCTGACCCATGGATGTTCTGTTTTCCATTATAACAAGCAGGCACACAATAACTCAATAACACTTTAATAACAAGTTAGCATATAAATTAGTTACCTTTTAAAGTGTGTCGCTTGACTTTCTCAGGAGAGCTATTAGAACTGGCCTCACTATCACTGTAATCTGTATTAGTATCACTGTCTTGCTTGTATTTGACTATTACAGCTGGTGGCCTTCGTAGCAAAACTGCAGGTTTTCTTGGCTTAACTGCTGCAACTGTTTTGCTAGATGACGCTTTTTTCTTGCGCTTTGTTGAGGAATCTGGTTCAGGTGTTGACAACTGCAGAAATCCCTCTAGTTTTGCAAGATTACTCTTAATAGGCTTAGTAGCTCTCTTCTTCTCAACAGACTTAGAGGGTGTATGTTCAACAGTTTTGACTATGGGAGTGTCTGCTGGCTCGATAACTTTAGGTTTCACAGGTGTCTTTGTGATAGAAAATGGAAGCAGCATCTCATTCTTCTTCAGCTTCTTGGCATCAGTTTTCTTCTTGCTTTGTATTTTTTGTGTCAATGTTTTCATTTCTTCTCTAGCTGTTTTACTTTTTACTTTGCCAGATTGTACTTTTTTAACCTCAGCAAAATCATTATAATCCGAGATGGACTTGCTGTCTCTTTCCTCCGGGTCTGTCCCAGCTGCTTTTACTGCTACTTTCTTTAAGGTGGCAATGTCTGGATTTGAATCTAATGACCAAGAATGGAATTCCTCATGTTTAGAAGAGAAAAAAGATTGTAATCTGTCATTACTGTGTGGTATTTCATCTTCCAAACAAATTACATCTTCATTCTTGGTTTTGTCTTTTCTTTTACTGTGGAGTATTTCGTCTTCCAAACAAATTACATCTTCATTCTTGGTTTTGTCTTTTCTTTTACTGTGGAGTATTTCGTCTTCCAAACAAATTACATCTTCATTCTTGGTTTTGTCTTTCCTTTTACTGTGGAGTATTTCATCTTCCAAACAAATTACATCTTCATTCTTGGTTTTGTCTTTCCTTTTACTGTGGAGTATTTCATCTTCCAAACAAATTACATCTTCATTCTTGGTTTTGTCTTTTCTTTTACTGTGGAGTATTTCATCTTCCAAACAAATTACATCTTCATCCTTGGTTTTGTCTTTTCTTTTACTGTGGAATACTTCGTCTTCCAAACAAATTACATCTTCGTCCTTGGTTTTGTCTTTTCTTGACTTTATAACTGCTGGTTTTATAACAGCAACCTCTACTGTGTCTTGATGAGATGTTAAACCTTGCAACTCTGAGCTGCTTCCTCCTTCATTATCTTCACAATTAGAAAATGCAATAAATTCTCCACTAAACATAGGTTTCCTTAGATTAGCTGTAATTCTGGTTGGAAGTTCCTTTACTCCAATTCTAAATGGCAGTGCAGCTCTTTGGTAAGAAGAGTTTTTATTATGACGAGTAACCTCATTGTCAATACCAGTGTCAAAATGTATCCGACTGTATAATGCTACTTCTAGCTCACTTTGATTAAACTCTTTTTCAGAGTCACTATCTGAGTCTTCCATATTCTTGTGCTTGTTTTCAGAATGAGTCTAGCAAATAGAAAGACATATTATTAATATTTTATGTGCTTTTTCTTTCACACATTAACTCCTACAATATGACAAACAATTTGGGCAGTACCAATCTCTGACAAACACATCACAGGCCAAAATGTTTTGTTAACAAAATAAATTATTGACAAGATCAAATTGATACTATTATTTTTTAAATTATGTGGTATCCTTCTTCGAACGCTCCATATCAACCACTTGTTAACCATTCTGTGTGATTTTTATGTGATCTGAGCCTAAGAGTGATTGTGCCAGTTATGCGTCTACAAGTAGGCCAGCACATTCGATTTCTGTGATGCTTTTTATTTACTAGGGTAGCTTCCCTTGGTCCTCATCAGTTGCCTCTTATAACATGCTTTGTAGGTCGCAGTGGTACTATTCCTTGCTTCCCTTGTGGGCCCCGGCACCACACAGGCAATGTGGAATCCAGCAAGTGTATTTCTAAAATAGAGCATTCAACCCTACACATTATGATATTTGAAATATTGCTATGACGCTTAACACAAGAAAGTTATAACATATTTTGTTATAAAGTTATGGACACCAATAATTAAAAATATCATTCTAAAATAGTGTTTTAGTATGTGCACACGAGACAAAAAAAAACATATTAAACAGCAGAAGAAGTATGAATGTTGAACAAGTTATAGGACAAGAAAAACAAATAATTAAATATAAAGATGCAGAAAACTTCAACCGTTACTTTATCTCTATTGAATACAAAAGTAAAACTTTAGAGATCTACTTTGTAAATCATACACAGTACATGTATACTTTCTTTACGCAGACATACTCAACCCACTGTCAGTCACCTGTAACACAGTTTTTACACAGGTCACACTGTGATAGTCGTGTATTTGCTGTGGCACATGATTACTCGCTCTGACAGACTCAATTCAAGACACACACTCTATGAGTGTGACTCTGGGTACAGACTACAGTTGAGTTCAGCAAGATTAAACAAGGCCGAAGGCACGCTAACAATGATCAATTTTCCAAATCATTCTCATTTCAATTATAGTGGACGATCTGCGCTCCTACATCAATATGACAAGGTCCTTTTAGTCTTACTATTTACACCTTACCTACAATAAGTAGACAATAACTGAACGAACACTGGTGGTGGTTTCACTAGTTTCAGGTTTTATTTCGATTTCAACCGTCTCGATCTGACTCGAAATCTGGTTTACAATTCCTGATTTAATTAAACTATCCATTTCCTTTGACTTGCAACAAAACTACAAGGTGAAATTATTTAACTAGTATAAAAGGTTACGCTAAAGATAGTCTAACTCCCTTCGAAATAAATCAAAGCAAAGAACATTTCAAACCTCTTTCAAGTGACATGATATTTCTTAGATGCGTGTCAATAGTGTCATGTGGGAATAGTACTAATAATAGACTGAGCATATAAAGTACTATTGTGCGAATAGCTAGAATCAGTTACTCGAATACCAGATACTGCACTCATTCGCTACTGTCCATTAATTCGTGAGCACGTTTGAAATTGATTTTCTCGAAAATTACCTGTTGGATCTCAGTGGTTTTTTGCATGCAGCCTTAGAATATCCATGACGCTAAAATAAAGCTAACCAGTAGTCCATAGATGCTACGGATTTTGCACATCGGCGAATTCCTTTGATCTTTTATGACAATTGCAAATACGGGGCTCAAATTTTAGATTTTACAGTAATCCCTAGAATTTGTCCATGTCAATTCTATTCATAGGTGTATCTCCATATTAACTTGATAGGTCAAGTAATTAATTGTGTTGCCCTTTATGTGCAATCGTGAACTTGGATACAATATGCAACAGTTAGTCCTCCCTTCGGTCACCATTAGACCCCAGGGTGTCTTAACTTCACCACAAATTGTATGGTGGTAGACGCATTTGGATATGGAAATGTATACGTTGCTATTTCTCAGTCTGTAATCAAAATATGATTTGTATCATCCCGAATCTGACGATTCCATGAGGTTGATAATTGTTACTGGCTGGACAAATTGTAATCCATCTCGGTGCCAGTACTCGTCTTCCTCTCGGAGCACATGTTCAACACACTTCTTCCAGAACTGCATGTCTATCATTGAGAGGGACTCACGTGTCAGAACTTCAACATCACACATTTTAAACGTCCTGTTCTGTTCGGCAACTTGCCCTTTACTTTAGCCCAGACAAGCTCTATCGGATTGAGGTGAGCATGATATGGAGGTAGTCGCAAAGACGTGTGGCCGTATTCCGCAATGATTTTGTCAATATGAAACACCTTTGTCTTATTTGTCATCCTCACCAGGTGCAACAACTCGGGTTTCAAATATGTATCATCGAAGCTGACATTTTCCTTAGCAAGCCAAGTCCTAATTTGATCTTTTGTATTTGATGCAGTTGGTACTTTGTCTTCCGCTGATACTGCGTTGTGATAGGATGCATTATCCATTACCAAGCATGATGGTCTGTTTAGAATTGGAAGTAGATCTTTCTCCATCCAGTGCCTGAAAATATGTCCATTCATTTCTGTGTGGTAGTCCCTACCGTCGGTACTTTTGATTGGAAAATAAGTCCAGCGTCATGGACAAGACCTTCTTCACTGCTTCCTGCATGTGTTAGTATAATACGCTGGCCTTTGCTGCTTGGTATTTTTCTTTTCTGTTCACCGTCTACTGATTGCCATTCTTTAGCATTGGTGTGGTGAGCATTGACCCAGGATTCGTCCAAATATACAATATCATAGCCTTGCCTCCGCCGCTCACGGATCTGCCATAGGTATTTACTTCGGGCAGAAATTAAATGTGGCTTTTCACAAATAATATTCCTGCCGCCTATAGTTTTTCTGAAGGTGAAGCCGGCGGCTCTTACAATTTTACATAGAGTACTTTTAGAAATGTCTATGCTGCAATCTGATTGCAGTTTTAATTTCAGTTTCCTGAGAGTAACAAGTTGATTTGTAGCAAACATTTTCAAGAGCTCCGTCTTATGACATCTATGTCAAAGTCGTCAATTGTTCTTTTCCTTCCTTGCTTGACATTAGTGCACTTTGTGTCCTGTTTAATTCATCGGAAAAGGATTCTCTATTCAGACCAAGCGCCAGTTGCGTTCGTTTCTCAGGGTTATGAATATCGCAATATAGATGACCTCTCTTAGATTCCCTACGGAAGTGTTGGTATAGTAAAACTGTAACCTTCTGCATTGTTATAAATGTGCACTTCAGACTCATTATGAATGTGATATCAATGTCAGTTTTGATAAGCCAACAAATATGATACAATAGCTTCATACAAATAGCGAGATACACCTATGACTATACAACGGTATCCCAATTATAACGTCATATGCTTTCCGCTTTCAAAGTCGACTGGGTTAGGTGCACGGGATTTCGTGAAATTGTTGTATACTCACGATATTTCTATGTTACCATAATGTATTTTAGAACAACGCGTCTGTGTACCGTAGATCTGTTACTATTGTGTACAATCCGGTGAGGTTGATTTTAATATAGCCTGAAGAAGAAATATTTCAAACGACATCAAATTTTCTTGGAAAAAATATTTCTCTAGCGTCATGGATATTCTAAGGCTGCTTGCAAAAAATCATTGAGATCCAACAGGTAGTTTTCGAGAAAATCAATTTCAAACGTGCTCACGAATTAATGGACAGACTATAGTAACAATACGAAAGACAAACAAGTACCAGCGCCCTAACAAATTCTTGTTAACCAGTTTCAAAAATGTACCTGCCTCCTTTTAATCTTATGGTTGTTTTTAAAAAAATCTAGATAGGATCGTGGTCTTTGAATATTCGGAAATACATTTTCTGGAATCAATTAACTGGCGAAAATAACTGAGCTTTAGGACCCACAGGTGGAACACTGACTGTTACTATACACCTTCACTTACTTTATTTTCGATATCATCATCATTGACCTCTATGTCTCTGGAGACAATAGGTCTTGCGTCACGTAGTATGTTCTGCGCTGAGTTACCTCTGCACCGATATAACCTCTGAATTAGTGACGTTCTCCAAATTAACTCAATCAATCAAGTGCCGTGCCTGCTGGCGTATGCGATCATGTCTACATAACTCTCACTGGTTGGTACATGTAATCATATATGGAGCAAACACACATATAGATAACAAGGCACGAGATAAGACAGTACTAAGAAGCATAGGAATGTAATGCGTTGAGTCCAAGAGGTCGCAAAGTGCCATAGAATGAAATAAAACGGTTCTCCAGGGCGAATCGACTGCGATCATCGGAGGAACATGATCGGATGGCTGTGACCTGGACATCGTCAACTCCTGAATGGCCAGTATCATTGAAATAAGTGGCCACATGAGTCACAGAGCATTGGCGAATATCGCGTAAGTGTTGGGCGAATCGGTCACTGAGCCTCTTACCGGTTTCACCAATATAGGCCTTATGGCATCGTTTGCAGGTGATAGCATAGATGATATTGCGGGACTCACACGTGAAACTGTCTTGAATGGTATAGGTAGCTTTTGGAAAAGAGACAGTACGGGTCTGTATTACATATGCACATGTATTACAGCGCCGACGGCTACATTGGATGGTGCCAAAGTGACTCTGGATGTTAGGCTTGAGGCGACTGTGTACCAACAAATCCTTGAGGCTTCTGTCCCGTCTGTACGCCACCAAAGGATAGTGTTGGAAGACTGAACGTGTCTCAGGATCAGACTGAAGAATATGGAGATGATGGAATAAGACCTTTTTCACCAGGGAACTATGAGGGTGGAAAGTTAAGATAAGTTTAACCCTGTCAGACTTGGGGTTCTAAGTATGTGAGAGAGGGCCTCTGGCGAGCAATTAGCTGAACCCGATGCATGGCAGATGTAAGCACATTCTCCGGGTATAGGCGCTGGCGGAAGAAATCAAGCATCTCATGAGCTCTATCAAGAAAATCGTCGTCCTCACTGCAGAGGCGACGAAGGCGTAAGAGTTGAGAGAAAGGTAAAGAGTCACGACAAGCCTGGGGATGGGAAGAGGTATACAGAAGAAAGCTATGTGTATCAGTAGGCTTGTAGTATACTGATGTAGTGATAGTGGATAGGCTGATGGTGATAGTGATGTCAAGAAAATTGACACAGGAGGTAGAGATGTGAGAGGTGAACCGAATAGCAGGATTGAAGGCATTGATGAAGGTAATGAAGCGTGACAAATCGGCTTCAGACATATCGGTAACTCCAATACAATCATCGATGTATCTATGATACACGGACGGAAGAAGGCCATCATAGGTGTTCCATACTAAGTGTTCAAGATGACCCATGAATAGACAAGCATAGCTGGGTCCCATTTTAGTACCCATGGCGACCCCACTAATCTGTTCGAAGAACTGGTCATTGAACTGAAAGGAGTTGAGAGTGAGAACTAGTTCTGCAAGACGAAGGAGAGTCGAGGTGGAGACAAGAGGGTTAGTTCTCCTGTCGAGAAAAACTGGAGAGCTTGAAGAGCAGAATGAGGTATAGAGGTATACAGTGAGCAGACATCAAGGAGGAAGAGGCGATAAGTCCTGCCAGGCAACAACTTAATAGAAGAAAACAGACAAAGTGTGGTTAGTATCTTTCAAGAATGAAGGTAGTGTGGTGACTATAGGGTTGAAGATACTGTCAAGGAATGCGGAGATATGTTCCGTAGGACAAGAGCAAGCAGAAACAATAGGCCTACCAGGATTGTGAAGTTTATGAATTTTGGGGAGCATGTAGAATGCGGGTTTGCCCAAACAACTGTCGATGACATGTAATCAGCGCCGGATTAGCCTAGTAGCAGAAGAAGCAAATGCTACGGGCCCCGCGCTTCTAGGGGGCCCCGCGCCTATGTGACAGATGAAAATGGGAAAAATAACCAGATGTTATATCAAAACACGCAAACTGTCTGAATTTTTAAATGTCGTGTGTGATGGTGCTGAATCCAACGAAATCGAAGCAGAAAATACAGAAGTCGCGTCTCACTGTATAGTAAATGAAGACAGTGCTATAGAAGAATCATCATTACCAATATTACCATTAAGATCAGCAACTCTTCACGATGTAGTCACACTTTCCACAAGACAAACTGAAGTCGAATGTACAGCTAGTCCTCCCAATTTAGCCATATCATCTTCAAGCCAAAGAGAGGCAGAAAGCACAGCACATGCTTCCAATGTAACATCTTCTACAATCCAAAAACACAACGAAAGTAAAATGTACTCCAACGATATTGGTGAATGGCCAAGCAACTGCAATCGAGATTATTGGATTGTGAAAGAAAGTAGCGAAGTGCAACATATGAACAGTGATTTCATGTCTTAAAAAAACACCAAAAACCATACGATAAAGAAAACAATCCACGATTTTGTCGAAAGTCGTTTTTCACATACACGCATACACCAACGAACAAAACATGTGAGAGCTTGGTTGTGTTATGAAAATGAAAATCGTGGCATATCCCAAAGGACGTAGCCATCAACCACAGTAAACAAGTCGTTGATTTTCTAGGCACCACTTATACGTTCAGTAGTTTGCCATTGCTTTCTGAACGGGTGGCGCCATCGTCCTTTGTTAAAATCAACGGAAACAATTTGCAAGCAAACTGTCCGCAGCGTGATTCGAACTCAGAACGTCGGGGTTAATAGACCGAGTCACTAACCCCTAGGCCACAGACGCTGTGTTATACAGATACTAAAGGACAACTGTTTTGTTTGCAAAGTGATTGATTTAGGCTGTACCATAGAGTGACTGGTGTATTTGGAATACTCCGGCAGTTAAAATCTATTACAGCAGAAGAGATCTTGAAAAGAACTTAAAATATTGTCAGCTCTTACCAAGAGGATTTGGAAGAAAGCCTAGGCGACGAACTTATGCAGTTCACTGAAATTCTTAAAATTAATGTAGCTGCTGCTATTAGCAACGAAAAGCATGAGGCTCTTGAACTGCAATTTTATAAACTTATAATGGAAAATTAATTAGAGTCGTGTTTCCCAAATGTAGAAATAGTCTTACGAATTTACTTGTCTTTAATGATTTCTAACTGCAGCGGAGAACGTTCTTTTTCAACATTAAAGCGTATAACAAGTGAGTTAAGAAACATGATGGGACAAGATCGCCTAAATAACCTCACCTTAATGAACATTGAATGTAATTTACTTAGAGAAATTGATTTGTCTAGTGCTATCTCTAAATTTGCTCACATTAAATCGAGACAAGTTTGTTTGTAAAAGTTGTGTTTTATTTTATTATCATACAAAACCTAGGGCCCGCGCTAAAATTTGCTACGGGCCCCGCGCTAGCCTAATCTGACACTGCATGCAATCCATTCTGAGGTCGATCTTTTGTCAAACAATGATGTCAGACCATCCAACATCTTCTCCCTCTGTCTTCCACGATCTCTCCTTCCTGAATTTTACATGTAGTCACTACATGTTCTAAACCTTCTATTCGCATTATATGCCCGAAGAACCTTGATTGTCGGATTCTTATTCTTTTGATAAGGTTTCTTTGTGTGCAGGCCTGATTTAAAACCTCCACATTTGTTTTCTTCGCTGTCCATGGAATTTTCAGCATTCTTCTGTAAAACCACATCTCTGTGGCCTCCAATGATCGTATTGATTGTTTGTTCATTGTCCATGATTCGCTGCTAAACATAAGTATTGGTTCAATATAGCACTGGAGTACTCGTTTTCGCAATGTCATTGGTAGTGAGTTCACACATAGTGTGTTCTTCATTTTCATAAAAGCTGCTTTCGTTTGAGCTATTCTAATCTCTGTTGTACATCTTCCATCTGATGTTAGGAATGTTCCCAGATACTTGAATCGATGGACTTGTTTCAGTGTTGTTTATTTTGATATTACATGTTGGTGTTTCCTGTTTCTTTGAGACAACCATAACCTGTTTTCTTTATATTCATGCTTAATTCTTTCTTTTTACTTTCTGGAAATTAACTACTTGCTTTGATTCAGTTATAATGTTATGTCGTAATATTCCAAAAATGTAATGAAGAGTCAAACTAAGATTTTGAATCAAACAAACTTAGTTTTAGTTATCAAGAAATAATGTTACAACACAGTGTGTACATCGCTCAGAAAATATACGTACACGAACAAAGGCCTTTTGATCGAAACGTCGTACGATATTTTTGTATTTTATAAAACTACATTATTTCGTTTTTACGTGCTTCGCATTTGCTACATAGTTATACTGCAGTCTTCCCTTACATCGATAGTAATGTACACACGAACAAAATGAAATACAGAAAAGATACACAAGCGCCAAAAAAGCTTCGCTACCAAAAAAAATAGGGCCCAATATTCGCTACCTGACATAAAGTAATTGTCTAATAATAAATAATACCCTGTGTGGATTCCTGGTTTGAAATTGTTTAATTGGCAATGAATTGCTCAACTTTAGGTTGCTTTAAAAATTATAAACTTTACTAACGCATGTGAACTGATCTGAGAACCGTTGGATTATAAGTTATATGTTAAATCGCTGACATAAAACGTGACAGGAGAAAGCAGAGCTCACCAAATCCTGCGCTACATCTCTGTCTTTGAGACTAAAATCATCCTTTACTGTAGACGACTTGTTCTAATCTGCTCATATTTTAACAAATCATCATATGTTACTATTGGTGACGCTATTGTTTATTATGTGGAGAATTAAAGGTTCTTTAATCCGATGCAAGATTCTTTCAACCTGACGAACCTTTTTTTTTTGGTTATATCAGAGCGTGTAATCCAAAAACATGTTAAATAAAAATTAACCCTATCCAGAGAATCCAAGTATAATATTTATTGGTGACGTTTGGATGGATTTTTATCATCTATATTATCATCATCATGTTATACAAATTGCTCAAAATCAACATTGCAGGAATATCTCTGATTCGAAGATTTAGAATACGAAATACATTGTTGAAAAAAATTAATAAAGATAGCAAAATGAAAAAAACTCCTGCAAAATTATGAAGAATCACTCAACCAAAAAGTGAGAACAATACACAATTTAATGAATCATAACCATCTGTATTGGGCTTTATAATAATATTAATTATTATAAAGAAATGTTCGTTTTAATTATTTAATGTACTTACCATTGACAGCATTTGATGATTGAACGCGTTTAAAGGATTGAAGTCTAGCGATTTTATTCCGTATACTGAAATATAGAATCCTGCTCGATACTACGTATGAAATGGATGGGAGTTTATTGAATACAACTTGGCGCTTATATACACCCTCAAAGAGACACAGTGTTTGCGCGGTATGAATGTAAAGTGTTGTCATTACACATATGGTGTTAGTGAAACCATACCAGCTTGGCACTACGATAGTACACGACATAATCACTGACGCATATATAATCAACACCTACGATTACGTGCGGCCGCCACCTTTTGTTAATGAGCCATGTGGGCACCTTTATTATCATCTTGGTTGGCGTGGTGAAACAAGATTGGCATCCGGTAATCCCGTTTTCCCTATTATGCAGACTTTGAAAGACATCAGTAACATGCAACCTTGTATTTCGATAAAATTATGTTTTTTAATGTGATCCAATATATATATATATATTGCTGGAACAGGACGCTTGGAGAGAGTTTTTCCCGCGGGCTGTGATGAAAGTGACGTTTCGCAAGGGACATGCAACTACTTGATTGTATATAACTATTATATATAACCCTCGCCGGTGCTACGGAGTTCGTGCACTGCCGTTGAGATCTTCCTGTGTAAGAAAGATCACATATCGTTACTCACCGAAGTGCAGTGATGATGTTCCAATCATATATATATATATATATATATATTATTTCGGTTCACTGTAGTATATTTATTGCTGTCCATATTTCAAATGATAGAAATCTTACTAACAGACATGGAGATTTATTCCGACTCAAAAGATTATGAGACCATGAACAACATTTTTTAGAAGATACTTATTTTCATTTAGTGACATCTATATGGGATTTCCAACTGCGCGTCAAACATTGGTTGTACTGCAGGAAAGGAAAATACAAAATAACAAACTTGTCTTCATGTGCGACTGCATAGCAGTCCTGTAGTCCATACAAAGGAAACCACAAGATAATATAGAGAGCTGACATTTCAGCTAAACAAGCTCTCGAAACACAACCAAATTATATAGGAATTAATTAGAGGCGAGTAAACACGTGTGCTCCGATCTCTCTTACACATTAAAATCTCAGCTACAGTGCACGAATTCTGTAGCACCGGCGAAGGTACCTTATGTAATTTTGAAGATATTTATGTAAGAATTGTATTTTAATTTTTTTCTAATTAATCTTGCCAGGACAGCGGCTTTTCAGCCTGCTCTTCTCGATTTTGAACTGCCAAAGGTTCTTTTACCTTCTCAAATTGAACACGGGACCTGCATTTTATCGTCCGTCTCCCGATAGGACTAGGAACTCGATCTCACGTACACTGAGATCGAGGATCTCTGAAAAAATATCTAGATGGCTCCACGAGAGACGAGTACCTAACCTCTAAGCTATAGAGACCTCTTCAATAGTATTTGGAGGATGTGGTCTCCGATTGCATCAAGTATAAATGCATTCTAAAACAACATACTATGCTGCTGTATGAAGATAAAAGCCTGACAAAAGTATAGGTGTCAAGCTTGACATTTAATATGGCAGTGAGGGAAAATATATATGCTTTTCAATATCTTTTCTTCTTCCAACGTTCCATATCGACCACTTGTTTACCACTCTTTGTGATTTGTATGTGATCTGAGCCTAAGAGCGATTGTACGCTGTGCCAGTTATGCGTCTACAAGTAGGCCAGTACATCCGATTTTTGTGATGCTTTTTATTTACTAGAGTAGCTTCCTAGGTCCTACATCAGTCGCCTCTTACGACATGCCTTGTAGGTCACAGTGGTACTATTCTTTGCTTCCCTTCTGGGCCCGGCACAACACGGGCAACTTTTGAATATAAGTGTTCCAAAAAAAAATGTCCTCCATCTGCCATGGACAGAGAGGACAGAGAAGGAATCAATCAACCCAGGAAAAGCTCAAAATTAAGAAGAAAAAAGAATGAGAAAACTGAAGTATTTTGGACATACAAAAAAGATACGAAGGTTTGGGGAAGACCATTATGGATGGAGGATCCCGGCAAAGAGGAGAAGAGAAAGACCACAGAGAAGATCGATTCAGGATGTAACTGACGATGCGTGGTGGCTGTAGAGACGGGACATCTGGCCTATGAGAAATTCCGGACATGTTAGTGTGGCAAAGTTCTGCTCAGGACAAGCTATTTGATGATAATTTTATTCGAGATTCTTTCTTGTATAATCTTGATGTGTCACTTGTCAGGCTGAATGTTCTATCTATCTGCGATTCCATTGCTTCTATTTCTTAGCAAAGCTGCAAAGACTGGTGTTTTCAAATCTCTCGGTGTGTCCTGATTTAAATTACACATATCCGTAAATATATCATCAGATGCCGTGGCGGAGGCGATCGTGGATCTCCACAAATCTCCGTCCCTGGTATTTGCTATCGTCTCAAATTTTGACGCTCTTCCGTGCTATGGAAGTCGGGCTGCCGAATATTTCTCTCTCTGTCTCGTCTCCCTTCGATTTTACCGGTTGTCACAATGCGTTCTAAACCTCCCATTCTCACCAATATCCGAAGAATGAAGACTGTCTCTTTCTTATATTGACAATACGTTTTCTGTGTCTTGGCTTCATTCAACACTTCCACATTTGTCATTTTAGCACTCCATTGGATTCTTATCATTCTTCTGTAAAACCACATCTCTGTGGCCTCCATAGATTTTTCTAATCTATTTGTTTACCGTAATTATATATGTGCCAAATTCTCGAAGAACTTATATCATTTCTAATTTTATATTGAATAGTATATATTTTATAGATGCTTCAATTTTCTATATTATATGGCGTTGGTTTATTTCACCTGTTATCGTCGAATAGCTAAGAACTTATTTTGTGTACCATATTTCAATTATAGTTTGTTCAACAACTTATGCCCACAGTCCAATGCGAATGCAGCAAAACCATCAATTCTACAGTAGCGAAACATTGCACCCAATCTTAGAATTATACCGACGCAAATGTCTGAAGGAAGAAATTGCTATAGGAAACCAGGATTTTGTAATACAACGGTTCCCTTTGATGTTGGCGGCATATTTGGCGAGTCTGAAATGCAATTTTAGTTTTTACACCAATACGACAAGTCTCAAGCAAAGGCGTATCATCCCAGCTCATATAATGGGGCCAATGTTGATACTTGCAATAGAGTCATGAAATAATAAAGACTTAGTTGTATTTTTATTTATAAATAACTTACATTACAGTTAAAGTTAGCTGCCATGACAAAATGCCATCATCCT
This sequence comes from Arion vulgaris, assembly GCA_020796225.1. Taxonomy (NCBI): domain Eukaryota; kingdom Metazoa; phylum Mollusca; class Gastropoda; order Stylommatophora; family Arionidae; genus Arion; species Arion vulgaris. Next base: position 52,339,443 of record CM036757.1, on the reverse strand, counting down.
TTCACGTCCATGCTTCGGACTGGCAATGGCGGAGCTACCTGGAGATGTTCTTTTCAAATCGCTACTTGGGGTCAAATGCGCTGTCATAGGGGACAAGGTTGCGCCAGGTTTAGTGAGCTGGCACTAATCAAGATCCTACCTCATCTCCACGTGGAGACCCTGGAAACAGAGGATCTTGTCTGGCTAAGTGGGTAGGGATTGAGGGGGAGCTACTCTGGTATAAGTAGTGATGCAGGCGCAGTTACGTTTGATGAGATCTGCTCGCAACACAGACAAGCAGAATCCCAGAGTGATCACTTCTGTACGTCTCTCCTGGCCGATGGGAAAAGCTGAATAAATATAAACAAAAATAATCGTAAGAACTGACAAGGTACGAGTCGTCAGGAGACACATGTCCCCTTGAAACAATAGTCGCACCAAATTTGCCAGCACTCGGCAAGAATCAGTAGGAAAAGACGCAATGCGTCATGGCGACACTTGGGAAGCTTGCAGTAATCGCCGTATCAGAGGCCAAGCGCAGATACATTTATTGAGTGCGGTTGGCCGAGCGCAAATCCTAAGGTTGCGTTCTAGTGCTTTACGAAACTGCCCTCCATGGGACATCCGGGCAAGGTGCTGTTGCACAAACAACTAACATCCCCGGAAGTACTGGGGTGGGTGATGTTGGCGAGCGAAAAATTCTCAGTTGCGTTACTAGCACTGACTTAAACGACCATCTGCAAAATATCTGTGCGCAGCCCCAGTCTAGTGTTTCCCGGGGACAGGGAAAATGAAGATTAGACATTGCAAATTGTCGACACGCGCCGCAAAACGGCTGAGAATACTCCTATTCTGGAATGAACTCACAGTGGATAGAAAAGTAAGGCCGATAATGTAAAGGTTGACCGGTACAAACCCAAACATTGGCGTAGGGCGATACTTTTCGGAAGCCAATCATCTACTCGGGTAAGATGACGTCCAAATAGCAAACCCATCCGTACCTAAGTTCTAGGGAAAGCTACCATAGTAATAAAAGATGTAGCAAGAAATCGGATGTGCTGACCTAGGCATATAACTGGCACAATGCACTATCGCTATTAGTCTCAGATCACATACAAACCACAAAGAGTGGTTTAATAAGTGGTCGATATAGAGCATTCACAGATGAAGAACTCATTACTTCTTCGGTACAATGTGCGTGTGTTAACATGTGGTAGGGAGGTATCACTACAATAAAATAGTTCTTTTATCTGGTTCTTGTATACTGTGTCACGTGTGCAGATGACACATATGTGCCTCTTTGCGGAAATGCAAGTATAGTATTAACGACACTTTTTGCATTGTAACTTCAAACTCATTTGAAATGTTATACTAATGTCTGTTTTGAGAAGTCAACAATATGACGCAACAACTTCACACTAATTTCGATACACGCCTATAACTAAAAGTCCGTGTCCCGCTAATGACGTCATTTGTTTACTATGGTCAACCCCGAATTGATTTGGTGCATACGAAATGCAAGAATTGTTTAAAAACCATGGATTTCGCCCTGAATGTTGCTATTTTTGTCATCAATGTAATAAATGGCTGTAAACATTAGTTTTCTTCAACCAAGCCAACGAAGGCGTTAAATATATAGCACAAAGAAGGAAACTTCTAGATGGTATGATTGTTTGAATGGCAACAAATATTTTGTAGCATCGGGAAAATGTGTAGTTCCCATGCAAGTTTTCAAATTATTTCATCAAATGGTTACAAAGATGCAAATTTTTATCTGTGGGCATGACAAATTGAACGGACTATAGTTCTAACATGGCATGCCAGTACAACATAATAATATATTAAATAATATACATGAAGGGCAGAATCTAGATGGTCGATATCATTGAAGAATACTGTACGCTGACTTGGTAGAATGCATCATCATTGCAAGAGACAGAAATGTTGAAGTTTCATTGCAGCAGATTTTCGTGGGGATGACAATGGCGCCCACAAAATATATTGTGAGGTTATAACTGAGTGCTTTTTGTGCGTTATTTAAATGACATGTTTTATGCATTCCCCCCTCTCCACGAATGAGATACTATGTTTATCTAATGACAGAAAACCAGAATGTCCATATACTGATGTAGCGAATTACATACAGTTTCTCTCAACAGCCAATCTATGACAAGTTGAACAAGAACGGTGAATGAATACACACCTTTCTAACTCCTGTTTTGACCTCAAAGCACTCTGTCAAATAGCTATTGCAAACTATTTGACACTGAAAGCCATTTAACTCAAGTAATAGGACCAAATAATAACAAACATGATGGATTTGGGATCTAGTTAGTTAGTCATCAGATCATCCTCATTACACAAGGAAACAAGTTTATAAGTGCTCCGAACTCATCTTCAGTATATCTATCAGTAAGCAGTGACTAACAATTCCAGTCCTGCGTTGGTTAATAAAACATTGTCTAATCCCAGTATAGTGTTCAAATCCTGCAGTCCAAATTCCTGCAGTCGGGACACAGATGTAGAATTCACATTACTGTCTCAATCCCCTGTTCGACCAGTCTCTCTCCTGGCATTCAGAATATCAGTCCTGTCCATTGCTTTACCGCTGTAGTCGTCGGTTGCAAGTCTATCTGTTCGTTCATTTCCCTTGACTGCATGTCCGGACAAAAATATGAAGGCGACATGACTCTCTACAGTACCGAACTCAACTTAGACTCTTGCCACTCTCTATGTACACAATCGGTCCGGGCCTTTCTAAAAATGCAGATATGCATAGCCCTGAGTCTACAGCCGGGTTATTGCTGTGGTCACAGCCACAAGTACCATAGTTATGCTACTTGTGGTCACAGTAAAAGCACCACTCTCTTCCTAACAACTCTTCTGCTACACTGGTATTGGGAGTAACTGTGACAACAAACAAATAAGTTAAATGAAAATAAAACAAATTTTGGTTAAACAGAAAAATAAAACAGGTTTGTTTGAAAAATATTTATTTCCTGCACACAAATTGAGTAGAGTTTGTTGTTAAGTCCACTTTAAATTGTATAACAGATATCACATCTGTGTTTAGATGTAATTAAAACAGTTAGATATGCCATATATAATGTACATGTACTTGGATTGCTATCTGAGTTGTGGAGAGTACCTGTTCTCTCTCTTACTCACTTTACATTTCTAACTTCTTATACAGACTAGGAATAAGTCAAACAGCTCTCTGCCAGTGTCAGCAGGCAGAACAGACACCAGAGCATATCCTGCAAGACTGTCCTCTTCTGTGTGAGCTGAGAAGCAACATGTGGCCACACCCAGTCGACCTGAAAACTAAGCTTTGGGAAACCTGACAGACCTGAAGCTGTCTGCCCAGTTTGTGGTCCACAGTAAATTAAGCGCATGACCAGAGATCGCTGAAGAAGAAGAAGAATTTCTAACTTAATAAACTAATCCTCCCAATGACAGCTTGTGTGTCTGGATCCTCTCTGAACTCTTGATCTCTTTCTATATCAAAGCGAAAAATCTAATCATACTACCATATAGACATCATCACCACTATCATCTACCGTGCCAGCTGATGTTGACTATCATTGACCTCAACAAATTTCTGTCCTGATTACTAACTATCAGTTACAATTTTACCATACTATGAATGTCAAGAGAATTTTGTATCTCTCTGTTCTCTTCTGCCTTTTCTTATGAAATGGGGACAAATTATGATTGTCTCGGGGACTGCCTAGAGTAGTTGATAGTAGCTCGGCCTGCTAGCTGTGAGACGCCTCATAGCTCGGGTTCGAACCTACTGTCCGGCATTTGTTCGAGTCCCCTGGTCTTACTCAGGACGATAACGTGAGTACCTCTGAAGTCGGAGAAAATCTGCCTGTATGGCGAGGGAATACTAATTACGAGTACATTGAGCACACGGCTGCCAGTGTAAAGTAATTTACAATGTGCACGCTGCTGCCATTGTAAGAAATTGGAAAAACGGATTTTCACGCAAAAATCAGTTTCAGAGATGAAACTCGTCTGAGTTGAAAGCGGACGAAAGAAAAAAAGAAAAAAAAAAAATGATTGTCTCTTTCTGATGTTGATAATATGCATTCCCTGTATGTTTACCAACTTCAGCACATCAACAATAGACTTTTTAGCAGTTCATGTCTTGTTATTCTTGCGCTCGTCCGCTATTAATTCATGTGTAGTCAGGGCTCTGGTATGGTGCTTCTGACTGACTTTTGTGTGAATGTCTGCTTTTCTTTTTATCAGTGTCCTCTGCCATACTGGGATGTCATCACTGATTTCAGAGGTAACATTTCATGTGATTCCTATTCCTTCTTTACTTCATTTACATAAACAATTACAGACATTTCTGTAAATATGGACAGAACAATTGTAGGACAACTTACATACAAGATATTTAGTTATGTAATCATAGATGCAACCAGTGGCGGCTCGTGCTAATTTTTGTTGGTGGGGCCAGATAATTTTTTTTGGAAAAATCATGGTTTTGGATTAGGTTATATTTTAATTTATAAAGTAATAAGCACACATTACACTTTATTTTTGGTGGGACCCGGCCCCAATGGCCCTTAATGACGAACTGCCACTGGATGCAATAATTACATAATGTCTTATTACATTTAAGATAAATATTTCTGTAGGCAGAACAAAATTTGTGGGGGTCTCTGTGGCAAAGTGCCCAAGACGCTTCTCTTGTGTTCTGAAGGTAGTGTGTTCGAATTTGGACTACCTCAATCATTTTACAGGTGTATTTTCTGGAGATCACTAGGATTGTTGCTAAAGCTATGAGTTCATGCTTTGAGCAATACTCTCAGCAGGTTGTGTGTGATTTCTGCAGAGAGGAACTGAGCCATATGGGGAAAACATGGTGCAATCAAATCAATCCATCTTTAGACCCTTTTTTTTAGACTGAGCAATTGTACAGCAACCTACCTTCTCTCGCGATCACCGCCCAGACTGATGTACCAGACCTCCCCATAAATTCTATTCATGTGGAAATCTGATTCATGCAGCCTTAGCATTGGTGTGTTTTACGTTACATCTTCAGCCCTATTTGGAGCTCTGGTGCTTACCCTTCGGCGATGTGTCCGGTTTCAGCCAGCATTTACTCGGTTCGCTCTCCGTTCTGTAGCCATCTGGTATTTTTTACGGTGTGGGATAGCTAGCCCTACACCCAACCTCCTTAGTCGCCTCTTACGACATGCGTGGCAGGTAACAGTGGTTCTATTCTAAACACCCCAATTTGGGCCCCGGTAACCGCTAGGGTGAACCTACATTCAAGATCACAGATTGATATTTTATGACATCACAACACAACAATTATAGCAAGATGAGTATGAGTAGGCTCATCAATCAACAGCAAAATGGTACAGTTTGTCACTGGATGCTGCTGGAGATATTGCAAAGGAGATTTAAGCACCTATGAACATGTCCAGAGTGCAATGAGAATATTCCAAACTCAAACAGCAACTATTGCAAATCTAATGTTCAATATTAAATAATATTAAAATAATTCCCTGATCATACCAATGTTTGTTTAACATTAAATTCAATTCTGACCAGACGCTTATTTGCCTCTCCAACATTTGACAAATACAATAACACAACTTTGAGATAATATAAAGACATCACATTTTTACATTAAATTCCCACATGAAATTTGAGATAAAAGTTAAGTTTTATGTTATGGAATAATCTCCACAACATGCAAACTAGCCTTCCATCATCGTCATGCTCATCAGTAGAAGACTAAGATGGCTAGAGCATGTGAGAAGAATGGACAATAGCCGAATACCAAAACAAGTGTGGTTCTATGAAATTTCAGAAGGGAAAAGGTACCAAGGCAGATCACTGCTGAGATATAAGGATGTCTGCAAGGCCTCATTGAAGAACTTTTCTATCAGTCTCAACAAATGGGACAAACTAACTGATGACCGAGTTTTGTGGAAAACAATATCACACAAAGGTGCAAAATCTTTTGAAAAGAGACTTGAGGATGAGCACAAAGGCAAGAGAGACAAGCGCACACTCAGTAGTCACAGTAAAACACTTGCCAACTGACCATCTGTAAAGATGAAAAAGGCCATATAATCTCCACAAAAGTGTTTCAAAAGAAGAAAATGTTATCAGTAAAACAGTGTTTGCATAACAACATGTCTTAACTCCTTCACCCTTCTGAGCTGAAATACTGACCAGCAGTATTTTTTAAGCGGACGTAAAGCCAGTATATTGGCTAATTCGGTATACATTGCAAAATAAATGCATCCGGTGGTCAAACAAATTAAGGTGGAAAGGGTTAAGATAGATTACATAAAGAAAATATTACATGTATAGATCTTGAAAATTTAGAATACACTGAGGACATACAATATGCTGTTCTTTTATGCAATATTTAATCAACTAAGCACCAACAGAGACCAGTGAAAGCTTTATATACTTTGACGATTTTATTGTCACCGCCATCTAAAGGATATTAAATATCAACAACATTTAAAGGCCCCAACATCTAAAGGCCACAACATCTAAAGTATATTAAAGACCACCAACGTTTACAGGATATTAAAGGCCACCAACATTTAAAGGACATTGATTGCAACCAGCATTGAAAGTGCATTAAATGTCACAACCTCTAAAGTAAATTAAATTTCACCAACATTTAAAGTAAATTAAATTCCACCAACATCTACAGGTTATAAAAGTCCACCAAAATTTAAAGGCCACCAAAATCTAAAGAACATTAAATGCAGCCAACATTTAAAGTGCATTAAATACTACCATATCTAAAGGGCATTTATTGCCCTAAGCATCCACAGGATATTTAACTTTCGTAGATAGCATTTCTCATCCAATTGCTTCAAAATTGTTTGAGGAATTTCTGTAAACTTTTTTTCCATTGCACACTTAAAGATAGAATGCTTTTTTAAAAGAAATTAATAAATTGTATCAAAAGGATACATGGATGTCAAATAACGGTAATTTTAAGTAATTTATTCAATGAAATCAACATCAGTGATATTAACAGCAGTTTAAAGGATACCATCTTGCATCAGTGTTATGCCGGTAATGTTTACAGCCGGTAGAATAAAAGCAACAGAAGATCACTCGTTCAGACTGATTCATATAGATAAGTAGGTATAGCTGTTTATTGAGAAACCAAATCTGAGGAAAGAACATTACAAAATTTATCAGCATATTTGACTTGTTACTGGTTAGCAGTTTTTCAAGGCAGACTCATAGGTGTTATATGCATAAATAAAATGGACATGAGTCAACTTAAACGGCCTTCTCTATGACCAATCAGATCCGGCACCATGTTACAGTATAACTCGGTAGATGGGGTACTATAAAAGGGTTTTTATCTTTGTAAAATATTACCAGTAGTAAATGTTGTTCATCTATAGAATATTGGGGGAGCCTACAGAAACCCACTAGAGGAGCAGGTTCCTTAGGGATTGAGTAACTGTACCAGAGCAGCCCAAATTTACAATGTCTCTTGTGTTGCAATATGCTAGGAACCCAACACTGCACACTAAGATGGACAATAACCTGAGCTTCAGAATTCGAACTCCAGCTTTTACTTGGTAGGTTGTGTTTAAAAAGACTCCAATCCAAATTTACAATGGATATAGGACAGTTGAGAGACAACAATGTGTAGAACATAAGATTTTTTTTGGGGTAGGTAAGAATCTGAGCATGCATTTCAACTCTATATATTTGGAGAGCCTAGTTAGATCTAACTCTATATTTGGAGAGCTTAGTTAGAGCTAACTCCATATTTAGAGAACTGCATATTTGAAAATCACACACAAAAATTCTAGACTTCTATATAATTACCAAGTCATGGAATTTTTTGGAATTTTGTAAAACTGTTTTTATTTTTTTAATTAAAAACTAAAAATTAATTTGTAAAAATTGGGCCCTAACAGGAAGTGCCACAATGAGTGGACCTAGCTAGTATGGTTGAATGTGTAAACTCTGCATACAATTTTAAAAAAAATTAAACAAATTTCTTTGTTTAATTTTTAATAAAAAAAATTTTTATTTCACTTTTTTTTTTTTTTTTTTGGTTGGAAATTTGTATTGACAGCTCTATTTCTAAAAGAATAACAAAAACTGTGGTGATCCGTTAAGAATGACAACAGAGTTAAACTTACATGTTTTCTTTGTTTGCATGAATCTTTTGTACCTGTTCAAAATAAACACACACAAAATATGTAAATATTATAAAGACAAAGAGAACGAAAAAGGTAGCTAACTGAACACACTGTAGTATTCAAATATATGAGATATACTTACTAATATTTCAATACAACAGTGTTTCTCAAAGTGGAGTGAAAGCCACATAGGGGGACAATTTTAATATTTTGTGGGCAATTAGAGGACATTATTACCGATGCAGTAAGAGAATAAATCACTATTGTAGATGATAAAGTATTGATAGTGCAATCCTAACTTTCTGAAAACAATATCGCTGTGTGTTGTCGGGATCGCTAGGGAACAAAGAATAGTAACACTGCGACCTACAAGCCATGTCGTAAGAAGCGACTGAGGTAGGGGCCTAGGAAAGCTACCCTAGTAAATAAAAGGTGTCGCAGAAATCAGATGTGCTGACCTATTTGTAGGCGCATAACTGGCACAACGTACAATTGCTTTTAGGCTTAGATTACATACTAATCACAAAAAGAGTGGTTAACAAGTGGTCGATATGGAGCGTTCAAAGAAGAAAACAATATTGGCAACAATAGCACAACAGATAACATAAATAATTGGCGTAGTATTGAAAAATTTGTTAATTTGAAATTAAAAAGAAAATTATGAGCCTAATGAAACATCAAAACAGTTGCAAAAACAGCTTTTGGGATAAAATTGTATCATTTATGGCAGAAAATTAAATAAATATAACAACTGTGCAGACTGTTGTAATATGATCAAAGTCAGTTTCATTAATTGTGTTTCTATTATAAAGAATTATCACTATAAGCGAAGACTGCAGTAAAAAACTCTGGCGCAATGGCGAAACATGTAAAGACAAAGTACTGTAGTTTTACAAAATACAAAAACAATACACAGCAACGTTTTGACCAAAAGGTCTTTATCAAGCAAAGGATATAACAGAAGTAAAGAAATTCACTTCTTACACGGCACACAACATATAGAATCGGACAATAAATTCCTAACGGCCCTAAAATGAAAATCTGTGACTAAAAACAAATAATGAAATAAATGAAAAAAAACTAGAAGTGAAAAAAAGAAGATAAACAATACAAATAAAATAAATATATGGGGGACTGCTTAGAGTAGTTGATAGTAGCTCGGCCTGCTAGCTGTGAGACGCCTCATAGCTCGGGTTCGAACCTACTGTCCGGCATTTGTTCGAGTCCCTGGTCTTACTCAGGACGATAACGTGAGTACCTCTGAAGTCGGAGAAAATCTGCCTGTATGGCGAGGGAATACTAATTACCAGTACATTGAGCACACGGCTGCCAGTGTAAAGTAATTTACAATGTTCACGCTGCTGCCATTGTAAGAAATTGGAAAAACGGATTTTCACGCAAAAATCAGTTTCAGAGATGAAACCGTCTGAGTTGAAAGCGGACGAAAAAAAAAAAAAATATATATTTAACTCTTTCCACGCCCATTTATTTCCTCAATTTTTAAGCAGTTAATTCAAGGGAAGTAAAATAATAAAACAATTTTAAATTACGATCCCAACTACTCGTCAATAAATAAACATATATAAATTATTATATACTAAATTGAAGAAAACTGGACAACCCAATAGAATAACAAGGTTAAATAGTACTATAAGTAAAATAGAAGTAAAACTAGAAAGACTTCTTATAAGGGAAGCAACTCTATGGCGCAGTGTGCGGCTTAAAGCGTGAAACGGACTTCCGCCGTGGCGCAGTGTGCGGCTTAAAGCGTGGAAAGAGTTAATATACACACATATAAATTATGGGGCATGAGAACAGACAGTATTAACAAGTTTTATTATAAAAAAACAAGTATAATGCCATTGTAAAGTGGACAACATTTCAATTGCCAGTCTTACCTGTTATAGAGGATGCTGATGACAACGATTAGAATTACACAGCAAACAAATATGAAGATGGCAATTGCAACCAGCACCCACCACAGATTCCTCCACTTGATGCGAGACTCGGAGGAAGGTTTTGGAAAACATTTCTGGAAATTATATATATATATAAAATCTGAGTTAATGATGAATGCTGCAGTATCTCATCGATACGAGAGATTGTGGAAGACAGAGGAGAAGATGTTGGATGGTCTGACATCATGGTTCGACACAAGATCAATGTCAGAACTGATTACAAGCACCAAGCAGAGAGAGTTGTGGAGAGACATGATCGCCTACACTGGAAAGCATGGCACTTGATTAATTGATTGCAGTATCTCATGTATTATGTTATATTTTTCAGTTCGATTCTTGGTTAAACAACTTTCTTTTGTAGTTTAGTCATTGATATGTACATATCGAGGGTCTCTGTGGCTTAGTGGTTAAATCATTTGCTTTGTGTTCAAAGGTAGTGGGTTTGAATCCTTTTTCTTCTTCTTTGAAGGCTCCATATAGACCACTTGTTAACCACTCTTCGCCATTTGTGTGTGATCTGAGCCTAAGAGCAATTGTTATCAGTTATCAGTTATATGAGAACTATCATCATAGCACTCCGGACATGTCCATAGGTGCTCCGATCTCCGCAAATCCATCAGCGTCCAGCGACCCAACACGCCAGTTCAATGTTGATTAATCAATCTCTTTGCGTATTTAGTATGTCGTTCTTTTCGAGCTGCACCAATATTGACACCCATCTCTTTCAATCTGGTCAGCGAGTGGGATTCACAGCCCTGAAACTCCTCTGTTTGGAAAAACTCAATGCGTGAAGAATGTCATTTCGATCCATGGCAGCCCCCTCTGATATTGTAGCCAAGCCAGCCAATCTATCAGTTCGTTCATTACCCCTAACTCCTGCGTGCCCAGGGACAAAAATGAAGGTGATTTCTCTGATCATTGTCTGTACCAGTACCTCCACCCAGTTGCGTCTCACCATTCCTGATTCGACTTTACGAATCATGCTCATAGTCACTGAGTATGAAGAGCAATTGTACGCTGCGCAAGTTATGCGCCTACAAGTAGGCCAGCACATCCGATTTCTGCAAAGCTTTTTTATTTACTAGGTAGCTTCCCTAGGCCCCTACCTCAGTCGCCTCTTACAGCATGCCTAGTAGGTTGCATTGTTACTATTCTTTGCTCCCTCGTGAGCCCCAGCAACACATAGGGGGTTTGAATCCAGGCTGCACCTTTATTTTAACAAGTGCATTTTTCCAGAGACTTCTAGGATTGTTGCAGGAGCTACATATTTTGTGCTTTATGCAATACTATCAGCAGGTGGCATGCCATCACTGCGGAGAAGGACCGAGCCATATGGAGAAACCCTGTACAATGAAATCAATCGTTTGCCTTTCTATGCATAAAAAGAAAACCTAGCGGTTGGTAAAATATGCTCAATTACATAGGATAGTTAGTTTAATGTAACTGACATAAGTGGGCGTGGCTATATTTTTAATCAAGGTTATATTTAATGAATAGCTAACCTCTGAAGTCGGAGTAAGGCTTGCCTGAATGGCTAGGAACACTAGTGATAAGGAAAGTAAACCTTCATGCAAAACTCAGTCAGAGGTATCATACTAAAAGTTCTAACCGTGCCTGAATTCATAGCAGGCGAAAGGGAAAAAAAATGTTTACAAGAGAAATATAACCAAATTTTTCTAGTAACAGTAATACGTGTTTGACTTTTTTAGTGTTTGATGTAACAAAATATAGCCTTGAATTCAGCTTTATCTTTTAAAAGCAATTGATGCCATGCAAAATTACACCTGCATGACAATAAAATGTTTGTATCTTTATTGTTGTCTGTTTTCATTCTCTCTTGGAAGATTATTCACTAAGTCAAACTTGTAAAGGAGTACAAGAATAGTTGTAAATATCTGTAGGACAGAGAGAGCAAATGTGTCAAACAGTACCTCTTGGGTATAGTTAACGTCGGAACATTGAGATGGTTGTTGTATTGGAGGAGGTAGAGCAAGTGCTTTCCCAGTGTTTGAAGAAGTTTATATGGAGAACTGAACTGAAGAATAGCTGTGGTAGATCATGGCTGAATAAGAGAGCTTCAGTATAACAATGGTTAGTGCACTTGTTTCCTAGATGGGTGGTTCCAGGTTTTTGATCCTCATTTAGAGTGGGATATTTTCTGTACTCTCAGGTTGACCCAGCCTTGCTTCGGTGCCACAGAACAATTTGTAAGTAAAGACAGCAAATGTGATATTGACCAGTTCACTGTGCACTGTTAGTTAAAGAAATATAAGTGCTGTATAACACTGAAATATAACACTGTTTTTTCTAATATAGCACATGGTATGAAAACAGGTCCTTTATTGACTTATTTTATGGCTGCATAAAGCAAATGTTAGAGGTTACTTTGTTGGATTCAAACATCAAATGATGAGGTACTCAAACTATGACATGGTTGACTGCCAAGTTAAAAGTTTTTAAAAAAAAGGGTCTAAAGCTGAAGGATTGACTTCATTGTACGAGGTTTGACCCCATATGGCCACGTCTCTGTTGGCAGAAATGGTACACCATCTGCAGAGAGTTTTCACAAGCACAAACTCCATAGCTTCAGCAACAGTCTTACAGATCTCATGAACAAATTTCACATGTGACTCGGTCTTGAATCAAACCCAAAACCTTCAGAATGACAGGCTAATGTCTTAACCACTTTGTCATAGAGACCTTCTACCTCAAAGTTTAATCGCTAATCAACATTATGAGTTAGGATGAAATTCAGAATTACAACTGGCATGGTATGAACATGTGCTGATTGTAGTTCCCTTGACAAGTTGAAATGGATTGAGTAAATTTTGCAGAATGCAGATGCTGAATCTAAATCAGTTTCCAGTATTCAATTTTTTTCCGCCAGAGTGGTGCCGGGGCCTGCATGGGAAGCAAAGAATGGTACCACTGTGACCTATGAGGCATGTCATAGGCTACTGAGGTAGGGGCCTAGGGAATCTACCCTAGTAAACAAAAAGCATCACAGAAATCGGATGTGCTGGCCTACGTGTAGGTGCATAACTGACACAGTATGCAATCGCCTTTAGGCTAAGATCGCACAGAGTGGTTAACATATGGAGCATTGGAAAAAGAAGAAGTATTATATTTTTAAAAAAAATTCTTACCCCTTCACTTATAACTTTATAGTCTGTTCTGCTCAAAACCTTCTTGTATGGACTTTCAATCAATAGATCTATCACTTGCCGTATGTTTAGGATATAATTTGTGTTGGAATCAATGGCAAAGAAACAAACATCAGTTCTAGTGAAGAGGTCATGGTAGTAACAAGTTATTACCAACCTAGCTAAGTTTAACCAATCACAAGTGTTCTAGTCTTTCAAACACAGAGAGAGAGAGAGAGAGAGAGAGAGAGAGAAAAATAGAGAATAGAGAGACATATTTAGGATAAGTTGAAAACAAGATAATTTGTGCCAGAATCAATAAATGACAAATAACTTTCACTGTTTATCAAGGTATCTTTATCTATCTATCTATTCTTTAGTCCTGTTTTGCCTTTCAGCGTCAGGTCAAAAAGGAGACACCTGGAGCGAGCCTCTCTATGTGCCTTGTCTTTCTTTCTTTTCTCCAGTCCTGATTTGCCTTACAGCTTCAGGGTAAGAAGAGATTTCTAGAACGGGCTTTTGTGTGCGCTTCATAAACAGTGTCTTTAGTCGTCTCTGTTATCTCTGAGGTCCACCTTTTGCATGGCCGGCCTTTTGCTTTGTATCCACTGTATCGCAGCAAAATTGCTCTTTGGGGCGTACTGTCTGTTGGTAATCTGCTTATGTGACCGAACCATTTAATTTGTTGTTTCTTGATGAAGTTCAGTACTGATGTTTTACCCACTTTTTCCTGATGTCTTCATTTCTAAATCGGTCTCTTCTTGTTACTCCCAGCATTCAACATTCTGTCGTGACTAGTTCATCTTTATGTATTATATCACTGTATTTAAATTTAATCATGATTGTCTGTAAGATAATAATCTTTTCAGTAGATGACCAATCCTCCAATGTAATTATGAGGATGGTAAAAATGCTAAGAAGTTTTATTTTAATGAATTTTATCCGAGCAGTTGCTTTCCAGTCTACTCTTATCGAGTTTACACTATCAAGTGTTCTTTTAGGTGCTCATCTTGAATGTATATTTCATAGTTCGTCTCCGATAGAATTCGAAACTTGATCTCATCTACACCAAGATCAGGTTCACTGGACAAAATGCCAGGTCGCCTCTGCAAGAAACTGATAGGTACCTTCGAGCAATAGGCGAGCCCTCAACATCCACGTCACATAGACCAACCCACCAAGATGCATTTTAATTTGATGAATCCTAGTAATTGTTTTTACTTTGTTTATTCCTTTTTTTTCAATTTAGCTAATCAATCAAGACTGTAAAATTTGCATGAACTCAAAACTTTCGATATCTATATCCTTTTTGTGTCCTAGTTGACACATCAGACTTCCACAAGAGATTTTTAACTGTTGCTGAACTGCTGCTTTTCTACCAGTCATTTCCAACTTCAAGCCACACTCTTTCAATTCTCTTTCTAACGTTCTTCTTCATGTTTAATTTGTCTGCCCAGGCTTTCTTTTCCCATCTGCTGTCCATCTGAGACCTGTCATCGCCAATGTCTATACTGACATACATGTGCAATCCATCTATATCTTCATTTAAAAAAATAACGGTCTTCACTGGTCCCAAATAGTATTATTGATATCAAGGAATACTGCAGTAAAACTATGCAGCAATGACAAAACACGTAAAAACAAAGTACTGTAGTTTTACAAAAGACAAAAACAATACACAGCAACGTTTCGACCAAAATGCCTTTATCAAGCCAAGAATACAAAAGAAGCAAAGAAATTCACTTCTTACACAGCACACAACATATAGAATCATACAATAAGTTCCCAATGGCTGTAAAATGAAAATGGTCTCAATGCACAATTTGTTGGATTTTAAATCCTCATATTTTGGTATCCTAACAGACTTACTTGTGAACATCAATAGATTTTTCTGTCATGTGATCTGATACTTGTAGGAAGACAAAATTGAATTTAGTAGAAACTTTATCCAGTTGTCTGCAAACAATACAAAAATGGTTGCTAGATAGGACAAACATATTTGTTACAAATATATAGTTAATATTATCCAATTGTGCTTGACTCGTGGAGTTAGATGCGACTTGGATTATCTATATTATACATATAGTCTGCATCCCATACTTCCGGCTACTCAAAAGATTCCGCTATGGTGAGCTCAAGAAAGAAAATATTCACAAGATGGGCAAAATAAATGTATCAACGAGAACATCAAGAACTCACTAAAAGCGTTTGGCATAACTCACAACACATGGGAAGCCACAGCTCATAACTGTTCCGTGTAGCCCTCGACTTCTCATAGATGAGCTGTGACATGCACTACAAACAGAACTGCTGTAACATAAACACAAAGACAAACCAGAAAGGATCTTGCATTAAACCCTCACAACGGGTGCAACCAAAATTCTATGCCCACAATGCCCAAGAACATTCCGAGCCCAAAGTGGCCATGTCAGTCACCTATAAGTATATAAATTCTAACTCTAGCACATACAATTAAATAAAATGAGTGGTGATTATCAGCCATCATGGACAAACAGCAACAAAATGAGAGTAACTCAGTGGTTAGTACACTTGTTTTCTAGATGACTGGTCTCAGTTCGACATCCAGTTAGAGTTTGATTTTGTGCCGCAAACGGTTCTCAGATCGACACAATCTCAATTGGATAACAAAGAAACAGTAGAATATAAAGATGGCTGGCATTATGTTGACCACATGCTCCATCGCATGCCGCTGATTTAAAAGAAAAAATTATTAGAAAATAATTTCTCAATATATTACATCACTTGAAAAAAAGGCAAGTTCTTTATTTACATATATGGCATCACTGGAACCCACAGGGAAAGCGAAATAGAGGGATGCATAGAAATACACATAGAAGAGATTTGGAGGCAGAGATAAATGATATACGGAACAGCTGGAACTTGCAAGAGATAACTTAGATAACAAGACTTGGCATGATCTAGTTGAGGGCTTACGCCCCAACTGAAGTTTAGAAAAGGCACAAGTCAAGAGAGACAGAGAAAGAGAGAGAGAGAGAGAGAAATCTTGCTAAGGATTTAGGTCATGTGTACATAAGATCACGTAAGAAAACTGAACATTAAAATCACAAATTGTAACATAAGTTGGGATATTTTGTTCTTGATAATTCAAGAGCTTAAAAAAACCATGTAATAAACTTTTGCTGACGTTAACTGAAGCATTTCTGCCTTCTGCATCCAATATGAGATATCAACTGAAATAATTAAAAATAATGTAGTGGTCAGTCTAGGGCTGTCAACATCTCCATAAAGTTGGTCCTAAAATGATACTGGTGAAAACATGGAAGCTTTTTTTTAAACCATTATATGTTGGGCACCTTCATAGCAGATAACAATTAGCTGTAATTTTATCATCACAAAAATTGTAAAAGTTTTCATCTTAAACTTGTTGAATATGTGATATCTAGGTCCCAGTGCTTTGTGATTTATCTATACTGAGACTAATAGGTACATATAATAAACTTACTGTTACTGTATTGAATGCCCTCTATAAATTTTAGTAAAATCAGTGTTACAGGCGCTTCTTCTTCTTCCAACGTTTTCAGACATCGACTTGTTTACTTTTAAGGTAGATAGTGGTCTTCTTCTTCTTCTTTGCGTTCGTTCTTTACGACCAATTTTAATCCTCTTTGTGATATGTTTGATCTTTGCCAAGAACGTGTATATGTTGCACATTGGTTTGGTAGGCCCCTAAATGGATAGACTTCTATACGCTTAGGACATGTGCATCCGATTTCAGCCAAACCTCCTTATTCGCTTCTTACAACATGCGTGGCAGGTAACAGTGGTTCTATTCTTTACACCCCAAATTTGGGCCCGGTAACCACTCGGGCGGGTAGTTAATGGTCAACATGAGTCCATGTACATCTCCATATAGCATGTTTTGGACTGAAATGGGGGTTGGCCATGTGTTTTTTTCTCTGTTCATTGTATGTCTCTGTCATCTTGCTGGTGCCACATGTGCATATGTCAGAAGGGTCTACTTTGTACTTGTTATACAGATAGTACGTCGGCCTATTGCGCCCTGTTTTTAAATGAAAAATGACAACTTGTCCTTCTCTACTTGATGGTATGAATCATGAGCTCTCACCCATTACATGCACTTAATGATTCCACAATGATCTAAGATAAAACATAAGCTCTGAGAATTTCAATAAAGAACACTAAGTTGAACTCACTTGATAATTGTGTTAGCATACAAAGAACCCTTCACTGAACTGAGATCAAGAACGATCTTGACAGCCTCACCTTTTTGAGAAACATAAATCTGTTGAAAAAACATAAAGTGTCACAGTTTAATTAAACAGGAGTGCTCAACTCTGTACACAGTTATTTCTCTCAGTTCTACACACTTAATTCAATGGAGGTTAAAAAAAAAGCAATTTTTTCTTATTTCTAAATTATAACTACTCATCAATAAATAAATATATATATATATCTTATTATATACTAATTTGAAGAAAACTGGACAATCTATTAGAATAATAAAGTTAAAAAGTAGTAGAACTAAAATAGAAGAAATAAAACTAGACAAATTTGTATAAGGGAAGCAACTCAAATGGTGCAGTGTATGGCGAATGGCGTTCAACGGAATATGCTGAAGCGCAGTGTGCGGCAATTGGAGTGGAAAGAGTTTTAAAAATTGGAACGTAAAATCAGTTATTTGTTATCCTGTAAGACCATAATTGCAAAATAAAATAAGTGTGCAGAAATATGTCCTGGGAGAGGGGATGGGGGCAAATAAATTATGAGAAATTACAGTATTTATAGAAAATTTGATTTCAAAGAGCAATGTTACTTCGATACAATGGATAGAAAGCAAAAGGCAGTCCACGCAAAAGTTGGACCTCAGAGATAACAGGTGGTGAAAAACACTGTTTATGAAGTGCACAAAAAAACTCTAAACATGATCTTCATAATGGTGTTCTCAAACTATGTTAACATTCTCTAAGCATGATCTTGATGTTCTCAAACTATGTTAACATTCTCTAGACATGATCTTGATGTTCTCAAACTATATTAACATTCTCTAGACATGATCTTGATGTTTTCAAACTATGTTAACATTCTCTAGACATGATCTTGATGTTTTCAAACTATGTTAACATTCTCTAAACATGATCTTGATGTTCTCAAACTAAGTTAACATTCTCTAAACATGATCTTGATGTTCTCAAACAAATTTTACAAACTCTTGATTGGACCACGATGTATAAATGGAAAGTTTTGCTGTAGATTACAAACTGGAAATTTGATCAGAATACGCTGATACTAACTTAGCATTAATTATACATAAACAAGGCTTGACACAGTGTGCGACAGTTGGGTTATTTGAATAGATAATCTTGCCGCATTCTGTAACAGTTAGTATGAAATGTATTAACAATTTACTTGAGATCTTTAGCTTAATATTGGATAAATATTTTTGAATGTATTATTTTAAAAAACTGTCTTTACTGCATGTAATACCGCTTTTTAAGAAGGTGTAGTACAGGAGAGACATAAGCCTGTGGAATTTAATGGCCGCATGGTTAGTGTAGTCTGTTCTGGTTAGGATTTTTTCTTTATGCTCGACAGAAAAGAATTCTCTAGCCTTATCTGGGATTGAACCCGAGTCTCCCGAATGGGAGCCCGCACTCTAATTCCTTTGGCTAGACGCTTCACTTAAAATAATTTTTAAAAGTATAATGATACAAAATATAGTTATACCTTCAGTGTGACTCACCGTGACTTCTTGACTATCTGTAAGTGAAGTGTTCTTTTTGTCTGCTGCAATAATTTTCAGCACAAAGCGACCACCAGCATATAATTGATATGAGGGAAGTGATGCATATATTGCACCCTGGTCATCTTTCACATCAAAAGCTCCATAGAATGGGGAAGGAGGATTATCCCCTAGAGGGTAGAACGCAGACGTCTCGATACGGTACAATATGTCATTGTTTTCATCGCTGTCTATATCTTGGGCATTAAGTAGCAAGATTGGACCTGTTCCAGGTTGTGTTTGCACAACTGTGTAAAATAAGTTAATAAAAAATTAGGCATTGTTTTCATTGCTCTCGACATCTTGAGTATTATGTAACAAGATTAGACTTGTCCCACACTATACCTACAATAGTTAATGGGAGGAGCATCTGGCCGAATGGATTAGAGCGCAGTCTCCTATTTGTGAGATCCGGGTTAAATCCCGGGAGGCCAAGGAGTTTTTTTCTGTCGGGGCATAAGGAAAAATCATAACCAGAACAGAAATAGCTGATAAAATTATGTCACCCTCTGGATGACCTCTACATCCCAGGGTAGAACAGCGACAGCTGGTAGGATCATATGTAATTCTCTCTCGGAGATATCTACACAACACGGTAGAAGAAACTGATAAAACTGTCCACTGGGGATGACCTCTACATCCTAGGGTAGAATAGTGAAAACTAATAGGATTGTCTGCTGTTCTCTCTAGATGCTCTATAGTATTAGATTATTTTATTCCACCAGTGTGTTGCAGGGGCTCGCAAGTGGAGCAAAGAATAGTAACACTGCAACCTACAAGGTATGCCATAAGAGGTGATTGAGGTAGGGGCCTAGGGAAGCTACCCTAGTAAATTAAAGTGTAACAGAAATCAGATGTGCTGGCCTACCTTTAGGCGCACAACCGCTCTTAGACTCAGATCACATACAGATCACAAAGAGTGGTCGCCCGAGTGGTTACCGGGCCCAAATTTGGGGTGTAAAGAATAGAACCACTGTTACCTGCCACGCATGTCGTAAGAGGCGACTAAGGAGGTTTGGCTGAAATCGGATGCATGTGTCCTAAATGTGTAGAAGTCTATGCGTTTAGGGGCCTACTAAACCAATGTGCAACGTATACACGTTCTTGGCAAAGATCAAACATATCACAAAGAATGATTAAAATTGGTCGTAAAGAACTAACGCAAAGAAAAAAAGAAGACAAAGAGTGGTGTAACAAGTGGTTGATATGCAACATTCAAAGAAGAAGAGTATTTTATTCAACTAATACACATCTTACCTGCATTTTCAGTCGGAGATGGGAATCTTGGTCCATTATCATTAAGATCCAAGACTTTAATATGGATGTAAGCAACATTATCCAAATATGGCATGAACTGATTTGGGTCAAAGGATCTCTTCCCACGAGAACTAGAAGGTATTACAGACAAAGCCTGCACACACATAATATACTCATTTTTTAGCTCATAGTCAATATTTCTGAAAGTGACTAGCTGACCGTTTGATTCCAACCGCAGAATAGAATAGGCATTGTTCGTAGAACCTGAAAAAAAGATTCAAATAGTCAAGAGAATGTGAAAACAGGTTGATAACATCTGATAATTTCTGATTATCTAAAAAGTAATTCTAATACTTGTTGGTTGCATGTCTTTGAGGCTGCAGAATTTCTTAATATGTAAATATGTTATCAATTTAAAGACTTAACTTCTTGCATAAGGGACATTCAATGCCAAACGGGACACATCCAATAGTGTCTCTTGCATAAGGGACATTCAATGCTAAATGGGACACATCCAATAGTGTCTCTTGCATAAGGGACATTCAATGTCAAATGGGACACATCCAATAGTGTCTCTTGCATAAGGGACATTCAATGTCAAATGGGACACATCCAATAGTGTCTCTTGCATAAGGGACATTCAATGCTAAATGGGACACATCCAATAGTGTCTCTTGCATAAGGGACATTCAATGTCAAATGGGACACATCCAATAGTGTCTCTTGCATAAGGGACATTCAATGCCAAATGGGACACATTTGAGATTGGGGAAACAGTGGGTCGGTGTAAGGATAAAACAGTTGAAATTCATTTATGTCATTAATTTGAGAGATTAATTGATGTCATTAATTTGAGAGATTCATTTATGTCCTTAATTTGAGAGAATCATTTTCATATATCTAAAGTGAATATACCTAATTTATCCCCCAAAAAACCGGAGCAGCGAAAGCATAGTAGTTAGTGCCTTGCTTTGTAGATTCATGGTATCATGACAACATTTTCCAGTTAGAGTGAGATTTTTTGGACTGAAATGACTCTCACACTGGTTGACACAGTCTCAATTCGATACCTGAAAAATCTGGGAAGTAACGGCGGCTGGTATGCATTGACATAATTCTCCCCCAGCATGTGCCATTGGTTAATGTAGAATACAGGCCTAACATAGTTTTCTTCCATTATATCACATAGGTTACCACAGGCTCTTTACTTATACTTTTTACCCCTAAAAGGAAATAAAATATTTGCTGTTTTCATCAATTCTTCTTCTTCTTGTGTTCACCCGCGTAGTTAGGGTGCCTGGTATGACTCTCTGACTGATTTTTGCATGAAGGCTTGCTTTCCTTTTTATCAGTGTGCCGTCTCCGACTTCAGAAGTGTTTTTATCAATGAAATATAAAGTGAATCTCAAATGTCCTGGAAATAGAGATACATTTTAAAGCGTTTTACTATGATAAGTGAAAAACCAGATTAACAATATTAACTCTTTCCACGCTTTAAGCCGCACACTGCGCCATGGCGGAAGTCCGTTGCACGCTTTAAGCAGCACACTGCGCCATAGAGTTGCTTCCCTTATAAGAAGTCTTTCAAGTTTTACTTCTTCTGTTTTACTTATAGTACTTTTTAACCTTGTTATTCTGTTAGGTTGTCCAGTTTACTTCAATTTAGTATATAATAATATATATATGTTTATTTATTGATAAGTAGTTGGGATCGTAATTTTTTTTTTTTTACTTCCTTGAATTAACTGCTTAAAAATTGAGGAAATAAATGGGCGTGGAAAGAGTTAACTCTTTCCACGCTTTAAGCCGCACACTGCGCCATGGCGGAAGTCCGTTGACGCTTTAAGCCGCACACTGCGCCATAGAGTTGCTTCCCTTATAAGAAGTCTTTCTAGTTTTACTTCTACTATTTTACTTATAGTACTTTTTAACCTTGTTATTCTATTGGGTTGTCCAGTTTTCTTCAATTTAGTATATAATATATATATATATGTTTATTTATTGACGAGTAGTTGGGATCGTAATTAAAAAATTTTTTTTTTTTTGCGTCCCTTGAATTAACTGCTTAAAAATTGAGGAAATAAATGGGCGTGGAAAGAGTTAAGGAATTAATTAAATTCAAGATTGGTAAATGTGAACAGACACATCAGACTTTAGAGCACATACTTCAAGAATGCCCCGAATATGATATACTGTGGCAAACTCACTGGCCTAACGAAACAATACTCGACAGAAAATTACACTGACCTCTGTGTGAGCTACAAAAGACGGTGACGTTCATACAAGAGACAACATTGAATATATAGACAATATTTCAAGTGAACGAAAGGAAGGAAGGAATTAATTTGGCAATAATTCCCACAAACCTATGACTCTACTTGGACTTACATTTAATATTATCGTTGTAAAGCTGGTATTTGATTTCTGAATATTCTGGAGAGTCAGGGTCACATGCTGTCAGGTTAGCAGCAACAAAATTAGGTCCCACATTCTCATTTACATACACAGTTAATGGGCGATCAATCTAAGGAGAGAACATAGAATTTTATCCTATTGTTTATAATTTTAAAATATTGTGTATGTTTATTATATTCCGTTTGTACCACTATAGTCACATAGAGTAGCTTATACAATGAGATGATATATAA
This sequence comes from Arion vulgaris, assembly GCA_020796225.1. Lineage (NCBI taxonomy): Eukaryota > Metazoa > Mollusca > Gastropoda > Stylommatophora > Arionidae > Arion > Arion vulgaris. The sequence continues at coordinate 52,316,511 of CM036757.1, read as the reverse complement.
TATAACAGTACATCTCTTGGCAAATAATTGGTTTAAAGATGATGAGGGTCTTGACCATGCTATGTGGTCAAGACATCCAATTATTAACCTATTTGTCTTCTTCTTACCCTTTTCCAATTAAGTCTAAGAGTCTTCTTCTTCTTCGAACGCTCCATAACGACCACTTGTTAAACCACTCTTTGTGATCTGGGACTAAGAGTGATTGTACGTTGTACCAGTTATGCACCTACAAGTAGGCCAGCACATCTAATTTCTGCGAAGCTTTTTATTTACTAGGGTAGCTTTCCTAGCTCCTACCTTATTCGCCTTTTATGACATGCCTTGTAGGTCGCAGTGCTACTATTCTTTGCTCCCCTTGCGAGCCTCTTCAATACATGAGCGAGTCTAAGGCGAAAAGATTGACCTTATTGTGCCAGGTTTTACCCCATATGGCTCGGTCTCTCTCAGCAGAAATTGCATGCCACCTGCTGAGAGTATTTCACAAAGCATGAACTCTGTAGTTTCTGCAACAATCCTAGGGGTCTTTGGTTAAAAAATGCACTCGCGAACAGAACGACATGGTCCAGATTTAAACCCACGACCTTCAGAACAGAAGGCAAAGGCTTAACTACATAGCCACAGAGACTCCTTCCCATTAAGTTTGCAAGTTAAGACTAAGTTTTCAACTTTATTTCTCCTCATATCATGTATACAAAATATCTATATATTGATATTCTACATCTAATTTTTCTAATCAACTTGCTGTATTAAATGTATACAAACAAATTATGGCTTAGATATTTTAAAAAATCCACACAGTTATTTAAAATATCCAAAAACAAATTAAAGCAACTGCTTTTAAAAGCTGGACAAACTTCATAACTACTTAAATACAGGACCAAAATCACACTCTCTTACGCTCTGACAGGTTGAATAATTCTTGGGATTAACAAAGCTGGCATCATTGTCATTTCTATCTGTAAGTTTAAGAATTAGCCTATGTTCAGTTTTAAGATGCTCTGTATCATTTGTATCTGCAGCAAATATCCGCAGCTGAAACAAAAATAGTTGTAATTCAAGTTAAAATACTTTATCATAGGTTTCCATGAAATCAAAAGAGAATAGGAAAACCAGTGATGATATAGTAGAGCGATACTGTGATAGAAATGAATGAGTGAATGGTTCATCATAGGCTTCTTTGTCTCAGGAGACAATAGGTCTTGGTTCACATATTGTACTCTGTGATGGATGGACTTATAGAAACCTATTTTGGAACGATAGTCTTTGTCAGTTACTGTAAGTAAATAAAGTGTCTAGAGTTGATAGAGAAGGTTCCCTCTCTGCTCTCTCTTTTGCCTCGATATGTGATGGCGTTTCTCTTCTCTTCTAATAGTACCATCCTTCCCTGCCACTAGCAATGCTCAACTATCTTTGGCCAAATGCTAGACAATATTTCAGTCTATGCTACATGTTGCTACGTCATGTCTGCTGGTGCTTAAGAAGTTTAGTAATGTGCAACCAAGCCATTTAGTTCCAGTGGTGAGTTGGCCATATAGGATGTTATTCGGTACATCTGAATGGGTACATATGAAATAAAGATATGGTGAAAGTAACAAAAAAGTAAGAAGAATGGAAAGGCATTACCACTGATCTCTAGACTCAAGTATACATAATGAGAATGATTCTGTGTTGGAGTCTTACTCCAACTTCAGAAGTACTTGTAATTTAAGTTCCCAGTAAAGGATCAGGGTTTCCTGTAGTCCAAACATGAACCTTATGCATACCAACTTTTTTTCGCCCAAGCCAGCCATGAACCATGTCATCTCCAGAGCACATGGTCACCAGAAAAGAACAGCACAATAGGTATATGAGAAGGCTCATGAATCAAAATTGAACAGGTAAGGTCAATCGCTGGACGCTTTTGGATATATTTCGAAGGAAATCGAAGCACCTATGGACATGTCCGGAGTGCAATGAAGATATTCCAAACTGAAAACTGAATTGTCACTAGCGCAGTGTGTTATCAACATCGCTATCGGCAACCTGGCCTGACAAAAGTGTTATACAGTATGAAATTTAAAAATAGAACCATACTCACAAAATACGTCTCCTGCATCTCTCTATCAAGGGAGTCTAGAACAGTTATTTCCCCGGTAGTTTCATTTATTTTGAAGCTATTGACACTATCACTGTATGGAGAAAGGAGAAAAATGACTGCTGTTCCTATGCGAGGAGTGACTATGAAGAACTGTGTTTTGTTGTCTGTATTTTGGATAGTGTAGTTTGCAGTTTCCTGGACAAATGAAAACACAACTTTTGAATAAAACTGTGTAAACATTCACTCCCAAGTGATAATAGTCTATAAACTAGCTTGTGAATGCCACACACACACACAAACAATAAAAATATAGTATTTTACACATTAATTGAAATAAAAAAAGTACAAAATTATGTCTTAAAAATGTAGATAAATGTCACTTATTCTTAGAATATAAACTCGCCCTCGTGTTGTCGGAGACCTCAAGGGGAGAAAGAATAATAACACTGCGACCTACAAGGCATGTCGTAAGAGGCGATTAAGGTAGGGGCCTAGGGAAGCTATCCTAGTAGATAAAAAGCATCAATGCTGACCTACTTGTAGGCACTTAACTGGCACAAATTACAATCACTCATAGGGTTAGATCACATACAAATCACAAAGAGTAGTTTAACAAGTGATTGTTATGGAGTGTTCGAAGAAGAAGAAGAATAGAAACATCATGAGGGAAATGTATGCATCGATTTTAGTCAATTTTCTACTGGAATGAATAGTGGCAAGTGATGCAGATATCACAGTGGCACCTATGACAAGTGATGCAAATATCACCAATCCAAAATAATAGAGCAGTTCACCTGTTTGGGTAGAAATTTTGATTGCACTGAAAATATTAACAAAGAAATTATTCTACAAATTGTCAAAGCAACATCATTTTTTAAAAAAGCTAAATAAAATATGGAAATCCAAATTTTATCATTTCTCCTCTTATCAACATTCTAAAAAACTAATTTTTGTCCACTACTCATTATCATTATTAAAAGCAAATCTTGTTTTATCTGTTACAGATAGAGAAAATAAATAGCTATTGATAGCAATCAGGAATATATTAAGTCTGGCAGTGATGCTTCTATTTCTAGCATGTGTCATGATGAAAAGTTCTAGTAATAACAAGTAGTACTACATGGCGTCCGAGGGGAGAATATGTTAGGGTGACAGTATGAGGAGAACGCAGTTATTTGATATATTTAAAAATGCGTACCATACTTTAAAATGCCATCATCATCAAATAGTTGTTCTAAGCAGAATTTTGCCACCTTAACAGTCCTTCGGAATTTCTCTCATTGGCCAGATGTCCCGCCTCTGCAACGGTCATGCTCAAACCACCAGTTTCATCCTGAATCTATTTTCTCAATGGTTTTCCTCTTCTCCTCTTTACTGGGATGCCTCCTTCCATGATGGTCTTCTCCAGTCCTTTGTGTCTCTTTATATTTCCAAAATACTTTCATTTTCTCATTCTTATTTGTAGCATCAGCCAGTTTTCTTTGATTTTGAGTTATTTATCGATAGATCTATTTGTTCTCTTCTCTGTTCATGATATACAGAGGACTCTTCTGTAACACTTATTTTCAAAAGCACATATGTTTTTCCACTGCCTTGTTAAATGTCCATGCTTCACACTCATATACTGCCACTGGGAATATATCAACATTCTAATAACCTTTTATTTTCTACAAATCAACATTCTAAACAACTTATAATTTTCTCTAATCAACCTCTACACTTCAGGGCCATTGAGAAGCGAGTGAATAAATAATGAATTACAAGAGGAATTAGATTCAGCATGTGAGAGACAAAATGACAAGTTATTTTCAGCAGCTAACCTCTGGAGCATATATAATGAACTCATTTGGTGGGTAAATCCATCTTGGAGTGCCATCATTATCTTCTATTTTTAACACTGTGACGTATAGCCTTATGGTATTACTGTTTGATACATCGCCCCTGTCATGGGCCCGTACTTGCAAGATGAACGTTTTGTCACCATAGCCAAAAAGAGACCGGCCTACACTTACTACTCCAGATAATGGACCAATTGAGAATAGTGACACACCTGAAATTATACAAGTACAAAAATAGGTATTACTCTAGTCAACCTGCAATGTTGCTATTAAAACAGCATTGAGATATGAAGAAGGTAATGAGTACAATGAGAATTGATGAAACCAGACAAGCAGGCCCCCATGAGGCCATTACCTTGTAGTGGTGGGGGCTTGCGTACCTCAATGATCCAGAAAGCTATGCCGGCAGGAACGTTCTGTTCCTGGAAGGGTTACCCATGCCGGACAGGTCCAAGGTGAGAGGTCAGACTAAATGTGGCCTCCTGGTCCTCCAGGTTGGGGGTTGGGCACAGTGCTAACAACTCTGCCCCATAAAAAGAAAAATGTTACAGAAACTTGAAAGGAAAAAATGTTCTTGATGTCCAGCGGTCTTGAGACAGAGTAGCCCTCACTTGGACACCAGAAGGAAAGAGAAAGAAAGGCAGACCACGGACAACATGGAGGCGCATGATGGAAGAGGAACTGGACACCGCATCTCTGACGTGGGGCTCTGCGCTGAAGGTTGCACGGACAGGAGAGCATGGAAAGTCCTTTCTGAAGCCTCATGTGTCACTAGGCATGACGGGATTAAGTAAGTAAGTAAGTAAGACAAGCAGCCAGCAGAGGGAAGAAACAACTCAATACAATCTTTCAATGGACAATCAATATCTCTCGAGATGAACAGGAGCCATCAGACTAATACCTAATGCTCTCTTCTTCTTCTGCATTCAACTTCTGCTATGTAACTACTCCGGTATGTGTCATAAACATGGTGGTGAACTTGAGGTCTTCATCGGCCCCCCATAGTTTGTTTTGAAGGGTTGTTTCTGTTGGCCAGAGTTCCATTCTCACACTGTTCCGCTAGCTGACAATATGAGGCAGAGGCGGCCTTTATTAGAGATCAAGAATCCCAATCTAGTGAGATGCAGAAGAAGAATATTAACAGCATTAAGAACAACCGCTGTTTTCTTTAAAAAAAAACATTCAAGATGACAACTGAAAGCCAGGTCTACAGACCCTATAGTCTAAACTGTCCAAGCAGCGCAAGGTCATCTTGCAATGGATACCCTTTCACTGTGCAATACCAGGAAATTAAACAGCAGACCGATTGGCCAAGGAAGGAGCTGCAGGAGAGCAACCGGATGTGCCAGTTACTTACCACCAAAAGAAAAGGATGATTAAATCAATCAGAAAGCCAAAAATACCAACACAAGACGATTACTATAATATGAACAGATTGGAACAAGTTGTCATTCTGCACCTTAGAACAGGACACAATCGACTCCGCAGTCACATGTATACAAAATTCAAGACTGGCAATTCAGCCATGTGGACAGGGACACCAGACTGCAGAGCACATACTTCAAGACTGCCCGAATATGATACACTGGGACAAAATCACTGGCCTGGCCTAACGAAACCACCACTCGACAGAAAACTACACAGACCTCTGTTGAGCTACAAAAGACAGTGAAGTTCATACAAGAGACAACATTGAATATATAGACAATATTTCAAACGAACGAAAGGAAGGACAACTGAAAGTGTACATAGAAGAAGGAGAAGGCTTAAAACAAAAATACTATAGACACAAAATGTCAAAATTTAGACGTACATAACTACTCCTAAATAATACCTGTTGCACTGTCTGCATCTCCTGTTGGTTCCAGAGAATAAACCATTTCCCCATTACGTCCTTTATCTTGATCTGTAGCTATAAGTGTGACGATGCTGCCACCTACTTCAGCACTTTCTGAGATAGAAAGACTACGTTTATCTTCAGAGAACATTGGGATGTGATTGTTCTCATCAATAACAAATACTGTCAACTGTGGGAGATGAAAACAGAAATCTATGTGAAATGCTGCATTTTCTCTACAATTTTCTGAGTAGCTGCTTACATTACCAACTGTAGCTGTCTGGTGAATCATGTAGTCATTTTTCCCTGCAGGATTTATGTTCAGTGAAATCTATATTAAATTTGTTCAGTCTGTCGCATTCAATTTTCTTTTTATTTCTTCAAGACCTTCCTCGTTCGCTAATGTTTGGCTTCTTCTGTTTCTTCTCTTTTTAAGCTTATCTTCTTCTTCTTCTTTTGTCATCACACTGCTACGGGTTGCTGCCCAGTGTTGTGGTTTTCTATTTTTGTCTTTCGCTGTTCTGTTGTCCATGTTTGGCTCTGGTAACACAAAGTAGGTATGAAAATGCTGTTGATCATCTGTTGTTTAGCTGTCAGTGAAATTTTTGGTTGCCTTAACAATGGGGCTAGCTGGTTTTCAAGCTTTTACTTGGGATAAAAAAAAAACCGCTTGCATACCATGTGATATATTGGATGCTAGCCTACACTCATCAACCAAAATTGAACTGGTACAGTCAGTTGCTAAAATCTGTTGGAGATATTGCGAAGGAGATCGGAGCACCTATGGGCATGTTCAGAGTGCAATGAAGATATTCCAAACTGAAAATGTATTCTCTGACCAATGACATTCAATGCGGCTGCATTTGACTTTTCTGGACTATTACGTTACCCAAATAAGACTAAGTCAAGTTGAGAGCTGTGTGTGGTTGGAAGAAAATCTCATGCTGGAATTCGAACTTAGACCACCTGTCTAGGAAGCCATTATTAACCACTGAGACACCATGACTAACATACTTGGGATCGTCTCCTCTTGTTCAAATGTAATATTCTCTTTAGACATTCTCAGAAGAAATCTAGTTGCTTTCTATTTTTTTTTAACTTATGTTGTCATCTATTTTGTGAGTGAGAAACTGAAGTTATATGAGCCATCACATTCACATAGTTACAGGAGGGGGGTAGTAGTAAATGTATAAGTGGGAGAAATCTACCACCAGCATTTTTCTAACGTGCACTTTTTTTTTTTTTTTTTTTTCTTTCGTCCGCTTTCAACTCAGACGAAGTTTCATCTCTGAAACTGATTTTTGCGTGAAAATCTGTTTTCCAATTTCTTACAATGGCAGCAGCGTGCACATTGTAAATTACTTTACACTGGCAGCCGTGTGCTCAATGTACTCGTAATTAGTATTCCTCGCCATACAGGCAGATTTTCTCCGACTTCAGAGGTACTCATGTTATCGTCCTGAGTAAGACCAGGGACTCGAACAAATGCCGGACAGTAGGTTCGAACCCGAGCTATGAGGCGTCTCACAGCTAGCAGGCCGAGCTACTATCAACTACTCTAGGCAGTCCCCCTCTAACGTGCACTAATGTAGTTTAGCCATTCAGTCAAGAATGTTGTCTGGGGCATGGCATGAGGAGCCATACATGAGCTTAATGGAGACATGGAGACCAAATGATATCAAGATTGTCTGCGAGATCGCAACTTTGATAACATGCTATGCTAGTGACAACATACCATAGAAATTCTGGGTTCGAGATCAGCTGGGTCCAAATATTTTCAGTGTACACATAGTACGCGGCTGGACTACAGGAAACCCTGATCGTTTACTTGGGGATCTAAATTACAAGTACCTCTGAAGTAGAAGTATGGCTCGCCTGATTGGCGAGGAACAAAAGTTATAAGGAAAGCAATCCTTTATGCAAAAATTAGTAACAGACTCCATATTAGACTGCATCTAAATTCCTAGCGCTGAATGAAAAACAAATGGACTATGCGATCATGATATGGCTTTCCCTTTTCATAGACTATTACCCCTATGTCCATACTCAACACACCAATCTGTTACAGAAACTGAAATGATTATAATGAGATATATAGCATACAAGTAACTGGAAATTAAAGTGACAACTGACCGCTACAGTACTATACATGCGGGTGGTAGAATACGGCTTCCGATCATCAACTCCTGCTGTCATGGTAAAGCTATCTTGGTTATCTCCGACTGTGATGGCAAGGTCATATTGACTGCGACGATTATAATCTAAGGACTTTCCTTGGGCTACAATTATCTGTGCCACTCTGCTTGACAGTAGACCTGTTGGAACTGGCTGTATGTGGAGAGAAATATTGAAAAGTTGTTATAAAAGTTGGAATATATAAAATTTACCAAAAGATGGACAAAGCTAGAAAAGATATTTAGTGTGAATACAGTAACAATAAACCTTTCAGCTCCTTCTGGAGCATAGGTTCCTAACAAATATTCACTATTTCTTTCTATCCTACATCTTCTGTGTCTTCTCAATCACTCAAATATCCATTCCCAGTTCTTTTCTAAAAGTGTGTTTTAATCTTTCCAACAAATTTGGCCCGTGTAGCAGATTATCTACCCACCCTTTTATGTTGCTAACCTATTTCTTTTTCTGTCTGTCTCCTTTTTATTTTTCACTTCATAGTTTCTTGAAGGATAGTTTTAGCAAGAATAGAAGATCGGGTTATATGTCGATATCACTGCTGTTTTAAAAATGATATATCTCTCTCTCGACTGTTCTTTTTTCAACAATTTTTATAATTCTTATTGTGATATATAAACGGCCTTTGCCAAGAATGTATTTTTACGTCACATCTTCAGTACCATTTGGAGCTCTGGTGCTTGTCATTCGGCGACGTATCCGATTTCAACCAGCGCTTACTGGGTTCGTTCTCTGTTAGCCTTTGACTGTCCCCAGCCGACCTGCAAGGTTTTTTACCATCCAGAGGCACTTGAGCTTTCAGCTCTACGGCTCGGTGCCATGGACATCGTAACCCTTTGGTTTGGTGCCACGAACACTGTGAATCTGGGGAACCTGTGGCTTTTCTGCCAGCCCGCGGAATTTAACCCGCACACACCGAGGGCTAGTCACCCACAGTCCAACGCACTACGAACACGCTGGGCAGGCGGGCAAGGTAGCAGATTAAATTATATATAATAGATAATAGTTCATAATATGTTTCAGCAATAAAGAGTAAACACTGGTTGGTATTTTTCTCCTCTAGAAAAATGTCATTACATTCCTTTGTGCCCATTTTGGAGAGCTATATTTATAACTGTAGTCCAACTACTCATCATCATCAAATAGCTTGTCCTGAGCAGAACTTTGCCACCCCAACAGTCCTTTGGAATTTCTCTCTCTTATAGGCAAAGATGTCCCGACTCTGCAGCCGTCATGTTCAACCACTCATAGAATTACTAAATTTGTACTGTAATAGAGGAAACCCACACAAAAAAACTCAGATGTTGTTAACTCACATTATGAAATATTTCAAAATTATTAGAGTCCAGCCCAGATAGTGTAAATGCCAACGGTCCAAAAATCGCAGTGTCTGCATCAGTGGCAACAACAGTCAACACAGTTGTTGGGTAGAGTGCAGTTTCTGATATCCTTGCAGTGTAGGATGTCTGTTGATAAGCAAATAAAATAAAACACTGATGATGAAAAGAACAATATGGTTAATGTGTTCATACTTTTGAAGTAGGTTTTGAACACTGGTAAAGCTACTATAGTTTAGTTTAATTGTGGATCATGATCACTGCAAGTTGAACAAATTAGTCCATAAGTGCTCCAATCTCCTCAGTTGTACCTCAGTGTGTGGCAACTAACGACACCAGTTCTTTGTTGGTTTACTATTCTTCTTTGGCTACCAGCCTAGTTTAAAGGGTTTTAAAGCCGAAGGATTGACTTCATTGTACCGGGTTTTACCCCATATGACTTGGTCCCTCTCCGCAGAAATAGTACACCACCTGACGAGAGTATTGCACAAAGCAGAGCTCCGTAGCTCCTGCAACAATCCTAGGGAACTCTGAAAAAATGCACTTGTGAATAGAACGGCGTGGTCCGGATTCGAACCCACAACTTTCTACTTGCAAGGCAAAGGGCTTAACCACTCCACCACAGAGTATTCTTGTCTAGCAACACCACATTTGACTTGAAATTCTTGCAGTCTGGTTAGTGTTGTAGATTCACCCCTATTACTTGAATCTTGCAGCTATTTTATAATATCAGCCTGGTCTATGGCTCACCCACAACAGCAGTTTTTACAGCAGCCATACCTGCAAGCCTATTGGCGGCATTCATTGTGAAGTTAGATTCTAGTAACTCACTGATATAAAGCATACCAAGAGGCATTGACTACTCATATAAAATTTCTTCATCTCTCTATACTTTTCTTCTTCAGAAATATATATGAACATGTTTAGTTAATTTCTTCTTCTTTTGTTATCACACTTGTACCGCGTACTGGGTTGTTGTCAGTGTCATGGTTTTCTGTTTTTGTCTTGCGCTGTTTTGGTGGCTTGGATGACAGTTATTTTTTATCTTTGACAGGATTCTTCTATGCCACACAACCATCTTTTTCGTGATGTCTCTGCCTTCTTTCCTGATGTTCTGTTGTAGAAGACTGTATACTGTCGAGTTCGGATGCATTCTTATTAAGTGGCCAAACCACTTCATTCTTTGTTTCTAAATGTAATTCAAGCAAGGTTCTGTTCCAACTCTCATTCTTATGCTGATGTTGGTGACTCTTGTCTTTTCTGGTGTTGTTGGTAACTTTTCGTAGGCTTAGTTTACTGTGGACCATAAACTGGACAAAACCACAGCCTACAAAGCATGTCGTAAGAGGCGACTGAGGTAGGGGCCTAAGGAAGCTACCCTAGCAAATAAAAAGCGTTGCAGAAATCGGATGTGCTGGTCTAATTGTAGGTGCATAACTGGTACAACGTACAATTGCTCTTAGGCTCATTTCACATACAAATCACAAAGAGTGGTTTAACAAGAGGTCAGTATGGAGCTTTTGAAGAAGAAGAATATTGTACACTTGCTAGTGTATCTTATATCGTACACTTGCTAGTGTATCTTATACTGTTCAACAGTGAATATGGTGGCTTCTTACCTGTTGGAACATTGGTCTATTGTTATTGACATCCATAATAGTGATGGTGATATCAATTGTAGCACTCTGCAGACGATTTGAAGAGAAGGCAATGATCTTCAATTTATGTGCATGATCTGGTGTTGTGTCAGTCTCATAGACAATTTTTTTGACTAGTGAGATAGTACCTGAGAAAACACATTAAAGAAATGGTAAGGATGTTTTTTTTAAAAACTTGCACACAAAATTGTTGGAGACTATTAAAATAAATACCATTTGAATTGCTTCAAAGGTCTTTACACATGTATCTTTATTGGTTTTTTTTTTTCTATGCGTCTCATGTCAACAGCTTAATTTTCTTCTTTAATCCTTTAAAAATTAAATATTCACTCCAGTTTATTTCCAGCATCAAATGAAGAATACATCTTCTACATTTTGCAATCAACTTCTGCTGTACGACGACTCCAATATGTGTCATAAACAGGGCAAAGTGCTACTTTTCTATTCCTCAAGAGATTTTCCTAGTAAGAAAAAAATATGGCAGCAAATTTGGTGCCTTTCGGTTTTCCCTGAGTTACCTCAAATACCTCACTGCAGAAAAACCTTCCTTTGATTTGGATGGTGGAAAATTGTTTAAAAAAATATTTTTGCACTTGCCATGCTTGTTGAGATTTTGATTTAGACTTTTTGACACGATGGGGCAGTCAGCTCTACAGTCAAACCTTGTCACCTTATATGACATATAAAGCAGGTTATAGTGTTAGAATTCTTATCTGTCCTGTCATGCCCAGATAACATACATGCATTAAGTACACTGGTCTCTGTGGCTAAGTGTCATAGCTCCCTCCCCCAGGTGGCACCTGATGAACCAGACAGTTAGCTTTAGTGTGTAGTTTATATACATATTTAGATATTTTATTAGCAGACTTAGTGTTTACTCTCTAAGCAGAAGGGTAACACTAAACGAGACATTGACGTAGTAAAATCTAATCGACGTAGTTGTGTAGTGACGAGTTAGCAACATTAAGTAAACAGAAAGAGACCGAGAAAAACATTAGACACGAACAGACGTGTTTTGTCTGATTAGGCAGAACCATCACCAAATAAACAAACTATGAAGCCTAAGAGATAGTTGATATTTATTATTTGTGCTGTAAATCATTACCATCAATTACCAGTGTCATCATCTTCGACAAATACTACGACTATGGCCACGGGAAAATAGGGGCCCCTACTTCATAAGCCTTTGCCTTGTGTTCCAAAGGATGAGGATTTGAATTTGGACCACAGCATTCTGTTCACAAGTGCATTTTTTCCAGAGACGCCTACGATCGTTGCAGAGGCTACGGAGTTCGTGCACTACTCTCGGTAGGTGGTGTGCCATATTGCGGAAAGGGACCAAGTCATATGGCGTAAAACCGCGCAATGAAGTCAATCCTGCGGTTTTAGACCCTTTTAGTATGAACAATGAATTTTAATTTAAAATAGAAATATATCTGCAGAAAGTATTAAGAAAATAAATGACTTTCACAAAATTGGTTTATAAGTAACATTAATCTCACCTGATGTTTTATTAACTGCAAAGTAATCTGAGCCAGAGAGTTTTTCATAGTCAGTGATTGGTTGGTTGTTTGGATCTCTAGCAGTAACAGTCATTGGTGAATAGTCATCTGGTACATCCTCGTTCATGATTACATGATTCACAGTGTCGAAAGTGATTGTTTGATCAACTGCACCTTTGATGATGATTGTGATTTGTGCTGTGTGAATAAAAGTGGCAACTTGTTAAATAAAATCTACAATGATACAACATCCCCCATCTCCTGATGGAAACAATAGGACAAATAAGAGTAAGAAACAACTTTGAAAGAAGACAAGATAAACTAACAAAATTGTTGACTAAAATGATGAGGCAATTCTTCAGAAGGAACAGTCCACAAAGGTTCAGTTTGGAATATCTTCATAGCACTCTGGACATGCCCATAGGTGTTCCGATCTAATATGCAATATCTCTAACAAAGTCCAGCAACTAACCATACCAGTTTGATGTTGATTGATGGGTCTACTCATATGACTGTTGTGTTGATATTTTTGGACCACTCCAATCTTTAATCCAAGCTCTTGCAATCTAGTTGTTGACGTGGATTGGTTTAGATAAAAGTCCTCTGCTGTGCTGTCACACACTGTGAATATCATCTCTATCCATTGGACGATTCCCTTTCTCCGAAAATAATGAAAGAGTCAGCCAGCCGTCTGCTCTGTTGTTGCCATCGACACCCATTTGCTCCAAAACAAAGATGAATGTAATTCTGCGAATTATTGACTCTTGCAGTGATTCAGCCTAATGCCTGCAAAGTTTAAGTGACAAACATTCTTAAAAACATTTGTAAGAGAAACAGATATGAAAAATGTATAATAAATTCAGCGATCGAAAGATCTTAAACACCATGCTTGGGACAGTAGGAAGATATGAATTTATGTTAACAAGTTTGCTGTATTGGGAATTGAACCATAAATAATAATGAAGGTAATAGTAAAGTAAAGTAACCCATAAGTGGTTGTCCAGGGTGTTATGATGATATTCCACATATAACTGATAACCTATAAGTTTCATTCCATATTGTATTTAGTTTTAAAATTTATGTCTACTATAGAATACAAATGAAAATGAGTGCTTAAAATAACCAAACCTCACATATTGATTTCAATTCAGTCTGGAGATATAAAACTCTGACAACAGCTGGACTTATGGTTAAATATTATAATCAATATCACATATATATAAATATTAAAGTTACTATCACATATATATATTCATAACTACTTACTGGTGGCAGTGCCAGCTCCTTTCACAGTGTTCATGTCTCTGACCATTAAATCAAAGGTGATCTCTGAAAGGATGTTATGGTCAAGCTGGGTTTTGATGTATACATTACCCATCTGGTTTACTCCAAATGCTTCCTAGTAATTGAAATTAAACCTCTCAGTGGTGGATATGTGTGCATGTAACAGATATTAAGGTATTTCAAATTATAGCAATAATCAGAACTTTCACATCATTGTGAGGACTGATGAGAAAAACAAACGATACACAAGTGCAGTGAAAGCTTGGGAAAAAATACTGGAGTTGGATAGAACGATAAGAAGACCAACTAATAGAATAGTACGGTTATAAAAATCTCTCCATATCAACAGTTTTCTTTCTTCTCCTCACGATCAACTTTTGCTAAGCGACTATTCTGGTATGGGTCATAAACTGTTTAGTGCACATGAGATCTTTACTAGTCCTCAACAGTTTGTTCTGAAGGGTTGTTCCTGTTGGTCAGATTTTCATTCTCATGCTGTTCATACTGGGCAGTTTTACAGAATGTGACGGGGAGGAGAGAGACTGCTCGAAAAATACAGGCGGTAGAGTCCCTGAAACCCAAACACTGAAGGTGTGTTCTAAGACCGTAGCATCCCATTCTAAGTCTGAAGATTGTGGGCTGCTCGTTTCTTCTTAGTTTATTTCTGCTGTCAAAATCTGGGTTGTATCCTTCGTTTGTTTTCCTCCATTTCCTTTTTCTGAACTGTATCATAAGTGTCTTTGCTGATGCTAAGCGTTCTGTTGGGTGGGGCTGTGCTAGGCTCCCTCTGGCCCATGCCAGCATGGTAGCCTTTTCATTTCCTTGGACACCACAGTGAGCTAATATCCACTGTAAAACTAAATCTGTTGTCTGAAGTCTGTACTTCATAATCTGTTAAAATTAGAACTTTCACACTTTACAGTCAGTTCAAATGGTCATTACTTAATCCTTCTGTAACTGGTACATTCTTTGAAATCCATACATTACTTAATCCTTCTGTAACTGGTACATTCTTTGAAATCCATTTTTTTTAGTAACTTGACTGAATATCCCTCTTGCCAGTCTGCTGGTATTTCTTCTCTTTCTTAGAATTTGCATAACATCTCCGTTGATGTTTTGCTGTCTGCTTTGATGGCATCTGCTAGGATGATGAAATTTAAAAAAACATGCTGCAGTTTACCCTGTATCTTCTTCTTCTTTAACCTGTGATGGTCTTGGTGCTTGACACCAAAAGTATGCCATTCTTCTCTGTTTTTGATTGTCCTCTGTATTGTGTTCCAGAAGTGAGTTATTTCTTTCAGTTCCTGTTTTAAGGTTCTCCTCCAGCTCGATTAAGATCTTCCAAGTTTTTGTTTACCCTCTGGTGTCCAAATCAGTGCAGTTTTTGTGAGAGTTGGTCTTCATGCGTATCACACGTCCGATTCATCTCCACTGTCTCTTTTGGATGATAGTATTCATGTTATCTTGCTGACACTGTGTAAACAGTTCTTTGTTAGTGATAGTTTTTGGCTAAAACATGTGTAAAATCTTTCGATGACAAATTGTATGGAAGGGAAAACAGACAAACTGTACCTATACAGCTGGAAACCCCCGCAATTTGATAAAGAGCACAATAAAATACTAAAGAATAAATTGGATCGCTGTACAATGTGTCCGGTCTGTATAATTTGTATACATACCCTGTAATCAAAAGGGTAAATACTGGAAACTCCTGCACCATTTGGACCTGTAGCCTTGATTGAGTTAATTAAAATACTATATTGTAGATCAGCATTTGAGTCTAAATCTGTAGCCGTGACATTAAAAACCACTTTGTTGACAGGATCTCCTGGTGAAATGAACAAATGAACATGACCATTTACAAGAGATATACATTCATAAGAGGAGAACATATTTCAAGTTTGAATATCATCATCATGTGCTATGCTGGCTGGTGTAGGTGATCATGGATCTCCACAAATATCTGTCCAGACTTCTGATGTTGACATTTTTTCCACTTTATGAAGTTAGGATATCAAGAATTATCACTGTCCTCCATCCTCTGCTTCGTCCGCAATTGATTTTCCCATTTGTCATCACTCGCTCTAATACTCTTTATCTTGTGACATGGAAAAAAATGGCCGCTTCTCTGTTGATAATTATCTTTTTTTGTGAGTTGACCTCTTATAGTTCATCAGTATTGGTCATTTTGGCAGTCCATATGATCCTCAGCACTATGCTGTCAAACCACATCTCTGTGGCCTTCATAAATTTTGCTGTTTATTTGTTGTCCATGATACACTTCCATATGTCAGTACTGGCTCTATTAGCGATGAATAACTCTCTTTATGACTTCAATTAACAATGATGTTGCATATGCTGTCCTTAATTCTCTGGAATGCTGTCTTTGTCTGGTCTATATTTTTTCTTTATTTCTGATCTACATCTACCATATGATGTTATCAGAGTTTCAAGGTAGTTTATACATAAAGGATAACAACTTATGGGTGGTATACTATTATATAACATGACTACAAATTCAAACGTTGTCCCTAACTAAATTCAAAGAAAGAAAGATCCCAACATGTCAAATGGACTTTTAAATAAAAGCCGTCAATGTTACAAGACATGTCATTATCATTATCAAATAGTCTGTCCTGAGCAGAATTTTACTACCCCAAAAGTCCTTCAGAATTTCTCTCTTGTAGGCCAGATGTCCCGCCGCTACAGCCGCATGTTCAAACTATCAGTTACATCCTGAATCCATCTTCTCCATGGTCTTCCTCTTCTCTTTGCCGGGATGCCTCCTTCCATAATGGTCTTCTCTAGCCCTTCATGTCTTTTTATATGTCCAAAATACCTCAATTTTCTCTCTTATTTGTATCATCAGCCAGTATTCTTTGATTTTGAGTTCTTTCTGGATAGATCTATTTGTTATCTTCTCTGTCCATGTTATATGAAGGACTCTTCTGTACATGCATAAGAAGGATATTTTCATACTTCCATGAAATAGTATGAAGCTTAGATACAAGGACATGACTTAACTGATTCCGTACCGTGGAACACTCAAGTGTAACTATTTCTTATCTGCCTGAACCATGCGTCGCTCAAAAGATGATTACTATTTTGTTGAGTATTTATTATTTTTTGTTCTGATTGAAGATTTATATTAACCGGAAACTACTTAGAAGTGATGTGTAAATGATAATGAATACATAGCAGCATGGCTTATGATAGAATTCGAATTGAAACGGAGTTTAACAATTATTTTAGGATACTCTGTGACCGTAAAAACTAGCAATTTTATGAATGTTCACGATACTACTTTGTGAACAGTTAATAAACCATACACTCCTTCACCATTTTCTTAACGTTTGTGTATTCATAAATGGATTACATATATAAAGAGAACAGTTTACTTGATTTATTCCACATAATGTTCATCAAGGCTCTTGAAAAGTTGGATTTTCGTTCTCACAATTTCAATTAGTTTTTTTAATACATGCTAATATTTTTCAAGCATAGTCAACATAACATTATATTTTTGGACACAATAATATTTTATGAAAGTACATTCATTTATCTTTAATTTGATATATAATATGTTGAACTTTAAATAAAATTTAGAAACAATATTTTAGTTTAACTAAAGTATGTGTGCAATATTTTTAAACTAAAAATAATTCCGTCCAGAGGCGAAAAAAACCCGGTAGTGAATCAGTTAAAGAAAGATGACAAGAGACATGAGAAACTAGAAATCTTACTGTCATCAACAATGTTCAAGTACAGGAATTGCTGAAATGTTGGATCCTTGTTGTTGGTGTCTGTGATGTTAACATAGACTACTGCTGTTGCTGATCTCTGAGGAGCACCTTCATCAGTTGCTATGACCTGAACATCATAAAACAGTAAAACATGTGATCTTATTGAATAAATATTAGACAAAAAGTTAGGAGTGAATGGGTTGTGTAAATTAACAGTTTTATAAACACAATAAAAAACTAATGAATAGTATTAAATATGTTGCTGAAGAAGTAACAAATGACGTTCATTGAAGGATCATCTTCATCGCACATCGGACATGTCCATATTGCTCCGATCTCCTCCCAAGCATGTATCTCAGTGTGTTTAGGCTAACAATTACCGTTCTGTGTTGACTAATGTATCTACTGGGTTTTCTCTCATGGTTTTCCCCACATGACAAATGACAAAACAGATTAATATCAATGGCCAACATCTGCTAAAAAATTACCAAACTCTTGAAACATCAATGTAATTTAGCAGAAATATAACAAACACCAAATATGGACAATGAATATAGATAGCACAGGCACAGAAAATAACACATGAAATGTGATGTATCCAAAAGGTCACCAACAACACAAGAAGAAACGGAATCATAAGTATCTCAGTGTTCAGCATCTGAGAGAAGGTTGTAATAAGACCATGCTTGAAATACATTGAAAATCAGAATGAAACGGTTTCTCCGACTGGTAAGAATGCGACAAGATGACATTGTCTATAAAGTGAGACATATAGTAGATCTCGGGACATAAGGTATTAGGATGTGTGCAAGAGAGATATGCATGATACATACATTGCATTTAATTCCAGAGAACAGGTTATGGATCACAGTATATGGAGGGGGAAGATCAGAAGTAGAGCTAGGAGAGTGTTTTGTTTGTTTAAGTGGTTGATCAAGCTATGTCTTTATGTGGCCAAGGCATGATCTTTCAACCTAAGACAGATGTATTTTTTGGGGCTAGGTTGTCGCTGTTGTTGGATTTGTCTGAAGTTGCTGGCTGAGAAAGGAGAAACTTATTGCAGAAAGGTTAAGATCTGAGCACCTGAAGTGACACACCAGGGCACAATGGGGTAATAATGTCCTTGGAAGACTTTTCTCTGCACAGATTGATCTTGTTAGACACATGCACACACTTACCACAAGTCTGTACTGCCTCTGAAAATCATAGTCAAATGCGTCTGGACCAACAGTGACCCATCCAGTTGACTCATTCACTGCAAAATTGTCACTTGAGCCTTCTCCCAACCTGAAGGATAGCTTGCCATTATCACCTGCATCAGCATCTGTGCCCCTGATTTGACAGACAAGTGTGCCTGAAAGGCAGAATAACCATGTCAGATCATGATATAAACATCTTTCTTATTCATCTTCTTGGACATTATATAGTTGCCCATGTGTTGCCCGGGCTCGCAGGGAAGCAAAGAATAGTAACTCTGCGACCTACAAGGCATGTCTTAAGAGGCGGCTGAGGTAGAGGCCTAGGGAAGCTACCCTAGTAAATAAAAAGTGTAGCAGAAATCGAATGTGTTGGCTTACTTGTAGGTGTATAACTGGCACAATGTACAATCGCTCTTAGGTTCAGATCACATATAGATACACAAAGAGTGGTTTAACAAGTGGTCGATATGGAGCGTTTGAAGAAGAACATCATATAATCACAGTCAGAACAAATGTAGTGTTTTACTTCAAGTATTTCTTGACATAATAGTTCATCCTCAGATTGATTAGAGGTCACAATGTCACTCTGTTTCTCTTGTGGAGATGACAGTCTTGTAGGATGTGTTCTATTGTTTGTTCTTCCCAAATAGCACACTACTGACTGTTCTATCTTTAGTTCACTCTAAATATGGTACATTTTTTTTTCCTGATCCAGAAGCACTTGAGCTGAAAACTCTTCGGCTCGGTGTCATGGACATCTGAATCCCTTCGGTTCGGTGCCACGAACACCGTAAATAAGGGAACCTGTGGCTTTTCTGCCAGTCCACGGAGTTGAACCCGCACTCAGAGGACTTGTCACCCGTAGTCCAACGCGCTACGAACACGCTGGGCAGGCGGGCAAATATGGTACATATGGCCATCTTCTCTCAGACATGCACAGGAATATGTTTAAAGAAAGCAGTGGTTGACCGAATATTGTCAGAATCTCCAAATAATTTGTTTTTTAATGGCACCACTGATGCAGTCTTCTCTGCTAGTCGAAATATTTTTGTAAAAGATGTTCTGAGGTCATTTTATCAATGCAGCAATCAAACTCACCAGAAGTTCACATCTTTAGCTCGTTTAAAAATATTGTTCCTGAGTCTGTTGTGGTCCATGCAAAGTCTGAGGATTAAGATTTTTTTCTTCTGTTTTGTTCAGCTGATAATATGCATAGTTTATTTATCTGATGATCCTGATATTCTGTTTCCCACTTCATTGTGTATTTTCTTGTGCAAATATCGAAATAGGGGAAGACTGCAGTAAAACTTGGTAAATAGCGAAACACACAAACGACACAACAGCAACAGGAGTGACAATAATTCTCTATAATTCTCTATAATTCGTCACTCCTGTTGTGTCGTTTGCTTGATAAAGGCCTTTTGGTCGAAACGTTGCTGTTTATTGTCACTGTCTTTGCTGGTGTCGTTGGTAACTTTTTGTAGATCGCATTTCATAAGTGGTTATTTTTGGCGAATGTGCTCTGTTCATTGTCCATGTTCGACCCTGGTAATACAAAGTAGGCAGAACAATGCTGTTGATCATTTGTTGTTTAGCTGTCGGTGAAATATCAGTGTGCGGGCGTGTTAACTGTTTGCTCTTGAACTTTTAAAAAAATTAATTAATCTGTGTAAATTCGAAACGGAGTACATATATATTTATATCATTATTCGGTTGTGTATAAGCAGTGAAAGAACTCAAGGTGTAATTGTGTTACTATCATCATCAATTATATTCTACTACAGTGTAAATAGAAAATAAGATCGTGTTTCTAGTCGACACCAGTTATCGATAAAAAATTTTCAATTAACGCCAAGCGCTGAAAACTACCACGCGATTCCACGCAACACCAGGAAGGTCAAGGTCACGTACGAAACCTGTTAAAAGCGTCAGTGTGTGTCTGCAAGGTTCCTGTTATGTGCTGATGAAAAATACCAGCACACCTTGGGACAAGAGAATTGTCCAGTAATTTTTCGGACAGACACACATGCCAGGACAGGTCTATCCTACCGCCATCGCGCCGCTTCTGGAAATGTAAACTTACACACAGCAGGGCGGCCGGAACAATAGTTGTAACGTGACTACAACACACAACTCTTGCCTGTAGTTTAGCTGTAACATGCACAGCGACTACAACGGTTACATCGCCTATTCGGTGGTCAAACCAGGTGAGGGAAACCGATGGGTCTAGCAGCATCGGTAATCTAGGCACTGTCTGCCTGTGCATGCAAAGACTGGATCCGGCTGACTTCGCGGATGAGGCCACTAGTTGGCTCAACGGTTAGGAAGGCGGATCACAGCAGAGCGGTGTGGACCGCATAGAGCACGGCGAGGCACTTTAGAAAGCCCTGGTCATCCACTGCATCTGGCACTATCTCCAGTCGTCTTGACTTGTCTTGCCCTGGATACAGATAGTCCTGGACGAGAGAGTGAGGTTGACGAATAGCGCAACTTTTCCTCACTATAATCCAAATACAGCGCAAGCTACAGTTTCAGACAACTACATACAACACAAATCACACAACATGAAGAACACGCTTAAAGCTCTCACCATAGGCGCGTGGAACGTGCGAACACTATTAGATAACAACAAAGCTGAAAGACCTGAGAGACGCACTGCACTCGTGGCTAGAGAACTGGCACGCTACGATATCGACATAGCTGCCTTGAGTGAGACCAGACTCCCTGACGAGGGTCAGCTGTCAGAGGTGGGTGGAGGTTACACTTTCTTTTGGAGTGGGAGAGCCAATACAGAACGTCGGGAATCTGGTGTAGGGTTTGCTGTCAAATCTCATCTTGTGCGCGGCCTCACCAGACTCCCAAAAGGTGTCAGTGACAGAGTGATGACTCTTCAGATCTCACTAGGAGATAAAAAGAGTGCCACTTTACTCAGCGTCTACGCCCCGACAATGACAAATCCAAGCGAAATCAAGGATGGTTTCTACGAGGACCTTGACTCAGCCATCTCAGCGGTCCCAAGGTCTGAGAAGCTCATCATACTCTGGGACTTCAATGCCAGAGTAGGGACAGACCATCGGGTCTGGGATGGAGTACTAGGAGTACACGGCGTGGGCAAGTGCAATAGTAATGGGCTTCTATTACTCAGACTATGTGCTGTCCACGACCTAACAATTACAAACTCCTTGTTTCGTTTACCAACCCGAAACAAAACGTCATGGATGCATCCCGTTCCAAACAATGGCACCTCATTGACTACGTCATCGTAAGGAAAATGACAGACGTGACGTCAGAGTCACAAAGGCTATGTGCGGAGCAGAATGTTGGACCGATCATAGATTGATCGTGTCAAGCTCAACCTCCGCATCAAGCCTAGAAAACGTCACCAGGGTCGCAAACCAACAAAAAAGCTGGCAGTCTCCAAATTGAAAAGCTCCGCTGTCACCGAAAGTTTAATAAGAGACCTGGACGACAAATTGAAGGACCTCCAATTTGGCAAAACCAGCGTGGACGATGACTGCCCTCAGAGACACCGTGTACCTATCTACCTCTGAGCTCATAGGACACTCTGTACGCAAGAGCCACGACTGGTTTGACGAAAATGACGAAGAAATCAAGTCTATCCTTCTCACGAAACATGAGACATACAGAGCCTATCAAAATGACCCATCATCATCATCCAAAAAAACAGCTTTCATAGATGCTCGTAGAAGGGCTCAAGAGAGAATCAGGAAATTACAAGACGCATGGCTAAGCCAAAAATCTGATGAAATCCAGATATATGCAGACAGACATGATTTCAAACGCTTCTACGATGCCCTAAAAACTGTTTACGGACCTCAACAATCTCACCCCACTCCCATACTGATGCAGATGGAGCAAGGCTACTAATTGACAAGCCTCAGATACTAAATCGCTGGGCAGAACACTTCCGTTCTGTCCTCAACCATCCATCCACTATATGTTATGAAGCCATAGAGCGCATGCCCCAGGTCCCAATCAATGCCAAGCTTGATATTCCACCTACCTTAGCAGAGGTCAAGAAGGCAACAAGCCAGATGTCCAGCGGGAAGGCACCGGGTGCGGACTCAATACCAACCGAAGTCTACAAAGAAGGAGGCCCACGTTGATGCTAAAATTGACAGAGTTATTTACATCCATTTGGTGCAACGAACGTGTGCCACAGGAATTAAAGGATGCCACTATTGTCCACCTGTACAAGCGGAAAGGAAACCGCCAGGCCTGCGATAACCACAGGGGATCTCCTCCTGTCAATCGCTGGCAAAATACTGGCCAGAGTCCTCCTCAATCGATTAATCGATCACCTGGAACAGGACTTACTCCTGAGACCCAATGTGGCTTCAGAGCAGGTCGTGGAACAGCAGACATGATATTTGCTGCTTGCCAACTACAGGAGAAATGCCAAGAGCAGCACCGTAACCTCTATATGGTCTTTGTCGATCTGACAAAGGCTTTGACACGTGTTAACAGGGGGGGTCTATGGAAGATCATGGAAAAATTTTGATGCCCAAGGAAATTCATCAAGATCGTCCAACAGTTTCACGAGGGCATGATGGCACGTGTACTTGATGAAGGGAGCTGTCGGAAGCCTTCCATGTCACCAACGGCAGCAAACAGGGCTGTGTACTGGCCCCAACACTCTTCAGCATGATGTTTGCTGCCATGCTCACGGATGTCTTTTGGGAAGGCGACAACATGGGGTAAAGATTAGATACAGGACAGACGGTAACCTATTCAATCTTCGGAGGTTAAAATCCTCCACCAAGGTAAAAGAATCAACTATCTCAAACCTGTTGTTTGCTGATGACTGTGCCCTCGCTACCAACTCTGAGGAAGAAATGCAGACTTACATGGACAAGTTCTCAATGGCCTGTGATAGGTTTGGCCTCACCATTAACACCAAAAACAGAGGTCATGTTCCAGCCCGCCCTAGAGAACAGTATTACGATCCAGTCATCAACATTAAACACCAGTGTCTCCAGTCAACGGACAACTTTGCTTATCTTGGCAGCCTTCTATCCAGATCGGCAAACATAGATTCTGAGGTCCACAATAGGATATCCAAAGCCAGTGCTGCGTCGGAAGGTTACGTGTCACTGTGTGGGAACGGAAGGGATAAGCATAGTCACAAAGCTGAAAGTTTACCAGGCCATAGTGCTAACAACGCTGCTGTACGAAGCAGACATGGACAGTGTATAGCAGACACGCAAGAAAATTAAACCATTTCCACACAAGCTGTCTACGGAGAATACTAAAAATAAACTGGCAGGACAAAATTCCAGACAGCGAAGTCCTCACAAGAGCAAAGATCCCAAGCGTCAACACCCTGTTGCAGAAGGCCCAACTGAGATGGGTCGGTCACGTTGTTCGAATGCCTGATAAACGCATCCCAAAACAGTTGATGTATGGCGAGCTTGAAGGGGCAGACGTTTAGCTGGTGGACAGAAAACGCTTTAAAGACACTCTTAAAGTGTCTTTGAAATGCTTCGATATAGACAATACGTGCTGGAATCCTTGCAAGATCGCCAAATGTGGCGCTGTAACAACAAAAGAGGAACCCCAATAGCTGAGAATCATCGTATTGTTGAGTCACAGAGAAAACGAGCAGCGGGAAAAGACAGAGCACACAACACGCACATGTCTAACCTTGATCATGTATGCCCCACCTGTGGTCGGGATTCTGTTCTAGGATTGGACTCTACAGTCACCTCCGCACACACCAGAGAGGTGCAACAGTACACGTCTGAGATTGTTGTCATCATCGCTTGCGATGGACGGCTATTTATTTATTTATTCTGTATTTTGTAAAACTATAGTACTTTGTTTGTACGTGTCTCGCTATTCTTGTGGCAAACCTCTTTTGACTTTTTATAGTTTATGCTGATATCAGGTTGAGGTACTTTCACATCCTGCTTTGTCAATCTTCTTCTTCTGCATTCTCATTAGATTGGGATTTCGTATTCGCTAATAAAGGCAGCCGTCTGCCTCCGATTATCAGCCATGTCATACAATTTGTCTTGGACGCTAGTGTAAGTGTGCCACCTCTTTCTTCTCAAGTCTACATACTACACTTCTTCGACACGGTTCCTCGGCCTGCGAGGCAGGTAGAACAGCATCGATGGAACAAAACATCAAAATAAAAAGGCAGTAAAACTTCCCACAAGTGCAAGTATACCTTGCCCACACTGTACAAGAACATTTCAAGCCCGTATCAGGCTCACTAGTCATCTACACACACACATACAAACATAACGCAACTACAATCCCTTGGATGAAAATTTGTGTGGTCATCATCACCCGTGATGGACGAGCATCAGATCAGATCACATACTGGGGCAGTTCTGTAGGATATAATTCCTATCATTTCTGCTTTCCCATTTGTGCCAACCTCTTCCCGCAGTAAGTTTTGGCCACCTTCGTGATGGTAGGTCTGACATTCTTACTGCGCGGCTAAATCTCTGAGGCAGATTGGCGACTGTAGAATCCGTTATCCCATTCCTCATTGTGAGGGGTTGTTGCACCATGTTATGCGCCTTATGGCCTGGTGCATCCGTTTTCTGCAAGCATTTGTTTCCGGTTAGCATTCCCTAGTGGACATGTGCATCCGATTTCAGCCAAACCTCCTTAGTCGCCTCTTACGACATGCATGGCAGGTAACAGTGGTTCTATTCTTTGCACCCCAAATTTGGGCCCCAGTAACCACTCGGGCAGCTTTGCCAACCAATTTGCTGCATCAATGCCAGATCTCAGATCAATATTTGAGAATCTAAACAACAAGTACGTCTGAAGTCGGAGAAGGCATGCCTATATGGCTGGGAACACAAAAAAATTACATACTTGTCCATGTTTAATGCACATGCTAGTCCATGTTTAATCCCCATTTCAATCAGGAAAAATACTAATATAATGTAGTGATACTTGCAGCACTATGCTCTGTTGGGAACAGAAGAGTAAAGAGAAGATGCAACATGAAGAAAGCATTTGACTCTACCTTGTGCATCAGTTTCATTGAGAACTGCATAGTATTCTGTTGGATTGAGCACTGGAGGGTAGTTGTTTTCATCCTGCAACAGTCACATTATCATGAAAGCTACAATTTTAGGATGAAACAAACATCATAAATATTTCATAACACAATATCAGATTCAAAGATGTTTGCTATGTTATGTGATCGACGCCATGGCACATAGGATATTCCCATATGTACGCTGTAGCAGCCACCCCAAAGTCCACATGCTCAATGTACCCATAAGATGTTGATTAATATATCTTCTCTCCCTACCACAAAGGTGACACCGTCTTGCATGTCCAAACTCCTAATTCTCGCACTCGCTACAGTGTCTGAGACTCGCCCATATCAGATAAATGAGAGCCTACTGCATTGATGACATCGGCTCTGTTCATACTTCCGCCTGCTTAAGTTCGGGAATTGTTTGCAAGAAAGTCAGCATGTTTGTTACCCTGCACTCCAGAATGTCCAGGTGTGTCAAAGATGTTTGTGTTAGGGTCAGTGTATACACTGGCTAGATTTTGCTACATCTCCTGGGAGATTATACTGATAACTAATTTAGATGACAATGTAAAGGTTGACATGATCTTTGCTATGGTGAAGCATGTTGAGCACCTATTCCTATCTACAAAGAGGGATTCAACACTTTCATCTACATAGGGGGTCTCTATGTCAAAGTGGTTAAGAAGGTTGTGGGTTCAAACGACCGTATTATATGCAAAATTTTGTCATGAGATCTCTAGGACTGTTGTTGGAGCTACCTAGTTTGTGCAACACTCTCGGCAGATGGCATGCCATTTCTGCAGACAGAGTCATATGGGGAAACCCGGTGCAATGAAGTCAATCCTTCACTTTTAGACCCTTTTTTTTAGATCTACTTAATGTTTGCGAGGTTGTAAGAAAGCCAAGACAAAGTTCTGTCTGGAGGAGAAAACTGCTGAGCTCATTGCATGGTACACACATGCACTACACTGAATCAAGCATACTTTCTCAATTGCACAAAAGGATCCAGAAACATACCCAAAAAATAAGTCTCAAAGGTAGACAGCTACATAGAACTCTAAACACAAGATTCACAACCTGGCACATAGAAAAGATTGCAAACTTGTAATCTCTCAGAGATTGTAAACAAACAAACCGTCATAAAACAAAGCTAATATGATGAGATGTCACAATATTGAAGACCGGCTAAAATGCCAATATTTTTTATCTTTTACCGATATAGCAAATTGCAAGACTGTTATTTGTCACACCCTTTTTCACATATATTATTGTCTTCCTATCGCTAATTTCCATTTGACTTTTCCGAATATGATTTTTAACTTATCTGAGTATTTTATCATTTATTTCAATATTTCTATTGTCATTCCAGATATTTTAAAACTGTATTGTTTGTCTATGAAGTTCACATGAGAACTCAGTTACTGTAACCGTATCGGCTGCATCAGCTGTTGCAAGTCCTGTCTTAATATATATATATATACAATGCCTATGTATGACTATAATCCACTTACATCTAAACACAAAACAATATCTTAATTCTATTTCCTTTATGAAACAAGCCGTTCTTAAACAGTTAACACGCCCGAGTGGTTACTGGGGCCAAAATTTGGGGTGTAAAGAATAGAACCACTGTTACCTGCCACGCATGTCGTAAGAGGCGACTTAGGAGGTTTGGCTGAAATTGGATGCATGTATCCTAAATGTGTAGAAGTCTATGCGTTTAGGGGTCTACTAAACCAATGTGCAACGTATACACGTTCTTGGCAAAGATCAAACATATTACAAAGAGTGATTGAAGTTGGTTGTAAAGAACTAACGCAAAGAAGAAGAACAGTGAGAATCAATCGGTATGATTTTCAACTTTTATTAAAACTGCAATTCTACAAATTCATACATATAACATTTGACTAACTTCTAAAATAAAGGCCTGTGAAATAAACTGATAAAAGATAAAAACACACTTAACTAAATCTATTCACTGCTAAATCGCCTCTGACTAACGCCTGGCCGACGAGAAAGTACTATCACAATGACTGGATCATCTGTCCTGTGCGTGGTTAACTTGGTAAATGCTGGGATATATCAATCTGGCTGTCTTGGCTATCATCAACTGTACTACCTGTTAGTTTCTCGGGGTCTGCATCGTGAAGTACCTCTGGTAGCAGAGCGTGGTTAACTTGGTAAACGCTGGAATATATTATTAACTGGCTGTCTTGGCTATCATCATTTAGTTTCTTATCAGCGCGTGGCAAATGAGAAGATGCTGGAATGTATTATTAACTGGCTGTCTTGGTTATCATCAACTGGTTGTCTTGGCTACTATCAACTGGTCTCTAATAAGCACGTGGCATGTATTATTAACTGGCTGTCTTAGCTATCCTCAACTGGTTTCTAATCAGCATGTGGCAAAAGAGCTAACACTAAATTATTATCCACTCTACTACCTGTATAGAATTCTTCACTAGACCCATGTGGACGAACTACCTTGTTCCACTCCAATATGACGACAGACCGTCACTTCTGCTACCTTCTCGGGTCTGTGTTTGTGAACTACCTAACTCCTGCTGTAGACGAATTTCACTTGTTTCTTGCTCTATGTAAATTACTACTTTTCTGCCTAAGTCCACTGAAGACAGCGTGGTCTACACTACCGTGCCAAACTACGACACAACACCAGACAGTTTGTTTCGGCAAGTTCTTCCCTGTGTGACTGTGTTCCCTGGACTGCCTCCGTCAACTGTGCTACCTGGACTCCTATGTGAACCGCCGTGTCGCGCTTTTATCATCTTTCCTCCTGACCTGGCTTGACCAATGGCCAGCCTGATTTCCACATCAGTCGTCCAAGGGACTGTACTCCACCTACTCTTAACCAGGTGATTTTCCGGTTTTGTTTTTGTTCCACTGAAACCAAGGGGACTTAATTCTCGCCCCTGCAACCCTGTTACATTACAATGCAATACAAATAAAAAGAATATTATGAAGGACCAGAGGACAGTGCACAAACTTCATAGCACGCACTTTAGCTCATTGCTAATATTACATCTTACAAAACAATATAAAGCTGTAAACATAGAACGACATAGAAAATCATAACGACAGAGATGGGGTGTCTTAGAAGAGCTGCAGGTGTGACAATAAGAGACAAAATTAGAAATGAAGAAATCTGAAGAAGACTGGATGTGAAACCAGTCATGCAATTCATAAAAGAACAACAGATTAAATGGTTTGGACACCTGAAAAGAATGACCTGGTATCGTCTACCACAGAGAGCCACACAGAAAAAGTATAATGAGTACAAAGCAAGAGGAAGACCACACAAAAGATGGAGCGACGGCATCAAGAACAGCCTTACGAACATGAATATCAGCTTACAAAGTGTCTTAAAACAAGCACACACAAAATCACTAAGTTTCACCCCCAACACTTCTATAAAGAAGTCAATGGTGGAAGAGAAGAAGAAGAAACATAGAACATTCAATATTATATCTGGTTAATAGATGAAAAATTTATAAATATAAAAAAGTGTATTGTTTGTTTTTTAAGTTACATAAACTGATGGTAAGAATAATTTGTAAAAACTAATAACTTGTCATCGATGATTGTAGGTTAAACGCAACTACAAAATGACAAACTGTAGAAAATACAAACTGTTATATGAAATAAAACTTGCAATATAACTTGAACACAATTTGAAATATTATCATGGCACACTTAGCTTCAGAGGTTAAGGACTCACCGGTTTGTTGTTGAAACTATGGAAATTTATATATTTGCAGTGTTGAAAGCCAACAATGCTTGTGTGTTTATGCTGTATATTGTGCCTTATACTTCCTAGCTAGTTAATTAATAGGAAAATTTCAGTCAAACTTGCACTTTCTTTGATATTCCCTAAGAGTCTAGTTAAATGAACAAAACATTACAACCATCTTGGATCATGACGTTATGGAGCTTTTCTCAAAAGTTGGAACTACTCACAAGGACTGTAATCAGAACTATGACTGTGGCGGTGAGAGGAGGGTTGCCATTATCAGTAGCTCCAATGACTAGTGTGTACCTGAATACCAATCAGAAAAAAAAATGGTATATAACATTATTGTGAACTAAGGAAATCTTGACAATTAAAACAGTACACAGATGTTGAGCTATACAGTCAAGAATAAAACAACAGGAACAGTGAATAATCTTCCTCTTCACCCTTCGCCCCTAGGGAGGCATAGGTCTGCGACCAAAGCCTTCCAAGCCCATCCAAGTGCCATCTTTCCAGATCTTTCCCCTCTTTCCCCATTTTCTTGCTTTCCGTCTCCAACTCCCATCTCCAGGTGTTCTTGGGTCTTCCATTACCTCTATTACCCTAGTGTTTCCATCAGAGGGCTGGTCTGGTGATGCTATCCGGGGTCTCCTCAGTGTGTGTCCTATCCATCGCCACCTTCTGCCCATTATTTCTTGTTCCACTTGCAGATTACCAAAAGACAGTGCATCTAAAAGAGCAATGTTACTCTGATACAGTGGACACAAAGCAAAAGGCAGACCGCACAAAAGTCAGACCTCAGAGAAGATGAAAAACACTGTTTATGAAGCGCACACTAAAGCCCATTATATAAATCTCTTCTTATCACAACACTGTGAAGCAAAACAGGATTGGAGAAAAGAAAAAAAGGACAGCAAGGGATTATTGCAGAAAAAATTATAAACCTACTGAACAAATTGCCACCCCAAAAAATGACAAAAGCAGCTTTATATACAGCAAAACAGAAATTGAAATGTGCCATATTAAATGACAGCTGCAGAGGCAGGACATCTGCCTATGAGAAAGAAAATTCCGGAGGATGGTTGGGGTGGTAAAGTTCTGCTCAGGACAAGCTATTTGATGATGATGAAATTAAATACTTGCTAAATTAAAAAGCAACTTACACCCCAGTGCTGTCTCCATTTGCGTTCCGTGGTGTGTCTGAGAAATCTAAGAATCTACTGAGAGATAGCTGGCCAGTATTTGCATTCATTACAAATGAATTGTTTGGGGTTTGTCCACTAATGATCCAGTATGTGATTTGGTTGGTACCATCTTCATTATGTACAGCCTGAAGATAACAATTAGTCGGGTGAGTCATTGAAATAGTCTCATAAATGTATATTTGCATACCTGATCTCTCTCTCTGTCATTCCCGCCTAGACCGGTGAACCAAATTTTATCATGAATTTAACTGTTGTTTTAAGGGACTCTGTCTCTCCGTACAGCTTCTCGCTAAGCTCTGTGTTAGTGGGCCAGGTTTTGCTTCTTGGGCCTGCTAACAACTGGCAGTCTTGCAGTACGTGCTCCGCC
Organism: Arion vulgaris; assembly: GCA_020796225.1. Classification (NCBI taxonomy): domain Eukaryota; kingdom Metazoa; phylum Mollusca; class Gastropoda; order Stylommatophora; family Arionidae; genus Arion; species Arion vulgaris. The sequence continues at coordinate 52,285,496 of CM036757.1, read as the reverse complement.
GTCATGTCTGCCTTTTCGCAGTGACACAGGCTAGTTGTGCCAATTTTGAATGTATTGACCATATGGACCCGAAGCCTGTTATGGCCAGTACGGAGGCTAATATAGCAACCTGTTCGTTTTGGTATAGACCACAGTATCCTGTGTTGTGGGTGGTCTTTTGACCATTTTTCTTGATTCTGCCAACCGATGGTTGTTCTGGCCTCCTCATAACTGATCTCAAGATCAGTCTGCGGTAGTCGCAGTCCTTCTTTCCGCTTATATTGTTCATTTCCGCTTATATTGCAGTGTGATGGTATCCACTGAAGATGGTGCACTTAAATGAGTTCACTAGTACACCGAGAATCGTTTTCAGCTCATTGAGCTCTATTTTGCCTGCACTTTTTAGTGCCGTGATGACCGAGAGAGCATCTGTGAATATCAAGACTTTGTTGCGTGAGGTGCCTCTTCTCTCTAAGATCATTTCAGCTGCTGTTCTTATTGCCTCTGCCCGGTAGTTGTTTGCAAACTTGTCTTCCATCATGGGCATAGTCAGCAGTAGAAGACTAAGATAGCTAGGGCATGTGAGAATGGACAAAAGCCGCAAACCACAACAAGTGTTTTGTGAACTTTCGGGATGGAATAGGCACCAAGGCAGACAACTGCTCAGATATTTTGATGTCTCCAAAGCCTCAATGAAGAACTTTTCTTTCTGTCCCAACAAATGGAAAAAACTAGCTGATGGCTGAATCATGTGGAAAATAACAGTATGCAAAGGTGCAGAATCTTCTCAAAAGAGACTTAGGATGAGCTGAAAGACAAGAAAGAAAAGTGCAAACTCAGTTGTCACAGTAAAACACTTGCCAATTGACCATCTGTAAAGACAAGAAAGAAAAGCGCAAACTTAGAAGTTGTCACAGTAAAACACTGGTCAATTGACCATCTGTAAAGACAAGAGAGAGACAAGCTCAAACCCAGAAGTTGTCACAGTAAAACACTTGTCAATTGACCATCTGTAAAGATGAAGAAGATCATATATGTTCAGAAGTTCCTATCTTAAACTTGTTAAACCAATGTGACACCAGTCTGTACTGATCTTGCAAAATCTGAAGATTGCAACTTGTTCTTTTCTACTAATTTAGTCTTATATATCACTATTTTTCTGGGATCTCTGTGGTTAAATGGTGAAGCCTATGCCTTGCATCCCAAAGGCTGTGGGTTCAAATCCAGACCGCACTGTTCTGTTCACAAGTGCATTTATTCCAGAAACCCCCTAGTATTGTTGCTAGAGCTACAGAGTTCATGCTTTGTGCAATACTCTTGACAGGTGGCGTGCATTTTCATGGAGAGAGACTGAGCATATGAGGCAAAACCCAGCGCATTGAAGTCAATCCTTCCACTTTAGACCCTCTTTAGAATATTATGCTGGCCTGGATGCACAGTTTGCAAATTACTCATTCATACTGGACATTCAGAAAAATATGTTTTCATGAGGAAAATTAAACAAAATGATATCAATTTTTTACTTACATTTACAGTGATAGGATTGAGAAATTTCAGACTAGACTCATTGACTGATGTTTGATACTGTGATTGTCTGAATCTTATTGGCACATCATTAACATTGAGAACACTGACTGTTACTTGGATCTGTTAATAAGATGTATCCAGTTATAAAAGAGTATGACAAAAAATATATACAAAAGCTCACCACAACAGTTCACACAGAAGTGTATCACAAAGAGATGATGTTCACACAGAAGTGTCTCACAACGAGATGATGTTCACACAGAAGTGTCTCACAAAGAGATGATGTTCACACAGAAGTGTCTCACAAAGAGATGATGTTCACACAGAAGTGTATCACAAAGAGATGATGTTCACACAGAAGTGTCTCACAAAGAGATGATGTTCACACAGAAGTGTATCACAAAGAGATGATGTTCACACAGAAGTGTATCACATACAGTTAATACTGAATCTCAGATGTGTATCACATACAGTTAATACTGAATCTCAGATGTGTATCACATACAGTTAATACTGAATTAATCTGAAAAGGGTGTCACATTTAAAGATCATTTTAATTTCACAATGAATTAATTTGAAAAAAAAAGAAGGAAAATCATTATCAATTACCAAACAATATACAACAAATTTACTGACAATGCATGAGATTGATCAACAAGCTTGATTTTTATTACTTCAAGTGCATGACAAGCATCTAGCAATGTTATAACAAATTTAACATAATTATAAAGAAGAGATTGGGGGTGACCAAAACATAGGCAAAAAAAGGAAAAAGGAGACGGAAAGTTAACATAGTGCAGATATCAGAATCAATCAATCATGTGCTATGCCTGCCAACGGAGGCGATCATGTATCTCCACAACTTTCACTCTTTGGTGCAGTTAATCAGTTCTGAAATCGATCTTTTATCGAACCATGATGCCAGACCATCCAACATCTTCTCCTTCTGTCTTATACGATCTCTCCTTCCTTGAATTTTAACCATTGTCACCAAATGTTCTAAACCTACTCTTCACATTATATGCCTGAAGAATCTTGATTGTCAGATTCTAATTCTTTTGATAAGGTTTTGTTGTGTGCAGTCCTGTTTTAAAACCTCATTTGTTTTCTTCGCTGCCTATGGAATTTTCAGCATTCTTCTGTAAAACCACATCTCTGTGGCTTCCAATGATCTTATTGATTGTTTATTCATTGCCCATTATTTGCTGCCATATATAAGTATTGGTTCAATATAGCACAATAGTTCTCGTTTCCACAATGTCTTTGGTAGTGAATTCACGCATAGTGTGTTTTTCATGTTCATAAAAGCTGCTTTCGCTTGAGCTATTCTACTCCTTATCTCTGTTTTATATCTTCCATCTGATGTTAGGAATGTTTTCAGATTTCTTGTATCGATGGACTTGTTTCAGTGTTGTGTTATTTATTTTGATATTGCATTGTGGTGTTAGGGTTAGAATGATATGAGAATATGATCTTCTTCTTCTTCACCCTTCGCCCCTAGGGAAGAATAGGTCCGCAACCAAGGCCTTCCAAGCCCGCCTATCCAAGGCCATCTTTTCCAGATCTCGCCACTCTCTCCCCGTTGATAATATGATGAGAATATGATGGTAGAATAAATGAAGCAAAATTATAAGTATTTTTTTACCTGACTGAACCTGGGTTCAACTGCAGAGTCGGTGGCAATAACCAGAAAGACATATTCTGATTGTGTTTCATAGTCCAGGGATGCTATTAAGTGTAACAAACCAGTGTCGATATCTATGCTGAATCTGTTTATGACACAAGATATTCATATCATAAGAAAATATATCAATACATAAACATTGCATGAGAAAAGTAATTAAAGTTACCAGAAGAGACAGAAAGTGAAGTATGGGCATCAGAACAATTGAAGAAACCATTATGGATCAAAGTTACAGATGAAAGAAGAACGATCGATTGATTGATAGGACCATGATCATTGCACTTTTGTGAGTAACCATGTGCTCCAATCTCTTTCTTACACAGGAAGATCTCAGCAGCAGTGCACAAACTCTGTAGCACTGGCGACAGCCCCAATGTAATTTAGAAGATGGTCAAAATAGTTTGCAGGAATTTTAATTTTGTTAAAATTTTACTAATTAATTTTGCACTGGCAGAGGCTTTCCAGCCAGGTCCTGTTGTTTTTCAACTGCCAAGGGTTCCCTTATGTGCTCAACTTGGACACGGGACCTACATTTTATCGTCTGTCTCCAACAGGACTAGGAACTTGATCTCACCTATACTGAGATCTCTGAAAAAATGAATGCAACTATCCTAACCCAATATCTTGTTGAAAAACTAACAAAATAATCACAAAGAATAAAATAAAAATCAGTCTTCCACCATGTCAATGAGATCAGAGATAACACCTTCCAGAAAAAAAGATGTTCAGAGAGTAACAACAATTGTACCACTAAATCACATCTGAAATGTTGCATCACTAAATCACATCTGAAATGTTGCATCACTAAATCACATCTGAAATGTTGCATCACTAAATCACATCTGAAATGTTGCATCACTAAATCACATCAGTTATCAGTTATATGAGGACTATCATCATAGCACTCCAAACATGTCCATAGGTGCTCCGATCTCCGCAGCATCCAGCGACCCAACACGCCAGTTCGATGTTGATTAATCAATCTCTTTGCATATTTAGTATGTCGTTCTTTTCGGCTGCACCAATATTGACACCCATCTCTTTCAATCTGGTCAGCGAGTGGGATTCACAGCCCTGAAACTCCTCTGTTCGGAAATCACATGTAGAAGGGCATGTAGCAGTATGAGTGGATGTTTTCTATCGAGGTTTCCAACCTCAAGAGACTCATGTAGGTGCTCGCGGCAACGAGAGAGCAGACATGCTTGCATCGAAAGCATAGATTGTTAGGGAGTTTAGGATAAGGGGAATGTTCTTCTGTCTCTTGGCGACCTACTGTTGGATGAGGACACTAAAGTTGACGTTGAATCAATCCTGCGATTTAGGAGTTTGGAATTACATGTACAAGTAGAGCTGGATGCTTAAGGGGCAGAGAGAGATGTATGTTTAACCAGTGAGCCATAGGAACCGTCAGTATGCATATCATTTAACATCTTTTGAGAAGTGGGTCTGCTGGAGTGCTGTGACGTCAGTTCAATAAACAAAAGTTAATAACATCTTAAAATGTAATCAGCTAAACAGAACTAATAGATAATGCAATTGAAATGTCTGAACTAGCAAGTCTACAAGAGCATCATAGCAAACTAGTGATGTCTGTCCATAAGAATGGATACATGTCTATATTGATGGGTTTGCTTTCAAAGGAATCAGAAAGCCAGGATATGGAGTATATATTTAATATATTTAGTATACAATGCAGAACCATTACAACTGTTTCATTCAGGTCTTCTTCTGCAATCAACGTCTGCTATGCGACTACTCAAGTATGTGTCATAAACAGGGTGGTGCTCTTGAGGTCTTCACCAGTCATCCATAGTTTGTTCTGAAGGGTTTATTTCTGTTGGCCAGATGAAAAATCTCACTCTGCTCAGGCTGGGGCAGTCTTGCAAGATATTCTCTGGGGACTGCTTTGGTGATTCACAGGTGCAGGCACTCTCCTTGGAACTGCACACACTTTTCCAGCTTTCATCAAGGTCTCTTTGATTTCATTGGATTTAATTAGAAAGTTTTAACAAATAAAATTCCTTCAAAATATTTTCAACATCTTCTAAATTACATTTCTTCGAACTACAGAACTTCGGAGTTCGTGCACTGCTGCTGAGATCTTCCTGTATAAGAAAGAGATCGGAGCACACACGGTTACTCACCAAAGTGCAGTGATGATGGTCCTATCAATCACTCAATCAGGTGCAGGCAGCCGATTCCCTGAGACCCATTATATGGAGGTGTGCTCTGAGATCGCAGTGTCTCATTTGAAGTCATTCAGGTTTGAAAGTTGTGAAAATATTGTCTGGTTTTGACATTGTTCTATCTTGCTACCTGAAAAACTTCCCTAATACCAGATTATCTTTCCAAAGAATGGAGCTGGTCATTGTGTATACTAGTTATTCCCTTCAGAATCAGTCAGTAGCTTTTGATAAGTTAATGATCTAACTTATTGAGATGTATACATTACAAAAAAAACATACTTTCCAGAAACATCTCCTTCCAGCTTGTACGAAACTTCACCATTTTTTCCAGAATCTTTGTCACGAGCCTGAGAAGAAAATGTAATTATTGATTTTGGTAAAGAAATTCATTATTTTTGTTTCAAGTCAAACACTTTTTGAATTCTTATTGTTCTTGAAGACTATCGTTGCAGAGCTAGTCATTCTTTCCCAACAAATGTTTTGTCTGTGTTGTGTCTGTTTGTCAAATATGACATGCTGTGTCTGTTGTATGACGTGTATTGTGTGTGCTGTATTGAATGTGTGTTGTGTTGCCGTGTTGCAACAAATTCTTCTTCTTCACTCTTCACCCTATGGGGGCATAAATCCGCAACCAAGGTCTTCCAAGCCCGACTATCCAATCCCGACTACCCAATGCCATCTTTTCCAGATCTCTCCACTCTCCCCATTTTCTAGCATTATGTCTCCAACTGCGCCTCCAGTTGTTCCTGGGTCTTCCCTTACCTCTATTACCCTGGGGGTTCCATCAAACAGTCTGTCTCATGATGTTGCCAGGGGGTCTCCTCAGTGTGATCCTATCCATCGCCACCTTCTGCCCCTTATTTCTTTTTTCACCTGCTGTCATCCCTATCTATCCCACAGTTCCCTGTTTGTGGTCCTTTGCAACAAATAACTCAGTGTAAATAAATTATCACAACAACAACAACAAAAGAGTGGGGATCCCTATTTTCTAACATAATCTTGCATTTATTTGTCTAGTTTATCATTTTTTAAATAGATTATTTCACAATTACAAATGTGATACATTACACATGCCTACAATAATCGACACTCAGGGCGCAGAGCACGAGGCAGGCCAAGAACATGATGGATAGATAACATCTCAGAGTCTCTGCGAAAGGATTGACTGACATCAAGCGCAATACAACTGGCACAAGATAGAAAACTAACTCTCCCCACGACGCTTTACAGCAAATCTGGTTAAGATAAGATAAGATAAGACAAATGTGATACTGTTCTCAACCATAAATAACAAACTTTCATAAATTTCATCTGAACAAAGGATACTCACGGTGATGTTTAACAGATCTATGGGAAAGGGTGATTTCTCACTTATATTTATACGATAAAAAGGAGATTCAAACTCAGGGGAGTTGTCATTGATGTCTTGAAGAAAAATAGAAACTGTTGTTGAACTTGAGTAGATATTTTGTTCTTTGGCCTCAAGCTGAAACAGAAAACATTGGATGAGAGCAATAAATATAAGCTTTATAAAGTTATATAGGTGTTGAGAGCAATAAAGTTTGAACTGGCTTATAAGATACGTTAGGACAAAACTGAACCAAAACAAATGTATCATATGTAAACAACAAATGTTTGAGTGTCATGGGATGAGTATCAAAGATGTTTGCAACATCAATATTTAGGCCACATTAGTGACAAAATCTACATACTACAACTGATCTCCCTAAATTTGAATGGGCTTGTCCTACTACACATACATTATACACATCAATATTTAGGCCACATTAGTGACAAAATCTACATACTACAACTGATCTCCCTAAATTTGAATGGGCTTGTCCTACTACACATACATTATACAGTGGTTCCCAAAATGTCAAAGTGTTATATGTGTTAAAGGGTAATCACGCCCGTCTGCCCAGCGTGTTCGTAGCGCTTTGGACTACGGGTGACTATCCCTCTGTGTGTGCGGGTTCAATTCGCGGGATGGCAGAAAAAGTCACAGATTCCCCAGATTTATGGAGTTCGTGGCACCGAACCGAAGGGTTACGATGTCCATGGCACCGAGCCGAAGAGCTAATAAGCTCAAGTGCTTCTGGATCGGAGAAAAAAGGGTAATCACAACTTTCAAGTGAGTAGTTTCAATGGGCTATATGATCCCCTTCAGATCATCTATTTTTTGGGGGATCCAGAAGCACTTGAGCTTTTCAGCTCTTCGCTCGGTGCCATGGACATCGTAACCCTTCGGTTTGGTGCCACGAACACCGTAAATCTGGGGAATCTGTGGCTTTTTCTGCCATCCCGCGAATTGAACCCGCACACACAGAGGATAGTCACCCGTAGTCCAACGCGCTACGAACACGCTGTGCAGACGGGCTCAGATCATCTATAGAGTCCATCACTTTCAGAAGTAGCGTAATATTTTCTCCATTATTATATGTAGGACTGACAATTTCCGAGCTCAGTCGATCAGTAAAGTCTGTCTCCCATTTTCAAGAGCTACTACTTCTATTATACTAAATAAAAGTAATTCATACAGTTAAATTCTGTTCTTGAGATCATCAACCTTGCACTTGGACAAATTCATATGTGCTCCATCCACCTTCTTCTTCTTTGAACGCTCCATATTGACCACTTGTTAAACCACTCTTTGTGATTTGTATGTGATCTGATTCTAAGAGTGATTGTACGTTGTGCCAGTTATGCCACTACAAGTAGGCCAGCACATCTGATTTCTGCGATGCTTTTATCTACTAGGTAGCTTCCTAGGCCCCTACCTCAGTCGTCTCTTATGACATGCATTGTAGGTTGTAGTGTTACTATTCTTTGATCCCCTTGCAGACCCAGGCAACACACAGGCGACTCCATCCACCAATGCAGCAGTCACATCTAAATGTTTCAGAGCTCACTATGTCCTAATGATGTTGGTTGGCTATTTTCTCTCTCTCGCTCTACCTCATAGATAGCATTGGTATGCTTTCCTGCACTTAACCCCCTATTTCCATCAAATGGCTCAATATCTTCGATACTATTTTCACATATGTGGAACCGAAACTATTTAAGATGTCCACCCTGTACTTTTGCAATGGAAATAGGTTCAGATAATTTGTCTGCTTTATTATTTTCTTAACAACTGCATGTCCAGGTGTGTAAAGCCACGACAGTTTTATTTTCAGTTTGGAATATCTTCATTGCACTCTGGACATGTTCATAGGTTCTCCGATACCCCTCACAATATCTCCAACAGCAACCAGAGATTAACCATACCAGTTCAATGCTGACTGATGAGCCTACTCATGTACCTGATGTACTGTTCTTTTCTGGCCACTCCAATCTTCAATCCAAGCTCTTGAAATTTAGCAGTTGACGTGGATTGGTTTAGATGAAAATGCTCTCTGCTGCCAAACTATGAGGGCGTTTCAGAATGTCAGTTCTATCCATTGGCTGACTCACTGATATGATGGCAGAGCCAGTCAACCTATCTGCTCTCTCATTGCCATCAACACCCATGTGTCCCGGAATAAAGATGAATGTAATTCTGCAAACTGTTGATGCTTGTAGTGATTCAGTCCATTGCCTGCGCAATGAACCTGCCTCCACCTTTCAGATCATACTCAATGAATCACTGTTTCATATGAGTGAGTGAACAACAGTTTCTTGAGGCAGCATTGATGAATACTGTTTACCCATTCAGTCTTTCAATTTATCACAAAAGTAGTAATGTTACTGAAGTAGTAATGTTACTGGAGTATTTGTTATCTATATTTATATGGGATGTATGATACACATAAGAAGTTTTTGAAAAACTAGTAATGAAGAAAGAATTATTACTGGAAATAAAAATCAAACAAATAAAATATTTTGGACACATAAAGAGACATAATCAAATTCTTATCAAAGGGAAAAAGTAAAGGATGACACACAAGAGGAAGATGGCGACACAAGTGGGAGGGAAATATCAAGAAATTGACAAATTACATCCTTACAGAGTGCAACATTGCCCGAGTGGTTACCGGGGTCCAAAGTAGGGGTTAATGAGAATAGAACCACTGTTACCTGCCACGCATGTCGCAAGAGGCGACTAGGAGGTTGAACGTGGGGCTAGCTACCTCACCTTGTAAAAAACACTAGATAGCTACAGAAACCACAATCAGGAAAATTCATAGCTCACCACCCAAGGAAGAAGAAGGACCCTGCAATCTGGGAATCATGAAGTGACCTGATGAATAGAGGTAAGGGAAGACCCAGGAACACCTGGAGACGAGAGTTAGAGACGGAATGTAAGAAAATGGGGAGAGAATGGAGAGATCTGGAAAAGATGATCTTGGATAGACGGGCTTGGAAGATCTTGGTTGAGGACCTATGCCTCCCTAGGGGCGAAAGGTGAAGAAGAAGAAGAGTGCAGCATAAAGGCAAGAGACAGATGTTGGATGTTCATTGCAGCCAACCTTCAATGCGAAGATGACACCTAATGAAGATGATGACTCAGGTAAGTCAACAGACAGTTACACAAGCTACTCATGAGTAAAGCAACGTAAAAGTGTAATAATAATAACTTAAGTAAACATAAATGACATACCACTATTGTTTGTACACGATAATCTGGGATGTCATAGTCCAGGTACATCGGGTTGTCAACTTTCAGGAATATACTTGCAACACCAATGAAGAACGTTAAGTTAGGGCTAATACTGTAAACATTCTCAACACTTGTAGCATTTCCACCAAGTCCAATTATTACACTGACTATGTTTATAGTGTACTTAGCATTGGCTAGCTAAAAAAAAAGTGGAAATATAGTTGATTTTACAGCATTAGACCATTCATTATACAGCATACATGGTTTATATATAAATTCCTCGCATACTGTTACATGTTACATAACGCCTGCAAGTAATTTATAAATACAGCTCTGTCCTGGGCAACTCGCTCAATCTTTTCCATGGAAGTCTTCTTCTTCTTTGCGATCGCTTTTTGATGATTATACCGTTAGACGCGTTCTTATGATGAAATCGACTGTTGTCTGGAGCTCATCTCTAGTGCCATGTAGTTTTGAATGTAGTGTTGTGTTGTAGGGCCAGCATTCCTTTCTTGGGAGGACATACAGGGGGCAGTCTTGCAGGACATGTTCTGTGGTTTGTTCATCGGAGCCACAGGGGCACAGAGGGGTTGGGGACAATCGCAGCCTGTGTAGGTGTTTGTTCAGTCTGTTATGACCTATCCTGAGTCGGAAGATGATAGTCTGTCCTTGTCTGTCAAGTGTGTGGTAGTCATCGTTGGATGGTGTAGGTTCTTTTCTAATGTCCATGATAGCTCTTTTTTCAAAGTATGTGATTTCATTATCTATTTGTTCACATTCTGCTCCTTTTTAGCAAGTTTGTCTGCCTTCTCGTTACCTGGCACTCCGCAGTGTGATGGTACCCACTGAAGTGTAACTCTTTGTTGGTAGAGATCTTGCTGAGCTCTTTTCTCAGGGATGGATGGTTACTCTGTTGGGCTTGCAGAACAGATAGCGCATCTGTGAAAAATACCACTTGTTGGCAGTCAGAGTTGGAATTATTGATCATGATTGCGGCCTGTAGTAGTGCTTGAGCCTCTGCAGTGTAGTTTGAACAAAATTTACCAGTTGGCATGTACTTTGTTTCGGTGAGATTGTTGGGATATGTAATATAGATACCGGCCCCTCCGTTCTTAATTGCATCTGTTGCAGATCCATCGGTGTAGACGTGGATCCATGATTGTTTAGGGTAGTTTTCTTGGATCATGCACATAGTGGATGTTCTCTTCTGCAGGTCATTGTGTATTTCTCCAGTTGTGATTCCACTAATTGTTGTTATGATTTTTGCTGTATCGCTAACTTGTTCCCAGGGAACAGGGTCGAGACTAGGTACCAGCGGTGTTGTGTGCCTTTCCATGGAAGTGAGTCTGATATTTCTTGTCTCTTTCAGCAAATTTGTTTCACAGCTTACCTTGGGCATCCTTTCTTTCTTTAACACATTGCCTCCCACTTTAATGCGTGCTTTGATATTCTTTGATCCTTTCTTCTCAAGGTGTGCCCAACATATCTCCATCTTCTCCTTCTTATAACAGTTGTTACTAGTGGTATAGTGAGACCAAATTTAAAATTGTTTGGACAATTCATGAGAATAAAGCCAAATCAGCTAGTATTGAATTAGTAGACAATATGATTTTAGTGTAACCCAGACATGACAATCAATGCAAGATAATAATGTCTAATGTCTTTCCCCAGGTGCATGATGGAATTGGTTGTCCACTTTTGCCGTTAATCGTAGGGGTGGAAGTTTTTAATTTGCATTCTAGGGCCAGCTGAGTCGTCCTTGTTGTGGTATATCCATGTTTATTTAGTGCAGACTGGATATTGTCTATCCAACATTTTCTTAGTCTTCCCATGGCTCTAGTACCTGATTTTTTATTGCATACTGTTATTGGTGGTTGGTTGTATTCCATTCTCATTAAATGTCCAAACCACTGAATTTGTTGTCTTTCAATGTATTCAGTGCACGAAGTTATGCCCACTCTGCCTTTGATGTGCAGACCAATGCACAATACCTGATTTGGAAAAAAACAAATCTTGATCCTATGTTGCCTTCTACCAATAACTATAATGCAGAAACACAGGCTATCAAGTCAACAGTTGGGAGTTGAAACTTAGCCACTTTTTAGCCAGATCTGTCAATGAATGTCAATGATTGTAGAGCTAATGCCAGAGATTGTTGTGATGATGGTAAAGGTTGCTAGGTGAGCAACAAAGGTTATTGTGTAGATATCAAAGGCTATGTCAATGTCACATACTATTGTGTATTTGACAAAGTTTATTATGTGGATGTCAAGGGGTCATCATCAAATAGCTTGTCCTGTGCAGAGCTTTGCCACCCTAACAGTCCTACGGAATTTCTCTCTCTCATAGGCCACATGTCCCATCTCTTCAGCGGTCATGCTCAAACCATCAGTTACATCCTGAATCCATCTTCTCCGTGGTCTTCCTCTTCTCTTTGTCAGGATGACTCCTTCCATGATGGTCTTCATGTCTCTTTATATACCCAAAATACTTTAATTTTTCATTCTTACTTGTCAAAGGGTTTCAATATGATTTCTGCTGCTGTGAAGTCTGCTGAAGACCTATACCTTGCTGCTAGGAGGGAATCACCCATATCATCTTCAGCACACAGATACCTTTTCTTCTTCTTCAAACGTTCCATATCGAGCACTTGTTAACCACTCTTTATGATTTGTATGTGATCCGAGCCTAAGAGCGATTGTACGTTATGCCAGTTATGCGACAAGTAGGTCAGCACATCAGATTTCTCCGTTTTTTAATTTACTAGGGTAGCTACCCTAGGTCCCTACCTCAGTCGCCACATACGACATGCCTTGTAGGTCGCAGTGTTACTATTCTTTGTTCCCCTGCAGGCCCCAGCAACACAGAGGTGTATATACCTTTTAGGTTGTAAGGTGGTCACAGCAATATTCACTTTGAAGTAGAACTGTCAATACATAGAATAAATATAAAGGCAAAAGAGCTAAAAAAAAACAAGAGTAGAATTGAAAAAAAACAATACATGAAGATAATTACCAGATCCGGATCAGAGCAAATAATATGAAGTCCTGTGATCTGTATAGCGCTAGTTCCGCTGACACCAAAATCTATCTCCGACACATTGACCAGGTACAAGGTTTGTGCAAACATGGGTGGGTTATCATTGGCATCTGTCACAATCACTGAATATGTGGCTACAGCTGTGGCACTAGTCAGCTGTGATGTGTTCTTGTCAATTTCTGTAGCCTTAGAAAATATAAAAAAAATTATAATTGTAAGCTCAGTGTATATAATTGTAGTGCAAAAAGTCACAAATTAAAACTGTTGGGACTGTAAGTATGTACTGATCTCCTGTTTCTTCTTCTTTCTTGTTCACTTTCAGACTTGCGAGTTAATAACTTACAAAGGCAGCAGTCAGCTCTATGTCTTTAATATTATCTCATAGCTTTCAGTGAAAGAAAAAAAGGGTATAGTCATATGATATCTCATGCGCTATCAATGTATGAACACAAGTATGGACAGAGCCGATGTCATAAATGTGATATAGGCAAGTCTCAGACACTGGAACAAGTTGGAGAATTTGAAGTTAAGTTTGGACATGCCAGACAGTGTCGTCTTTGTGGTAGAGAGACAAGGTATACTAACCAACTTCTCATAGGTATGGTAAGCAAATGGACTTTAGGATGGCTGCTGCAGGGAGGACAGAGCACGCATGGGAATGTCCAATTTGCCAAGAACATTTACATTGACACAAATTTACAGGCAAGACACAAATTCATAGGCTAGAGAAGATACAGAACGAAGCAATGCACATCATACTTGGCTGCACCAAAGACACCGCATGTAGAGCAATGAGAAACCTGCTGGACCTTCCAGACATAAATAGTAAAATTGGGCTGCAGAGAACAGTTGCGTACCTTAAAATCACTCAAGACCTAACACATCCATTACACAATAAACTAGACTACTGCAAAGGCAATAGACTTGAATGTGTGTCCAGTCATGGCTGGGCCAAGCAGAGGAGGTCATACAACATGTATGTGCCATTCAGGACATCAACGATGGAGAAGAGTGGATACCAATACCCACAGAACACAGACAATCCTTTGTAGTAGTCACCACGATTAACACACCAAGTCGAGATTCGCTGTACACAATGGTCAACGCAGAAGTCGAAGCAGTAATAAATTACTACACATCGGAAGACGATGCTGTTGTCTTCACTGATGGTACTGTTATTCGGCACAGTCGGAGTGCATAGACCTTTACGGCTAGAGCGAAAGGAAAAGTCATCAAATAGGCAAGTGGCGGATATGCAACAACTACCAGCAGCATGACTATGGAGGTCATGGCGGTGACAAAATCCCTGGAGTGGCTACAGATGCAAACATTCACTCTGACATGCATGCTCAGTGACTCTATGAGCATGATACAGAAGATCAAGGTCAGTTATGTACGAAGACAGTGGATGCAATTAATACAAAACTCGACAATCCAGACACTTACCTTCATCTTTGTCCCAGGTCATGCTGGGGTGAAGGGCAATGAGAGAGCAGATGCACTGGCGGGCAATGCTACAATTAAAAATGGCTTTTCTATGGACAAAAGCGACATCATCAATGCTCTAAGAGAAAACATATGCTCTGAAGATTTCTTCTTCTTCTTCTTCTTCAATGATCCAGCGGCACTTGAGCTTTTGCCCTTCGGCCCAATGCTATGTAGTGGTATCTGCATGTGTTTGTAAGTTGTTCTTTTGTTCCGTATAGTGTGTTCCATTTATCTGGCCTTGGAGGAAGGAGGGTCTTTCTGATGTCTTCTAGTGCTTGACACTTGAAGAGGTGGTGGTGAACGGTTTCATGATGATGTGCACACAGTTGGCACTCTGGAGTGTGTTGTGGATGAATTCTGTTCAAGTGATTATTAAGTGTTATGTGTTGGGTTCGAGTCTAAAAATGGTGCTCTGATCTCTTCTTGTAAGGTGGTTGATGTTGTCATTAAGGTTAGGGCTGGCCATATGGGTGTACACATCTCCTCTGAAGATTTCAACGAAGAATAAAAAGGATATTCTCTTTCTCAATTGCGCAAGTTATGCATACCGATAGGTGCGACAAGACAGGAAAACCACGAGAGAAAACCCAGTAGATACATCAATCAACAAAGAATGGGAGTTGTTAGCTTAAACACACTGAGATACATGCTTGGGAGGAGATCGGAGCAATTATGGACATGTCTGATGTGCGATGAAGATGATCCTCAAATGAACATTTACCTTGACAACAAACTGGTACGGTCCAAGATTTGTTTCCCTGTCCAAGTTATTTTTTATTATCAGGTAAGACCCATAGATTCCCTCTCCTGGTGTGGTTTCCACAGCAGGCGTCAGACTAAATGCATCCTGGGGATCTATGAAATCATAAAAGTAAGTAGCTGAGTATATTTGCTAGACATTCTCAGAGGAATGAAACTACAAGAATTATGGAAAAATTCAGAGGCTACAGAAAATAATAAATATCAAAACAAATTCTGGACTGGTATGAGAAGCTATAGTGTAAAATAAACACCAAAACAACAAAGCCGAACAACCATCCTTCCTTTTGTTCGCTTGAAATATTGTCTATATATTCAACCTTGTCTCTTGTATAAACTTCCCTATCTTTTGTAGCTCACACAGAGGTCCATGTAGTTTTCTGTCAAGTGTTCTTTCATCAGGCCAGTGAGTTTGCCTCAGTATATCATATTCGGGGCAGTTCTGAAGTATGTGCTCTGCAGTCTGATGTGCCTGTCCACATGTACACATGGCTGAATTGCCAATCTTGAATTTTGTATACATGTGACTGCAGAGTCGATTGTGTCCTGTTCTAAGGGAACAACAATCAGATTAGCTGTTTTAATCAGATTAGCTGTTTCTATCAAATTGTCTCTAATCTTCTTCTTTGAGTTTGTTCTTTATGACCAATTTTAATCACTCTTGTGACATGTTTGATCTTTGCCAAGAATGTGTATACGTTGCACATTGGTTTGGTAGGCCCCTAAACCCATAGACTTCTACACATTTAGGACACGTGCATCCGATTTCAACCAAACCTCCTTAGTCGCCCTTTACGACATGCACGGCAGGTAACAGTGGTTCTATTCTTTACACCCCAAATTTGGGTCCCGCAACCTCTCGGCGATTGTCTCTAATAAAAGTAGGGACACAATCATTAGTCAAGTTATTTTAACATGCATTTCCTCAACTAAGGAATATGGAGCAAAAGCAAATGCTGTAACCTACCAGTTAGCCCCATTGTTAAATCACCCAAAATTTGAACAGGCAGCTACAACAGATGATCAACAGCATTTTTATACCTACTTTGTGTTACCAGGACTAAACATGGACAATGAGCAAAGCGCAGTCACAAAAATAACTACATGTGAAATGCGTTGCCTGCGAAAAGTTACCAACAACACCAGAAAAACAGAATCACCAACATCAGCATAAGAAAGAAAGTTGGCACAAAACCATGCTTGAATTACATAGAGAAACAAAGAATGAAGTGGTTTGGCCACTTAATAAGAATGCATCCAAACTCCAAAATATACAGAGTCTTCTACAACAGAACATCGGGAAAGAAGGCAAGAGGAAGACCACGGAAGAGATAGTTAGCTGGTGTAGCAGAATCCTGTGAAAGAGCAAAAATAACAATCACACAAGCCACCAGAACAGCGCAAGACAAAAACAGAAAACCACGACACTGGGCAACAACCCGGTAGCAGTGTGACGACAAAAGAAGAAGAAGGAATATGGACCAAGTTTATTCAGTTATATAATAAATGTTTTATATCCTTTTTCTAATTTTGCTTTTCTGTTGTTTCCAGGTAACCTAATCTAAATGTCTAAAGGCGACGGACTAACTTCATTGCGCCAGGTTTCTCCATATGACTGTCCCTGTCTGCAGAAATGGCATGTCACCTGCTGAGAGTGTTGCACAAAGCAAAAACTGAAACTCCAGCAACAATCCAAGGGATCTCATAAAACTTGATCCGGATTCGAACCTACAAACTTTAAGCATGACAAAAAAATGTCACCCTCGCTGTACAGACTCCCTAGCTTGATGTACAAGTCTAGCATTTGTTTCCATAGTCATATTTTCATTAGTCTCGGAGCTTCCTCAAAAATGTATGTATTTTTCATTTCCCTTGAGTCTTAATTGAAGTTACCTGTTCATGTTTCGTCTATCATCTGATAGCATCACAGCTTCTTCTTCTGCAAACAACTTCTGCTACGCAACTACCAGTATGTGTCATAAACAGGATGGTGTCCTTGATGTCTTCACATGGTTTGTTTTCTAGGGTTGTTTCTGTTGGCCAGATTTCCATTAGCATCACAGCAATAGGTTTATGCTTGATGATGGTAAAATAGTGGAGCGTCTGGATGAATGTATTAGAGCGTGGCTCCCATGGGAGAGACCCGGGTTCAATCCATGGTAAGGCCAAAGGTTTTTTTTTTCCTGTTGAGGGCATAAAGAGAACATCCCAACTTGAACAGTTTCGTGGCAACTGCACTAGCGATGCTGATATTAAATTCCACAGGCTCATGTCCTACACTGCCCAAAAAAGCGGTGTTACAGACAGTAACGATATTAAAATTTAAAACTTAGCATGCACACTCTTTGACGTCTGCTGGGGGAGACTGAGCACCTATTTGTATACTTAGACTGCTATGTTGATCCAGAAACCAATAACTAGTCTGGTTTTTAACAGTGTCATATCTTTTAAATTAATATTTTTTTAAATGTATTTGCCTATTTTTTTTATACTTGAAACAGTTGTGAAATATTAGTATGTAGAATATGGTGAGTCCTAATCTCGTTTCTAGTGTCTGTATAACAGCCATTGCGTACCACACAATTTGTTTTTTCACTACTTGACTCACTGTTCCTCATATTTTCATTGTATAAATAATTAGCAACAGTTAATTCTTAACAATAAAATTAATGCTAATGACAGGGTAAATTATAACCACACTGGTATAGTTTAGTTATCAGATCATCATCACTGCACATCAAACCAATTAATAAATAAGTGCTCCGAGCTCCTCTTCAGTATTTCTCTCAGTGTGTGTCGACAAATTACACCGGTTATTTGTTGGTTTACTATTCTTCTTTGACTACCAGCGTTGTTTTCTTGTCTAGCTACAGCACATTTGACTTGGAATTATTGCAGTCTGGTTAGGGTTGTAGATTTATCACTATTACTTGAATCATTAACACATCCTCTCTCCCTTAGAGAATTTATAATATCAGCCTAGTTCATTACTTGCCCGCTTTTTACAGTAGTCATACCTTCAAGTATCGTTTCCCCTTACACCAGCATGCCCTGGCAGAAAAATAAAACTGATTTTTGTCAGCCTAGACCTACTCAGCGACTACAACCCTCGTCTCTGAGCCCAGTCTGTTTCAATTTTCCTGAGCATTCTCACTGAGTGTCTCAATGGTATGACTAGCTAGAAAACATTATGATAATGACATAATGACAAATTACTGGTTACATTACCGTTAAAGATGGTTAAATTTATGGCTCTTTTATCCCCAACATCTCCATCCCGAGCTAAAATTCTAAACATCGGGACAGTCGACCCCTGAAAACAAAATTATTAGTAAATTATGATTAACTCCAACATGCAATTATAATTTTTTCCATAAAACTCACTATATATTGAATAATGGTATTTTAGTCTTAAATTAATAATACATTATTTTCCTAGATGTAATTGCAAACCATTAGGTTCTGCATATAACTTTGGTCTAAAAGTAAATCTCTTAAGGATGGTAAATGTAACTGGAATATTTAGAATGTCAATGTTCAACAGATTTTATATACAGGGTATTCAAGATAAAAGTAGCCCGTCAAGGGGCATATCTGACATATGTTTATGCAAATGAGAAAGTTTAATTATGATGTAGTATAGGTCAAGTGAGCGAGTCTTTTTGTGATGGTGTGTAATTAGGGTGCAGGAAGGGACGATGAACTAATGTGACTAAAGGACGCGCTAGTCAGAACCGGTTTAAATAGTAAATAGACATAACCCAATGCGTACCTGGCAACTTTTGATTTTCAATGGGGCTGCTTTTATCTTAAACACCCTGTATAATACAACATTATACGCAGTGAATGCCACAGTAGCATAGTTGTTAGTGAACTAGCTTCTTAGGTTCAACTCCACATTGGCCGTGGAATATTGTTCTGACCGTAACGGTTCTCAGGATGACCCAGCCTCAACTGGGTGCCAGGAAAAGCACTGGGAAGTAAAGATGGCCATCGTGATGTTGACCACATCACACGTGTGCCAACGGACAATAAAAAATATGCGCCTACAACTGTAATCCCAATATACCTGGACATATAAAAGAGGGCCCCTTTACTTATACACAGCATTATATGCAATAAGTAGTTTTGAAGTGAAAAAAGTTCTTCAGTGCTACATAGAGCCAGTACTGACATAAGGATGCAAGTCATGGACAATAAATAAAAAGATAGTAGCATTTTTGGAGGTCACAAAGATGTGTTTTGCAGTATTATGCTAAGTATTTCCATGGACTGCTAAAACGACTAATGTTGATGTGCTGAAAGAAAGAGCACAGAGAAAATTTATCATCAATTTAAGAAAAAGCAATCATCATTTTGGAGGTGGAGTGGGGGTGGGGGATGATGTTAGAAGAGATAGTGACAACCAGTAAAATCATTGGGAGACGGGACAGAGAGAGGAGAAAATTCTGGACAGCCTGACTTCTTGGAGAGCTGCAATAGCATATTGGTTAGTGTACTTGCTTCTTATGCACTTGGTCCAGGTTCAATTCCACAGTGGAATTATTTTTCCAACTGTAGAGGCTCTCAAGTCAACCCAGCCCCAACTGGGTATCAAAAAAGAACTGGGAAGCAAAGGTGGCCGACATGTTGTTGACCACATCACCCATCTTGTGCGGATGGTCAAAGAAAAATATGGGTCTAACAATGTATTCCTTATTATACCTCAGGGTATGAAAAAGTGTTCCTTTACTTTTTTTTTACTGGATTCTTGGTACGGTGAGCAACAGCATAGTCAAGTTGTTAGAGTGATGATTCCAGATCAAGCAACAAGGATTGTTTTCTATTCTTGAATCACAATAAAGAACACCTGCAGCTAATGTAGTCAGTAAAAATAAAAAAAGATACCAAAATCATGAGGAAGAAAATTTGCGAATGAAGAAAAACCTGAAGCTAGTGTAGTTAGAAAAATTATCAATTAAAGTAAAAAAGTAAAGAAACCCTTTTTATATCATGTGGGATAGTCCGCCTGTCCAGCGCGTTTGTAGCGCATTGGAAGGCGGGTGACATGCCCTCTGTGAGTGCGGGTTCAATTCTGCTGGCTAGCAGAAAAAGCCACAGGTTCTCCAGATTCATGGTGTTCGTGGCACCAAACCGAACGAATGAATACGATGTCCATGGCACCGAGCCAAAGAGCTCAAATGCTTCTGGATCTAAATAAAAAATATAATGTGGTGCATATATATATATATCGGGTAATACGGTGTTAGACCCAAATTTTTCATTCACCGTCGGCACACGAGGGTGTTGTGGTCAGCATCACGCTGGTCACATTTTCTTCAAAATGCTTTTCCTGGTATAGGGAAGACTGCAGTAAAACTATGACAAATGGCGAAACATGTAATAACAAAGTACTGTAGCTTTACAAAATACAAAAACAATGACAACTTTTCCTGGTACCCAATTGAGGCTGGGTAGACCCAAGAGCTGTTGCAGTCTGAAAAAATTCCTCGCCCACTGTGGAATCGATCTCAGACCCACTAGCCTAAGAAATGAGTTCACTAACAACTATGCTACTGCGGCTCTCAAAATTATTAATTTAAAAAAACGGACATTATGAAGAAAAGTTGTGAATGAAGCAATACCAGAATCTAATGCAGTGTGCAAAATGATCAATAATGAAACAATGAACATTATGAAGTAAAGTTGTGAATGAAGGAACGCATAAGGCTAGGTATACCTTCTTCTTGTGCATACACTATCAAAAATTAAATATTTGTAAAGAATACAGTGATTAGCTTACGGCTGTTGATACCACAATACAGCTGACTATGACTACACTGTATTTATACATGTAGTAGTGACATACCACAATACAGCTGACTATGACTACACTGTATTTATACATGTAGTAGTGACATACCACAATACAGCTGGCTATGACTACACTGTATTTATACATGTAGTAGTGACATACCACAATACAGCTGGCTATGACTACACTGTATTTATACATGTAGTAGTGACATACCACAATACAGTTGGCTATGACTACACTGTATTTATACATGTAGTAGTAACATACCACAATACAGCTGGCTATGACTACACTGTATTTATACATGTAGTAGTGACATACCACAATACAGCTGGCTATGACTACACTGTATTTATACATGTAGTAGTGACATACAGAAGCGTCTGCCCGATTGGATTAGAGTGCAGCTCACAGGCCAAGGAGTTTTTTTCTGTCGAGGCATAAGGAAACATTCTAACCTGAACAGTTTCACGCTAACTGCACTAGCCTTGTGGCCATTAAATTCCACAGGCTCATGTCCCTCCTGTCCTACACCATCCAAGAAGCGGTATTACCAGACAGTAACAACAGTTTAGCGTAGTGACATAAACAAAGCATGGAGATGATATTCCCAACAATACCTCCATAAAACAAATTACTTACAATAATTTCATTTTCATTGACACTGGTTGATTCTCCAGGGTTGATGAAAAAAGGATTCATGTCTTGGGTATCTATTATATTTATTTGTATGTTCACAGTTGTAGTTAAACTAATTGCAAGCCCAGGTCCATCCTGAAAGCATGATATACAATTTTTCAGTTACAAATCTCAAATTAGAAGTTGCAACACTCCTTCATATTCTGATTTATCTTAGCTTATGTGTGTGTCTTCATGCATGCACTGAAGATAATATGCAGCTATATTCTCATCCATATCAAATTCTTCTTCTGTGATTTCCTTCTTTCTTCTTCTTCGAATACTCCATATCGACCACTTGTCAACCACTCTGTGTGACTTGTATGAGATCTGAGCCTAAGAGCGATTGTACATTGTGCCAGTTATGCGCCTACAAGTAGGGCAGCACATCCAATTTCTGCGCTGCTTTTATTTACTAGGGTAGCATCCCTAGTGCCTACATCAGTCACCTCTTACAACATGCTTTGTAGGTTGCAGTGGTACTATTCTTTGCTTCTCTTGGTATACGCGTCACCAGTGTGTATACCCTTCGACATCTGTTGGGGGAGACTAAGCCCCTTAAGGCCTGCCGAGAGCACTGTGATGTCCTTTCAGTGACCAATAACCAATATTCCGAAGTTCCTCACACTTTTCTCGATAGGTTGTACCCTTATAATAGGTTTCTGTTCTAAAGCCGAAAGAATAATTTCATTGCACCAGGTTTTACCCCATATGGTTCAGTCCCTCTCCACAGAAATGGCACGCCACCTACAAAGGGATGGAACAGTCTTACAAGACAAGTTCTAGGGTTTGCCTACGTGCTCCGCATTGAAAAATGGAAAAATCTGAAGTCTATTTTATGCAGGTGTGCTCAGAGAATATAATCTTCTCTAATGAACATGAATATCTTTGTTAATTTTTGCTGAGCCTGCTTATGCAGTCCTGCTCTCACTTGCAATCTTCATTTACTACCCTCCACTCTATTTTCATGAATTATTTCAGGAGTATCTTTATCTATCTGTAACTCTGGGATAGGTGAGACTGCTCCAGGTTTGATATATTTCTATGCTTAGTTTTATTATCAATATTACATATTCTCTCAAGTTCAGCAACAATAAGCTGGATTTCTTCACTAATGGATGATTCATCCACTCATCCAGCTGAAGATAAATGCAGAGATTCCAAAGTAGGAAAAAAAGTTCTTGTTGTTGGAGCTACTGTGCAACTACTCTGTCTCTTATACTTTCAGCTAACTTCAATTTAAAGTGACTTAGAACCAACTGAGGGCAGGTAAAGGTGTCCACCTTAATGCATAGTTAGACTCTACCTAGTTTTGTCCAGTTAAAAGTTTGCCATTTATATATTTCTTTAAAGTACAGATCAAATGAAAGAAAACATGTTGTCACTTGTCTATGACATCAGAAAACACTATCTCAGATTTGAGACAAAAAAATATTACAAAAATAAAATAATACAAACATGGATATTTTCAAGGATATAAGGGGGAAATTTGGATGTCAAACTTCGGTGGAAGAAACTTAGGTAAAATCTTTCCAAAATGCATGTTCAGAAACTATTTCTATTAATGATCCACTTATAACAACAGACGGAGTCTTTAGTTTAATCAGTAGTGAGCTCGATCACCACCCAAGCGTACCTGGTTCAAACTCCGTGGCAGGCAATTTGGAAGCAAATTGTTTCAGTGGGATTTTAACGTACGGTAAAAATAGACCTCACTGTTCAGAAAGCGATGGCAAACTACTGAATGTATAAGTGGTGCCTAGAAAATCAATGACTCGTTTACTGTGGTTGATGGCCACATCCTGTAAAGAATATGCCACGATTTATTTCATAATAACAGAGACATGAGAGCCAGTCAAAATACTTTAATGATAAATAGACAGCTTTCCCAGGATAGATACACAAATTCAAAGAGATAAAAAAAAAAGTTTTAAAGTCGAAGGATTGACTTCATTGCACTGGGTTTTACCCCATATGGCTCAGTCCCTCTCCGCAGAAATGGCACGCCACCTGAAGGGAGTATTGCACAAAGCAAATCTCTGTAGCTTCTGCAACAATCCTAGTGGTCTCTTGAAATAAATGCACTTGTGAACAGAACTTCGCGGTCTGGATTAAAACCCACTACATTCAACTCGCAAGGCTAGGGTTTCAACATTTAGCCACAGAGACCCCTAAATTCAAAGAGAAAAGTGGTATTATTATCTAACAAATCTAACAAATAGGTGCATCTCTCTGTGATGTGGATATGTGCATTTGATACTACAGTGTTTTATAGAGTTCTATAAACCACAGGATATCTACCATTCAGATGAAACTGGCATTTATTTTAAAAGTGCTTGCAAGACTGAACAATGACATTTTAAGGAGAAGCCTGTCAAAATTATTTTTATAAAGCCTAAAGATAGATTTATAGTACTAGTAGCAACATACACAGATGGTTCTGAAAAACTTCCACTACATGTACTTGAAAAAAAGCAGAATTACATTGATATTTGTTTGTTTACATTCAAGTCTTGATGTTTTAAAAACATTCTGCCCCTTTCAGGTGAATACAAAGAATAATACAAAATGTGTATTACCTGTGAAACACATACACACTGGGTGAAAATACAAGATATGTCTACATCTTCAGAAATGCAAGGCAGTTTCTGATTGTTGACAACTGCCACATCCATCTATTTGTTAATTGTCTCAAAACATTAGCTATTTACTTCTTGTCATCAAAGTGATTTATAAATGAGATTTCTACATGATTTGACAACTGCCACATCCATCTATTTGTTAATTGTCTCAAAACATTAGCTATTTACTTCTTGTCATCAAAGTGGTTTATAAATGAGATTTCTACATGATTGCCTATTATTGTTCAACCAAGTTTGTCTAAAGTTACAACAGGGATATTTCATGTTACAGGTAAATCAATGGAATTTCATTATATTTTGATCTTCAGTGATTTGGTTTATGACAACTTACTTTAGTGATCATGAGTTGAATAGATACGGCCCTATCTTATCCTGTGAAAATATCATGGACAATGCAAAACAGATTTACAGTAACAACAGTGACATCTCATAGGGGTTGAAGAATTTAAAGTTAGACGGATCAATGCAACATCAGAAATTTAGCAAAACTTATGTGTAGGTCAAAATCAGTTTTAACTATTATCCTAAAAAGAACCTAGAAATATCAACTTTGAAAGAGCATAAATTCTGTTTTAAATTTTAGTGACACATGATCATTTTTATCAATAGAACAGATGCATTTTCTTGTATCTTAACATCTGCCAAGTCAACCTGTTTAACCTGATCCAAAAGTATTCGATTAATACTTTTATACTTAACTTGGTACACATTTTCATGAATGATGAATGACTTGCAAAGGTAGGCAAGATGTGAGGAAATGAGAAATATTAGGTGGCAAATATAAGCATGATTCTGGATACATTTTGTTGTAGACACTAATATTCAAGTAGTATACACACCAACTTACCCCAATCTTGAAACACCCAGCAATCCCAGTAGAGACTAAAAGACATATTATAAATGCAATCTTCATACCAACACTCTGCTACCAGTGCCAAACATGGGCACTGACAAAAGAACAAGAAAAGAAAATTACCACCTGTGAAATGAGATGCTTGAGGAAAGCAGTAAATAAAACAAGAAGAGACCATATAAGAAATTGGGAAATTAGAAAAACAGTCGGAACAACACCTGCTATTAGATTCATTGAAAAACAGAGACTTAAATGGTTTGGCCACTTGGTGAGAATTAACCTGAATACACCAGTTGCAAGAACGTACAACCTGAAAATGGAATCATCAAGAGGAAAGGGCAGACCAAGAAAAAGATGGGTTGATGGAGTTACAGACATCTTAAAACTCCACAAGACCACAGCATATAAAATGACCAAGCAAGTGTGCACTATCTCGGAAACCAACCATCAGTTAAACCTGCTACACCTAACGGCAAAAGAACAGAGAAGGACAAAAGTAAAGATACACACATGAAAAACTCATTAGAAATTTATTCAGTTGTTTATTACAAGATAAATGTATTTTAAAATTTCAAAATTACTCACAATAGCAACAATTTTGGAAGAATACACTTTTCTAGATTCATAATCCAGAGGTGAAATGAGGGTTATGTTTGCACTGTAGATACCCTCCCCTTCTTGGGTGTAATTAAGCATGAACTTCTCACACATGGCAATACTCTAAAGCAAATTAAATAACAGCAAAATATTACAGTCTGAAAATTGTTGAAACATTTCATCATAAATACATTTTATTTCAATGTAGACTGTAACAATTGCAAAGTGTTAAAACATTATAGTTAAAAGATATATAGAAGAATATATAGTGGGAGTGTTATTATACAGTAATGAATGCTGGAAAATGACTCAATACGTAATACACAAGTTGGAGACACTTCAGAATAAAAGAATAGTCCTGCAGATTTTCTGGCCAAATACCATAATAAATGTGGAGCTTTTGAAACAAATGGACTGTGCATCCTTGGAGATCATCATTAAAAGATGAAGATGGAGGTGGATTGGACAAGTATGTTGTATGCCAGTAGGGGCATTGGCTAGGACAGTTCTCAGATGGACAGCGGATGAGAAGATAAGGCCTGGAAATCCAAATGAAACATGGAGAAGAACTGTGGAGAGAGAGTTGAAGGAGTGTGGCCTGACGTGAGAGATAGTTGGTAGAAAGGCAGCAGAATGGCAACAGTGGAAGTTTCTTGTGGAAGCCTTATGTGTCAACCGAGACACAGAGAGGATATAGATGGATAGAATTAAAAGAGAGTATTTAAAAAAAATTTTTTTAATATTATCAAAAGATAGTTTGTTCTTCTGAGATATAAGATAAGAAAAAAGGTCTTAACCTAAATAGCAAGATGATAGTAGTGACAATCAGTTTCAGTTTGGAATATCTTCATTACACTCCGGACATGTTCATAGCTGCTTTGATATCTTCAACAATATCTTCAACAGCATCCAAAAACTAACTGTACCAGTTCGATGTTGATTAATGAGCCTACACATATGCCTATTCTCTGCTATTTTCTGGCCATTCAATCTTCAATCCAAGATCTTGCAATCTAGCTGTTGATGTAGATTGGTTTAGATGAAAGTCCTCTTTCTGGCCAGACTCAATGAGGAAATTCAGAATGCCAGCTCTATTCATTTGCTGATTCCCTGATATAGTGGGGTTTTTAACAGTCTGATCAAACAAGCACAGACTTTACTCCAAGATGTAATCTCATCTTGAGAGGCTGCCTCATCATTTGGGTGTGAGAACTGTGACAGGATCTGTCCCTCAAGCATCAGACTTTACAGTCACCAACGGAGCTGCCAAATACCTAATTCAACCACACAGCTATAAATACTCCCTCAGGACTGAAAAAGGCCTAATACTCTGTAGAATGTAGACCTACTCAAAATTTAGATGGTAGAAGTGGAGAAACTAAGTAACTATAACAAGAAATTATGCTACAACTTGTCAAAGCAACATGAGCTTTCAAAAGTCTAAATAAAATAGGGAACTCCCAAGTAATATAGTTTTAAAACTAAATTGATTGATTGATAGGACCATCATCATTGCATTTCGGTGAGTAACCATGTGTGCTCCGATCTCTTTCTTACACAGGAAGATCTCAGCTACAGTGCACAAACCCTATAACACCGGCAAGGGTTTCCTGATGTAATGTTAACTCTTTCCACGCTTTAAGCCGCAGACTGCGCCAGCGAAGTTCGTTGCACGCTATTAGCCGCACACTGCGCCATAGAGTTGCTTCCTTATAAGAAGTCTTTCTAGTTTTACTTCTACTGTTTTACTTATACAACTTTTCAACCTTGTTATTCTATTGGGTTGTCCAGTTTTCTTCAATTTAGTATATAATAATATATATAAATGTTTATTTATTAACGAGTAGTTGGGATTGTTTGTTGTTTTTTTAAATTATTTTTTGTTACCTCCCTTGAATTAACTGGTTAAAAATTGAGGAAATGCTCGCGTGGAAAGAGTTAAAGATGAAGATATTTTGTAGGAATTTAATTTTTAATCTTTTCTAATAAATTTTACTTGGGCAGCGGATTTCCAGCCTGCTCTTCTAGATTTTGAACTGCCAAGGATTTTTTACGTGCTCAAATTGAACACGAGACCTACGTTTTATAATCTGTCTCCGATAATACTAGGAACTCGATCTCACCTACACTGATAACAGGGATCTCTGGAAAAATATCCAGATGGCTCCACGAGGGAGCAAACTGGCACCTTTGGCATGAGAGACGAGCACCTGACCTTTATACCATAGAGATCCCTAAATTTTCAATTCAAGTGTTGTATCAATTATAACATATGCCAGCAAGAGTTGGAAAATAACTAAAGGTATAGAAAGTATGTTAAACGCATTTTAATATACATTCCCGCGAAAAATGATGAACGTAAAATGGGACAAATTCAGAAGTAGTGATGAAATCAGAGAAATGTCTGATGGTGATATGTTGGGTATACTCTGAAAAGAAATGATCACAGAATCACAAAGCAGACATTGAAGTGAAAGGTAATAGGTTCAAGAAAGGATGCCATGAAGAAACCCTGAAACGAACTTTGCTGAGAGAGATGAGAAATATCATAATCAATTCCGTTGAAGAGATTGTGAATGAGTTGCTCAGGATAGAAATGGAAAAATTGCTTGCAGGCCCTATGTAACTTATAGGAATACAACACAGTACAATACAATTATACTTCTCTGTATATCATGGACAGAGAAGAGAACAAATAGATCTATTCAGAAAGAACTCAAAATCAAACAAACTGGCTGAGGCTACAAATAGGAAAGAGAAAATTGAGATATTTTGAACATATAAAGACATGAAGGGCTGGAGAAGGCCATCATGGAAGGAGGCATACTGGCAAAGAGAAGAAGAGGAAGACCATGGAGAAGATGGATTCATGATGTAACTGATGGTTTGAAGATGACGGCTGCAGAGGCAGGACATCTGGCCTATGAGATATGAGAAATTCCGGAGGACTGTTGGGGTGGCAAAGTTCTGCTCAGGACAAGCTATTTGATAATAACAATACAATTATAATTTTTTTCTGGTGTGTTGCTATTTTCAGCTCTTAAAAAAATAGTATTAACCAAATATTTCTGTAATCAGATTCTGGTCTTTCCATATAAAGTGGCAGAGATCAACTTTAGCATTTTGTAAATTTGTATTATAGCAGTGAAAAACTTACAGTATCTGGCAAGTCTACAAGTTCTGTTTTATTTTGGCTGTTACATATCAAATACATTGTCTTCAATGCTGCATTGACAGTTCTGTCCTTGTCAACTGTCCGGATAGATGACTCCACTCGTGTGCCAACGACAGCATCCTACAATTACAAAAAGAAAATAGAAACAAATTAAGCAGATGTACTGAAGAAGTACAAACAATACAAAACAGAATTTAAAACATACACAAAAGACCTATCTTTTTCTTTTGCAATACAAATCGGATAAAATGTTATCTTTGCTGCTTCAGTTACTGTAAAGGAACTTCATAATTTTGACTATCTTTATCAACTTGAGCAAAGGATTTTTACAAGGTATGACAAGAATGACTCTTCCTCAATCTACTCAAGAACAAAGAAAGGAATAATGCACAGTTGGAAACAATATGTTCTCTGGTACCACACACCAAAAGTAAAACCGAATGTAGAACTCATTATCAACTTCTTCTTTCTTCTTTTGTCGTCACACTGCTATCGGGTTGTTGCCCAGTGTCATGGTTTTCTGTTTTTGTCTTGCAAGGTTCTGGTGGCTTGGGTGATTGTTATTTTTGCTCTTTCACAAGATTATGCTATGCCATCTAACCATCTTTTTCATGGTCTTCCTCTTGCCTTCTTTCCCGATGTTCTGTTTTAGAAGACTCATACTGTGGAGTTTGGATGCATTCCTATTAACCCATCGGGACTGCAAAGCCGATATATCGGTTCAGAGTAATGTTCATGATGTTGCAAAACCGATATATCGGTTTTTGGATGTATATTGACGAAAACGAATGTATCTTCCTAACCCTTTACTGAAGTTTTAAAAAATCTTCAGAAATGGAATGTACTTATATGTAGGTACATTTCTAACTACTTTTAATAAAGATTTGAAAGTGGGAAAGTTGTGTACTACTATGTTAAAGTTGAGCCATATTTTTTTTTTTACGATAATGTTTCCGACATTTGCTAACCTTGTCATAAAGAGTAAAATGAGTTTATAAAGTGCAATCTTGAGTATTGCTAGATCAAATTATAACTTGTGATAGTAATGAAGAAGAATTAATTGATGGTAATGGCGATATTTTATTGTTTATGGAATGCAGTATCGATAGTTGTAATTCTAAGTCTAATGTAATAATTACATCTAAAGAATGGGTGTTCCACATTCCATTTTATTGGTGTGTCCGCACTAAAAAGTGATTATTATAAAAACTACTGAACCTAGTTAGATGAAACTTATAGAATATGTTCACAAATTTATTATCTTCATTTTCCTGCTACTTCGGGAAAGATCTATAAATAGTAAGGTGTAATACAAACCCGTGAGTATAAATATCTTTTACGATTTTTTTTTTTCAAAATAGTCATGCTACAATAATCTAATTTTCTCAAACATATATCACCTGATATTAAAATGTTATTATATTACTGTATTCTACATCCAATTAGCAACAATTTAATATATAATATGTCATACTTTAGAGAAACAGTACTAGAGTTATAAAGGTTTAAGGACAGACCGCCCTGTGGTATTATCGATTTTCCTTAAAAAACGTAATTTGGGGTTATTTATATTTTAGATAATACATTCAATTCTGAACCAGAAACCATCTTTAGTTTATAATAAAGATTAAGCTATGTATTTTAATTAAATTGTTTAATTATGTATGTTTTTACCTTTAGCAAGCTAATTATATATTCAAAATCTTAAAATTGTCATAACTTTGCTTCTATTTGGACAATATTAATAATTTTTTCACAAAAATTAAAGCCTCCCCGAGATCTGCGATCGTTTTTTATAAACAAATAAAGAACATAACAAGAAATTTCATTGGTTGATAAATAGTCAGCCATGATACTTTGAAAACCTCAACCAATCAGAGCGGTTCTTACAAAATGCTTACATTTACGATTAGTAAACAGTAGCATTGAGACATGCGCGTTACGACTGAAGTGTGTATCTTTTGAGCTAAATAATTTGCTATTACTCTACTAAACCATTATGGATAGTAATAAAGTAATTAAAACAAATAGATATCGTTCAAAGAAAAGGAAATTTTGAGGTAACTAGTATTCTAGAACGGAAGATTTGAATGCTAGTATCAATACTAGTATTAGTAGTATTGACAGTGTTGAGACGTCGAGTGGGCAGTTTCAGTTTGAAAATGATGATCCCACAAATTCTAATATTGACATTGATGATACTGTACCTGCCCTTAGTGAATCCAGTTTAAATTTAAACCTGTCTGTTCCAACTTCATCATCTTTTCAGAAGCTAAACAAGTCTTTAAATTTAGTAGAAGTTCCTGAAGTTCCAGAAATTAGTGGCTATCGATTTCTTGACATAGAAAATGTGATTTCTTTCGTTCAATTGTTACTATGTTCAAATTGTTTTGATATGAGTAGCAAAGATACATTCATAGTGAAAGAAGTGCTAATTGGAGTAGAAAGCCATTTACATTTTACCTGTACTTTATGTGCACATGTAATTTCATTGAAGTCGTGCACAGAAAATGTCAACCTGCGATTGCAGTTGGCAATGTATAGCATTGGCTGTCATTATGAGAAAACTAAACAGTTTCTTGGTAATATTTTAACCACCGTAAAGGTAATCATAAGGACTGTGGTAGCTGGTGTCCTAAAGATAAAGTTTTAGCTGATAAAAATAAACTACCTAACTTTGTTTTGGACAAGATAATGCCTGTATTTGTCGAGCTATCTTCTGAGGTTTTGTTGAAAAAATGCCTTCATGTTGGTACTCAAAATGCAAATGAATCTTTCCATCATCTTATATGGACTCGCTGTCCTAAGACCACATTTGTGGGGAGGATAAGGTTGGAAATAGCTGTTGATGATGCCACTATAGTCTTTAATAATGGGGAATTAGGAAGACATAATATCTTTAACAAACTGAGCTTATCCTTTGGAAAACATTGTTTTCAGTGCTTTATGCCGTAGATAGAAAACACATATCTTCCTCATTAAAACAAAATTTAAATACAAAAAAGGTAGAAAGGTATAAAAAAATCATTGTTAACAGTTCAAGAGTTGGCTGGGGAAGATTGTTATGTTCCTGGCGGGTTTTAAACTGCATTACTGCCTTCAATAATTCAGAATTTGTCGGTTTTTTGACATTTTCTCAAAACTGTTATTTTACTTAAATGTATGTCCAAAATACAATTTTATTCCAAAACTACTCAAAGAAAAGCTGTAAAAATTTGCACACTTCTTCCTTATGCACATGTGCTCAGCCCCTACCACTTTTATTAGAATTCCTTGAATAGTTTTTATGTATTGTGTAAAAGATATCTCTTACCCCACTTCTTTTTCTTCAAAAATATGGATTTGGATTAAAAAATTCAGGTAAGTCTCATTTCTTTATATTTTTAAAATCTTTTGCTACCAGCTAAAGATATGGTGATTTAGTATAACATCTGAAATTTCTATTGTGCTTACTTTAATAGAGCTTAAATCATCCTGTATTTGGCAATGTCACTTTTTGAGCTTTTTTCGACCAAAAAAACATCAATATTTAACATTTTTGCCTAGAATATATGTGTTTGGATTTTTTAAATAATTTTTATTGAGTTTTTACATTATGTTGATAACTTAGAACCATATAAAAAAACTTGGATTCTTAAGATTTAGGTTTAGGGGTGCCGTCTGTCCTTAAACTAATTGACATTGAATGTTAAATTTGAATTGCAAAATAATACAGAGCGAAAGGGTTAAGTGGCCAAACCACTTCATTCTTCATTATCAACATTTTGATTAAAACAGTACTTGTCATACAGATTGTTTTATTTCTAACAAATTATGATATGCTGCGCCAAACACTTCTGGTGTGGATTTTGGGTCTCCTCAAGTATGGGAGATATAAATAGGATCACTGCACTAAAATACATGTTTTATAAAAGGTGACTATAGAGAGATAGCATATTGAACTATCAGCCTTATCTTGTAAAACAAAGAATTATTACATGTAGCACAACAAAATTGTTACATAAACCACCAAAGAGTACATCAATACCATGGTGCAGGTTTTCTACATGAGGAACAACTGTAGTGTTTCCTC
The DNA here is from genome assembly GCA_020796225.1 of Arion vulgaris. Lineage (NCBI taxonomy): Eukaryota > Metazoa > Mollusca > Gastropoda > Stylommatophora > Arionidae > Arion > Arion vulgaris. The sequence goes on along the minus strand of CM036757.1, from coordinate 52,252,438 downwards.
ATACTTCTTCCACTTTCCCCTACTATGCTTTTAGTTAAACAAAAAAAAATATAATAATAAAACCCATAATCCGTTAAGGTTGTAGGGATGTCACTGTGGAGACATCAGCACAAAAAGCACGCCATGAGTCTCTGTCTTCAACTCTTCGAGCAAGTGTGGAGAAACTCTGTCCTGACCAGCTCTTGATGTTGTCAAACCAGGATTTTCTCTGTCCTCCGGCCACCCTCGACTGTTTCCTGTAGGATAATCTTGAAGAGTGAGCCATGTCTCATCACATGCCCGAACCGCGCAAGTTTACGCCTTTTCACGATTGTCAAGAGTGGCACTTGTTGACCTGCAAAAAAGAAAGGATGATAGCAATACATGTTTATTTTATGAAATGAAATAAATTACCTCTCGAATAGAAAATGCATATCCTTGTAAGTTGCTTACTTGAAACTGTGCTTTGTTGTCATTAGCATCATTCACACTAATTTGAACATTGGTACCAACCTGTTGATAAATGTTAATAAATGAGTATTTCTTTTAAAAAATTAGATCAATTTAAATATGTACAAGTATGTGAAAAGTTTTGAATATCTGTGTTCTTTTTTGTAAAATATAATAAGAATTACACTTTACAAAAAAGAACAAAGATGTTCAAAACCTATGACAACCACATGCGAGTCATGGACAATAAACAAACAAACAAAAATCTCTGAGGGCCACAGAGATGTGGTTTTACAGAAGAATGATCAGAATCCAATGGACTGCTAAAATGGCTAATGTGGAGGTGTTGAATGAGGTTAACTCATTGCGTCCAGTCGACGCTCCCAAAGTAGAAAACAGTTCTCTCATTATGCCAAAACACGCTGCCAACGTATAATTTGGGTCCATGCACGTTTCATTTCATTGTTCAGCTACTATACATCCGACACTGTTTTTGTTTACAGAATTAAACGGGCAGATAACTCCCATTTCATTCATATACTATACGGCATGGCAGAATTTATTTTCGATTATTTAGAAAGTTTTATTCGCAAATATATTTTTCCTGTTGTGAAAAAGTGAACTTTCGTGTGAAAAGTTTAGTTACAAGATGTTTCGTCCTCCATGTCGTTAAAGTGCAAAACAAGACATGGATTTGTTCCAAAGTTCAATTAAACACACACAGTGTTTCATGTTTATGATTTCACCGACAATGATGGCATTTTTATTTGATTTTTCAATAACATGAAATACAACAATAATTTACTAAATAAATACTAATTTACAAATATAACTATTTATTATCAGATTGTTCAGAATTTAATTCTGCATATTTTGATGCCAACAGTATAAATCTAGCTTACATAGAACTAAAGTTATAGACATATTTCCAAGATCAGTACATTTTGAAAAAATTTGCTAGAAATGTGTTCTGGCAGAGCGTGAACATGTGGCAAAGCACCAGCAAAATATTAAAAATATTGAGAACATGCATTTTTCCAGTGGCTACTTATGGTTGTAAATCATGGACCATTACACATAAAAACAAGAACGAAAATCCAGTTCTTCGAAACGAAATGCTACAGAAAGATCCTACAAATACCATGGGCAGAAAAAGAAAGAACACTGATGTCCTGAAAGAACTAAATGTTAAAGAGAATTGGCTGATAAACAACATACTATACAGAAAAATGAGATACTTTGGTCACATTAAGCGTCCCAATGGCCTAGAAAGAACATTATTAGAGGGCAGGGTCCCAGGACGCAGAGGCAGACCAAGAAGAAAATGGCTATAAGATATTAAAGAAACCATGAATATGACCATCGACGAAGTGGGTGAACTGGCTAGAGACAGAGTGAATTTCAGATGCGCTGCAAAGAGAGCAACGTCCTATAAAGGATATGCCCCTTGATGATGATGATGAGAAGGGGAGGTTTAGAACACATTGTAACAGCTGGTAAAATCGAGGGGAGGGAAGACAGAAAAAGGGTAGGGAAAATTTTGGACAGCCTGACTTCATGGCACGGAAGAGCGTCAACATCTGAGATGATAGCAAACACCAGAGACATAAATTTTTACCTCTGAAGATGGTGATGGCTCACTTTTATGGTGAGGGAAACTAGTCAAATAGTAAGCAGACCTCACGCAACTGGGGTTAGTGGTAATGATCAAGCTTGCATGCTGGCTTCGAAAGTGTTTATAGTAAGATAACTGTATGTGGATAAGGATGCCATAGTAAGGTCTTCCCATGACAGCCTTTTTTCATGTTGATAACTCGGATATCGATGAGGATGGAATTTCAAGACTGCAGAAATTTTGCATTAAGTGTGGCATGAGTTAATAAGGACATCTGTGATAATAAATAAGACTTGTGCATAGCCTGAAGTCATAGAAACTATCAGCATGCATACTCTTTGCTGTCTAATGAAAGAGAGAGATTACCTATGTGCCTGTCCACAGTGTGGGGATATTGGTTTTGTTAAGTAATTTATCTCTGATAAACACATACACTGTGAGAACTACTTACAGGTTGATGTCGAGGCAAGCCTGTGGCATTATTTATATCAACACAAGTAAACGTCAGATCATAACCAAGGGTGTCTTTTTGCTGAAAAGTTGAAGAAAACAAAAATTAAGTTTTGAAGTTTGATTGTGGTAGTCTTTGGTGAGAAGTCAGACTGGGGTTTCTTTGCAAACTTGCATCGTTGGGTTGTTTCTAACCTCCAGATGCTCATGTGGATCTACTATCCTGGGAATGCGGGTGTTCACAGCAATGGGAGAGTGGGCAGGCTTGCAACAACAGCATTGATCATCTGAGAGTTTATGATGTTCTTTGGTTTCTTGATGACCGCCTGTTGGATGAGGACACTAAAATTGATGTTGAATCTATCCAGTGATTTAAGGAGTTTGGAATTACATGTTGTACAAGTAGAACTGGATGTCTGAGGTACACAGGGAGGAGAGTGTTTAACCAGCAAATCACAGGAACCATCCGTAAGCATACAATTCAACATTTATTGAGGGAGATTGAGCACCTGTGGGTTTGCCTGGAGTGCTATGACACAGGTTCAGTAACCAATAACCAGTTTTTGTACATATCATATTTATGAACAATTAAGTAATATGGAATCTACCATATCTGTGTTAAACATGCTAACATACTGGGTTGGGAGATAGTTGCCATTCCATGTTGTGCACAGATAGAGAAGAAAATCGGATATTATTAGTCCTGATATTAAAGCTCAAGTTTATGTTCTCATCTCCATCAATGTGACTTCACAGACAAACAAGATTGTGTATTTCATTATTTGATCCCTGAAATCTATGTGATATTCTTGTCCAAAATATATTTAATTTGTTTGTTTTTGTCTTCTTCCTTTCTTCCGTTAGTTTGCTTGAAATATTGTCTATATATTCAATGTTGTCTCTTGTATAAACTTCACTGTCTTTTGTAGCTCACACAGATGTCCGTGTAGTTTTCAGTCGAGTTGTTTTGTTAGGCCAGTGAGTTTGCCTCAGTATATCATATTCGGGCAGTCTTGAAGTATGTGCTATGCAGTCTAATGTGCCTGTCCACATGTACACGACTGAATTTGAAATCTTGCATTTTTATACATGTGGCTGCGGAAACGATTAGGTCCTGTTCTAAGGCGCAGAATGACAACTTGTTCCAATCTGCTCATATTACAGTAATATTCTTGTGTTGGTATTTGTGGCTTTCTAATTGATTTAAATATCCTTTTCTTTTGGTTGTAGGTAACTGGCACATCAGGTTGCTCTTCTGCAGCACCTTCTTGGCCAGTTGGTCTGCTGTTTCATTTCCTAGTATGTTTTTGTCTCTATATGTGACCTAAAAAACACTTTACAATCTGTGCCAAACAGTTTAAAAGAGTGTGATATAGTGGATCCAGTCTCAATGCAACATGCCTTACAATGATGAGGCAAACAAACTTGCAAAGAAGGGGATAAAACTATCACAACCTGATATCAACATACAATGTGAAAGGTAAAGATATTTCATTATCAAATTGCTTGTCCTGAGCAGAACTTTGCTACCCTAACAGTCCTTCTGAATTTTTCTCTTTCATATGTCAGCTGTCCCACCTCTGCAACCATCATGCTTAAACCATAAGTTACATCCTGATCCATCTATTCCATGGTCTTCCTCTTCTCTTTGTCGGGATGCCTTCTTCCATGATGGTCTTCTCCAACTCATCGTGTCTCTTTATATGTCCAAAATACTTAGGGATATGCATGAAGACTAACTAACTCTGTAAAGAAAACTGCACTGAGATAGATACCAGAGGGTAAGCAAAAACGTGGAAGACCCAAAACAGCTTGGAGGAGAACAGTAAAACAGAAAGAAATGAATCCCAGTTGGAACAAAATACAGAGGAACAGCCAAGAACAGAGAAGTATTTGTTGCTGCCCTAAGCACCAAGCAGTCATTGACTAGAGAGATAATACAGTGACATAGAAAGTATAAACAAAATATGTATAGCATACAAAAGAAAAGTAGTAACCATGAAAAATATACACAGACTAAGTAAATCATCATGCATCATTAAGGTACAAAAACAACAGTATTCAACACCAAAATTTCAAGAACTTCACATGCAAATAAAGAATATGTAAATGTGAAAAACAAAATAGTATACTATAGACATAAGGTTTTTAACAAGAACATTTCGATAGCAAATTCAAAACTGCAAATGTACAATCTATTTTCAAAATCAATTTCCTACCTCAAAGTCTAGTGGAACATTCAAGGTAACAACACCCTTTCGGCTGCAAGATACAGCTTTGCCACTCTGAAGACTGTATACTATAGGGTCATTTTCAGGATCAACGCACAAAAGTTGAGTAAGTACAGTTCCTACAAAAGATAAATATTGATTAATGCTTGAGAGTATTGGCTTCACTGTACTCTGTATGTCCTAAGTACTTAGTTACTTCACATGGCAAAGTGTATGCATGCTGATAGCTCCTGTTGCTCACAGGTTATACAAATTCTTCATCAAGAATCAAAGATTGATAGGGGAGGTCATTTGGTAGCTCAATGACCATCTATTGGATGAGGACATTAAAATTCATGTTGAATCAATTCAACAATTTAAGGAGTTTGGAATCACAAGTTTTACGAACAGAACTGGAGGTCTGAATAATCAAATTTTCTACAGCAGCATGGCATCTCCTCTCCCCAATGACTAACCTTGTGAACAAAGACTATAACATGTTCCCGCCCAGTGCACATCAAAATAGAAGAGTGTTTAGAAGTGTGGTTCAAACAGTGCGCTGTTATTGAATTCTTAACAGCAAAACATCTTCGTGCAATTGAAATTCACAAATATTTATGGAGATTAGTGTGTTAAAGTGAACACAGTGAGATGCTGAGTAAGGTGTTTCAAAGATGAAGAAGTTGTTCAATAAGATTTGAATGACAAACCATGAAGTGGAGAGCCTGTGACTGCAAGTGATCAGCTTAATCAAGATAGTGTTAAAGAACTGAATCATGGAAATTGTTGCATCCAACAGAAACAAACTGCTGCTGATTCAAAATTTCAAAGGAGACAGTAGGACACACTATTGATGTTCATGAATTCTGCAAAGATTTTTCAGATGAGTACCGCACATGCTGTCTGATGAAATGAAAGCTGAAAGAATTTGCATTTATCAGTAACTCCTGCAATATTTTGATAAGGAAGGCGAGGACTTAAAGAAGATCATTACAGGGGATGAAACTTGGACCCATTATTATGACCCAGAGAAGAAAGGCAGTCCATCAAAAAACCCCATAAGCATAAAAAAACTCCATAAGCACTCACCTTAGCAAAAAAATTATAAATTCAGGCCCCGGCTGAGGAAGATATTGTTTCAAAAACTAGTGCGACTTTGGAAAAAATGTATCAATTTGCATGGCGATTTTGTAGAAAAATAATTGTGCAGATTTTATACTAAATTGTTTAAGTATACTTCTTTTCTTATTTCATTAAAATATTGTTTGCCGTTCAATTTCTATCTAAGTGAAAGTAAAACTTTTCAGCCCACTCTCGTACTACTTTGAGTGCTATGATGTCAGTTCAGTAACCAATACCCAAACTTTATAACAATAATAGTGAGCTGGATTTATGCAAGTGTATGGTGTTCAAATCTCTGTAAGTCTATTCTCCAGTTTTACAGAAGACAATGGGTACCCTGACTTTCTGAGTAAGAAAAGAATGCTTAAATTATCAAATTGATTATTAAATTATTAAATTATCATATTGAAGCTGCTGTGGGAGTGCTCTGTTGCAGACACTTTCAGCTAAAATGGGAAAATATGAGTGCATACATGTTGATTCTATTGTTTTTTTTCTCTTAGATTTCTAATTTAGTTTTCAACTGACCATTCCTACTCATGAAACGTATCATCCCAAATTCCTGCAGCATAGATGCTTCATAATAACTGTGCTGTCATGCATATTTATTCAATCCGCCTCTCTTATGAAATTGATTATGTCTGACATGTCCATTGCCTGTTCTTCATCATCAATCACTGCTGTGTCAGCCAGCCATTTTGGTCACTCACTGCCCTTCATGCTCGAAAATAAATGTTATATGGACCATCTGTGATACATTAAGTATATTGAGCCATTCATGCAGCCAGACTGGTTCACTTTTTAAATCCCATTAAAAATATACAAAAAGTTCACAAACATGTCTCATCATTATCAGGTGCCATGCCAGCTGGCATAGGCGGTCATAGACCTCCACAAATCTCTATCTTTGGTGTTTGCTATCAACTCAGATGTTAACGTTCTACTATGCCATGAAGTCAGGCTATCCAAAATTTCCTTTCTCTGCCTTCCTCTGTCTCATCTACCCTCGATTTTACTGGTTGTCACAATGTGTTCTAAACCATGTCTACCATCTTGTTAATCCAAATAGTAACACGTTTTTGATTGAGGTCACATTTGTACACAATTTATTGTAGGAAGACCTATAATAATGGGGGAGGTTCCCAGACCTAAAAAGCGAGAACTTGTGACATGAATTGTTTACATCTGAAATCCATATATCAAGAGGGCAACAAATAAATAGGGTTAACAGTTTTGCTTCTCAAATTTCCTGTGAAGGCCCATGCTCTTCGATTTCCCCAAACGAATGAGCCCTCCGTGTATATCACAGCAACACTATCTTTCATGTTTTCATATATTTGTGCATTTACTATTAATAAATCAGTTTTGAGGATGGAAAAAATTTGAAGGAACTTTATTTTAAATTGGTACTAATAATTTTTTCCTGGACAGCAACATTCCAGCCTATTCTTATAGATTTTTAACTGTCAAGTGTTCTATTACATACTCAACTTGAATATAGGACCTATGTTTCATCTTCCTTCTCCAACAGAATTAGGAACACAATCTCATCTACATTGAGATCAGGGATCAATGGAAAATAGTCTGATAGCTCTACATGGGAAGTGAATCAAATACTTTTGGGCAAAAAGGTCAGCAACATACCTCAACGCCACCTTCACTTTAAGAACTATAGTATATTTCCTCAAATAATATATATTTCCACTACTTTGTAACAGTTTACTTACCAACAAGTGTTTCTTCACTCACACCACGGGTAAGTGCATTATATGAAGCAGTGTTCCAAGTTGGGGGATTGTTTCCGGCTGTTGAGTAAATATTGAATAGAAATGAGTTCTTTTCTAGTGGAATCATTACTTTATCGATACAATGGAAGACTGCAGTAAAACTATAAAAGCAAAACACATCAAAACGATGTAAGGTAGTTTTCATCATCATCATCAAGTGGCTTGTCCCTTCTGGAACTTGGCTCCCATGACAGCAGCATGAAAAACTCTCTATTATGTGAAAGATGACCAGCTTCAGCGGCAGTCATTCTCTGCTCGTAAGACATCCTGCACCCAACGTCGTCTAAGACTTCCTCTCACTCTTCTTCTGGCACTGTTCCTTCTAGAATTATCTTCTCCAGGCACTTTTAATCGAAGGTAGTTTTACAAAGTACAAAAACAAGATAGAACGACATTTTGACAAAAAGGACCAAATCAAGAAAAGGATACAAGACAAACAAGATATAGATTATGGTCCTACACAACAGACATCATAGACACAGAGCACATATTCATTTCTAACTGCCCTAAAATGAAAATATGTTACTAAAAATGAGAAACAAAAAAAAAATGTGAAAAGCTAGAAACAGAAAAATAAAAAATTAAATAATAATGAAATATATACATTTAATGCACGACGCACGCACACACACACATATATATATATATATATATATATATATATATATATATATATATATATATACACATATACAGTATTGAGAAGCATAGAACTGTAGTGCATCGAACACAAGAGATACTGTATAAAGATATAAAATGATTTTTAGAGCAAATTGACCTGATCATCAGAGGAACATGATGACAGGAAAGTGCAGTATCTCCTACGCTGTTCATCCTCTTTATTAATGATATCTAAAGAACTGACATCTCATATCCACAAGGCCATTCATGTGGGCGATCTGGTCATATGGATGAAAGCATAATACATCAGAACAGTCAAGATTAGAATGCACGGAGCCATAAACGCAGTCAGGAAATTGGCAAACACCTGGGGAGTCACAATAAGCCAAGGCAAGACAGTCTCAACACTCTTTGCATGCTCTACCAAACCCAAACATGTTGGTCTACATCTAGACAACACAGCACTTGCAAAGAAAAAGCCACACTTAGACTAAGATTAATGAAAAAACTTGCAGCAACCAACTAGAGTCAGATGCAAACACTGCACACCAATTACTCATAGGATATATATGCTCAACACTGGGGTATGGCATGGGATCTTAAACAACATGGGATCTTACACAACCCCAGCAAAAAAACAAATCTAAACAAATTAGATGAAAATTTAAAAAAACACTTGTCTCAATCATAACCGGAAGCATGAGAAGTACACCAATCCATGATCTTAAGTAAACTTCCGGCCTTGAAGGCATCGAAAAACACAAGGAAGCAAAAATACCCTAACAGAAAAGTTCAAGCGCATAGCAAATAACCCATGCATAAAACAGTAAATGAACCAACCTAAAACTACTTAAAAAGGCACAGTTTACATTACTTGTTAAAATCACTCTGCAAAAAACAGAGACATTTTCTCAAAAGATATACAGTCAATTTCACAGCATCAACAATTCCAGACATAGATAAAAAGGCTCAAGAAACACAGGTCATCCTGAGAACAAAGACACTTGAGCACAGTGACATCTCAGACCCCGATCCAAGTTAGATCATATATATATATATATATATATATATATATATATATATATATATATATATATATATATATATATATATATATATATATATATATATATACACACACACTGACACTATAATCCTACTTCAAGATGGCACTACAATAAAAAATTCAAAAAGTTGAGAACACTCAACAAACTTCAGAGGTGAGCAACAGGTAAGTGTCAATACCACAATAATACTACAGTGAAGAAACTTTTCCTGTGTGACTGTATGTCAGTCTTACATGCCACACAAAGGAAACCACGAAATACAGAGAGAGAGCTGACTTGTCAGCTAAACAAGCTAGCAAATTAAAAACCAGCCAAATCATCCTCCAGTGGATACCAGCGCACTGTGGTATATCAGGATATGAAAGAGGAGACAGACTGGCCAAGAAAGAAACATAGGAGATACAACCCAAACAGTCAATGTCCCTACCAGAGATAAGGCACATATCAAAGAAGAAAAAAAATACAAACGGTCGTAGAGGCAACAAACCAACAGCAAACACCCACAAGACCCCATCAGTAGACACAACAATCTTCCCACTCAGTACAGGATACTACCAGCTCAGCCCCCAAATGCACAGAACAAAGTCTGTTCAGACTGCACAGTGTCCATGTCAGACTGAAAACACAAGACTCTAGAGCACATCCTACAGTCCTGTTCATTATACCTACACTAGTGAAATGAAAAATAGTCCCATCAATGAAACAGTCAAGATATTAGAAACCCTCAAGGAACTCCAACTGACATGCAGCTTCATAGAGGCCACCAATCTCATAGTCTAGCCTAAGTATACTATCTCTAACCAAGAACTGCATACACAGTGTCAGAAAGACAATATGTGCACCATCATCCAAAAAGAGACACTGGAGTGGATCAGACATGTAGAATGCATGGAGACTGTCACAAAAACCGCACTGAAATGGACACCAGAGGGTAAACAACAATTTGAAAGACCCAAGACAACCTGGAGGAGAACAGTAGAACAAGAACTGAAAGAAATTAATCACAGCTAGAACACAATACAGAGTACATCCAAGAATATAAAAGAATGGTGTCCATTTGTTGCTATCCTAAATACCAGGAGCATTACAGACTACAGAGAGCAAGAGGCTGAGTATATGAAACCAATCACAAAGCATAAGAAACAAAATTTACTTACTCTGTCCACTTATTCCAGTTATAAATCCTGAAATTTAAAAACAAAAAAGAGACAATTTTATATCAGCACCTTTATCTCAGCTTCAAAATACAAGAAAACTTGCACAATTATAAATAAGTTTAAGAAATCCATCTTCAGATTCTGCTCTACTGTCTCTGTTATGATGGATTGTGTGAAGCATTTATTAAGTATTTTGTTAACATGCTCATAATTAATTATGTCAAAACCCGGAAAGAAATGATACCCTAAATGAGTTAATACCCAATTATATTTGTAGACAAAATCTATGGCATATACTTCATCCAACCTGAAAGCTAATTCAGTAATTCATGTTGCTCCAGCACTAGATTTTATTGAAGTTTTGATCATCAAATAAATAGCTACTATCTCTTTGCTACTTAACCAACATCATAGTGCTCTGGACAGACCCATAAGGGCTCAGACTCATCCAACAGATGTTGATAGATATGCATGCCAATTGTTTCCATAGTTAGCAGATTTAATACATGTTCCATTCTTTCTCTTCTTCTTCTTCTTCTACTTTTGTTCACCCGCTATGAATTCAGGAGTAGACAGGGCACCTGGTATGGTGCTTCTGATTGATTTATGCGTGAAGGCATGCTTTCCTTATTAACAGTGTCCCCAGTCATACAGGCGTACCTTCTCCAATTTCAGAGGTATTCTTTCTCTTAGATCTTCATTGCTTCTTCTATGACATTTTATTCTATATTCAAATGGAGTAGATGCATCATAAATTTACAGGTTCTCATCCAACAATATGTTGCTAAGCAAGTGGAACAAGTTTGCCTTATCCATCTCCAACACTCTTGACTATTAGTGATTTTGATGAAAGTTTGTATGCACTCCCAATACTATGAATACCTGCATATAAAATTCCAACAAAATATTGTCTCCATTTTCTAAATTACATCGGGGACCTTCGTCGGTGCTACTGAGTTTGTGCACTGTCGCTGAGATCGTCCTGTGTAAGAAATAGATCAGAGAACACATCTCTACTCACCGAAGGGCAATGATGATGGTCCTATCAATCAATCAATCCTTCAACTAAATTTTTTTTCAACCAGAAAATAAACAAATATACTTCTTCGAACGCTCTATATTGACCACTTGTTAACCACTCTGTGATTTGTATGTGATCTGAGCCTAAGAGCAATGTGCGTTGTGCACCTACAAGTAGGCCAGCACATCTGATTTCTGTGATGCTTTTTATTTACTAGGGTATCTTCTCTAAGTCCTACATCAGTCGCCTCTTACGACATGCCTTGTAAGTTGCAGTGGTACTATTCTTTGCTTTCCTATGGGCCCGGCACCACATGGGCGAAAAGTATACAATTAAAAGGCAACAAAAACAATGACTTAGAAAGAGAGGAATAGATTGCTAAGAGCACTGGAAACTGTAGTCCATAGTCTATATCTCAATGAGAATGCTGTATACATACTAGTGGCAGTGGGGTTTCAATAATATCAATTTTTTGTCACAGTTAATTGGTGATAGGATTCATAGTTATAAAGTATTAATTTCAACTGGTAACTCTTAAACACTGCTACTGGATCAGAGAAAAGATTTGATTTGATATAGGTGGCTCTTATATCTTTAAATTCACTATATTTACTCTAAAAACCATAAAAATGTCGTAAATAGCATTATTATCTAGTGTGATATATTCTCTGTGTAAATGTGTCTGGGGTTGACCTCTAGATTTACACTACAATACTGCCGAAATTGTTTTTTGGTTTTTACCTGCAAAAATAGCAAACAACACAAGAGGACTCCATTCCATTGCTGTTGTTCTGATAGTTCTGTGAACATAAAATAATAAATCAAATAATATAGAATTTGCATTACTGTTAAAGCTGCAATAGTGTAGTGGTTAATGTACTTAATTCGTAGACATGTGGTCCAGGTTTAATTCAACAGTGGGAGTAAAATTTTGTTTCAAATGTAACTGCTATCAGGTCGATCCATCCTCTATTGAGTACCAGAGAAGCACCAGGAAGTGAAAGCAACAGACGTGAAGCTGACTACATCATCCATTGTGTGTGCTGATGGTCAAAGAAAAATGTGGGCCTAAAATCTATTTCCCAATTAATTTATGAAAACAGGTTCCTTTACTTAGTTACTATTACTCTGTCTTCTTCTTCGCCTCCAGGAAGGCATAGGTCCGTAACCAAGGCCTTCCAAGTCTCTCTCGATCCCCGGCTTTCCAAGTCTGCCTATCCAAGGCCATCTTTTCCAGATCTCTCTATTCTCTCCCCATTTTCTGGCATTCTCTCTCCAGTTCCTGTCACAAGGTGTTCCTGGCTCTTCTCTTACCTCTACTGACGTGGGTGTTCCATCGGAGAGCTTGTCTCGTGATGCTGTTAGAGGTTTCCTCAGTGTGTGTCCTATCCATCACCACCTTCTGCTCCTTATCTCTTGTTCCATCTGCTGTTGTCCAGCTCTATCTCACAGTTCCCTGTTTGTGGTCCTGTCATACCATTGCAGATGGAGTATCCTGCGCAGGCATCTATTTCTGAATTTCTGTAACTTTTGGTGTTCCCTTAGTTGTTCTCCATGTCTCCACCATTACTCTAAAGTATCTGCTTTTTTGGACTTTAACTCTTTCCACGCCCATTTATTTCCTCAATTTTTAAGCAGTTAATTCAAGGAAGTAAAAAAAAAATTTTTTTTAAAAATTACGATCCCAACTACTTATCAATAAATAAACATATATATATTATTATATACTAAATTGAAGTAAACTGGACAACCTAACAGAATAACAAGGTTAACAAGTACTATAAGTAAAACAGAAGAAGTAAAACTAGAAAGACTTCTTATAAGGGAAGCAACTCTATGGCGCAGTGTGCGGCTTAAAGCGTGCAACGGACTTCCGCCATGGCGCAGTGTGCGGCTTAAAGCGTGGAAAGAGTTAATTAAATTATGCTGTGAATTTGCTTTTTTGTTATGAAAACATTTTTAATAATAAAATCAAATATTCAACAAGGATTAATGGAACAGGGTGCAATTTATAACAGTCACTCTTAGTATTTATCCTGAATGAAGAATACCCACAAGATCTCTAGGTCTGGGTATACATGGACTGGTTGGCATCAAATGCAGTCCAGAATGGAACAGAAATCATCAGAAAAATGCTACCATAAGATGTACTCAAAACCCCTGCAACACATTTGGTCCAACAACAACAACTCTAAGCTTCTCAAAACGCTTTAACACGTAGTTGTGGGTTGTGTCTAGGCAGGAGACTAACAGATAACTAAACAAATGTATTTTGAACAATAGTGATCATGATAGTACTATTTATGTTGCTCATAAAAAGGTGATCCCTGTTCTCAATGTAGGTAAGATCGAGTTCCTAGTCCTATTGAAGACAGACGATAAAACATAGGTCTCGTGTTCAAGTTGATCATGTAAAAGAGCTTGGCAGTTCAAAATCGAGGAGAGCAGGCTGGAAAGCAGCTACATTTCTACAAAATATTGTCACCATCTACTAAACTGCATCGGGACCGTCGCCGGTGCTACGAAGTTCGTGTACTACCGCTGAGATCTTCTTGTGTTAAAAACAAGTGATCGGAGCACACATGGTGGCTCACCGAAGTGCAATGATGGTCCTGCCAATCAATCAATCAAACAAGATGATTCCCGAAAATACTTCAATTAGCTATGATTATTATATTTTATTGAAATACATGCACTTATCAGCACTTATTACCACTAGTTTGTACACTTTGTGCGTATAAAGTCAACTCAGTAACTAGTTTGTAAATGTTATTGTAACTAAGATATAACAAAGATATAACAGTATAACATTAAAGTATTAAAGAATGCAATATTAAGTGTTAGAGTGTGAGCATCATTGAACAAAATTAAGAAAAATTATTAATTTGACTACACTCTACAGTTGAGTTGACTACTTACACCTTACGCAGGTGCAGAAGAGAGAATATATTATGAGTATGTCATTGAACACCAATAATGATTATGATAGAACATACCCAGCACACCCACTTTCTTATACCATGTTCTACACACCGAGAATAGCAGCATATTCTCATTAGTTATAACCTGTTTGGCGAGTCCAAAAATAGATAGAAAACAATTCGGAGAGCACCGCCATTGAACTTTGTAATCTATAAAATTCACGGTAAGCGTCTTTTGTTATGGGAACAAAACCATTCAAAACGGTACAAACTAACTCAACTGAAATGATGTTTTCCGTCTTCATCTGATTTAGGCTACATGATGTATAACATATTTTTTCTAATTTAATATTTTAATTCATTTATTAAATTTTTTTAAAATACATAAATTGTCAATAAAAAAAACCATATTAAATTATATTTTATTCCAGTATAATTTGAGTTGTATAAGCATATGATGTTCATGTTTTACATAACCAAGCACAGAAAATGTACACATACAAAGTTGTAGGACCGGTTCCCGTTGTATTAGGTTATGCGATCGGCATCATTTCACATTGGGTATTCCCATGCGTCCTCCGTCGCAGCGGCCACTCCTTTCAACCTGCTCATCGTACCCATGAGAAGTAAATATTATATCTTCTCTTTTCACCACGGAGACGACACTGTATGACATGTTCAGATTTAACCCATATTTCTTCCAATCGTCCCATTGTCTGAGACTCGCCCAACTCCCATAACTGAGTGCGTACTTCATTAACGGCATCAGCTCTGTCCATACTTCTGTCAGTTTGGATAGACTAAAATATAATCCTTATAAGACATTGTTTTACCGAGTCCGACCCTCTGTGCGCTGGTGATCACGACAGTGTATACATTGAATAAGACTGACGAGAGTGGTGATCCCTGAAGAAGTCTCCTTAGTGACCTTGATACCTCATGAACCACAACGCAATGACAATGTACATTCATAATCACAGCTGCAGTTAACTTGACAAAAGACCGGCTCCACGTGCATATCCAACAGTAACATGCATAAGTAAGCTGTAATAGACATTGTTATATGTTTCTTCCAGATCAATAACAGTCGCTGCTGAGCTGTGTCCATCACCATCTGAAACTTGTCAGGGCAAAAACCGCTGCATTGAACAACGTGTCCTTTCCCGTGCGATTACCGCCGAGAATGGATGGGATAAGATCATTTGTCTCTATTATATATGAAGCCCGACGGACTATGGAATTTTCAGTTTGCTGGGATTGTTTCTGGGACGGACACTTCAGACATTTTATAATTCTCATTATTGTAGCGCGATTGTGTCTATCTATGGGAATTTTTTGTACCGAGTCATACGTTCGGCACGAAATAATTGAGCTGATCGTCTGACTGACACATTAGTGATCGATGAAGGATGGGCAATAGGCATTTCATAAATCATCAATGCCAAAAAAACGCAAATCGAATCGCTGTTTTATTTTTATTTTGCTGACACGTAGAATCCACATGCTTATCCAGAGGGATGGAGATTAGACTGAAACCGAGACCTGCAGAAACACTTTGATAGTAAAACAAGATGTTTAACTGAAGTACATAACTGAAGCACATAACTGAAGCACATAACTGAAGCAGATAACTGAAGCACATAACTGAAGCAAATAAATGAAGCACATAACTGAAGCACATAACTGAAGCACATAACTGAAGCACATAACTGAAGCACATAACTGAAGCAAATAAATGAAGCACATAACTGAAGCACATAACTGAAGCACATAAATGAAGCACATAACTGAAGCACATAACTGAAGCACATAACTGAAGCACATAACTGAAGTGTCCAATCCCCTTACGATGATGGAAATGTTGAGAAGATCTGGACCCCTTAGGATCTGTTCGGAGTTCAATGAGGATGATCCTCACAAATCCCCTCTCTCCCCTCTTTCTCTCTAGCCCGTGAGGCCTCTAGCACTTAGGACAGCAGCAAGTGCTCCCAATTCTTCTCTATTCTTGACCGTTCTCTGTATTGTGCTCTAACTGTGATTCGTTTCTTTCAGTTCTTGTTCCGCTCCTGTGATGCCGGGGCCCGCAAGGGAAGCAAAGAATAGTAACACTGCGAACTACAAGGCATGTCGTAAGAGATGACTGAGGTAGGGGCCTAGAGAAGCTACCCTAGTAAATAAAAAGCGTCACATAAATCGAATGTATTGGTCTACTTGTAGGTGAATAACTGGCACAACGTACAATCACTCTTTTAGGCTCGGATCACATACAAATCACAAAGAGTCGTTAGCAAGTGGTTGATGTGGGGCGTTTAAAGAAGAAGTTCTTGTTCTACTGTTCTAAAGGTCAGTTTGGGTCTTCCACGTTTTCGTTTACCCTCTGGTGTCCACCTCAGTACAATTTTTGTGACAGAGTTAGTTTCCATGTGTTGGGGGTTTGGCTTGGGACTAACAATCCCATTATATACAGGATCATTATGTTATGGAAACAGCAAAGAAGACACTACCTATTCATGGGCATGAAGGGCTACAAGAGTCACTGACTCATGATTGGAAGTAGTGAAGTCATTAATCACTATCTAACAATATGTTTCTCTTTCTCAGTATGGTGTACTCCTGGTATACTAAAAATCAATTCTATTAAATCTACAAGAAGACAAAGGTACATATCATGATATGAGTACATATTTTAAAATATTGTAGGTGCTAGTCTATCATGCCTTGAATATCAAAACCAATCTGCTCCTCTTTAAACATTATCTGACCTTATTGGAAGCTAGTTAGTTATTAGTGGGGGTCACCAGGAAAGATAGACTACGAAATGAGGACATCAGAAGCAGAGTGGACATAACTTCATGCACCGAATACATCGAAAGACAACAAATGCAATGGTTTGGCCATTTAATGAGAATGAAATACAACCAACCACCAATAACAGCATACAATAAAATAGATCGGTATTAGAGCTAAGGGAAGACCAAGAAAAGATGGATAGACAATATCAAGACCACACTACATAAACACGGATATAACACAACAAGGGCGACTCATCTGACCCTAGAACGCAAATTAAAACACCCATCCTTACGTTTGATGGCAAGAGTGGACAGCTAACTCCATCTTCCACCTGGGAATAGACAATAGTTAGCTATTTGGTTGGTTGGTTAGCTAATTGGCTGATTGGTAGTTATAGTAGTTAGTTAATTAGTCATCAGATCATCCCCATTGCGCAAGAAACAAGCTTATAAATGTTCCAATCTCATCTTCAGTATATCCGCCAGCACGCTGCGATTGACAGTTCCAGTCCTGTTTTAGTTAATGAATCAGTCTCTACTTTCTATATAGGTTAAAGGGTTTTAAAGCCGAAGGATTGACTTCATTGCACCAGGTGATCACTGTCTACACACATAACCTGCCAGGACCTTCCTGAGTATGCTTTCACCGAGAATGCTAACATGGGCGGCGCTCTGTATCTCCATTGCCTTGCTTACAGTCAAAGGAAACCGACTACATAAAAAAATCAGATTAAAATCATATTAGTTGCCCCATGATAATAAACTGAACAGCTTTGAGAATAAATGTCTCCGAAAATTATTAAAAGTAAAATGGAGTGATTTCGTTTCTAACAACACAGTGAGAGATAGAACACACAAACAACCCATATCAAATATTATAAGGAAACGAAGGTGGAAATATTTAGGTCATGTTCTTAGATCAAGTCCTTATGTGATCACCAGTTGGGAAAAGAAAACGTGGAAGACCAAAGACCACTCTTCGAAGAACCATCCAACAAGAAAGTAAACTATTGGGATGTAAAACCATATGAGATCTCCAACTGCTAGCAAAGAACCGCATCACATGGAGATCTAAAACCTCTGCCCTATGTGTCGCCTTTGGCACAAAAGGAACAAACTAACTAACATGATTATATCTTCCAGTCACAAACTTACTGTTATATAAGATGGACAATAAACATACAAACAGAAAATAAAACACAATAGAAATGTTGGTTAGATGTTGATTTTATTTGTTACAATTACATCACAAGATATATGTATATAATAATGATACATCAATACAATGTTAGAGGGTTGTATATAAAATACTATTTTAAATAATAATAAAATAGCGCTTGAGGACTGTCACAATTTGGAGTCTCCTAGGTAAAGATCCGAAACAATGCACTAGATACAAGCGACCTATGTTCCAAATGACTGTGGTGGTGCCTTCTTACGCAGAATACACTCCCAGAGATACTGACTCAGCGCACAGAGCTGAGCAAGATGATATCATTATCTACACTGATGACTCTGTCAGACGCGAACCAGATCATCGTGGGCTTATTCGGCACAGCAAACGGTCGCAAACTTCATGAGGACTGCGGCGCTTTTGAGACAACGACATCGAGCATGACTATGGAGATCACTGCTGCCTCCAGGGCTCTGTCATGTGTGGCAGAGCAACAGGTTACCCATACGATCATCATATCAGACTCGATGAATATGCTTCAACTGATTGAATCTGGAAGTATGCGTGTGGAATGGGTGGACAGCATTCGGAGATCACATCTCAAGAAAATGACTTGGCTGTACACACCTAACATGCTGGAGTGCAGGGTAACGAGTGTGCAGACTTTCTTGCAAACAATGCCCCGACTCAATCGGGCAGAAGTATGGACAGAGCCGATATCATCAATGCGGTACGCTCTCAATTATGTGACATGGGCACGTCTCAGGCACTGGAACGAGTTGGAGAATTAGGCGTTAAGTGTGGACATGCCAGACAGTGTCGTCTCCGTGGTAGAGAGAGAAGATATAGTAATCAACTTCTCATGGGTACGGTGAGCAAATGGACTTTAGGATGGCTGCTGCAGTGGAGGACAGAGCATGCATGGGAATGCCCAATGTGCCATGACGTTGATCGCATAACATAACATAACATAACAGAGCTGTGTAATGGATTGTTTCTACCAAAAAAGAACCATAGCAGGCACCATATAGTCTGTGTGGAGACTGTTAAGGGCTAGGGAGAACGAACCCAAACAAATGCATATTGAAATCAGATGTGTTGTGTCAACATATCACAGCTTAACCCCTGCAAACTACAGGACAACATAATTATGTTCATTGGTTAAAATCTGTTTGTGATGGGTTTATAAATGGTTATTCTAGAATGAATGAAGGAGAAGTTATCTCAGCTCCAATCAACATTTATGGTGCCCATGTTTTGCCGAGGCCACAAAGGAAGCAACGAATATTAACAACGTGACTTATAAAGCATGTCGTAAGAGACAACCGAGGTAGGAGCCTAGGAAGCTACCTAGTAGATAAAAAGCATCGCAGAAATTGGATGTGCTGGCTTACTTGTAGGCGCAAAACTGGCATAATGTACAATCACTCTTAGGCTCATATCACATACACATCACAAAGAGTGGTTAACAAGTGGTTGATATGGAGCATTTGAAGAAGTTCTTGTTCTACTGTTCTCCTCCAGGTCATTTTGGGTCTTCCCCATCTTCTTTTATCCTTTGGTGTCCATCTCAGTGGCAATTTTTGTGACAGTTAATCTCCATGTGTTGGGGTTTGGCTTGGGACTAACAATCCCATTATATACAAAATTACCCGCTTTTCTAGCAACCACGAGGCATGCTAATGATGGGGTTCAAGGCCAGTTTGAAAAACAAAAATGTATGTGCACACAATACGGATTACAGGTTTTCTGGTCCTTTACTGGGGACCTATATTACAAATACCTCAGAAGTCGAAGTAAAGTTCGGCTGAATGACGAGAGACACTGATGGTAAGGAAAGCAAGCCTTCACACAAAAATCAGTAATGTGGCAAATTAGGCTACCTGAATTCACCTGAATTCATAACGGACAAATGAAAAAAAAAAGAACAATGAAATTTTTGTCTAAAACATGATATCAATTGTGTTTTGTTTTTTTTGGTGTGTGGTATCCAGCTATTGTGATAGTTTTAAACTGTTTTTGATGTTTGCGTTTTTTATCCTGCATGGTTGTGATAATCAAACATTTGCTGCAGTTGCATAATTATAAGATTCTGATGTTATGCTAAGAGTTGATAAGCTTGGAGTATTTTGTGTTAGAGACAATTAACTTTTCTGATGATGGAACCTTGTGGAAACATATTTTATGGTATTGTCTGTAATATGTTTTTTGCTGCAGATGATAAAGGAAATGGTGGTGGTGGCTCTGGAAGTCTGATATTATCAAATGCTGCTGATGTGTTTGTCAAATAAGGCGCAGGTGATACTAGGGAAAAAATTCATGCTTGTGTGCTGTCCATTACAGTAACTGCTTCAAATACTGGATTTATAACACCAATGTGAGACTCTTTGTTAATATTTAGAGTCCCTGTGCTGAATGGAAGCGCTAGAGCTACAGGTGGGACATCTGTTTGAGTTATCTTGGAAGTTGGAGCACAGGTGCTGGAATTAGAGTTGCTTTTACGGTCATGATGGAATGAGGGCTGAATGAGCAGCTTTTTATCCTTAGTTTTTGTAAGAATTGATATCTTCTCTTCACCTTCTTCCTTGCTTTTGGGGTCTGTCTTAAACTGTTCTATGGCTGACATCAAGGTAAAGTTAGGGTTCTTATAAGTTTGTTTATCTATTTCTTTGGCTCTCTCACCAGTTGCAGGCAAGCCAGCAGAAGGAAGGGCTAAATTGTTATGGGCCTTAAGATTTTTACTTGGGATGATTTTATAAGAGGCATGCCATCATGTTTGATTTTCTCTGAAAAATTTGAGTTGTTGCTGCTGATGTGAGTGGTTTTAATAGGTCTTGACTCCAGACTGGTAGATTTATCATTCTGTGGTTGGAGATCCAGTGTGTCTTCTGTATTGTCCATAGCAGTCTTGTTTCCATGACTCAGCTGTTTATGGACTTTTTGCAGGAAGTTTGACAATCCTTGTCCAAGATGTGGTTGTGCATTGCGAAGCTGGTCCTGTTCAGGGACAGATTCTGCAATTGTTGATATTTTCTCACTTTGAGGAGATGTTTTCAATGGTGTCATATCATGACCATGGGAGTTATTCTCATTTAAAATATTCAGCAGAGCTGCTTGAGACTTTGCTTGAGAAACTGTGGTATCAGTCGCCAACAGTTTTGGTGTTTCAGTGTTTATTGCTTGCTCATTGGGTACTGCTGTTACGTGTGTGTCTATCTGTGCTTGTACTTGTAAACAAGCTGCTGGCATGTTTGTCTTAGTCTTCAGGTGTTTACTTGCCTCATGTTTCAAGGCATGTGTTTTTCTTAACTCTTCACCGTAAACAGTTTTGGAAGAACTATCATTACATTCTGGGTCTTCCTTTTTTCTGTTGGATACATAATACTTTGAGTTTCTACTCCAGATACTTCCTGGATGGTCTCTGCCACCTATCAGTGCACAGCAGACAAAAATAGTCAGACCTACATTGAGGAGGAGTAAGAGACCTATTATAAATACAATTATATCTGATGCACTTAAAGGCAAACTTATGATACTTTCAGGTTGACTGACAGGTAATGTGAGCTCTTTCACCCATACAGTCATTTCTGATTTGGTTGGTGCAAAGTTCTGTGATAAGTCGCCATATTCTTGAGCCACAATCTGTAAATAGGTCACAAATGACATTGTAGTTTGAGTCAACCTTTGAACTGTATGAATACACATGCATGTTATTTTCAACCTTTATAATAACTATATAATTAATCAATAATATTCAGTACCAGAAGAACGAACAGGAATTACTAAGACAAGTTTAAAAAGAAATGGAAAGTTTTAACAATATTATAAGAGAAATGCTAAGGGTCATCTGTAGCAACTGATTCCAAACAAGACTTAAAAATGAATAATCTTGACATATTTTTAACCTCTGAAGCAGCCATTAGGTAGTGTCTGGTATTATTTTGACTGAACAAACACAGAACGACAAATTTAATGTTATATTTACTGAACAACAAATTTAATGTTATATTTCACTAAAACTGAACAGTTCAATGATATTGTAGCCTAGCCTTGACCGGCTAGTGTCAGCAATTCAAAATGTGTTCAAGTTATATCATAATTTTCGTGTCATGTTGCTTATCAATCAATCAATGAAAGCTGTGCTGTCTCCACATTAAAAGTTGACTGCAATGGCTTTGAGAGTCACTGAGGAACTCAAGCCTTTCTGCCATGACATGGCATTAGCATCTTAGGAGAGATTGTTTATTTGTTTGGAGGTTAATATGAGTCTCCTATTTTTGGATGCAGTCTTCGCATCAATATTCTTTTCCCTTCTGTCTCATATTTTTTAATGCAGTTTTGCCCACCACTATACTTTTCCTGAACTTGGTTTCACATCTTTTATCCTCCATTATTGTATGTTCGAGATGTATGAAACCTTTTATCTGTTTCGGCTTCTCTCCATTTATTCTTATACTTAATTTTGCCAAAATTCCTCACTTGTCTTGTTTATGATAGTTTTTGTTTTTACACTATTAATGTCGAACCTATATCCACCACTTCTGCTCTTTACTTCTGCCATCAATTCTTGTTCCTGTTCAGTTTAGCCAACAAGACTATCTCTTTTGCATGTCTGCTATTGTTGATTATTTTTTAATTGATGCAGATATTAATTTACTTCATATAGTATGATGAAGCGTAATTGTTGTTAGCCACACAAATCTACCCTTGTTTACTTCTTTGCATCACAATTTTATCTGCTGTTATTCAAACAAGAAGAGATTTTTTAAATCTCTAACTAATACTGTGCTCTTCTTCTACAC
The DNA here is from genome assembly GCA_020796225.1 of Arion vulgaris. Lineage (NCBI taxonomy): Eukaryota > Metazoa > Mollusca > Gastropoda > Stylommatophora > Arionidae > Arion > Arion vulgaris. The sequence continues at coordinate 52,229,270 of CM036757.1, read as the reverse complement.
GACTATCACCTCATCATTCTTTTACCTGAAATTTGATGTGTGTATCTACGAAGTCCATTAGGCTATTATTTTTGTTGACCTGTATCATCACTGATGCATATGCATACTGTTTCTCAATGTTGGGTTTGAAGACATTCCATGGCTGTCCATCTTTTTCTATGTGTATGGTGAAGTGGTTGTTGCTTGGCTGTTGGGGATGTAGCAATATTAGATTGGCAAAGAAATTATAATATCTCATCTGCAACACTTACAAAGATAAGTTAATTGTAATTCTCTGTACATTCATACCAAGTACAATATAAGTAAGCAGAAACAGATAACAACACTGTAATTTATAATAATTCTTTAAATGCTGTATTCCTCTCGTACTGTTATACGTTACAGGCCTGCAAGCAATTTCTCCATACTGTCCTATCCTCGACAATTCGTTCAATCTCGTCTAATGATTTGAGTCCAATATTTCTCACCTCTCTCAGTAAAGTTAATTTCAGGGTTTCTCTAAGGAGTCCTTTCTTTCTTGAACCACTTCAGTGCCTGGTTTGTGCTTCTTCGATTATTTCTTCTCATAGTATGCTCAACTTGTTACTAGCAATTGACCAGGCATTTCTATGATTTCCTCACTTCACCTGAATACCTTCCTTCCTTGTGTTCATGACTCTTTGTAATTCACTAAATATCATCATCATCAAATAGCTTGTCCTGAGCAGAACTTTGCCCCCCCCCCCAACAATTCTTCTGAATTTCTCTTAGGCCAGATGTCCCTCCTCTGCAGTTGTCATTCTCAAATCATCAGTTACATCCTGAATCTATCTTTTCTGTGGTCTTCCTCTTCTCCTCTTTGTTATGGTTATTTAGACATCTTCTTGGAAGGTAGTCTGCAATTGTTTTTCTTCTTGGCAGGGATCATACTGGTCCATGACCATAGCCATTGTCTCTATTATAGAGATTTTCTGCCTACTATCGTTAGTTTTGAGACCATAACCAATAATACTCTGTGGAAAATATGTCTCTTCTATGTCATCATATTTCAGCACTAGTTGGAACAGTTAGAAGGAATGACCGACTGGTTCTCCATTACATCAGGTGTTAGACAAGGTTGTGTCCTCTCACCACTACTCTTTATTGCATATATGGATAAAATAACTCAAGAGTCAAATTCAGATAATGATGAAATAAATGAACTGTTGTTTGCAGATGATCAGTGCCTGATACATCAAAATGAACAAGATCTACAACATCATATTGACACCTTGAACAAAAATTGTGTAAAACATGACATGAAAATCAACAACACTAAAACAGAAATAATGAATATGGGAAGAAAACATAATAATCTAGACATCCATGTCAATGGCACTAAAATAAACCAAGTGAAAGAATTCAAATACTTAGGAAGCATATTCACAGAAGACGGAAAACTGGATAGAGAGATAGATGCTAGAGTACAAAAAGCAAATGCTGTAACCTACCAGCTAGCCCCATTGTTAAGGCACCCAAAAATTTCACAGGTAGCTACAACAGATGATCAACAGCATTTTTATACCTACTTTGTGTTACCAGAGCCAAACATGGACATTGAGCAAAACGCAGTCACAAAAATAACTACATGTGAAATGCGTTGCTTGCGAAAAGTTACCAACAACACAAGAAAAGACAGAATCACCAACATCAGCATAAGAAAGAAAGTTGGCACCAAACCGTGCTTGAATTACATAGATAAACAAAGAATGAAGTGGTTTGGCCACTTAATAAGAATGCATCCAAACTCCCCAGTATACAGAGTCTTCTACAACAGAACATCGGGAAAGAAGGCAAGAGGAAGACCACGGAAAAGATGGTTAGATGGTGTAGCAGAATCCTGTGAAAGAGCAAAGATAACAATCACACAAGCCACCAGAACAGCACAAGACAAAAACAGAAAACCACGACACTGGGCAACAACCCGGTAGCAGTGTGACGACAAAAGAAGAAAGAAGAAGAAGTTGGAACAATAAGACTTAGAGGTGCTAGTCAAAGGTTTAATATATGGTGAAAATAAAATTGATAAAGAAAAATAACAAGAAAACAAGATTAAAACATTAGTAAGTTAAAATCATAAATTGTATCAACAAATGATTTCATTTTACATAAAATGCTAACCACTTGATCAAGTGTTGAATCCACAAATGATTGTATAGACATAAAATACTAACTGCCTGATCAAATTTTAGATCAATAAATAATTGTCTGGTACATAAAAAACTAACTGCCTGAACAATTCTTATATCAACAAATGATTGTATAGACATAAAATACTAACCGCCTGATCAATGTCATAAATGGAGATGTAACCTCCACTTTCTATTGTGATGAGCTCTCCCATTACTGCATCCACTCTGATGTTACCAGTAAAAGATTGAGAACTAAACTGTGGTCTGTTGTCATTAGCATCTTCAATTTGTACCAGGACAAGGACAGTAGCTGTGCTAACTCCATACTGGGGTTCCATACTTGTGTCTAGCTCTTCAGCCTACATTGAAACAAATAGTGACAGTTCTGAAACTGTGCAGAATAAGTGCCTTAAAAAGTAAATAATGCAACTTGAGCCATGACTGAGTATTCTATAAGCAATCAGAAAATATAATCATCAAATAACCACACAAAAAAATAAAAACAATGAGCACTTGAGATGTGCATGAAATAGGGGATGCTATAATCCACAACTTGTCTCTTTCTTGTAATCAATAATAGGGTAAATCTTTGTAAAACTATATACTAAATAGCACAATATGAAAACACAAAGTAACGTAGTTTTACAAAGTACATAAACAGAACTAAATTGACACTTCATACAAAAACATTTATCATGCAAAGGATAAAAATACCACATTTTTCATCTGCAATCACTCTTGTATAGATAATGGTAACCACTTTGTGATTTGTGTAACTGAGCCCAAGTATGTTGGATTGCTGATATATAGCCAGTGTGTTGGGTTGCTGATATACAAAGCTGGGATACTTTCAGCCAAACACATTTAATTTTGGAATGCATTTTATTTGGGTTTGCTCTCCCTAGGCCATAACAGTTTCCACAATGTCTACAAGACATGACTAATGATTCTTTTTTTAGCAGCAGTCAAATCCTCTTATGTAGATCTCTTGGGCACTGCAGCCACCAGGCACTATGCTATTTTCTCTGGAAGAATGTTCCAGATAAGGGATCACCCCCACAATAATTTGAAACATGGGTTATTTATGTCTGCTTGATTCTTTCAAAACTCATGAGTCTTCAAACAATGGTTTAGTCCCAAAGATCTGACCCATTTCTTCTGAAAAACCATTTCTGGTCGGAACAACTGTCTCTATCATTTGGAATATATACCTTTTACTTCTAAAACAACATATCAGGAGAAATACAACAGCACCATTTGAAAACTGCTGCTATGAAAACTAATTAGGAAATTCTCTTTATTGCAAAAAAACAGGGCCATCACCTGGAAGAACCAGGTTTGAATCAGACATATTTAATATTGTGCTTCCTATCTCAGCAATCAATCCAGCTTTAGACTAAGTAATTTCTTCAAAGTAATAATTACTTCATAGTTACATGTGAGTTACGTGATTCATCTATATATCTCTATGTGATGCATCTATATATCTGAGTTATGTGAAGCAATTAACCTCAGATAAACAATTAGAATTTACAAACACAGAACCAGGTATAGCATCACTCACCTACAAGTTACTCACCATTATTGTCAGCACAACGAGACCATTTGTAACATTAGTATTGCTGTCAATGTCGAGTTCCCTGACTGTCATTATCTCGCCAGTACTACTGTTGATTACAAACATCCCAACATCGCCTGTAGGTTTGGAAAATATATGATCTTACTACATGAGCCAATGATTAAATCCTAAAACCCTGAATTATGGATACAAAAATATTAATGCAAAACTAATTAGAATCGATATTTTGTACTCAGGACATCCCTATGAATGATTAAGTCCCTTTCAGATTGCTGTGAGTACCATTAGCTGCACTTAAACAGAAGTTCCAGCAACAGTTCCAAGTTGTCCTCAAACTCAGAAAGTATAGTACACATTTTTTCAGAATGGTGTACATGGAAGTCAACAGTACCAGGATTTAATATAACCAAAAAAGACTTACTCTTTGGTTGAAATAATCATGCCTTGGCTTAAAGAGATTGGAAAAGTACCTGTTCTTTTTTCTCCAAAGCAGTAACCCTCTGTTTGTTTATTCATTCTTCTTCATTATTTTGTTATCACTGCATCTGGGTTGCATCCCCTTGTCGTGGTCTTCTGTGTTTGTCTTGTCCTTCTAGAATAGCTTGAGTGTTGGATTTCTGCAAAATATAGACACTCTATTTATCCATCTTTCCTTGGTCTTCCCTTTTCCTTTCTCCCTGATGTTCTGTTGTCTAAAAAAAAGGATCTAGAGGCGAAGGATTGACTTCATTGCACAGGTGTTCTCCCCACTTCCCCAATGGCTCCGCCCCTGTCAACAGAGATGGCACACCATCTGTTGAGAGTGTTGTACAAAGCATGAACTTTGAAGCTCCAGCCACAATTCTAGGGATCTCAAAAAAATATTGCTAATGGGACTCTGTCTGGATTTGAGCCCACAGTCTTCAGAATGACGGGCAAACATCTTAACCACATTGCCATAGAAAATCCTAAGTTCTGTTGTAGAAAGTCTTAAAATAGTGCGGTCTGCATTCTTACTAGATGATCAAATCTTTTAACTCTCTGTGTTTCTATGTAATTCAAACATGGTTTGTTCCAACCTTCTAGCTGATGTTGGTATTTGTGACTCTGTTTCTTCTTGTAATGTTGGTAACCTTTTGGAGTCAATGCATTTCCCATGTGATTATTTTGTGTACCTGTGCTTTATTCATTGTCCCTGTTTGGCTCTGGTATCAAAAAGTAAGAAAAATATACTTTTCTCATTTGCTGTTTAGTTGGCAGGGAGATGCTTGGATTCCTGAGTAGTGGGGCTAGTTGTTAGGTGACAGTATTTGCCTTCTGGACTCTAGCTTCTATTTCTCTGTTGAGTATGTTTATTTATTGTTCACAATTTATTTTCAAAATATGTCAAAAAATTGTTCCTAAATTTGTTTTTTGATTTGCTCACACTCATTAGTTCTTCATTGGTGCTAAGTGTTTATTCTTTGTATACAGAACCAAATTATTTTCTAAAGCATAATACATAATGGAGTGTCTCATTTGTAAAGTTACAAATAATCTGTAAATCTAACTGACATACATTGCCCTTTTTCTATACTTAGAAGACATTTATTTTACCATTTTGTATGGAATAATAAATTTCATTGGCCTTAGTTCCCTGCCATTGATCTTGTGTGAGCACACTGTCTCCATCAATTGCACTCACAGTCAGGACTGAACTTCCCTAAAAATTGATATATTTTTAGTCAGTAAAGGTTATAGAAGCAAAATAGTTTATCTACATGTCTGTGCTTTGTTCTTCTTCTTCTTTGCGTTTGTTCTTTACGACCAATTTTAATCACTCTTTGTGATATGTTTGATATCTGCCAAGAACGTGTATACGTTGCACATTGGTTTTGTATGCCCCTAAACGCATAGACTTCTACACGTTTAGGACACATGCATTCGATTTCAGCCAAACCTCCTTAGTCGCCTCTTGTGACATGCATGGCAGGTAACAGTGGTTCTATTCTTTACACCCCAAATTTGGGCTCCGGTAACCACTCAGGCGTCTGTGCTTTGTAAAATGGGGTGTTTTAATTATTCAAACCAACATTTTTTTCTGTGCTAAGTTTCGCATGCTCAGTAGTTCAAAAAAGAGAGATAAGTTGCTTCCTTGAACACAGATGATCCACAGTAGTATCCCCATTCTGTGTAAAATATTTTTGGGCATAGTCATTTAGAGTATGATGCATACATATCTCATTTCTAATGTTGAATATCCCCATCTTTTAGGGCTGACATGTGACATCTTCAGAAGGGGAAGATATGGAGTCTTTCTGTCCATATTTTTGCATGTTCCAATACTCTCAACAAGCCAACAGAGGTTTGAAAAGTAGACTTCTCGTTGCTTTTTTAGCCTAGGTGTGTTCCTTTGACAAATCTTGATGGGGATTAGGGCGTGTCACACATTTGTGAGCTAACCTAGCATCAGCATCATCTATTGGTAGACTTGCTCTGTTAGAGGTTTCTGTATGGTTACCTCACCTATAGTTTGGAGTTTGAACCCCAGTAGACTGAGGCTCTGGTTTGTAGTACCAGATTCTTATTATTCGCCAGAGCATTGCTCATAGGAACAGGCAGTACCGAATCAAATAATTAGTTTGCTCAATAAAATATAGTTGACTTGGTTGCAGACATTTCTTATATTTTAGATGAGACATATAGCAACCTTTACTGCCCTTCCAAACAATAAGACAGTAGATATTAAAAACAGGTTCAAACATTTTCTGGGTTTGGAATTTCTAGTTTAGTTAACATTAACATCACAAATATGTTGAGAAATAGAAAATCAAATTGTTTTAACATTTTTTTAGAATGAAACTCCATTAACTAACCCTATATGCCTACAGCAACAGATGAATTGGTCAAGAGATAAGTGGACAGATATCAAAGAAATACTAAGGCAACATAGAATCACAACAATATTTACAACATGCTTAACCGAACAATGTGAATTTCCAACTACTCTTCAGTGCATAGCAAGGTAACACCAAAAATGAACTGGATATAATTGTGATGTTAAAAACAAATTAATTCATGGCTTACAGAAGTTTAAGAATTAAAATTGAAGAATTTATAAATATAGTACTCACTACATTGGCTTCCTCTCCAACTCGACCATTGTACTGTAATGCTGTGAAGACAGGAGGAGAGTCCTGGATATTAATGACAGTGACAAACACGTCACATGTACTGTTCATTCCCACAGTGTCCTTAACATGAAATAAATGGGAAAGGTCAGGAAGATTTAATATATTTTCAGATTGTTCATGTATTTTGATATATTCTTTTATATTCCCCCTCCCCTCCCTGTCACGGCAAATACTTTTATGTCTTTCTTCTCAGTTCTATTCCTTCTTTGCATTTCTTCAAATTTTGCATCTCCCTCCTTTTTTTTCTCCTCATATTTTTCCATCTCTTCACTATTAAAAAGACTCCAATTTATCCAACTTATAAATATCTTTGTGTTTTTTTCTCTCTGTTGCATCTATTTTCTTTTATTTAGAGTGTCATCACTTTTTTATTCCTCCTTTCACGAATGTTCTGTGTCCCAGTATTTTTGAATAAGCAAACATTGACTTTAATATCCTCATTTACTATTTCCTAGAAAATTGAAATGAAAATCATCCATATTTTATGTTTACGTATATGTCAAACCTGTGTTGCATATTTATTTTTGTACATTTGATCACTGGTGTCTTCTATATTTAGACATAGCACAAAATAATTATACTGGTAATATTTATAATTGTAACATACGTTTTGTGAACAGACAACTTCTTCTTGTGTGAATGCTTGCTGTGAATTCAGGCGTTAGTCATGACGTTTGGTATTGTGCTTCTGACTGATTTTTGCATGAGGTCTGCTTACCATTTGACTGGTGTCCCTCGTCATACAGTCAAGCCTTCAGAGATACTTGAAGATTAGATCCTTCAAGTATGATCATTACAGGAAACCTGTGGTCCAAACCACTTGCCATAGGTCCTTGAACCCTCGGAACTTTAACAGACAACTAACACACGTTGTAAGATTATAATTAAAAATGAAATAAATTTGTTAGAAGTATATGAAATATTTTTATCATTTCTTCATAGCCATCAGCAATGATGTCTTCTCAATCCCCGCCATCCTTTGTTGCAATTAATCAGTATGTTGGCACTTCCATCACAACAATCGTCACGAACAGCCTAGTTTCACTTTCTATAGCGGCAGTATGTTGCTGGGGCCCGCAAGGAAGCAAAGAATAGTACCACTGCGACCTATAAGGCATGTTGTAAGAGGCGAGTAATGCAGGACCAGGGAAGCTACCCTAGTAAATAAAAATAATCGCAGAAATCAGATGTGCTGGCTCGCCCTACTTGTAGGCGCATAACTGGCCCAACATACAATCACTCTTAGGTTTAGCTCACATACAAATCACATGTGGTTTATATGGAGTTTTCGAAGAAGAAAAACTTACTATAGCAGTGATTGTAAAGTGGTACATATGTTGCTGCTCAAAGTCTAAGAGTGAGATCAGGTAGATATCCATAATTTCTGGATTACTCTGCATTTGTACTTGGAATATGCTGTGTTGTTGATCAACAAACTAGAGCAAAAGAAATAAAGGAAGTATTAACATCAAATTATTATCAAATCAACAGCCAACACCAACATTACCCCCATCGGCAGACTCATCTGAAAACAGCACTCAACAATCTTCTGACTTGGAATGGAGCAATGCCAGCTCAACCATCACATGCACATAATAAAGTTTGCTCAGACTGTACAGTGTGCATGTCAGACAGAAACATATATTCCAGAGCATACCCTGCAGTTGTGTCCACTATGCCTACCTATAAATAAATAAATACAATTTCCCCACAGCCTTTTCAGACCTTAGGGTATAAAGTTACTTCATTTCACATTTCTAGGCCCTAGTGTGCATGAGGTAGGAGTGCCAATTCCTTTATTCACATGTATAACGTCAACTGTTCGACTAAACCCACAACCCTCTTGTGTCTGAGTCGATAAGCTTATGCATTACGCTAATCTGTCTCACTTATACCTACCTACACCAGTAAAATCAAATATGACATCACAATGAAGTATGCACAACAAACTATGGGGCAACCTTGAGGAACTCCAACTTCCTCAGCTTCATAGAGGCAAACCATCTCATAGTCTAGCCTGAGCATATGAAACAATCGCAATGAAGAAAAAAAGAAATTATTATTAATCTATATGAGACTGCTCATCATCAGTACTTTTCATTTCTAGAAGTGTGAAAGATTTAGCTGACAGGATCATGATATTTGTATGGTGGTTGAGAAAATTTAACATATTTTAATGAGTATTAGTAACACAGTACTAAAACATTAGATCAATTGTTTCATATAGAACTAAAGGTTACTGAAGAGATATGTCCTAGCAAGCGTCTGATTCACCTCTTGGTCCACTGGGATGTGTTTTATTTTCTCCATAATCTTCTCACTTTTAATTCTCTTTTTGTAGACACCAGTTGATGAGTTTTTGCAATGTATTTGGTACTGCTCCTAGTTGTTCTCCATATTTCTAATCCATATAGCAGGACTACTTGAACATCTGACATCTCTATTCTTTCCTCCCTCTTTGCTTCATCATCAGGTGCCGTGCCGGCTAGTATAGGCGATCATGGATCTTCACAAATCTCTGTCCCTGTTGTTTGCTATCATCTCAGGTGTTGACGCTCTTCTGTGCCCATGAATATATGTTGTCGAATGTCCAAAATTTTCTCTTTCTGTCTTCCTCTGTCCTCTTTGCTTACATTGCTGTAATATTATCTACAGCTATGCGCCCCTAAGTTGCCGGGGCTTGCAAGATGAGTAAAGAATAGTAATACTGCAATCTACAAGGCATGTCGTAAGAGATGATTGAGGTAAGGACCTAGGAAGCTACCTAGTAAATAAAAAGAATCACCTCTTCTTCTTCTTTGCGTTTGTTTTTTACGACCAATTTTAATCACGCTTTGTAATGTTTGATCATTGCCAAGAACGTGTATACGTTGCACATTGGTTTGGTAGGCCCCTAAACGCATAGATTTCTGCACGTTTAGGACATGTGCATCCAATTTCAGCCAAACCGCCTCTTACGACATGCGTGGCAGGTAACAGTGGTTCTATTCTTTACACCTCAAATTTGGGCCCTGGTAACCACTCGGGCGTTAAAGAACCACATAAATCGGATGTCCTGGCCTACTTGTAGGTGCATAACTGACACAACGTACAATCGCTCTTAGGCTCAGATCACATACAAATCACACAGAGAGGTGTAACAAGAGATAGATATGGAGTGTTGGAAGAAGATCTACAGCCATGAAAATACATTTCAACTCTTGATTTTACTTTCTGTTTTAAAATAAACTGAATGAAAATAGTAAACTCACATTGACTGTATACTTGACACTGTCAATGCCATCAGCATCCTTTGCTTGGATATCCACAACAACAGGGGTGTTCACTATGTGATTCTGTTCAAAATTCAAAATGTCAGATACTATTGGTTTTTTCCAACTGATTTTAAGTGCAGTTATTAACAGTAGGAGTCAATAGGGAGTCAATTTCCATGTGGTGCTTTGTGTGTTTTATTTCTGATATCACAACTTAAAAATTATTGTACACTGCATTTTGATATACATATTTTTTTAACACTACTGGTTACATTCATGCTAATACTTCATATAAATGTTTGTGCACATGCAATGGTTTTAATATCTGTGTTTGTGTACATGTGAATTCATTTTCATAAACCAGTTATGTTTATGTGATTTTGCTTTCATATATGTATTTATTCGCATGTGTGTATTTGTTTGCATGAGATCTTGTTTTTAATATGTGTCATAAACAAAATCACATTGGAACAAACACACACATGTGAACAAATGTTAAAATTTGTGTATTTTCATGTGTGTGTTTGTTCCCATTTCTTAAAATGTAATTTTGTTTTCATACGTATTTATTATCTGATGTGTAATATGTTCTGTTGGTATGTTTGTTCTAATGTTTGTGTTTATTTGTTTTTGTTTGGTTATATTTTCACATTTTTAAAAATGTGGTTTTATTTTCAAGTGCTTGTTTGTTTTCATATGACTTTCTATGGGTTCATTTGACCAGTGTCAGCAGTCAGAAACCTCTGTTATAGAAAGATACTGGTGACAGCAAATGCTTATTTACAATAGTTTTACATGAAAAAAATGTTGATGATGTGAGACATGAAGGAACATAATCTGCATTTGGACTACTCTGAAATTGGATCCAAAGAAGATAACTGTCTGTGTTCTACAAAAAGTATCTTTAAAAGGCAAATAGGAAGAATTGTGTGTGGAGTTAGCAACCTCAAATTTAAAACAAATTACTGCAAAAGCTACCACTGTGGAAGCATATGAAGTGAAGTATAACAGCCGTCTTGTAATAGGGTCAAATACAATGATGACTGTTTCCTGTTTAAGTAGAGTGCTCTCATGTAGAAATATAGGCAGCAATAAAGATTGAATACCATTCAAGTAAGTAAGGTTAGGCCATCTACCTCAATACTATTAACTTGTCTTGTTTCCAGTGACTCATAGTTCTGTAACTGTTGTTTTTTTATCAATTTCTTTTCTGGACCATATTCTTTCGTTCTGCTCAATAGACTCCAAACCTCTTTAACCTTTTACTATTCTTTTCTGGTATTCTTTGGTTTCCCCACTCTTCACTTTCCTTGTGGGTTCCAGTATGGTGCATGCCTAGTTTAGTTGTGAGATTGTTTCTTAGGGTGTAATTTTTTGCAGTGTTGTTGTTTATACAGCATATTTTAAGATCATATATTTTGTTCAACATATTATATTGGTTTTTTCCTTACTAATCTGTTGTCATAGCAATTCAGGCAGACCCTTAGGTGCTCTGGCTCTCCTAACAGATGTCAAAGTGTATGCATACTGATGGTTCCTGTGGCTCGCTGGTTAAACACACTCCTCACTCTGTCTCACAAGCATCCAGTTCTGCTTGTGCAATGTGTAATTTCAAACTTCTTAAATTGCTGAATAGATTCAATATCAATGTTAGTTTCTTTATACAACAGGTGGTCACTGAGAAACCGCTGGACGTTGTCCCTATTAACTCCTCGAACAATGCTGTTGATGCAATCCTGCAATTTCCCTTAACACCAACATGTCCAGAACAGTAGATCCAGGTAAAGGATCCAGGTCTGAGGTTTGAAACCTCAATAGATGACAACCACTCATAATGCAACCTAAAATATTAGACCTTCTGAAGCAATGACAGAGAGTCAAATGCAACAACTGTCCCAGTAAATGAGCCCCAAAGATCCACTGGAGAGTAGCAGTAACAGCCTCAACCTCATACTGGATGCTCAGTTCCACTCTGTAACAATTCTACCATGTGCGCTAGCTAGAAAGCCCCAGCCTGACTTCTCACCATAATGCACAGACCCATCAGTATTTTTTAAATCTCAAGTTAACTGACTAATGTGCATAAAGATGCTTTCTTATCTTTGGCAAAGCATGTAAAAACAAAGTAATATAGTTTTACAAAGTACAAAAACAATATACAGTGACGTTTTGACCAAAAGGTCTTTATCAAGCAAAGGACACAAAAGACGCAAAAGAACTCAGACTTCCTTATGCCAGACATAACATATACAGTCAGACAATAAATCCTAACGGTCCTAAATGAAACAATCTTTAAAATGATAATGAAAAATAATACTACTTTATACTGTTTATCTAAGAATTATGAAATGTTATATGTATTTCAGTGTTACTATTTCATCTTGTATTGTTGGTCTCTTCTATCATGAAGTAAAGATGTTGCCAGAATATCCACATAATGTTTCAGTTTTTTTAATCTTCTGATCTATTGCTGTCTAGTACTTGGTCTTTCATAGACCATTTAATATTGCCCTCACAGCAAACATTCGGTTGTCCTAGTGGCCTGGTTACTGACTTCCAGTTCTTCCAGTTCAATATACTTCCATTATGTTCACACCATGATTGTGGTACCATAATGGAGACTGTTTTGTTTGAATCTGTACTTATTAGATCTCAAGGTCATTATGTATGATCCGGTTTTTGACTAGTATCCACTCTCTTACATGGATAACCTTTAGTAAATATTTCCAATATTTGTAGATGGCCTGTGTTAGAAGTTGTACATGGACAGCTTTTATAAAACATTTTGCTACATATGAATGATATGTACATGTATGTTATATGTGTATGCTTGTGTGTATGTGTGTTGTTTCGTGTCAAATATACAAGCACAAAAAGCTTATCGCACGGGTTTGTGCAAACACTGTTGATCAAATCTGACCTGATTATACTGTGTTTAACATTTGATGCCAGTTATGAAAGACACTACTTAGTGAAGCTCTTTTTTTGGAGAGCTAGCTGGTTGTGTTCTTAAAAGCGCTCATATGTTGGGCTAGGCAATGGGTGCAGTAAAAATTAACGGTTTGTGGTTCGAATTCTGGGTTTGGTCATTTGGTTTTTCTGGAAGTCCCTAATACTTGTTCAATGTCTATTTATTGATCATATTCAATGGCTCCGGTGTTTCACCTGGGGTTCTTAAAACTCCTTATTCTCTTCTTAGAAATTATTTCCATTGTTTGGAGCTGGCCTTTGTTAGCAGTCATACATGGACAACATTTAGCAATCATTTTCCAATATTTGAAGTCCACCTTTGTTAGTAGTTGGACGTGGTCAACCTTTACCTCATATTTCGAATGTTTGTAGCTAGCTTTTAGTGACCATTTCTTAATTATTAAAATCCCAAGAATGCAGTTATCTCTTACCTCGTGGATGCTCACACTGTATGTATTGTTTATAAAAACAGGTGGAGTATCCATGACATTTGTAACCAGCACTAGTTTTGTTACCATCTTTTGTGTCTGTTGTTAGAGACATAATAGCACATTAATTCCAGTAATATTTAATGCAGTAAAATTTAAAATTGAGATGTTGAATAGAAATGGATGAAATAAACAACTCATTACGAAAATGCGAGAACAGACGTTATCTGCTTCACAATTAAAAATGAAAAAAAAATACACATACATGAAAGAATTGATCACCAATGTCAAAAGACACACCCTATAATGATGATTTTGAATGTCATATTTATTAAATAAAATATATATTAAAACTGATTAACTTGTAAAAGTAGAATCTGGTGAATTGAAGAACATTATAATATATATTATATTACATTAGCCATATTTACTCTCATGAAGACTTATTTCTAAAGACGCTAATTATTATTATTATTTTTGTGGCCATAAAACTGTCCCTTTTATGCTTATTTCGGTATTTTAGTTGTACATTAAGGGTCAAAGGCGCAAGGAAACAACGGCGCGCCAGATTAGTGAGCTGGCACTAATCCCCTGCCCTAACCTCTACGTGGTGACCCTGGTAACAGACGGTAGTTCCGGTCTGGCTAAGAGGCAGAGGGTATGTGCCGTGGGAGAGCTACTATGGGGCAAGTAGAGATGCAAAGGTAGTCACGCTAGATGGGATCCGCTCGCAACACAGACGAGCGAACTCCCAGAGTGACTATTAATGCTCCCTCTCCCGGCCGATGGAAAAAGCTAGAAAGATGAACGTGGAACCGCGTGGGGAGGAAAAACTCGGAGCCTGCGCACGCTTTCTCTTGAGCCGCCTCTCTTGAGTCGATGAGTATGCTTGGTGTCGAGTTGAACCGCACGTTGGTCCACATAGGTGAAATGTTTGGCCCGCATCACAGAGATGGGGGCACGACTCAAAGCCACCGAAAAGATGTTGACCCGCGTGTGGCGAAACTCAGAGTCCGCGCATGCTCTCTCTTGAGTCGCCTCTCTTGAGCCGATGAGTATGCTGGGAGTCGAGTTGAGTTGCACGTGGGCCATCATGGGGCGAAACTCGATTTTGCCCCCGAAGTCGGACAGATCAGGAAAATGTTAGCACGGTGGGAATTTACGGAAATCGTGAGGTAGGCACCAAGGCAGAGCGAGCACGCATACGGACGTTGCAAGGGTGGGCCCACATGGGGCGAAACCCGTGATCCCATCTCATGGGTTGAGTCACTGGCGGGGACAGCCCAGGCAAATGTGAGCACGATACGAAAGGCACGGAAAATGTGAGCACGGCAAAAACTGATGGTGACCAGGCGCCAGGGCAGAGCTAGCATGCACGCTGGCGAAGCCATAGTGGGCCCTACCGAGGGGCAGGCGAGCATGGCATGGCAGGCCTTGCAAGGAAGGCGCGGCAAGCGCAGCAGGCACGGCAGGAACGAGGATGCGCGTCCCACCCGAATGTGCAGAACAACTGGAAAGCCCAACAGTGGTAAAGCCAGTGTGCGTTTCCGCTCACAGGAACTACTGCTGCCTTGTTGTTTGATTGGGGACAATCAAAGGCTAGCGGAGCAAACCGTATACAAAACTGGACGGGCGGCAAACCAAGGAGTCCACAAAACGACCGGTTTGCTGGGCAGATGGCACTCATAAGCCCGGGAGGGCAGGCCGTCTAAGGGTCGCTGCCCTAAAAGAAAATGGCAACCTGCTGCCTTGTGGGTTATGGCTGGGGACAACAAAAGGCTAACGGAGAGCGAACACAGTAAACGCTGGTTGAAATCGAACACACCACCTCTAAGCACCTGAGCTCTAATAGGTACTGAAGGCTGTGCACGTACATTGATGTTTGGCTGTTTATATATCACAATAGAATGATAAAAAACGGCATAAGAACGCTGGCGAGAGAGAGAGAGAGAGAGTTGTACACAATCTTCTCTAACTTTCCATCAGTCAGAATTGCTTTCTGTTGATTCCACAATGTTATATAAGTTATGTCCCTTTGCTTAAGACAAAATAAGATTGTCAGGAAAAGGCAGTCATCAGTGCAGTGGTTTTGGAAATGGGGAGGGGGGTGGGGTGGCATAGGAGTTGCCTTGTGGTCACGGAACAACAAATATATAATATACAGGGCAGCTTTTCATTATGACGATAATGATCAGAATGAATGTCTGATGAGATCTGGTCACACGGATATGTAGAGTGAGGTCAATAACCGCCTTTATCAGTCGACGTGCGCGCGCGTGTGTGTGTGTGTGAGAGAGAGAGAGAGAGCGCGAAAGAAAGAAAGAGTATAAGTAGAGCAAGTATGCACGAAACAAATTTAAGTTGTAGCTTTAACATTTAGTTTACCTCTATACCAGAGCAGTCCTTGTGCAATGTAATGTCTATAGTTAACTTACTAATCTGTGAAGAAAGAATTGAAAGAACATATACATTTTATATAATAGTAATAATTTATAAACAAAGATCTCCCGAGTGGTTACCGGGGCCCAAATTTGGGGTGTAAAGAATAGAACCACTGTTACCTGCCATGTATATCGTAAGAGGCGACTAAGGAGGTTTTGGCTGAAATCGGATGCATGTGTCCTAAACGTGTAGAAGTCTATGCGTTTAGGGGCCTACTAAACCAATGTGCAACGTATACACGTTCTTGGCAAAGATCAAACAAATCACAAAGAGTGATTCAAATTGGTCGTAAAGAACGAACGCAAAGAAGAAGAAGATAAACAAAGATTGTTACAGAAACGTTGGCAACAGAACCAATAAGCATACTGTCTTGCACTTTTCTTCTTCTCATCTTGCCCTTGCTGGTATAATGCTAACATGACTAAAGATGTCAGGATCGACTTCGATGTTGTGAAGACCTATAATTGGATGCAAAGATGGAACTACCTATTAAATTTACAGTTATGGGCTACAGGCGAAATTCAATAAAGTAACAAAGCTGCGTCAGGGTCAATGAGCTGGCACTGACCAAGATCCTACTTCACCTTCACGTATTGGCCTAGAAACAGACTGTCGCACTTTAGTCTAGCAAAGCGGTAGGGATCGAAGTAAAAGTTACCGTGCGATAAGGTAATGTAAGCACAGACACGAATGGTGTGTGGTTGTATCCACACGAGTCTTTTGGCCGATGTATAGAGATAATTAACAGGCACAAATGCAGTACAAGTGACCGAGAAACTGGTTACAGAAACCGTACCAAGGAATCATCTGAAAGTGTAAATTCACGTCACATAGAGACAAGCTGGTTGGCCGTACTAGAATTACCCGGAGTGTCAATACTATAAATGTCTGATGTAGCATGTCTGCCCTGTGTCGATGCACGGGAAGACTGCAGTAAACTCTGTACCTGATGTGAAATACGTGGGGCTGGAGTGGGTAGAATCAGCTGAGAACAGGATCAAAAGTCTCGTTCTTGCGCCTAGTAAAACTGCCCTTCTTAGCGTCTTGTGTTCAGTCACTGCCCGACGTTTCTGCTTACCATTTGAAGGGTAAATTCAGAGTGGAAACTTTCGAATTTCCCGGTGGCGACAAAACGATACACATCCCAAAACGGGTGAGAATGTTTATAATTCGGAAAGATCTCACCACGTCAGAAAAAGTAGCAAAGCACGATCATGCTTTGTCAAATACTTGACTAGTACTTGTCAAATTATAAATTGCGATATTACCTTTTCATAGTCTAACGGAGTTAATAATGTTACTTCGAACGTGCATATTCCTTGTGTGGTCATATAACTTGATCTGATCTTGACGTCAGGGTAACTGCATCGATCTGCCACTGTTTTGATGACACATGTTAAATCGTCCCACACATAGGTGCCGTTAAACAGAAGTTTGTCTGCAAAGAGTTTAACAGAAACATTATATATATATATATATATATAAATATACGCTCGCACATATATTACTCTCTTCGTACCTCTCTCGAGTTCTCTTTATTTTTGCGTATATTTTCTCCTCTTTAATTTTTTAAAATTTCACTCTCTATTATCCTCTTATATACATTTACTTTCTTCTATTTTTATTCTTCATTATTTTATATGTTTTATATTTTAAACTCCAGTCCTCTTTCTTTCCTCTCTTTTTCGTGTTTGTTCGCTCTCTTTGTGTTGTGCGCTTCTTTGTATCTGGCTTACAGTACTCAAGCTTCTTCAAGCCGAGAGACGTCTTTCAACCTGATAATGAGTCTTGTTTTGGTTACATTAGGACGGGTTGGTCAAACAAAAAATGAAAAATAAGAATTTTCATTCGGAGTATTTCTTCATTTCATTTCATCTATTTCAACACCAACCACAGAAGATAGCTTTCACAGACTTTCCGAATCTCATGATGGTCACATTTTAAGTAAGTCTTTGCAGACAAAGCAATTCTTTCAATATCTTCTATCATATTCTACTATAAATTGTCCTTACACACTTCATTTCTGATTCAAAATGATAACAAGATCTCTTTGTGCGATATATTTTGCTGTGTATGGAAATCAAACAGATATGTATCTCAATTTGTTCTGAGTGATGGTACTCAAAGAGTGCTAGTTTTTCATTTCATACATCATTTATATATAGTATTTTACCTGCTTGGTTTTCTTCAACAAGTACTTGGTTTTCAGGAGTCGTTGTTAGTTTTTCTGAAATAAAAAAAGAAATGAAAATATCTGTCTGCCAGTATTAATGCATGAAATACGGACTTTTAAATAGTTTATCAAACACAATAGCTAAACGTATGAACAATGTTAGATGTAACAGGTAAAAGTGAAGAGCCTGTTTCATAGGGAATAAGGTGGTACGCCATATTTTTCAGCATAGATTAACTCATTTTGTACTCTGTCACAGTGTGCGCCAAGACTGTCTATTAAAATAACCCAAACTTGCACTTACTGCGCTAAGCATTGTTTTATTTAATTTTACTGTTAACTTGCCCGAGTGGTTACCGGGGCCCAAATTTGAGGTGTAAAGAATAGAACCACTGTTACCTGCCACGCATGTCGTAAAAGGCGGCTAAGGAGGTTTGGATGAAATCGGATGCAAGTGTCCGCTAGGGAATGCTAACCCGAAACAAATGCCTGCAGAAAATGGATGCACCAGGCCGTATGGCACATAACATGGTGCAACGACCCCTCGCAATGAGGATTGGGATAACGGATTCTACGGTCGCCAACCTGCATCGAAGATTTAGCCACGCAATAAGAATGTCAGACTTACCATCACGAGGGTGACCAAAACTTACTGCGGGAAGAGGTCGGCACAAACGGGAAGCAAAAATCATAGGAATTATATCCTACAGAACTGCCCACAGTATGCAGACTTGAGAAGAAAGAGGTGGCCCACTTACACTAGCGTCCAAGACAAACTGTATGGTGTGGCTGATAATCTGAGGCAGACGGCTTCCTTTATTAGAGAATTCAAAATTCCAATCTGGCGAGAACGCAGAAGAAGAATATTACTGTTAACTTACAATAAAGCATTCTAATTCATGCATCTGCATGTACCATTCTGTTAGTGCTTGATAACAAAACATTTATTTATCTACAAAACAATATTTTTCAAGGGTTTTAAAGAATTGACTTCATTGCACCGGGTTTTACACCATATGGCTCGGTCCCTCTCCGCAGAAATGGCACGCCACCTGCAGAGAGTATTACACAAAGCAAGAACTCCGTAGCTCCAGCAACAGTGCTAGGGGTATCTGGAAAAAATTGCACTCGTGAACAGAACGGTGCGGTCTACAAAAACTGGCAAGTGGGGTTGGCTTGTGTGTTCTACGGACCATCAACGGGCGACTAATTTTTACATTTCGCTCATTCTAAAAGAGACTAGCAGTCCCACCCCTCTTAAACACTTTTTACGACATGCTAGAAGAGATAGTGGTTCTATTATTCTCTACTCCCGAAAAAAAACATGAGTTGCGATATGTGCCCCACCTCTCTCTCTCTCTCTCTCTCTCTCTCTCGCGCCTGTGACGTCCCTGGAGCTTAGGGGCAGCAACAAATGCACGCAATTTTTCTCTATTCTTGTCCATCCTCTGTATTGTGTTCCAGCTGTGATTCATTTCTTTTAGTTCCTATAAGATAATATTATGAATTAAAGAACTCACCAGAACAAACCAAACATAATGGTAGGAGATGTGTAACCCAGAACTCAAGCCATGACATCCTTATTTTGTTTACTATATGTTGACAATGAAGACTTCCGTGCTGAGTTTCCTTACAAACACCAGTTTGCATACTGTTGTCTGATCTGTTCTCTGTGAAGTGAAAGCAAAGTAGATCACATAGAAGACATACTAGAAACATCAGTCGGTCAAAATATTATTACAGCTGATGACTTAACCCCTTCGCTCTTCTGTACCGATATACTGGCACACACTGTATTTTTTTAAATTACGCAAAGCCAGTATACTGTCTAGTGCAGTATACATTAAAATTTAAAGGCACTTTCAGAGGTACAAAAAATTACTACGGACTGAAAGGGTTAATAGCGATATGTGAATACCAAAATCATGTTAAGTAGATATACGGATTGATTTATTGATTGATTCATAGGACCAGCATCATTGCATTTCTGTGTGTAGCCATGTGTGCTCCCAACTCTTTCTTACACGGGAAGATCTCAGCGACAGTGGACGAACTCCGTAGCACAGTCGAAGGTCCCCGATGTAATTTAGAAGATAGTGCCAATATTTTGTAGGAATTTGCATTTTATTTGTCTAATGAATTTTGTCTGGGCAGCGGCTTTCCGGGCTGTTCTATTCGATTTTGAACTGTCAAGGATTATGTTAGTACTCAACTTGAACAAGGGGCCTACGTTTTATCGTCCGTCTCCGATGAGACTAGGAACTCGATAAAGGATCTCTGGAATCATATCCTGATGGCTCCACGAGGTCTGGGATCTTACAGTGTCGGGTATCTTAGGATTGGACTCTACAGTCCCCTCCGCACACACCAAAGAGGTGCAGCAGCACATTCTGAGACTGTTGTCGCCATCGCTTGAGATGGACGGCTATTTTCCACTGGATTACTACCCTCTCAAAATCATGGAACCACTGGGCTAAGGTTGTCCTGAGATCATTCAGTTCTGAAGTTCTATATATTATTTTTCTTGTCCCCCTGGAAGACATATCTCGTCAGCAGGGGACTGCAACTGTCTAGAGAACAAACTAAACAAAGATGTCATCAGAAACGGAATGTGTCAGTCATATTGGCGAGGAGGAATCGACGCATACTAATAACTCAATGGCCATGCCCATTTTTCTTGTCCTACTGTCTGAGTGTGAAAACGTACGTTGATATAATGTGCGTCACACTCGGACCACCGTGACGAATTATGTTGATTATCGCTACACATATTCCACGTCTGCGTCACATTTTCATGCCTACTGTCTAACACTTGTTGTGTACTTATTATGATGTCATTGTTACACCAATTCCCAAACCCCATTCATAAAATAATTAATTTCATGCCTTCAGCATTTTATAGGATTCTGCTTGCATAAACTCCCCACGGGAAGGTGAAGCAGATCCGGACTAGCTTGCTTCCTAGCTTTATTCTTTGTATTCAAACGCTCCATATCGACCACTTGTTAAACCACTCTTTGTGATGTGTATGCTATCTGAGCATAAGAGCGATTATACGTTGATCCAGTTATGCGCCAGCACATTTTTATTTACTAGGTAGCTTCCTAGGCCTTACCTCAGTCGCCTCTTACGACATGCCTCGTAGGTAGCAGTGTTACTATTCTTTGCTTCCCGTGCGCGCCCCAGCAACTAACAGGTGGCTTCCTAGCTATGATGTCTCGTATGAACTGCGTCTCCTTGAGTGACATGTCATTTTCTGTTTCAGGCTGACATGTCATATTCATTTATGCTTGTCCAGGTTTAGCGTGTCATCATTATCATCGTTGTATGGACCATGACGTTGAGATTCCACGATTGCTGAATATTTGAATATCTATCAAGATTCAGGGAAGTGACATGGACCTCAAAACTGCATGTCAAATGTACAGCTTATGTGACGATATAAGGGAAGAATGCAGTAAAACTATGTAGCAATGGCGAAACACGTAAAAACAAAGTACTGTAGTTTTATAAAAATGCAAAAACAATAACAATACACAGCAACGTTTCGACCAAAAGGCCTTTATCAAGCAAAGGATAGAACATAAGTAAATTTCTTCACTTCTTATACAACACATAACATATAGAATGAGATAATAAATTCCCAAACGGTCCTACAAATCAAATATAACGGCTCTAAAATGTAAGGTGAAGAAATTCACTTCTGTTGTATCCTTTGCTCGATAAAGACCTTTTGGTCATAACATTGCTGTGTATCGTTATTGTTTTTGTGTTTTGAAAAACTACATTATTTTGTTTTTACGTGTTTCGTCATAGTTTATGTGACGGAAAATCCATACCCATTCAAACCAATATCCATTTTCTCCTCTTAATTACCCCGCTCCTTATAATGTTGCTAATGGAATGTCTAAAGTAACGGAGTTTGTATCTAGTGCCTGCGTGTGTGTGCGTCCGTTTAATTTTGCGTGTGTGTATGTGTGTTCGTGTATGTTTGTCATTTATGTAAACAGTATCATATACAATCCTGAATGTACAGACTTACATTCTTAATGTTCAAACAAAGAGTCATAAACTCTGGAATGTCAAAGTAGGTCTTAAGACAAAACTCGGGTCCAACTGAGCCTCTCTTGTGTGATTATGCAGAAGTTATTGACTCCCAAGAGTCGAATATGAAATGAATTTCAATAAAATAAAATATATGAATATGATATACATATAATGTAAATATTTGTTTCTTTCTCTTCTGAGATTAGCTTTATATAAACAGAGAGAAGAGTTGTCTACATGAATCAAGTTGTCAACAGGAGGTCCATGTGGGTGTTTCACAATTTCTCATTCAGATTAGTCTCACAAGGCCATATTTGAAACCTCACGTCATTGGAGATGGAGTATGTTTGCAGAATGTGTTAGGGATTCTGGGGGAACTTTTGACATGTTTTGATCAGTTAAAGGGCAGCTTTCATTTTGTGGAGATGTGTCTGTAATCTGCAGTGTCCTGTGTGAAATATCATGATGATAGTTTGTTGGTATATGCTTAGTTTTAGTATGGGGTCTTGTGGGTAACTGCTGCCTGTTCTATGACTCCATGTACATTTGTATTTTCCCTTTGATAAATGTTTTTGCTCTTCTCAGTGAGATTCGGCGATAGAATTGCTCCTTTTTTGTTGCCTGCTTTCATCATTCTGTGTGTCTCATTACCCACAATACTACAGTATGCTGGAATATATTGCAGTGATACTTCGTTGTTAGTGGACAGCTGATTTATGTGTTCTATAGCAGTTCTCGTTAAGAGGTCTCTGGTTCGTTTTGAAAAGTCTGGAGAGCTGACATACAGTCGCACAGAAAGACTATTTGATCACAGAAAGACTATTTGATCACAGAAAGACTATTTGATCTCTGAAGACTTTGTTCTTTCAGTATCTTTGTGGTCTCTATGATTGTATATAGTTCTGCCTGATAGTTTGTCATAGCTGAGAGTTCTCCAGCGGCAAATGAGCGTTCTTTATTGGGGGCGTTTGGGCATTTTCTCCTTTCCTTACTGCTTCCTTTTATGATCTGTTGGTGACGACATGAATCCACTGTGCGGTTGGATATTGGCTGTTGAGGGGTTCCAGTGTTTTAATGTTCAGAACTATAGGAGTTTCTTCAGCTCTGGTCTCAATGTCTGGTATTGTAAGTCGTATTGTGTATGTGACTGGTTTTTGTGTTGGTACAGTATGTCACAAGCTGCTCCCATTTCTCTGGGTTATTTAGGCTGCATCTTTATTGATAATCATGATTTTTCTTGATACGCAGTTGAAGCTTAGTATTTTCAATCTGTTCGTGGTTAATTCTGTTATTTTCTCGCGCACTGAGTTGTGTTTTATGTGACTGAATTCTGTTATTTTCTCGCGCACTGGGTTGTGTTTTATGTGACTGAATTCTGTTATTTTCTCACGAACTGAGTTGTGTTTTATGTGACTGAATTCTGTTATTTTCTCGCGCACTGAGTTGTGTTTTATGTGAGTGAATTCTGTTATTTTCTCGCGCACTGAGTTGTGTTTTATGTGACTGAATTCTGTTATTTTCTCGCGCACTGAGTTGTGTTTTATGTGACTGAATTCTGTTTTCGGTGGTAAAAAAATAGAAAAATAACGGAGTGTATACTAGAAACGACTCGCTAGAAGCTAGAACAAGGTCTTAATTAGGATGTTTCCTAGCTTGATGTTTCGTGCGAACGTTTCGTGACATTCCTTCACTAGTCGCTGTAATGTATCCCTCTTGCTTATATCTACCGTTCTCATTGATTGATTGGTAGGACCATCATCATTGCACTTCGGTGAGTAACCATGTGTGCTTCTATATCCTTCTTATACAGAAAGCTCTCAGTGACAGTGCACGAACTCCATAGCACATG
Source organism: Arion vulgaris (assembly GCA_020796225.1). Lineage (NCBI taxonomy): Eukaryota > Metazoa > Mollusca > Gastropoda > Stylommatophora > Arionidae > Arion > Arion vulgaris. Next base: position 52,205,226 of record CM036757.1, on the reverse strand, counting down.
CGAGGGTCCTCAAACACCGTTCTAATTACTGGCATCTTTGAAGTCAGTCTGTCAGCTATGTTTTAAGCATCCACCTCGCCCGCCTGCCCAGCGTGTTCGTAGCGCGTTGGACTACGGGTGACTAGCCCTCTGTGAGTGCGGGTTCAATTCCGCGGGCTGGCAGAAAAGCCACAGGTTCCCCAGATTTACGGTGTTCGTGGCACCGAACCGACGGATTACGATGTCCATGGCACCGAGCCGAAGGGTTACGATGTCCATGGCACCGAACCGAAGGGTTACGATGTCCATGGCACCGAACCGAAGAGCTGAAGGCTCAAGTGCTTCTGGATCGGAAAAAAAGCACATCCACTACCATCGTAAGTAAACACACATGCAAATATATATGTAAATCAGGACTTAATAAAACAACTATAGATAACTGAGAAGACTACATTAAAACTATATACAAAATAGCGAAAAATGAAAACACTTATTAAGTTAGGTAGTTTTACAAAGTACGCCATGTTGTAATTTTAAAACTATCTTGTGTGTGTTTGTGATATTGATACAAATACAATTTAAAAACAATACACAAGTCAACAATACACACATGGATAGGCCTACATGAAATACAAATGTGCAGTAAATCTTCTTTTTTGTTTTCTTTTTCTTCTTTGATTACGTTCTTTACGATCAATTTTAATCACTCTGTGTGATATGTTTGATCTTTACCAAGAACGTGTATACGTTGCACATTGGTTTGGTAGGTCCCTAAACGCATAGACTTCTATACGTTTAGGACACGTGCATCCGATTTCCGCCAAACCTCCTTAGCCGCCTCTTACAACATACATGGCAGGTAACAGTGGTTCTATTCTTTACACCCCAAATTTGGGCCCCGGTAGCCACTCGGGCGTTTGCGTTTAACTGATTCTTGGGCGTATTCGCTGTTCTTTTCCACATTTCTTCACATTGCAATACTAAGGATTACATTTATGAGACGTGATGACTCTGACACCAAATGCTGTAACCTACAAGCAAGTCCTATTGTTAACGCACCCACACATCTCACTGACAGCTAAACAAGAGATAATCAACATAATTTTTACGCCTACTCTGTGCTACCATGGCCAAACATGGACAATTATCAAAGCACAGTCGCGAAAAATAACTATATGTGAAATGCGATGCCTACAAAAAGTTACCAACAACACTAGAAAGGACAGAGTCAACATCAGCATAAGCAAGAAAGTTGAGACAGAACCTTGCTTGAATTACACTGAGAAACAAAGAATGAAGTGGTTCGACCACTTAATAGGAATGCAACCAAACTCCACTAGACACTGTATTCAGTTTTCTACAAGAGAACATCAAGAAGGAAGGCTGACCACGAAAAAGATGAACAATTAGCGTAACAGAATCTTGTCAAAAAGCAAAAATAACTCACCCAAGACACTAGAGCGCAGGACAAATACAGAAAACCATGACACTGGGCAACAACCCGGTAACAATGTGACGACAAAAGAATATACCGCTTAAGAAATTTAACTATAATTACGAGTCAAAAACAATTTCCGGTCGTGTATAAATGACGTGTATAGCAAAGGAAGTTTATAATTTATTAAAACATACCTTTCTATGTCTGTTTGGATGTTCGATTTGGCAAAGGTTTGAGTAAATATGTTACTTGTGTGAACAACATTTTTGTCACAGGACCAAAAGACAAAAAAATCGATTAAGTGAGACCACTGCCTGAATTTATACTTGGCTTGTAACAATACCTATCATTCAGACTAAACAATTGGGCTATTGTGGTAGGTCAGAAGTCACGTGATTGGAATATGTTCCTGAACTGAATCGCGAGATGTTTATACTTCAGGTGTTGGAGTAACACACACCCCCTTTACTTCTACTTCCTCTCCCCAATTCCACCCACTGCTTCACCAACTGAAAAGTAAAGTGTCGGTATTATTTTCGTCTAAGCCCCCTGTGAGCGCCGTTTAATTCCACGGGTTGGCAGAAAAGCCACAGGTTCTCCAGATTTACGGTATTCGTGACACCGAACCGAAGGGTTACGATGTCCATGGCACCGAGCCGAAGAACTGAAAGCTCAAGTGCTTCTGGATCGAAAAAGAAAATCTTTTCGTCGGTGTGAGGTTGACCGCACCACACATTGTGACCCCGAAGGTCAATGATACGGGCCTTACACTGTAATCCCCAATATACCTCGAGATATGCAAATGGGTTAAGAAAAAGAAGTTTTAATTCGTACGCATCAACATTTTAAAATTAGAATTGGGAAGAAATATACATAGAATAGGTTCTTCGAGCATATAACGCGAAGAGAAGGTTTAGAACATTTGGTGACAACAGGTAAAAGGCACGGAAGGAGAGATCGTAGAAGATGTTGGATGGTATGACATCGTGGCTTTGACAAAAGATCGACGTCAGAACTCTTCTTCTTCTTTGCGTTCGTTCTTTACGACCAATTTTAATCACTCTTTGTGATATGTTTGATCTTTACCAAGAACGTGTATACGTTGCACATTGGTTTGTAGGCCCCTAAACATATAGACTTCTACATGTTTAGGACACGTGCATCCGATTTCAGCCAAACATCCTTAGTCGCCTCTTACGACATGCGTGGTAGGTAACAGTGGTTCTATTCTTTACATCCCAAATTTGGGCCCCGGTAACCACTCGGGCGACGTCAGAACTGATTAACTGCACCAAAGAGAGAGAGAGAGAGAGAGAGAGTTGTGGAGAAACATGATCGCCTACGCCGGCAGGCATGTAACTTGATTGATTGATACATAGAAATGAAATATATATGATTATTAATTGAGGTCAGAAGCATAATTCTTCAATGACAATTCAATTCCCGCCAATGTTATGTTTATTTATTCGGTTTATGAACAGTTGAGAAAATGCTGTAGGTGCATACTATTCTTGTATGAGTGTGAATATATAATATAAATGCAACAGCTGGTACTTTGGAACTGACATCTCTACACTAAGCCTCCTACATTGGTGCGCACTTTCATTTACCTGAAATACATTATCTCCGTTCTTCTTCTTCTTTCTCGAATCCTGTATGCCTCACAGCGTCAGGTCAGGAAGAGATTTCTAAAACGGGCCCTAGTATGCGCTTCGTAGATAGTCTCTTTCGTCGCCTCTGTTATCTCTGAGGTCCATCTTTTGCGTGGCCGGCCTTTTGCTTTGTACCCATTGTATCGGAGCAGCATTGCTCTTTGGGGTGCACTGTCTGATGGTAATCTGCTTACGTGACCGAACCATTTAATTTGTTGTTTCTTGATGAAGTCTAGTACTGATGTTGTACCCACTTTTTCCTGATGTCTTCATTTCTCAACCGGTCTCTTCTTGTTACACCCAGCATTCTGCGTAGACACTTCATCTCTGTTGTGACTAGTTTTCTTCTATCTAGTTTTCTTCATTATCTCCGTTGATGCTTCTATATTTAGTGCGCCTCACTGGTACTAAGTTTTCTCGGCTACAAAATACATTACCTCACCCAGCGTCTCCATAATAAGTTCACCCCATAGATGCGCAGATTCTTGTATCGAGACCTAAAATATGGTAGCTACGGTGACGATTCCGAATGTTTCCCTAGCTTAGAATATCCGGATATCCATTTTCAGTTGTTTACCAGGGAATCGGCCGTGTCGTTAAAGCTGCATGTATGCATTGGTGCTTTAAATCTATTGAACTAACGAATGAATAGGACGAATTTTACAGCACCGATGATGTGTTGTTATTTGTTTTACTGTGAGCTCAGCAAATGGCCTGGGTACTTACTACCTTCATGGAAAGAAACTTTTACTGCATCTAGAATTAGTCAGTATGCCATATGTGAGGCATGGTACTAATTTTAGTGAACATGTCAGTCCGCAATTTCTCTACTACCACTACTACTACTACTACCACTACTACTACTACCACTACTACTACTAATAACACTACCACTACTACTACTACTACTACCACTACTACTACTACTACTACTACTACTACTACCACCACTACTACTACTACTACTACTAGTGCTGCTACTACTACTACCACTACCACTACTACTACTACTACCACTACTAATAACACTACCACTACTACTACTACCACTACACTACTACTACTAGTGCTGCTACTACTACTCACCACTACACACTACTACTACCACACCACTACTACTACTATTACTACCACTCTACTACTACTACAGTGCTGCTACTGCACTACTACTACCACTCACTACCACTACACTACTACTACTACTACTACCACCACTACTACTACTACTAGTGCTGCACTACTACTACCACACCACTACTACACTACTACCACACTACTACTACTACTACTACTACTACTACTACTACTACTAGTGCTGCTACTACTACTACTACTGCTGCTGCGACTACTACTGCTGCTGCTGCTACTACCCTAACCACTACCACCAGAAATGAAATTAAATGAACTAACATCTGGGCTTTACTGATGGCACTGCTGTCCTGTCCCACGCACTTAACCAGATGTAAATACATTCGACGGGAAGCTACAACAACTATGGCTAAACATGCATAGAGGAAAAAAAAGATGATAATGAGAATAAATGAAACAAACGACACCCAATATTCCTGGGTGAAACCCCACTTCAAGACATAGCATCATACATATACTTTGGTAGCAGTGAAGACAAAGAAGGAGAAACGAACAGAGATGTCAAGATAAAAATTCTAAATACAATGGGGGTGGGGGCATTAATCACACTAGGAAATTTGTAGAGGTCAAAATAAATTAAATCTTGAAAAAAAATGTAAAATATTTCGTTAAATCAATTATGCTATATGGGTCAGAATAAAAAATGGAGAACGAGCAAGGCAATCACTAATAAACTACAAATATTCATCAACTTGTGTCAGAGCAGGATAGAGGGTTGAAATGGTATGGTAAAATCTCGAATACGGAACTAATGAAGAGAAAGGTCTAAGTATCTAAGTGAATCAAGAAGTGAAGAAAAGATGCTGGCGCTGCATAGGATACACCTTAAAAAACTCGAGGGAGATATAAGAAGAATTCCTCAAGTTAAATGAACAAGTACACCGGGGCTCGCAAGGGTGGGTAGCAAAGAATAGTAACAATGCAATCTACAAGACATGTCGTGAGAGGTGACTAAGGTAGGGACCTAGGGAAGCTACTAGTAGGCGCATAACTGGCACAACGTACAATCGCTCTTATGCTCAGATCACATACAAATCACAAAGAGTGGTTTAATATGTGATCGATATGGGGCGTTCGAAGAAGAAGAAGAAGAAAAATGAAAGAGAAATGGACAACAACAAAAAATCACGCGTAGAAGAGATTTGAAGGTAGAGATTAATGGTAACGGAAGACATGGAAGGAACTTCAAGAAATAGCTAAAGATGAAGACTTGGCTTGTGGTGGCTGAAGGTCGATACCCCATCCAGGGATATTTTTAAAAATTTAATCGGATCCAGAAGCACTTGAGCTATCAGGTGCCATGAACATCGTAACCCTTTGGTTTGGTGCCACGAACACCGTAAATCTGGAGAACCTGTGGTTTTTCTGCCAGCCCGCGGATTGAACCGCACTCACTGGGGGCTTGTCACTCGTCGTCAACACGCTGGGCACTCTGGCATCCAGGGATATAAAAGACGAGAGGGAGAGAGAGAGAGGGAGAGAGAGAACGCACGAAAGAGAGAGCGAAAGAGAGCAAGAGAGAATTCGGTCATGCATACATGTGGACGGGCCCCCAAACTGGCGGAGTTCATATTTCAAAGGATGCCCTGAATATTGTAAATCGAGACAAACTTACTGATATAATTTCAACTACTACTACTACTACTACTACTACTATTTGTGCATTCGTTATTAACGTCACTTGTTGGCACCTCTTTGTGGCCTGTATGTGGTTTGGGCCGAAGAACATATTACTTTATTATTACTGTCAATATTGTTATTGTAATTGCCACACGGTGCTTGGGCCCCACAGCCTTAATTCAGATGCGCCACAATATATAAAAACGTTGGACAGCACTGCACTAAAACAATGCACGGTGTACTTGCAACTCATACTCGTGGGGAGGGGTGTGTGTGTGTGAGGGTGTGTGTGAGTGTGTGTGTAATCCAAGGGTTCTCAAACTTATTGAAGTCGTGGCACACTTGAAGTCCTAAACAAAATCATAGATACACTAATACACACACACTGAATAAATAAGATGCATGAAGCAAATAAATACAGAAATAATTGAAAAAAGCGCTATGTAACTTTATTCACCATTTAATTTCTGCTATAAGAAGCATGGGTCTGATGTGTCTTGGTGATTTTTTTACTTTGGTTCCCGTTGACACCGCGGTGCCGACCCCTAATCTGGGATTTCCTATGGCGCACCTAGCTAGAAATGTATATCGGGCACACTGGTGGGCTTGAACACACCCTTTGAGAACCACTGGTGTAATCTGTACTGCGAAAAATACTAATAACAAGGAATATAAGAAAGAGACAATTTTAACGAAGTGAGATAAATTATTGGCAGAGTGCAACACCAAGGCGAAAGACATAGGATGCTGGAGATTCATTGCAGCCAACCTTCGATGTGTAGACGGCACCTGATGATGAGATAAATAATATATATATAATCACATTATATATAGAGAGAGTGGGGGAGCAAGAGAGAGGGGGGTAGAGAGAGGTAGAGAGATAGAGAGAAAGATATATATATATATATATATATATATAAATATACATACATGGCCTTCACCTTGTTCACTGTAAACAGCACACTCATTTGAACCACTGAGAACGTTCTAACTGATCAGTGAACTCTTCCGGGTTACAAGTAGGTATGCCAGTTTGACTTTCTTTACGTTAATCTACAGTTCTCGTTCGATTTTTTCTTATACTTCAGGGGGAATGGAAGAACGGTTAGTTTGTATGCTTCTTCTTCTTCTTCTTTGCGTTCGTTCTTTACACCCATTTTAATCACTCTTTGTGATATGTTTGATCTTTACCAAGAACGTGTATACGTTGCACATTGGTTTGGTAGGCCTATAAACGCATACACTTCTACACGTTTAGGACATGTGCATCCGATTTCAGCCAAACCTCCTTAGCCGCCTCTTACAACATGCATGGCAGGTAACAGTGGTTCTATTCGTTACACCCCAAATTTGGGTTCTGGTAACCACTCGGGCGAGTTTGTATGCTGCTGTTTCGCGTTTTGAGTACGACGATTTGTGTGCTCCTGGAAGCAGACGGTATTTATGTTTTTATACCAAAGAAGCAGTAATCGTATTTCTGTGCTTGTAATGCACCGACAAGTTAGAACAAAATGTTACAAAGGGATAAATTGATGGAGAGAGAGAGAGAGAACAACAAAGCGAAAAGATAATGTTCAATCATTGGCGTGCAGATGTGTCAGCAACTGTGTTTACGAACAACAGAAAGTTGATACATAAACAGAAAACGGTGGAAATCCATGATCGCCAATGCCAGTGGGCCATGGCACTTAATAGCGAACAAGTCTCTGATCTTAGTGCTCGTGAGAACAAGTTCCTAGTCCAATGGGAGACGAATGATAAAAAAAATCATATCCCCTATTCGTCTATTCTTCTTTCGATTATCCGTCATTGTAGACTGGGATTCTGGACTCTCTGATATAGTCTGGTGCCTGTTTCAGGATTTCAATTTCTTCGTACAGTTTCTCTACGAAGGTGTTGGTGTGGGCCACATTCTTTAAGTGATATATGGGTAGAGTTTTGAAGAACATGTTTTTACATGACGTATGCCAAATCACAGTGACAGCAGTAATAGATGTCTATTTTGAATTTGGAGGGATTCCTGCCTTGAAGTTGTAGAGTTGTCTATCTTGAATTTGTACAGTTGTCTGTCTTGAGTGTGGTATACATCATGTCCTCATTTTGTCCAAGAACACAGAAAACTGAGAAAAAAATGTCCGTTCAATTATTGTGAAGATTATTTTGCGAGCCACAACACGCGGGCGACAATATCTATTTGATACTATTTGTGTATAATTCTGTTTAGAATACATCAGATGAGTTGATAAAATACAGCTTTCAATTAAGCACATTCTAGTATACGAAAATTTTATGTTGCTTTATATAAGGAAGTTGTAATAGATTTAGTTAGGACAAAACATTCGCCCGAGTGGTTACCGGGGCCAAAATTTGGGGTGTAAAGAATAGAACCACTGTTACCTGCCTCGCATGTCGTAAGAGGCGACTAAGGAGGTTTGGCTGAAATCGGATGCACGTGTCCTAAACGTGTAGAAGTTCTATGCGTTTAGGGGTCTATCAAACCAATGTGCAACGAATACCCGTTCTTGACAAAGATCAAACATATCACAAAGAGTGATTAAAATTGGTTGTAAAGAACGAACGCAAAGTGGAAGAAGAAGGACAAAACATTGAATTCTGTAAAATATCGCGTAAAAAACGTGGATTGAGAGTGCGTATATTAAGAGCTTTAGATAGAGTCATGTGTAATATCAATTTCAGTTTGGAATATCTTCATTGCACTCCGGACATGTCCATAGGTGATCCGATCCCTTTCGCAGTATCTCCAACAGCGTCCAGCGACTGACCGTACCAGTTCAATTTTGATTGATGAGCCTACTCACGTACCTGTTATGCTGTTCTTTTCTTGCTACTCCAATCTTCAAACCCAGCTCCTGTAATCTATTAATCATGTGTAATATTTTCTACGATACCCTTCTTTCAATGTTTTCAACATAAATAACGAAATTGTAGAAAATATTTTCATCTCGTGGAGACCTGCTGCTCATTAAAAATGTCTTAAATGGCATGATTGACTTCATTGCAGCAGGTTTCCTTATATAACTCGGTCTCTCTCAATAGAAATTGCACACCAATCACCGAAATTATTATACAAAGCACGGACTCCGTAGCGTTGGGGGCAATCCTAGAGATCTCCAGAAAAAGTGCATCCGTAAACCGAGCGACACGATTATAATTCGAATCCGCCCCTGTGGTCCTGGGGTCCGCAAGGGAAGCAAAGAGTAAAACAACTGTGACCTACAAGGCAGGTCGTAAGAGGCGACTGATGTAGGGACCTAGGAAGGTACCCTATTAAATAAACAGCATCGCAGAAATTGGTTATGCAGGCCTACTCGTTAATGCATAACTGGCATAATGTAAATCGCTCTTAGGCTCAGATCACATACAAATCACACAAAGTGGTTAACAGGTGGTCGATATGGAGCGTTCGAAGAAGAGGGATTCGTACCAACGGCCAGCTGAACACAAGGTTTACCCACTTTGCTATCTACCTCCAACCTGTGTGGAGCCCGAAGAAGGTGATTTTGTTGGTTTATGTTTAGCTTTAAGATGGGGCACTGTGGGTAATTGCTGCCTGTTCTGATTCGTAATGATTTGGAGTCCTAAATTTATAATTGTATCCAGTTTCTGGGGAGTTGTATTTGCTGCTGCATATGTGCGCATTCTATACTCCAAGGTTGGGAGGATATGCCCTTCAAAGACTTGTTTCGTGATTTCCGTGTCCGATCCCAAGAATGTCACGGACAGTATTTAATTATTCATAGTCTACGTGTGACTTTTCTTTCTGTTTCTTATATGTGTGATCCCCACGTCATTCTGTTGTCAAGTTGTATCTCAAGGTACACACGGTTGCTTTTTTTTTGTAGAGGTGTACTATCCTGTGTAACAGTATCGTTTTGAGGTTTGGTGGAGAGGGTAAAGAGTGCAAAGACAGTCATCTTCTTTTTTATGCTCCGTGCTTTAGTCGCTCATGAACTTTGTGTTCAAATTGGGTTTACACAGCAATATCTCCAGTCTGCGTGGCCCTTGAATAACTTTGGTAAGTCGTCTATGAAGATGGTGAAGAGTGTTGAAAGCAGAAATCCTCACATTGGGATCACCTATGGTATGTCAATAATTGTGCTTTTCTTTCCTTTGAGTTTGACTCTTTCATGTCCTCCATGTATAAAGGTTTTAGTCCACTCATGCAACATCCTGCTTCCAATTTTTTTCTGGACTAGTTTTGACAGCAGACCCTCCTTCCTTACCTTATCAAATGCCATTGTGATATCAAATACTGTAGTTAGGAGTTTGGATTGGTTCTGAAAGGCGTCTTCTGTTTCATGGTCTAAATATGGTGTCTGATCGTCTGTGCTTCTATATTTTCTTAAATCAGATATTTAGTAATTTGTTTTCTTAATTGTCAATAGCAATCAAGAAGTTAAACAGTATGAAGAACATGTGACAAAGCACTAGCAAATTATTAAAATTAAAAATATTGAGAACATGCATTTTTTCCAGTTGCTACTTATGGTTGCAAATCATGGACTATTACACAAACAATAAGAACGAAAAATCCAGTGCTTCGAAACTAAATACTACAGAAAGATCCTACAAATACCATGGGCAGAAAAAAGAAAGAACACTGATGTCCTGAACGAACTGAATGTTAAAGACCATTGGCTGATAAACAACATACTATACAGAACAATTACATACTTTGGTCACATCAAGCGTCACGGTGGCCTGGATAGAACAATATTAGAGGACAGGGCCCCAGGACGCAGATGCAGACCAAGAAGAGGATGGCTACAAGATATTAAAGAAACCATGAATATGACCATCGACGAAGTAGGTGAACTGGCTAGAGATAGAGTGAATTTCAGATGTGCTGCAAAGAGAGCAACGTCCTATAAAGGATACGCACCTTGATGATGATAAATGGTAATTTAAGAACCTGTGGTTGACCGTCCTTTCCACTGCTTTTCTATGCAGCTAAGGTGACTGATGAGCCAGATTTGTTTTACAATTTCCATTTCTTCACAATTTGTATTATTTTTGTATCGTTCCATTCTTCTGGCAAAATTCAGTGTTCTTGGTTCATTTATTGTGTCTAGGAATCTGGTCTTTCCGTGTGATTCTAGGTGATGGATCAATTCCTTTGTAATTCTGTTGGGCCCAAGTGTCTTCTTGTTTTTTAGATTCTGAATTGCAGTGTTTAATTCTGGTTTAAAGAAAAACAAAAACTGACGTAATGGAATCTAGACATCGTCTTACTTCGACAGTTCTTGTCTTGCCATCTTAAGTATGATTTCTTCAACATAGAAGTTTATTCCAAAGTTTTCGGACTGTGAGCCAGTGTATCTTCGATAATGATGCTTCCTTGGGGTTTGCACTCTTCACTGTGACAATGGACCAGTCAGTTGCATATTTTAATGGTGTCTCCTTCCATGTTTAGGGGTGCAGTTTGTTTCCACTCCCGCTGGATCTAATGCACTTTAGTTCTTTTTGTCTGAATATTGCCTGGTGTGTTCTGTTGTGTATTGCACAATGTGCATAAAGACCAGTACATGAACAAAGCTGTTTCATTGAAGGAGAATGAAGACAGAGCACTAGCAACCAATTTGGAACGCACTTGAATGGACCTTGTTAACCATGAAAGCTATGACCACAAGTATTTGGATCTATTAATATTATTTATTTGTTTCAAATGTTGTTATTTATTTAAGTTTTTTTTTTTATTTCTCATGTGATCATCACAAACAGTTACGCAACTTTATTTAGCCGCTTAAAAAAAATAATTGGTATTTGGATTGAAAATAACAAACTACCTGGCAACTCTGGTGTTGTATGTATGTGTAACTGTGTTGCCCTTAGTAGCTTTAACTATAGTACTTGGATGCATGGAGTCGAGTGTTACGCAACTAGCAGCAGTACATCGGTATATGGCTTCAGAGTACCAGCCTAAGCACCGAAATGGATAATAAAACAGAGGGCTGCTGCTGGAAAGGTCTTGTTGTGGCGTGTCGATGCTTTGGAATAATAACGGCACTGGGTGAGAGGGGTATATTGTTAATATAGTCACTCACTGACCTCGTGGTCGAAGTCCGAACGTGTTTGACCGTGTGTCAACAAACACTCTCGCCGTGGTGTGTTCCATGCGAGCACTCATAAGAACCAGTATAAATACACTCATTATACTGGTTGCATTTCATTTTCTTGATTTACATACCTTAACCCTTACGTATGTCAACTTCATAAACTTGATAAACAACTGCAATTAGTGGTGAATTAGTCTAAGTTGACTGCCGTGCCGTAACTTTTTTACCTCCTGAATTTTCATTATTTTGTTGATGCGAGGAATTATTCTTTCAAATACAAGTTTTAATTTCCTTGAACTGACTAACTTAACCATATGGGTGATATATAAGTTATAGAGTAACTCTACTATGTTATTATACGAATTAATAGTGATAATAATAGTACTAATAGTTATAATAACTAACTCTAACTACCATACAATTATACAGTATGTATGTACTGTATACTTACATTTAACATTATAGTATTATAGTCTGATGGAGTAACAAAATTAATATTAATATAATAGTTCATATCAGTATCTTGATATGATTATGATATAAGCTGCAGAGACCAAAGTCCTGCTATGGTTGATTCTGTGGTCCACGCAGAAATAAATAGATGAAAACATAAGAGATGGTGATGCTGTGGTATACACTCAACACTGCTGATGGCTCAGTAATTGAATTCGGTGCAAGCCAAGTGACATCAAGCTTAAGAAGCAAAATTGTCAAGGAGACAAGTGATACTTTAACTTTAGCCTTGACGAGTAGCCTCACATTGAAAACAATGGCAGTGACCAGGGTTCGCTGGACATGCAGGAGTACACACGTGCATATATATATATATATATATATATATATATATATATATATATATATATATATATATATACTTAGTGACTCAATGACCGTGCTAAAGAGAATTCAGTCCAGCTACATACAACAAATGTCTCAACACACTAACCATATCACAAATAATCCATATAACCTTATGACCTGGCAGGAAGGCAACGAGTGAGTAGATTCAGATTGGTTAGCTGATCCAGTGGTCATTGAGAATGGACAAGCGATGGACAGGTCAGACTTTGAATAAATGATTTTTTAAGACTTTTATGAATCTTCATTCCCATTAAAACTGAAGGATATGAGAGTGAAACCAGGAGGTGCCAGACATGAACACTTTGCTAAGAGTACTATGAAATGAAAATCGTGGCATATCCTTTACAGAACTTAGCCATCAACCACAGAAAATGAGTCTTCGATTTTCTAGGCACTACTTATATGTTCAGTAGTTTGCCATTGCTTTCTGAACTATATGTATTTTTAGTTATTAAAAATCCAAGGGAACAAATTTGCTTCCAAACTTGCCCACTGCGAAGTTTGATCCAGGTATGCTTGGATTGTGATCAAGCTCACTACAGCTTAAGCTACAGATGCTCACTAGAGTAGTATACTTTTGATTAATCAATCTCAAAATGAATGTTAGCAAACTAGTTCGTTCTCATCTAAAATTCTTATGGTTATAAAAAGCAACCTGCATTGCCCCATGTTTCTTATTTGCATGCCCAGAGTTTGAGCATTCATTTGTCTTCAGCATGTTTGAGTTTTTAAACTTTTACACTTGCCTGCTTTTGATCTTCATTTTTACATTTCTGCAAAGCATCAGATCAAATAAACTCATATAGGAAAATGGTGACTGGACTTAACTGACTTATATACACATATATACAGATGCATACTGACTTACATAACTGACTTATCTACACATATATAGTGACTCACTGCCTATGTGTGAGAGAAATTTTCATTTGGGTGAATTGTTGACAGTGTGTAAAATAGACTTAGGGGGTTTCTTTGGTTAAGCCTTTGACTTGTGTTCTGAAGGTTATGAGTTTGGATACGAACCATGCCGTTCTGTTAACAAATGCATTTTTTTCTAGAGACCCGTAGCATTGTTGCAGGAGCTATGGAGTTTGTGCTTTGCAATACCCACCTGTGGAGAGGGACCGAGCTATATGGGGTCAACCCCGTGCAATGAAGTCATTCCTTGACTTTAGACCTCTGTTTCCCAACATGGGGCCCACGCCCACAGGGGGCATGTTCATCGTTAAGGGGGCAATGGACTCGTTCAGAGTTTAACTAATGTTCATGATGTTGCAAAACCGATATATCGGCTTTTGTATGTCTATTGACAAAAATGAATGTTGTTTCACAATCACGTTACTGAAGTTTTAAAAATAATATAAAAAAAGGGGATTGGCATACAAATTTTTGAAAAACTTTGATGGGGCATGGCACAAAAAAGGTTGGGAAACACTGCTTTAGACCCTTTAAAATACTCTCCTCCTATACTGATTTTTGAAAAAGTTTGCTCTATAACTTTCGATTTACAAGAGTGTGGTCCTTGATCCAATATGATAGAGACTGCAGTAAAGCTGGGTCCCAGTAAACGAACAAATCCAATAATGTAAAGAAATATATAAAAGGTTAGAATACAGTTTTACAAATGAACATAAATATATTGATTTGATGTGAGTACTTCTGATTTGTATCCATCTCAATCTTGTTTGTAAGCACCTTATAGAGAAACCGCTGCTAGTTACTGGAGTTTCTTGAAATCATGTCTCATCTTTTCATTTGTTAGCCTCACTAATAGAATCTGCTTTTTGGGGATTATTCTCTTTGCATTCCATTGGATTATATTTTAAAGCCTTCTTGGCTCTAGTAAAGACTGGGCAGTGTTGGTTTCCAACTTTTCCCAATTTTCTGGCTCTCCAAACAGTGTCAGTGATTTTTAGAGAACATTGGTGGAGAGCATGGTTCATAGAAGATGATGCAGGGGATGACCAAGATGATGGTGGCAACATGACATTATAAAAACCTGGAACAGGATGTTGGGGGAGACAGAAGATCTTGCATAGAGACTGGGAGTTTTTCAGCCCGACTGTAATTTGAGCGATATTCTGCAAAGAACATGTAGCATTACGTTTTCTCTAATCCTGATTTGCCTCACAGTGTCAGGATAAGAAGAGATTTCTAGAACAGGCTTTTGTGAGCGCTTTATAAATAGTGTTTGTCACCGCTACATGATTAGAATATAGTCATTATGCAATATTACATACAGATTAAGTGATAAAAATCATTTTAAAATAATTATTTTCATTGCTTCTTTAAGTTCTTGCAATTATTAGTCCTCTATTTTTTACTTGAATCCACCTACTCATGTTTTGTCTTTAATCTAATGCCATAAGTCTATGCTTAATGGCATTGAAGTGTAAGAACAGGGTGCTTCATATTCAACAATTATACTACTCTAGCAAGTGGTTGACTTGGTTGCAGGCATTTCTCATTTTCTAGCTGAGACCTAGCACTTCCCATTTGCCCAGTATGAAAATGGTCTATATATCAACTGACACTCCTTGCTTGAAGGTCATCCTGCTATCCATCACCTGATGAAGCTCCTGGTTGGGGGTCAGTCATCCCTTTTGCCAGATCATTAAGCTTGACCATGTTCAAAGATTGTATAACTTGAAATCAGCTTAACAAATTCATCTTCTTCAAACGCTCCATATCGACCACTTGTTAATCACTCTGTGATTTGTATGTGATCTGAGCCTAAGAGAGATTGTACGTTGTGCCATTTATGTGCCTGCCTACAAGTAGGCCAGCACATCCAATTTCTGCTAGGCTTTTTATTTACTAAGGTAGCTTCCCTAGGCCTCTACCTCAGTCATCTCTTACGACATGCCTTATAGGTTGCATTGTTACTATTCTTTGCGCCCGCAACACTTTGTTAATGAATGTGTTATTATGAACAACACCATCTGATAACTGCATCATTTTAACATGTAGTATTGCACATAAAGACTTTCTTTTTCTAGTTTTGTCTGGAAATACACTCCATTTCTTTATAACAACTATTTCAGGGCATACTTTTCTTTAAATAGTTGCAATTCAAATGTTGTATCAGTTCTAACATATGCCAGCGAGAGGTGAAAAATGACTAAAGATATTAAAAGCAAGTTGAATACATTTGAAAATAGATGTCTGCGAAAAATAATGAACATAAAATGGAACAAATTAATGAGAAGTGATGAAATCAGAGAAATGTCTAGTCAACCACTAGTAAAACCTGTTATAAGAAAGAGATGGAGATATGTTGGACACACCTTGAGAAGAAATGATCAAAGAATATCAAAGCAGGCATTGAAATGGGATGCAAGGGTTCAAGAAAGAGAGAACGACCTAAGGAGACCCTGAAATGAACTTTGCTGAGAGAGGCAAGAAATATTGGTCTCAGTTCCATGGAGGAGATTGAGCGAGTTGCCCAGGATAGAGCGGTATGAAGAAATCTCTTGCAGGCCCTATGTAATGTATAACGGTACAAGAGGAATTATTATGCTAGAATGAAAACTGCACCAAATCTGTTTGAACCCAGTACTGCCCGAGTGGTTACCGGGGTCCACAAATTTGGGGTGTAAAGAATAGAACCACTGTTACCTGCCACGCATGTCGTAAGAGGCGACTAAGGAGGTTTGGGCTGAAATCGGATGCATGGGTCCGAACCTGCTGCCTTGCAGGTCGGCCGGGGACAGTCAAATGCTAACGGAGAACGAACCCAGTAAACGCTGGTTGAAATCAGACACATCGCCGAAGGACAAGCACCAGAGCTCCAAATGGTACTGAAGATGTGACGTAAAATACGTTCTTGGCAAAGGCTGTTTATATATCACAATAAGAATGATCAAAATGGCAGAAAAAGAATGATCGAGAGAGAGAACCCAGTACCTAACATTATTTCAACATGTGTTGAATGTTGACAGTGTCTAAAATTACTTATAATATATACTTACGAAACCTAATGTCAGCATTCTACAAACTATGCCATCACTTCACAAACTATGCCAGCACTCCAAATAAGTTGTAGTAATAAGTCCATTTTATTCCGATATACCTGGAAATAGAAACATTTGGGACTGGTGGTGGAGGAGAGTGATATCTGACACAAACTATAGTCCATGAAGAGATTAAGAGGTTTGTCAAGAGCATATACATGAACACAAGGGTAGGTTGAATGATATATGAGACATGTATATTTTCAGTGCTTTTGTATTGATCTGAGCACTGGAGAATGGCAGAGTGGGAGACAGCTGAGCTCTTCATCAGCCAGAGAAGAGTTCTCTGAATATTTTAGCCATGCTAGATCTGTGATGAAGGTCAGCATGTGGGGGTGGAGGGATGCACAAAGTGATAGAGGATAGGTGGGCCATGCGCTAAGGAGAGATTCAGGGACTTTCACATTAACTTAGCACAAACTTTCCAAAGAACTTCAATATCACAAAATGAACAAAATTTGGTTGCAAAAAATTATCAGTAGATTTCTAATAACACTGATGTCCTGAAAGAACTAAATGTTAAAAGATAATTGGCTGATGAACAACATACTATACAGAAAAATTACATACTTTGGTCACATCAAGCGTCACAATAGCTTGGAAAGAACAATACTAGAGGGCAGGGTTCCAGGACGCAGATGCAGACCAAGAAGAAGATGGCTACAAGATACTAAAGAAACCATGAATATGACGATCGACAAGTGGGTGAATTGGCTAGAGACAGAGTGAATTTCAGATGTGCTGCAAAGAGAGCAACGTCCTATAAAGGATACGCACCTTGATGAGATTCCTAATACCACTTTCACAGATGACTTGTTTTACTTTGCAGGAAAAAATTGCAGTTAGTTGCATTACAATTGTTGCTAGGAGGTAGTCGAAAAGACTTGTCTTTTTTTAAAAAGTAGATGCTCAGGAACAGACATTTTATAAAAAAAAAAGGAAAATTCACATACAAGAACAGACTGCAAGTGATGTTTCAATGCAACACCTTCATCAACACAACTACAGTCCAGACAAATACAACAGTTGGATACTTTGTGTTGTAAATATATATTTTCATGAGTTGATAATCATATTTTTAAAACAGGATAGTGTTTGAAGATTATTGACCAAGATTTAGAGATGCACACAGTGATAGAGAGCTGGCACTGGGTGACTGTGCTTAAACATAATCCAGGGATTATTGCACCGTTGTCCATACAGTGAACTTCAGAGAGATATCAAAAGAGATAAAGACCATCTGACATAGAACAGTGGTGACAAGGTTGTACAATGTGGGCCAGACTTGTGAATCAGTTTTAATATAGTATCATCTCTCTTTTTTTCATTTCAGTATTGTGGGGTGTTGGTGTGGAGTATGTCTACTATGGAACAACTTTTGGTATTTACTTTATGTAAGTTTTATTTGTTTTTGTATTCTGTGATATGTAGTCTGTGACATTCCTTAACGGCTTTCAGGTTAACCCAGACTCACTTGGGTACCAGGAAAAGCATTGGGAAGTGCTTGAGTGATGTTGACCACAACACCCATCGCATGCTGACCGGTCAATGAAAAATACAAGCCTAACACCTTATTCCCAATATTTTTTCTTCTTCTTCACATTTCGCCCCCAGGGAAGCATAGGTCTGCAACCAAGGCCATCCTTTCCAGATCTCTCCACTCTCCCCATTTTCTTGCATTTCGTCTCCAACTCCCATCTCCAGGTGTTCCTGGGTCTTCCCCTACCTCTATTGCCCTCTGGGGGTTCCATCAGAGAGCCTGTCTTGTGATGCTGTTAAGGGTTTCCTCAGTGTGTGTCCTATCCATCGCCACCTTCTGCTCCTTATCTCTTGTTCCTTGGGATCGTCCATTCGATCCCAAAGTTCCCTGTTTGTAGTCCTGTCATACAATCGCAGATGTAGTATCTCACGCAGGCATCCATTGATGAATGTCTGCAATTTTTTGGTGTTCTCCATGTTTCCGCTCCATATAGAAGGATAGCCTTGACAATTGTATAAATATCACTCTTATTCCCCAATATACCTTGTGTTTATTTATTTTTTTGACATCCCTTCCATATTTTTTCATGTCTTCTCAATAACCCTGAGTATGCATTTCCAGCTCTCTTTCTTTATTTTTGTATATGATGTTCTCAGGAAATATATTTATATATATAAGTGTTAAGTGTGAATTAACATCCTCCAGATCTGTTTCTATATTAGTGTAATGCGGTTACTGTTTGTTGCATTTATTCTCATGATCTTTATCTTGTGTGTTTATACCAACTTGCTCGGACCTTTTCTCCAACATGCTCATTTATTCTCATGATCTTTGTCTTTACCTTGTGTATGCTTAAACCAACTTGCTCGGACCTTTTCTCCAACATGCTCATTTATTCTCATGATCTTTGTCTTTACCTTGTGTATGCTTAAACCAACTTGCTCGGACCTTTTCTCCAACATGCTCATTTATTCTCATGATCTTTGTCTTTACCTTGTGTATGTTTAAACCAACTTGCTCGGACCTTTTCTCCAACATGCTCATTTATTCTCATGATCTTTGTCTTTACCTTGTGTATGTTTAAACCAACTTGCTCGGACCTTTTCTCCAACATGCTCATTTATTCTCATGATCTTTGTCTTTACCTTGTGTATGCTTAAACCAACTTGCTCGGACCTTTTCTCCAACACACTCATTTATTTTTCGATCTGGAAGTGGTTATAGGAAAGACGAGCTAGATCTTTTCCAAAATCCAGATCCTCAAGCTGGGCCACCATAATCCACTGAAATCTATTTCTGTTATCTAATGTTGTTTTCATAATCCAACGACTACCAGTTAGAAGAGAAATGGTAATGAGATGTCCCTGTTGCACAACATTCATATCTCAATTTGCATATTTCTACCAACTCTCTGTTATCAATGTCAAACATGGTCCCTAACTAAATCCCAGGAGAGAAAGATCACAACATGTGAAATGAACTGTTTAAGAAAAGCAGTTAATGTGACAAGATGGGATAGATTGAGAACACTAGAATGTAATTGGAATCACACCATGCATCCAACATATTAGAAGACAACAAATTTAATTAGATTGGTCACCTAATGAGAATGAAACCAGATCTACTACCATCTCGCGCCTATAACAACCGGCAACCCGGACGCAGAGGAAGACCGAGAACCCAATGGATAGATAATTTCACAGATATCCTGCGACATCAAAGACTAACAACTACAGATGCATTACACCTGACACAGGATAGAAATCTGAATCTACCGCTGGCGCTTCACGTCACATGTGGATAAGACAGACCAGAATTCTACATTTAATTTCCTCCTTTTTTAAATTTATTAGGTTAATGGTTAATGAACTTAAGAGGTACTCCATAATACCCCAACAGCTTGCATATTTTGAACTAAGAGTGTCAGATTATTTCCTTAATAATCCATAAATTCAATGTAAAGTGGAGAATTCCAATCTAAACTTTGTTTTATTATTATGCTCAGTATTGCTATCTGGTCTGTGCAGGCTTTACCTTTTCTGAAAGGGCGAAACACTTACAAAGTACTATAGTTTTACAAAATTTCTGAAACCAACCTGTTCTTCTCTCACTGAACTCAGGTTACTAAGTTTTCATTTTGTTGTCATTGACACTGATCTGCAACAACAACAATTCAAAGCAGACAGAAAGAAATATGAGCAATGTTATTTTAGCCCTAAGATTTTTGATAACATGACAGCTTAGTATGCTTATTAAATGTGGAACTCACGTTTGTATAGAGTTGGTGTTTAGCCTACTAAGATAAGACTGAATGACATTTGAACATTTTACAGAGAACTTCAACAAGCACTTCATCATCAAAGTCTCAAGATGATAACAATTCTGTAGAAAATGAATTCTTAAAGGGAGCTAGCCTATGGTTAACTTTTCTTAACAAAACAAAATTTGCAGCTAATTGCATTGTAGTTCATGCTGGGATAAAGTAGGAAAAAAAGGCATACAAAATGGACGCATAAGAACAGACTATAAACCATGTGTCAATGCAACGCCGTATTCAGCTCAGACACAAACCAGGAAAATAAATAATTAGATATCTTGTATTATTTTTTTAAGTCAATCTCCAGATTTTTCAAAATGAGGGTGTCTTAAGATTATTGACCAATGTTTAAATTGAAGTATGAAGTAGGACGTAAATTTTACTTTTTTAACATGTGTTTACACATTTCATCATCATGTGCCGTGCTGTAAACTATTGATGATTAGTTTCCTCCACAAATACCATTCCCTTGAAAACTTCAATTTCCTTTTGTTTTTCCGACAACCTGTCATTCTATAACAGATCATTTCTTTCAGCTTCTTGCAATATTGATCTTTCCTAGGCAAATGAGTACCTCTTAGGATGTATCATAATACATGTTACAATTTCATGCCATTTTGTTATTCACAGAATAAATTGTGTACATGTTTGTTTTATATGGTAGATGTTACCAATTAGTTTATCATCATATTTTCTGAAGATGAATGTTGTAATGGTAGTATTTAGTGGAAGTGTAGTTTGTAGCAGTCAGGCATCAATGATAACAATGACGAAATAAAAAAGAAGGGCGGATATTAGTGAGACCTTCAGACATCGAATGTCAGAAACCATATAAACTAGTTTCTTACTGGATAATAATAATAATTCCTCTCGATCGTATACTTACATAGGGCCTGCAAGTAATTTCTCCATACCGCTTTATCCTGGGCAACTCTCTCAATCTCATCCATGGAACTGAGACCGATATTTCTTGCCTCTCTCAGCAAAGTTCGTTTCAGGGTCTCCTTAGGTCGACCCTCTTTCTTGAACCCTTTGCATCCCACTTCAATGCCTGCTTTGATATTCGTTGATCATTTCTCCTCAAGGTGTGTCCAACATATCTCCATCTTCTCTTTCTTATAACAGTTGTCACTAGTGGTTGACCAGACATGTCTCTGATTTCATCACTTCTCCTGAATTCGTCCATTTTATATTCATTATTTTTCGCAGACATCTATTTTCAAATGTATTCAACTTGCTTTCTATATCTTTAGTCATTTTCCAACTCTCGCTAGCATATGTTAGGATTGATACAACATTTGAATTGAAAATTCGTAATTTAGTTTTAATGCTATATAACTTGCAGTTTCATATTTTATTTAGACTTTTAAAAGCTGATGTTCTTACTGGATGAGTAAGCAGTAATTGATGAAACAATGATGCTTCCCCAGCAGGATGGGATATAACAACATGAAATATCTTATATTGTCCAATCACCTGTGTGGTGCCGGGCTCAAGGAAGCAAAGAATAGTACCACTGTGACCTAGAATGCATGTCATAAGAGGCCACTAATATAGGCACTAGGGATGCTACCCAAGTAAATAAAAGCAGTGCAGAAATCGGATGTGCTCGCCTACTTGTAGACGCATAACTGGCACAATGTACAATCGCTCTTAGGCGTGAATCAGATACAAATCACACAGAGTGGTTGACAGGTGGTCGATATGGAGCGTTGAAAAGAAGATATTGTCCAATGATGAGTAAACCCAATGAACAAGTGTTGCAATAGTCACTAGGACAGGAACCTTGGTAAACAAATCAACCTGCTGCCCCACATCTGTAATCAGCAGATAAGGCTATGTGAGATACCTTAAACAGAAAACGCTACCTGATCTAACAAAGAAGGAGTGTGTTGACAACTGCACAGAAAATTGAAAAAATCTCGGCATACACAAATATGAGATGGGCGTCTCACAACATCTGATCTATCTGTATGGTACTGCTCGTAATTGCTAAAACTGTATACTTACTTACTTATTCCTCTCTAGTCTTCGTGGAGCACAGCGTTTCCCAAAGTGGGGTACCGCCCCTGTGGCGCTGAAGCCTTCAAGGGGGGCGATAGTGGGTTCAGAAGCATTTGGGGGGATTTTATTTTGTGATTTTGCGATTGAATAATCATAAAAATTTGAATTCTGCATTTTAATTCATCTTATGCCCATCTTACTTGATCAATTTTTCATCCATTTTTATTTCATGTATATAATCATTTGAAAATTGACCATGTATGACAGAAATATATATCAATTTTCTATGTCAAAGTGAAAATAGAGCATGTATATATGTGTGTGTTGGGGGGCCCAAACTGTTATAATGGGAAGGGGGGCGTTATAAAGTTTATGTTGTGCAAAGTGGACGGTGGGCTGACAAAGTTTGGGAATCTATGGTGTAGCATATGGCCTCAACAGTTGTTTGCCTCTTTCCCCAGTCTCTGGCTGTTTTCTTTATGGTCTCCCAGGATAGTCAAGCACCCTTCAGTTCTTCAAGAAGACTTCCTCTCCAGGTCTGTTTAGGACGCCATCTTTTCCATTTTCCTTGCAGGTTCCACTCACGTGCTTGTCTAGTGACACTTGACTTGCCTTCCGTAGGGTATGCACAGCCCACCACCATTTTCTCCTCATAACCTGGCTAAAACTCTAGGATAGAAGTCAACCCTTTTCTATGCTGCTACCTGCTCACAGAGAAGACTAATCCTTATGACAAGTTGACAATCTAATGTGATTAGAGACAAACAGAGAAAGCGAAATATTTTTCTCAAATTCTACCTGTTACTTGGTATTATATTTAAATTGATTTGTTTTAATTATATTTGATACTACTTTTTATTTTCAGCTTCATTGCCATCATCACATCATTTTTAGAAGTAGTTTTCCTGTTACATCAAATTGTTTTAGTCTGCGTAAGGTAAGACACTTAGTTTACATTCTGATTTGTGAGTTAACGACATAAATAAAATAAACTGATTGTGTGTTGTTTTGAACTGTATTGTTTGTATCACAAAGTACACATCTATAAACAAAGAGACTAGTTGGAAAGGCATACTTCGCCAACAAAAAACAGGCGTACAAAATAAAACGAGAGAGAAAGAAATAGTTTTACTAGAGTCTGATTTCTATAGTATTTTGCATAAATATTGTAACAACATAAATAACATAAGCTGCCAGTGTATTATTTTTAGAATAATTTTTACAAAATGTTTTCTTTACATTAATATTTGTAGTGAGACCAACACAAAATTAACATTGCAGATGAAGATTCAATTATATCGAACCTGTGTAATTAGCTCTTTACCATATGGCTCAGAAACATGGACAGCCTACTCAAGCCACAAGAGGAGACTTAAACATCTTTCACCTTTGACATCTCCACAAGATTATGAACATCAGGTGGTACCACAAGATAACCATCTCTGAAGTACTGCAAAGTGCAAACTTGCCTTCCATCATGGGCATGCTCAGCAGTAGAATTCTAAGATGGCTAGGGCACATGAGAAGAATGGCAAATTACCGCATACCAAAACAAATTTTGTTCTGTGAACTTTTCTAGGGGAAGAGGCACCAAGACAGACCACTATTCAGATATAAGGGTGTCTGCAAGGCCTCAATGAAAAACTTTTCCATCAGTTCCAGCAAATGGGAAAATCTAGCTGGTGACAGAGTTATGTGGAAAGCAACATTGCGCAAGGGTGCAGTCTTTTGAAAAGAGACTTAGGGATGAGCTGAGAGACGAGTGAAAACTCAGAAGTTGACACATTAAAACACTTGCCAATTGACCGTCTGTAAAGACTACAAAGGCTGTATATATTTATAGACTATATAATGCAATTTCTAAAATATTTCAATTTTAAATTGAAGAAAAAACTACCACAAAATGGTTTTTCATTTCTCAATTAAGCCACTGCAGCTGTGACCTTAATATTTTTTAATTTGTTTTGTTTTCCATTATAGAGTATGGGCATGTTATTGTTTGTAAGTCATTAATTAGCTTACTGGGTTAGTGTTTATCTTGATTCCATAAAAACTCAATTTCTCATCGTTCAAATACTGTGTAAGTTATCAGCTTTCGAGATTTATGACTATGTATTGTCAGGCAACTTAATGTGTTGAAGAAAAATCTATCACCTTGTTCTATGTGTGTCTAATTTAGAATATATATAGCAGGAGGGAAAGTAGCAAGTGGGTTGGAGCATTTTATGTAGCGTCTTCAATAATTTGGAGTCTTATATAGTTATCTGGGGCCATATATGCAATTAAATAAGGTGACATGGCAGCGGACAGAATCAATGAGCTCGCACTGACCAAGACCCCACTCCACCTCCTCGTGGTGGCGCTGGAAACAGATTGCTGCACTATAGTCTGGCAAAGCAGGTAGAGATCAAATGGGAGTTACCATAAGATTAGGTAGTCTGCTTCTGAAGTCGGAGAAGGCACGGCTGTATGGCAGGAGACACTCATAAAAAGGAAAGCATACATTCATGGCAAAAATCAGTCGGATATGCCATACCAGGAGCCCTGGCTGCACCTGAATTCATAGAGAACGAACGCAAGAGGATTAGGTAGTGTAAGCGCAGCTGTAAGGGTTATGAGATTTTTTGGTTCAACAGACGAGCAGTATCTCAGAGTAGCTGTACCTACACAGGTCTCTTGGTCGACATCTAGAGATCGGTAGTCAGCCCTGAAGCGTGTAAGTGACCATTGGTTGTGCCAGAATTGCCCAGTCCTGGCAAAACTGTCACTAGCTGATATACCTGTACAGTTACCTGTAAAGCAAAACAGTGATGTAACAATAAATTCTACTGACTGATTATGTCAATACAACTGATATAAACATATCTGTCTTGTGTCCCAACTTCTGCTCTTCTAAAAGGCAAATATAATGTGAAAACTCCAAATCCCTTAGAGGTGATAAAAAATAACGTGTTGAAAATCTTCCCTATCTGAAACAATGAAACACGTACAAACAAAGTACTATAGTTTTACAAAAACAGAAACAGTGACGATAAACAGCAACGTTTCGACCACAAGGCCTTTATCAAGCAAACGAACAAACAGGAGTGACAAATTAAATGAAACACAAATGGACGACCAAATACCAACGTATCTAAGGAAAATCTGGAATAAAAACGAATAACACAATAAATGTAACACAAAAAACACACATAAAAACTAGAAATAGAAAGAAACAATGAAACATCTAGTAAATATATACTTGAATACATGCAACATATACCCATATAGATTATAAAGCATGGGAAGAGAAAGTACTAAGAAGCATAAGAATGAATACATGCAACATATACCCATATAGATTACAAAGCATGAGGAGAGAAAGTACTAAGAAGCATAAGAATGTAATACGTTGAGCCGCTGTCTGCAGTACCATACAAAGAAATCAACCGATTCTCCAGAGCAAATCGACTCGATCATCAGAGGAACATGATCGGATGGCTGTGACCTGGACATTGCAAGCTCCTGAATGGCCAGTATCATTGAAATGGGTAGCTACAGGGTCACAGAGCATTGGCGTATATCGCGCAAGTGTTGGGCGATCGGTCACTGAGTCTCCTGCCGGTTTCCCAATAGGCCTTGTTGCAGCTTGCAGATAATGGCATGATAATATTACGGATCGACGTGAAACTGTCTTCAACAACGAACGTGACTTTTGGAAAAGACACCGTGCGGGTCTGTATTACATAAGCACAAGTGTTACAGCGCCGACGGCCCCACTGGATGGTGCCAAAATGACTCTGGATGTTAGGCTTGGCGACTGTGAACTAACATATCCTTAAGGCTTCTGTCCCGTCTGTACGCCACCAAAGGATAGTGTTGGAAGATGTCATCTCTCCATTCTTCAGTCTGATCCTGATACACGTTCAATCTTCCAACACTATCCTTTGGTGGCGTACAGACGGGACAGAAGCCTTAAGGATATGTTAGTTCACAGTCGCCTCAAGCCTAACATCCAGAGTCATTTTGGCACCATCCAGTGTGGCCGCGGCGCTGTAACACTTGTGCTTATGTAATACAGACCGACGGTGTCTTTCCAAAAGTCACGTCTTGTGAAGACAGTTTCACGTGCGAGTCCCGTAATATTATCTATGCCATTATCTGCAAGCCGTGCAACAAGGCCTATATTGGGGAAACCGGCAGGAGACTCAGTGACCGATTCGGCCAACACTTGCGCGATATACGCCAATGCTCTGTGACCCTGTAGCTACCCATTTCAATGATACTGGCCATTCAGGAGCTTTCGATGTCCAGGTCACAGCCATCCGATCATGTTCCTCTGATGATCGTAGTCGATTTGCTCTGGAGAATCGGTTAATTTCTTTGTATGGTACCTTGCGACCACGCTGGCTCAACGTATTACATTCTTATGCTTCTTAGTACTTTCTCTTCCCATGCTTTGTAATCTCTATGGGTATATGTTTCATGTATTACATTCTTATGCTTCTTAGTACTTTCTCTTCCATGCTTTGTAATCTATATGGGTATATGTTGCATGTATTCAAGTATATATTTACTAGATGTTTCATTGTTTCTTTTCTATTTCTAGTTTTTATGTGTGTTTTTGTGTTACATTTATTTCGTATTCGTTTTTATTCCAGATTTTCCTTAGATACGTGGTATTTGGTCGTCCATTTGTGTTTCATTTAATTTGTCACTCCTGTTTGTTCGTTTGCTTGATAAAGGCCTTGTTGGTCAAACGTTGCTGTTATCGTCACTGTTTCTGTTTTTGTAAAACTATAGTACTTGTTTGTCGTGTTTCACTATTTACCAAGTTTTACTGCAGTCTTCCCCCTATTTCGCTATCTGAAACAACCTCACCGTGTCAGAAAATGTTGCAAAGCATGAACATGCTCTTTGACTAAGATCATATACTAACTGCAATGAGTGATTGAGAAGTGATCAATAAAGAGGGAATGGCGTTCAGTGCAAGAAAGAACAAAAGATGTCAGGTCAGGCAAACCCAAGCATCACCGTAGACACCGAAATTCTTAGGTACCTATCCCACACACTATTTGTGCCTGAAACTAGTGCATAACATACCCATATTCTCGGTGCAAATCATAAAGATTGGTTTATAAAAATCAATCCCATTTTTCTGATATTTTTCCATAATTTCAGATTTAGTTTCTTATTCTGACACAACTGGCTGATGCTACAAATAAGATTGAGAAAATGGAAGTATTTTGGACATATAAAAAAGACACAGAGGGTTGGAGGAAACCATTATGGAAGGAGGCATCCCAGCAAAGACGAAGACCATGGAGAAGAGAGAAGAGGAAGACCATGGAGGAGATGTATTCAGGATTTAACCAATGATATGAGCATGATTGCTGCAAAGGCGGGACATCTGGCATATGAGAGAGAAATTCAGGACTGTTAGGATGACAAAACTCTGTTCAGGACAAACTATTTGAGGATGACTATGATGATTCTGACGCTAACATAATTATGATTTTATTTTTTACAATCATATTTTACCACTACTTTAATCAATTTGTCTTCATAACTGATATTATTTTGTATGAAAAACCTACTGTCCATATTAAAAAAATTCAGTCAAGTGTATTTAATTAACGATCATTGTATTCCATATTGTTTCCTAGTCAAACTGGTCTATTTATGCGTGTATGGGATGTTGTTTTAAGCTTTGATGACTGGAAAAAAGGTGGCTTGTATTTCATTCTCTTTGCCCCTCCATGTTTTGTGAAACCTGCAGAAGTCATACTAGGCATTCCTGCAGGTGAGTTTCTCATGTTATTGTGCCATATTGAATAGTAGTACAGAAAATGTGTTGAAATATTTCATAGAAGTTAAAGAGAATAGATAGAAATCTGGAAAAGTGGCGAACTGTTATGGCCCTATGCTCTATGAGGAGCGAAGAGCTTGAGTTCCAGCGTACTTTTTGGTTGAGCTATTTTTTTTTTATTTTTTTTTTCCAATCCAGAAGCACTTGAGCTTTTCAGCTCGGTGCCATGGACATCGTAACCTTCGGTTCGGTGCCACGAACACCGTAAATCTGGGAATCTGTGGCTTTTTCTGCCAGCCCGCGGAATTGAACCAGTACTAACAGAGGACTTGTCACCCACAGTCCAGCGCGCTACGAACACGCTGGGCAGACGGGCGTTGAGCTATTTAAAATATATCTCATTGTATTATTATTGCCCCTCTAAATGAAGGATATTTCTTCTGGGTATCATTTATAACTGATTACATTACGTTTGATACAAATGTTTAGCTTTTATAGTACAGAGGGATCATGCATATGATATTCATCATGATTTTTCTGTTTTCTTTAACATGGATATCAGCAACTCAGCTAATTATTGTGTACTGCAGAATATATTGTTGTTCTCATATCTGTGGATATAGTACTACGATGCCAGGACAGACTCTTTGAAAACACTAATAGCCTTTAGCTGGGCTATGTTAGTAGCTTTATCCTCTTCTTCTTCTTTGCGTCGTTCTTTACAACCAATTTTAATCACTCTTTGTGATATGTTTGATCTTTGCCAAGAACGTGATACGTTGCACATTGGTTTGGTAGACCCCTAAACACATAGACTTCTACACGTTTAGGACATGTGCATCCGATTTCAGCCAAACCTATTTAGTCACCTCTTACGACATGCGTGGCAGGTAACAGTGGTTCTGTTCTCTACACCCCAAATTTGGACCCCGATAACCACTCGAGCGTAGCTTTATCCATAACCTACCTCATGGTCTTTCAACAAGATTAGTAAGACAACTTAATACCTTTTCTTTGCTCCCTGGTATCAAATCCTGCAATTCATAAAAGATGAATGTGTATTTATTTTATATCCCTTGTTAACTTTGAAATTTAATATGGATTAGACACTAATCTTAAGAAAATAAAAGTTGTGATAATTAGCAAAACCTGTGTCAAGTCAACATTCAAGTATAAAAACAAATGTATGTGATCTGGGCGAGTCTCAGACACAGGAACGAGTCAGAATTAGAAGTTCAGTTTAGACATGCCAGATAGTGTCATTTTTGTGGTAGAGGGAAAAGAAAATATACTTATCAACTTATCATGGCTGCGGTAAGTAAGTGAACTTTAAAATGGCTGCTGCAGCGGAGAACAGCATGCAGGAGAATGCCCAATGTGCCATGACGTCGATCACACAACATAACATAACATGAGAACAAATGAAGAGCAATTAAAAGTAAATTATTTTTTATTTGTTGGACACACAATAACAAAGGATGAAAGATAGGACAAAAAAATCCAGATGATAATCACTTTGGGCCGAAATTCGAACATGCCTTTCTTACATGCCGAAGGGTCCTAGCGAGTGCACAATATACTTGCGTTCTCAGCGCAAACCACACAGATCACAAAGATGGTTAATTTGGTTATAAGAACAAATGCAAAGAAACAAAAAACTGTCCACAGATGTTAATATTGTGGAGGTTTATGACGGTTGTTTATTCCTTCTTCCATTTTTAGTAGGATTGCAACTGTTCTGGCCAGGTCTATTGCCTTTAGCCTGTGCAATCCACAACATTCTACACTTGTGCTGGTCTACATATGTAACAGTTCCTTATAATATTTATGAGTCTCATAGATAGTTTTTATTTATCTGCTATTGAACACTGTACATATGTCACAGTTGTGTAACTTTGTCTCTCACTCAGGGTGTCTATTGATTGTTACTGGAGTACTGTACATGTTGAAAACATTCAAAACTAAAAGAGATGAGGATAATATTTGCATCATTCAAAACACTTCGTATGACAGGTACATTAGCTTACAGCAGTTACCTTGTATGTTCTGTGAAATGTCAACAGTCACTACAAACCAGTGTTGAAATTTATGCTTCACATGTTTTTGTGTGTTTTTTCGTTTGTCCACTATGAATTCTGGTGTAACCTTGGCGCCTCTGGATGATTTTGCATGAAGGTTTTCTTTCCTTATCACCAGTGTTCCTTACATTCAGGAGAGTCTTACTCTGAATTCAGATTTAGATCCCAAAGTAAAGTATCAGGACGTCCTATGTTACAACCATGTGTATACCAAGAATATTTGATCGAGCTAGCCTGAAACCCACAGATGTTCCACGGCATTTGATCACTATCATATAGCGTAATCGGCATCGCTATCAGTGAAACTGACATATATTTATTGAATCCTTCCATATTTTGCTGATGAAACATTTTCTGATGCTCACATAAAGATCTGACAAGATCCAGTAGTGTCTTTGATTGTTTTAATTGGCCTGCTTGATAAGAAAAAATATGAACAATAGAACAACTTATAAACACATGCAAATACCACTACATAGCATTGGGCTGAAGGGCAAGAGATTAAGTGCCGCTGGTTCATTGAAGAAGAAGAAGATAAGACAAAATACAGAATCTGTCTTCATACCATGAGGTATATTGGGGAATACAGCAGTATACCCATATTTTCTGTAACCAGTGGCACACAGTGAGTTACCATATGGTCAACATTGTGCCAGCTGCCTTTACTTCCTATTGTTTTCTGGTACCCAATTGAGGTTGGATCTTTCTTAGAGCCCATAAGGTAGTAAAAATCCCATTATGGAGTTTCATCCAGAAACAACACACCTATAAAACAATTGCACAAACGACTACGATTTTGAGGTGTTACCAACTTGTATGATGGTTTATAATATCCTTCTGAAAACTTTGCTACCACTCTTTATCCACAATTTTGTTGGTATTTCTTACATCATATTATAGTTTTCTTCTTCGAACGCTCTATATCAACCACTTGCTAAACCACTCTTTGTGATAATGATGAAAGATGATAATAAATTAAAGAAACAAGAGTTTTCTTACTTGATATTAATTTGTTTTAACTCTTAGTGGACCAGGGCAAAAGTCACGTTTTTACAAGCGCTTTCATGTTTTGATAACCAAACGCCACTTAGCGTGGCGGAATGTAAACACGTCCACTTCAACGCCACTTAGCGTGGCGCTTGGTCCACTAAGAGTTAAACAGCTTTTTTTTAATTACTGCTTGAGTTGTTCTTAACTGCTGCAACTTTTATATTTGATAGATTTGATGAGGCGCAAGAAGATGATATAGAAAATGACATTGTGAATCCAACAAACAGTCCAACCAATGGCATGACCAGTATGGCTGATCAATCAGAAATCTTGGACTT
Source organism: Arion vulgaris (assembly GCA_020796225.1). Lineage (NCBI taxonomy): Eukaryota > Metazoa > Mollusca > Gastropoda > Stylommatophora > Arionidae > Arion > Arion vulgaris. Next base: position 52,173,439 of record CM036757.1, on the reverse strand, counting down.
GTAGCATCTAAAGGAATAACTTTTTACGTTATTGTATGAGGAGAATTGAATGATGTTTCTTGGAAAATTGTTCACATTTTGGGAGCTTCTAAAGAGAAACATTCATGTGCCACTTTTTAACAAATGTTTATCTTGTGTAGAATATTTAATTATTGGTATTTTATTTAGATTTGTTTAGAATCTCAATTTTAATATGTGCATTCAGCTTCATTGATATCAGTAATAATCATATTCTTGTGCCAATATGTGTCAGATACATGTCTTGGAGAAAGAAAAGTGAATCTCTTTGTGTTGTTTAATAATATTCTATGCCTATCCAGAAGAATAGATGCATGTCTATACTAATTGCTGTTCTAAAGCTGCCATATATGAGGGATATGAAGTTTACATAGAGTATCCAGACTAAACATCTGTCAAGCTGTTTGTGAAATAAACACTTGCACAGGCACACGATTGTCTCCATCCCCTCTTTGTCCCTGTGGCATCTCTGATCAAACCATAGAACATATCCTGCAAAGCTGTCCCCTGTATGTCCTACTAGAAAGGGATTATGGCCCTACAACACAACACTACATTCAAAACTACATGACACCAGAGATAAGCTCCAGACAACAGTCGACTTCATCATAAGAACATGTCTGACGGTATAATCATAAAAATAACAATCACAAGAAGAAGAAGCTGTTTGTTGTGAGATACAACACTTAAATACTGTATTTGATGCCTACCCATCAACATTTAAAAAACTATGCTATCTTTACAGACTCTGCACCTTTCAAGCTTTAGAAAATAGTCATTGTAAACCTGAAATTGATCAAATGGCCATGGATCAACCAGCTTATTACATGCCATGAGATCAAAATATTTATTCTGTGGATCCCTGGGCACTCAAAACAACTGTCATTGACTGTGCGTACAAACTGGTTAAGAAAGGATCTATATAAAAGTTATCTCTGCAGACAGTCAAGCTACTATTGAAAACTTCAACCAAGGAGGAGGCTGAACTGAACAGAAAGACAATAAAAAATACATGGAGAGGAATCTACAAATATATTTATTTTAAAAATGATATTTCTCTTGCACTGTTAGATGTTACTTAGGGCCTGGAAACAATTCATTGTCATAACGCCATATCCTTAGCAACTTGTTCAATCTCCTCTATGGAATTGAACCCGCACACACAGAGGGATAGTCACCCGTAGTCCACGCGCTACGAACACGCTGGGCAGACGGGCATTCATTGTCATAACGCCATATCCTTAGCAACTTGTTCAATCTCCTCTATGGAATTGAACCCGCACACACAGAGGGATAGTCACCCGTAGTCCAACGCGCTACGAACACGCTGGGCAGACGGGCATTCATTGTCATAACGCCATATCCTTAGCAACTTGTTCAATCTCCTCTATGGAATTGAACCCGCACACACAGAGGGATAGTCACCCGTAGTCCACGCGCTACGAACACGCTGGGCAGACGGGCATTCATTGTCATAACGCCATATCCTTAGCAACTTGTTCAATCTCCTCTATGGAATTGAACCTCGTTGATTTCAATAATCCATCTACACCCCCCACCCTTCCCTAGTTTTTCCAGGACTTCCTGGTTCTGTTTTTTTAATTTTATGATAGATATTTATAAATATTAGCTCTCCAAATTCATTTTTGTATCAATACATTTTACCTCCCCAACAGAAGAGTGGTGTTTCATTATTACAGTTTTATATATAGATATATATTGATAAGAAATTTGTTATGAATATGTGTAACATGAGATTGAAAGGTAAACATAACTCTGAATGAGACTGAGAAAAAAATGTAAATATCTATTGTTATTAAGTAACGCTCAACAGCATTTTTACTTTGTCAAATGTTATGCTACATACAACTCATAATGTCAATCTATGTCTTGTTAGGTTCATCCACCTTGCCATGTTAACTAAACAACCAGTATCTTTACCTGTTTAAAAAAGTAAAGAAAAACTTTTATACCTCAGATTTGCCCATGTGGTGCCGGGACCCATAAGGGAAGCAAAGAATAGTACCACTGTGACCTACAAGGCTTATCATAAGAAACGACTGAGGTAGGAGCCTAGGGAAGCTACCGTAGTAAATAAAAAGAGTTGCAGAAATTTGATGTACTGGCCTACTTTTAGGCGCACAACGTACAATCTCTCTTAAGCTCAGATCACATACAAATTACACAGAGTGGTTAACAAGTGGTTGATATGGAGCGTTTGAAGAAGAAACCTCAAAGTATATTGAGTAGTACGGTGTTAGACCTGTATTTTCCATTGACTGTCGGTACGCAATGGATGATGTGGTCAATATCACGACGGCCGTCTTTACTTCTCAGTGCTTTTCCTGGTACCTAATTAAGGCTGGGTTGACCTGAGAGCCGCTACAGTCGGAAAATGTTCCAAGCTCACTGTGCAATTGAACCCGGACCACTGAGAAGAGTGTCATTATTTGTCACCTATATTGCTCTTGGCAGGAAATTTGGTCTCAGTTCCATGGAGGAGATTGAGCGAGTTGCCCAGGATAGAGCGGTATGGAGAAATTACTTGCAGGCCTTATGAAACGTATAACGGTACAAGAGGAATTATTATTATTATATTGCTCTTGAGAATAGGAAATCTTTCAAATTCATCATTGTAGAAAGAAAACATACTGGAGATTGTCTCACTGTGTGTGTCTGTGTGATTGCTACATATTATTTGTTAGAAGATGAAATAAATATACCTTGTAGGTGCACTTATTAAGTCGCCCATGTGCTGCCGGGGCCCGAAAGGTGAAAGAATATGCAGCAATGTGCACCTGCCAGGCATATTGTAAGAGGTGACAAAGGAGGTTTAATGGTGGGACTGGCTACCTCACCCGTGAAAAAATAAGCCACATCTTCAACAAACATGGAAAGCACAGCTATAAGATATAAATATATATATATATACTCAACCATCCAAACCAGGGAAAGGTCCACCAACAGACATTGCAAGACAGGCACTGTTTTGGAACCTGCAGGGAAAGAGGAGCTAGACATGCATGGAGAAGAGAGCTGGAGGCTGATATTAAAAGGATAGGTAAAACATGGAAATAATTGGAAGGGATGGTAGGAGAGAGGAAGATCTGGAAGAAGTTTGTTGAAGACCTATGCTCCGTTGGGAGTTGAAAGGTGAAGAAGACTCACACATAAGAACATAGACAAGTCAGGGAAAGAAGACACCTAGAGTAAAAATAATCATTCTGTATGACTTAGTTTCCTCATCATTTTCTCAATGAATGCTTTATGATCAGCATGCTGGTGTAACAATTTATTTTTCTGTATTTGCTTTTAAGCTGTTAGTTATACCTGTTTCCACATTAAACCAATTTATCTTGAGTTCTTTCAATCTCACCAATTTATCTTCAGTTCTTCCACATTAGACCAATTTATCTTTAGTTCTTCCAATCTCACCAATTTATCTTTAGTTCTTCCAATCTCAGCTTTTTAACCACTTTGCTCTTCTGATCTGATACACTGGCTCGCATACTTGTTTAGATGACACAAAGCCAGTACACTGTCTAATTCACTCTACATTGCTATATAAATGCGCACAGAAGTAAAAATTTCCTCTGTTATATTCATACGCTTTCTCTGTGTCTTGACCTCGTTCAACATCTACACATTAGTCATATAAGCAGTCCATGGGATTCTCATCATTCTTCTGTAGATTTCTGTATAGGAATTTAAATCCTTACTAATGATTAATGGAAAACAAGATCTTAGTTTTTTTACATTAAAGGGAGTCAAGTTGTCTCAGAAATTAACTTGTTGATTGTCTGCCCCTGATTATTACTAGACAATGTACAACAATAACGCACATTGTCTAGAATATTATGTCTATTTATGTTTGGCACTTTTCTGCAAGAGTTTATGCTTGCAACAAAAGTTCTTTTTGTGGGCTTGAAGTTGGCTTGAATCTCAGATTTAGCACAGTGTGTTTATTAGTGAGACTTGTTATTGAGTTTGTTTTCAGCGCCTATGAATGATGTTTATACCTGGATGTCATTGTTAGATCTAAATGATGTTTATACCTGGATGTCATTGTTAAATCTAAATGATGTTTATACCTGGATGTCATTGTTAAATCTAAATGATGTTTAAACCTGGATGTCATTGTTAAATCTAAATGATGTTTATACCTGGATGTCATTGTTAGATCTAAATGATGTTTAAACCTGGATGTCATTGTTAGATCTAAATGATGTTTATACCTGGATGTCATTGTTAAATCTAAATGATGTTTAAACCTGGATGTCATTGTTAGATCTAAATGATGTTTAAACCTGGATGTCATTGTTATATCTGAATGATGTTTATACCTGGATGTCATTGTTAGATCTAAATGATGTTTATACCTGGATGTCATTGTTATATCTAAATGATGTTTAAACCTGGATGTCATTGTTAAATCTAAATGATGTTTAAACCTGGATGTCATTGTTAAATCTAAATGATGTTTAAACCTGGATGTCATTGTTAAATCTAAATGATGTTTATACCTGGATGTCATTGTTAGATCTAAATGATGTTTATACCTGGATGTCATTGTTACATGGGAATAATGTGTGCGTGTATATACAGATGTAATTGTTACACATGAATGATGGTTGTATCTTGATGTAATTGTTATATCTGACTGATGTTTTTACCTGTATATGATTGTTACACCTGACTGATGTTTATATCTGGTTGTGTTTCATTTCATTTGATCTTGTTACAGTGTTATTATTCTCATGTTATCCTTTGACTTGTTGCATAAAGGCCGGTGATTTTTTCAAAGATAATCTTCTTGTATGGGGCAGATATCTTCTTGTATGGGGCAGATATCTTCTTGTATGGGACAGATATCTTCTTGTATGGGGAAAACATATGAGATGAGTATATTCTTCTAGTTTATCAGAAATCAATAGCCTTCAAACTGTTCAATAAGCAAGGAGTTCTTTTTCTTTGCGTTCGTTCTTACGACCAATTTTAATCATTCTTTGTGATATGTTTGATCTTTGCCAAGAACGTGCATACGTTGCACATTGGTTTGGTAGGCCCCTAAACCCAAAGACCTCTAAAATTTAGGACACATGCATCCGATTTCAGCAGAAACCTCCTTAGTCGCCTCTTACGACATGCATGGCAGGTAACAGTGGTTCTATTCTTTACACCCCAAATTTGGGCCCCAGTAACCACTCTGGTGTGCAAGGAGTTCAATAAGCAAGTTGTAGATCTTTTAATTTTTTCCATGGAAATTTGCCTTTTGAAGATCTGATTTTTATTCTTTTAGAAATTTCAGTATTACTGGTTGTGCCTATCTAATATTTATTATTCTAGTGCCTTGTTGTTTTTTTTAATGATAAAAGTTCTGTTTGAAACAAATTTTTATTGATAATATTTCTTGTTTTCAACTTTAGTCTGTTTTATATATTTGTTTTGATTTGATGTAAAGTCCAGCAAGTTTGAAGAAGCCAAGTTGCTGGAAATGGTTGTTGGTTTAGATTGTTTTGTGATTTTTCTCCATGTATAAGTCTCACCATTTATAAACATTTAATTGTTCATTCATCTTGTATACATGCAAAGTTTTAACTATTTAACCAATGCCAGCCAACATTTGTATGATTGTTTAGTTCAGACATTTTCTTTTTTCTAATCCTGTTTTGCTTCACAGTGTCAGGATAAGAAGAAATTTCTAGAACAAGTTTTAGTGTGCGTTTCATAAACAGACTTTAGTGTTACCTTCATAAATAGTGTTTTTCACTGCCTCTGTTTTTTTTCTGTTTTGTATTCACCATATCAGAGTAACATTGCTGTTTGAGGCGCACTGTCTTGGTAATTTGCTTGTGTCGCCAAACCTTAATTTGTTGCAACAGTACATATACTCACGAAATCAGATTTCTGAGTTTTCAAGTATTGATATATTGGTAACCCACTATCGTCTATCATAACCTATTGGTAACCCACTATTGTCTATCATAACCTATTGGTAACCCACTATCGTCTATCATATCCTATTGGTAACCCACTATCATCTATCATATCCTATTGGTAACCCACTATCGTCTATCATATCCTATTGGTAACCCACTATTGTCTATCATACCCTATTGGTAACCCACTATCATCTATCATATCCTATTGGTAACCCACTATCATCTATCATATCCCATTGGTAACCCACTATCGTCTATCATAACCTATTGGTAACCCACTATCGTCTATCATATCCTATTGGTAACCCACTATCATCTATCATATCCTATTGGTAACCCACTATTGTCTATAATATCCTATTGGTAACCCACTATCGTCTATCATATCCCATGTCCTGTATTACTGGTGCTCTGAAGTTTGCATCAAAGTCCCCAGAAAAGGGTATACAGCCGAAGGATTGACTTCATTGCACCAGGTTTGACCCCATATGGCTCGGTCCCCCTCTGCAGAAATAGCACGGCACCTGCCGAGAGTATTGCATGAACTTCATAGCTCGGTAACAATCCTAGGGTCTCTGGAAAAAATGCGATTGTGAACAGAACGGCGCAGTCCGGATTTGAGCCCATGGCCTTCAGAATGCAAGGTAATGGCTTAGCTACAAAGACCCCATAGTTTGCTTCAAATTCCTGTATTACTGGTGGCCTGCAGTTATTTGCAAAGTCATACTTGAAGTGGGTTCATTGTAAACTGCTCATCGTGTACTTCTGCTAAACCATTCTATTTCAAGAGGAACATAAGGCTGTGACTTTTTCTCTCCACCAAATTATATTCTGGGTCGTTCTCTTCCGCTCAGATATCTCTGACCTGCTTTTTCTGTTGTTCGCCAGGTATTCTCTGTCCTGTCACTCCTTCCTGGTGGGCTCCAGTCGGGGGGCATGTATGGTTATGCTGTTGTTTCTACTAGCCATTAACTACAACATTTGATCCGAATGCAGGAGGAGAAGAAGAAACAATCTTGATGTCTCAATCTTGTAGGTAGCCATGTTATATTGAGTGTAGTTTAGATGTGAGATGAATGTCTTGTTGCTACTTGCTAACAATTCTTGAATTGTATAAGTCGACATATTGATATAATATAATAACCATTTTCACATTTGAAGAGTGATCAAGTCTTGAGCTATGTGAGTAAAACTTGTTACCAAATATTATTTTGTTATTGTTTGACAATATTGGAAGAAAGACTTAATGCAACTAAAGTTTTTTAATTCTCAGCTATTTTGCTTCATTTATGAGTTGTATAATATATTTGACAGCCCTCGTAAAAATGGCTGCTATAGATGAGCATGATAGTCTTCTTAAAGAACTCAATGATGCCATATTATACTGAGAAGCTATCAAGAAAATGACCAGATACTGGGGAAAGTGGAGGACAGCTGTTGAGGCCCTATGCTTCACAAGGAGCAGAAAGGAATAAGCAAGATAAACGTGTGCATAAACCGACATACAAAATTTGCAGAATTCTTCAGAAAGGAAATATTATACCTAACACACTACTTCCGACTAGCAATCCGTGTAGCCAATCAGAGATTTTTGTATAGCATCTTTTATACCAAAAAAGCATTTTGTAAACCTCATGAAACATTTTTGGTGTGTCAGCATAACCTGCGAAATATTTACACAAGTTCAATTTAGTCATTGATCGTTATGTTATCTGTATGTCATCTTGTTTATAAAGTATGTTAGTCTCACCGTAACTGTGTTTGATGAAATCTTACTTGATGTTTATGTGAACTTTGACCGATATAAACATTTTAAAACACTATGGTGCTCTCTGCTTTGAATAATTTTAATGTACTTTTTCTTTTATTTCATCTTCTGGATGCTCTTAATTTATCGTTCACCTACGATATATATTGTCACATGATCGATAGAACTAAACAAACCGAAATCTCACCAACATTGAGAACAGGGATCAATAGAAAATAAAACTGATTTCTCCATATGGGAAATCAACAGATTACTTTTGAAGTGAGAATCGAACACTACGCCTACTCCACACAGACCTCCCCACAGAAACACAACTTTATAACATTCTAAAAAATAATCTAAAGCCAAAGAATTGACTTCATTGAAACCAAGCTTTTACCTCATATAGCTTGGTCCCTCTCCACAGAAGTGGCACGCCACATGTCCAGAGTATTGCATGAACGCCGTAGTTCCGGCAACAATCCTAGGGGACGCTGGAAAAAATGCACCTGTGAACAGTATGGTGTGGTCTGTATTCGAACCCACCACCACCTTAGGAACATAAAGCAAATGCATAACTGCTTAGCCACAGAGACCCCCAAATCTAATAAAAAATAACATTCACAAATGTCTATACTAATCTATTACCCACGTTTGGTTATATTCAAGTATTTATTGTGAGGATATAGTTCACCAGCTGGTCACAAATTTGTGTGTTACTTTTAATACTAATCATTCATTGTTTTGTTGATGTGTCTTACAATGTGCGCCTTTTTTAAATATATTAATTCTCAACAGAAGAATGCTTTAAATATTTGGTTTTATTCCGTGCTTTTATACAAATTTATATTACCCATTATACGCTAATTTGCTAAACAAGAACTCCACTCACCGCACCCATCTGTTCATATTACCCTTTACACTAGTCTTCCACAATTACAGAACACATGCAGATTCTACAATTTGGCATTGGCTGCCCAATAGTGACAACTCACAGCCCTGGTTGGAAGAATATTGCTCCTTTCCAGTACACATATGTATTAGTTTTCTGACCTGTGTGATAACTGTTTTTGGTAACATAAACAGATTCTTTTTCTGGAAGCAAGATTTATAGAAAGCTACATTTTAGGCAGTGTTTGTAAATGTCAAGGAAATTGGTTTCTGTTGATCTGATTTAAAAAAAAAAAAAACTGATTATATTTGGTTTTGTGAGTTGTAAGAAAAGTTTGGTTTTTCCTAATGAAATTGAACCTGTTCATTTGTCAGAACGTATTGATCATAACATTTGTGGACAGTTGCAAACACTTTTGACTTGGGCTTAGTCTGTAGAGCTGTATTGTCACTATTCCAAGAAACTTGTCACAGAAAAGTCTCAGCTCCCTATAGTCAGTCATAAGAGTGACAGGTTCATTTAAGAAATTGGAAACTCAAGTGAGCTGGCTTTTTTATATGTTTGATAAGAAAACTGTAATCTTGATTGCAATTTGACGTAGTTCTATGGTTATTTATTTGATGAAAAGTGTTAATAATACCAATTTTACTTAGCGTATAATGTTTTTATTTAGCGTATAATATGTTTTTACTTAGCGTATAATATGTTTTTACTTAGCGTATAATATGTTTTTACTTAGCGTATAATATGTTTTTACTTAGCGTATAATATGTTTTTACTTAGCGTATAATATGTTTTTACTTAGCGTATAATATGTTTTTACTTAGCGTATAATATGTTTTTACTTAGCGTATAATATGTTTTTACTTAGCGTATAATATGTTTTTACTTAGCGTATAATATGTTTTTACTTAGCGTATAATATGTTTTTACTTAGCGTATAATATGTTTTTACTTAGCGTATAATATGTTTTACTTAGCGATAATATGTTTTTACTTAGCGTATAATATGTTTTTACTTAGCGTATAATATGTTTTTACTTAGCGTATAATATGTTTTTACTTAGCGTATAATATGTTTTTACTTAGCGTATAATATGTTTTTACTTAGCGTATAATATGTTTTTACTTAGCGTATAATATGTTTTTACTTAGCGTATAATATGTTTTTACTTAGCGTATAATATGTTTTTACTTAGCGTATAATATGTTTTTATTTAGCGTATAATATGTTTTTACTTAGCGTATAATATGTGACATAGAACCTTGTGTTTGCATGTTATGTTTTTAAAATGATTTTTTGTCTAACAATACTGAAATGCAAGGGCCATGCGACCTGGGAGAGATGATTTCCGGGAATTTCCACTTGAGCTTGTCAGCCTTATACCTACAGGGGCTGTGAGAAAATAATATATCAATTGTAGAAGTTGCAGCCAATGAACTGTTCAGACCTGAATGAAATTAAAATATCCTGTAGCCGTTGTAGATCGTTGGGTGTGAAATACTTGTCACTTCACATTTTTAAACCAAGTGTGAGGAAGTAGGCAGGCCAGTTCTTTTCTTCCTTTGTAGAAAGTCCACTGTGAGAACTGAACCAACAACCACAATTAGTTGCAACAGATATGCGTTGCACTATTTCATCCAACCATACCTGAATACTACATCTTGCATTCACCGCTATGAATGCAGGCATAGTCAGGGCACCTGGTATGTTGCTTCTGATTTTTGTGTGAAGGCATGCTTTCCTTATTATCAGTGTTCTCCTACCATACAGGCTTCAAAGGTAGCCTGATTCTTTATGTCCAATATTCCCATAAAAAAAAAAACTCAGGACACACTATGCCCTATTTAAAAAAAAAAACCTTGTTATTTACGCTGTATTTTTGTTACAGCCATCTCAATTATTCAGTTGAATCTTTATCACTTTTCTCAGCTCAGATACATATATATATACTTTTATGTCTTCCAAGTTTCAATTCTCCAAACAGTATACATCCTAAATTTCTAATATTTCTATACATGTACTGCTTATATTAAAAGTTGGTAACATTGTTATCATTATGTATGCATCAAGTGCTTATTTTTGCTGTGATTTTAGAATCACCATTAGAGTCTCAATGGAGAAAATTGTGTTTGTATGAATCAATATGACGATGAAATAAAACAATGAAATATTACATTTGATTTATTTACTATTATGTGCGTGATAAGGATCTGTCTTGTGCTTTTTAAATCCCTGTTGGGACATAAGCCCTCAACCAACTCATGTCAAGTCTCATGTGTTGGGACATAAGCCCTCAACCAACTCATGTCAAGTCTCATGTGTTGGGACATAAGCCCTCAACCAACTCATGTCAAGTCTCATGTGTTTTGAAGGTTATGAGTTTGAATCTGGACCTGGTCATTCTTTTCATGTTCATTTTTCTGGAGACCCCTAGGACTGTTTGCAGAAACTATGGAGTTTGTATGCCAGTGGGGGCATTGGCATGGACGGCGGATGAGAAGAGAAGGCCTGGACGTCCAAAGAAAACATGGAAAAGAATGGTGGAGAGTTGAAGGAGTGTGGCCTAACATGGGAGATGGTTGGTAGAAAGGGAACAGTGGAAGTCTCTTGTGGAAGCCTTTTGCGTCAATTGGGACACGAAGAGGATATAGATAGATGGTATTTGTGCAATACTCTTGGTTTGTGACGTGCCATTTCTGCGGAGAGGACTGAAATATATGGGAAATACTGTGCAGGGAAGTCAACCTGTTGTAGTTTAGTCATTGAGTATCATTGTTGTAGTTATGAAGGTGATGATTGGTACAGACGATGTTACAAAGCACAAACACTGTCTGAAAGGCTTCATATGTGTCTTTATTGCATGATTGGACAAAACACATCCGCTTCTCAGTCTTGTTTATATCGGTCTCTTCTGTTTACTGATCGTTACTAACTCGTCACTACACAACTACGTCGATTAGTTTCCCTACGCCAATGTCTCGTTTTAGTGTTGCCATTCTGCTTAGAGAGTGCAAACACTTAAGTCTGTTAATAAAATATCTAAATATATACAAGCTACACACTAAAGCTAACTGTCTGGTTCCTCAGCTGCCACCTGGGGGGGGACTGGCTAGCTACTACACCCCCTGGGAGACCTCGCTGTCGACACGACGGCGAAATTCCCTCATATGCACAGGTAGAGTCCATCAGGGTTATTAGAGTTGTTAGAGCTGAATAGGAACAAGTCACTACACGTCGTTAAACGTGGCTCCACAACAACTAACTACAACAGCCAACCATGGTCGAAAAGAAAAATCTGACGGGTCTCAGGAGAACCAAGTTGAATGAGCTAAATGGGAACACTCTCTGTTAGATCCTCTGGAAATATGACCTATTTAAGCAGAAGTTTTTATGATCATCTGAGAACAAATTTTGTGCTCAGGAAATCCCATTTTGTTTACAATGTTAACGTATGTTGTATTTAGAAACTCTGAACTCTTAGTAAGAATCCAGGTGTATTTTCTTTTATTTTTGATGGTATTTTGTCATTCAGTTCTTTATGTAATAGTAATAGCAATCCATCGCAAGCGATGATGACAACAGTCTCAGACGTGTGCTGTTGCACCTCTCTGGTGTGTGCGGAGGTGACTAGAGTCCAATCCTAGAACAGAATCCCGACCACAGGTGGGGCATACATGATCAAGGTTAGACATGTGCGTGTTATGTGCTCTGTCTTTTCGCTCTGCTCGTTTTCTCTGTGACTCAACAATACGATGATTCTCAGCTATTCGGGTTCCTCTTTGTTGTTACAGCGCCACATTTGGCGATCTTGCGCAAGGGATTCCAGCACGTATTGTCTATATCGAAGCATTTCAGAGACACTTTAAGAGTGTCTTTAAAGCTTTTTTCTGTCCACCAGGTAAACGTCTGTCTCCTTCAAGCTCGCCATACATCAACTGTTTTGGGATGCATTTATCAGGCATTCGAGCAACGTGACCGACCCATCTCAGTTGGGCCTTCTGCAACAGGGTGTTGACGCTTGGGATCTTTGCTCTTGTGAGGACTTCGTTGTCTGGAATTTTGTCCTGCCAGTTTATTTTTAGTATTCTGCGTAGACAGCTTGTGTGGAAATGGTTTAATTTTCTTGCGTGTCTGCTATACACTATCCATGTCTCGCTTGCGTACAGCAGCGGTGTTAGCACTATGGCCTGGTAAACTTTCAGCTTTGTGACTATGCTTATCCCCTTCCGTTCCCACACAGTGACACGTAACCTTCCGAACGCAGCACTGGCTTTGGATATCCTATTGTTGACCTCAGAATCTACGTTTGCCGATCTGGATAGGAGGCTGCCAAGATAAGCAAAGTTGTCCGTTGACTGGAGACGCTGGTGTTTAATGTTGATGACTGAATCGTAATACTGCTCTCTAAGGGCGGGCTGGAACATGACCTCTGTTTTTTGGTGTTAATGGTGAGGCCAAACCTATCACAGGCCATTGAAAACTTGTCCATGTAAGTCTGCATTTCTTCCACAGAGTTGGTAGCGAGGGTGCAGTCATCAGCAAACAACAGGTTTGAGATAGTTGATTCTTTTACCTTGGTGGAGGATTTTAACCTCCGAAGATTGAATAGATTACCGTCTGTCCTGTATCTAATCTTTACCCCATGTTCGTCGCCTTCCCCAAAAAGACATCCGTGAGCATGGCAGCAAACATCATGCTGAAGAGTGTTGGGGCCAGTAGACAGCCCTGTTTGACGCCGTTGGTGACATGGAAGGCTTCCGACAGCTCCCCTTCATCAAGTACACGTGCCATCATGCCCTCGTGAAACTGTTGGACGATCTTGATGAATTTCACTGGGCATTCAAATTTTTCCATGATCTTCCATAGACCCTCTCTGTTGACCGTGTCGAACGCCTTCGTCAGATCGATAAAGACCATGTAAAGGTTACGGTGCTGCTCTTGGCATTTTTCCTGTAATCGGTGAGCAGCAAATATCATGTCTGCTGTTCCACGACCTGCTCTGAAGCCACATTGGGTCTCGGGGAGTAAGTCCTGTTCCAGGTGATCGATTAATCGATTGAGGAGGACTCTGGCCAGTATTTTGCCAGCAATTGACAGGAGGGAGATCCCCTGTGATTATCGCAGGCCTGGCGGTTTCCTTTCCGCTTGTACAGGTGGACAATAGTGGCATCCTTTAGTTCCTGTGGCACACGTTCGTTGCACCAAATGGATGTAAATAACTCTGTTAATTTTAGCATCAGCATGGGCCCTCCTTCTTGTAGACTTCGGTTGGTATTGAGTCCGCACCCGGTGCCTTCCCGCTGGACATCTTGCTTGCTGCCTTCTTGACCTCTTCTAAGGTAGGTGGAATATCAAGCTTGACATTGATTGGGACCTGGGGCATGCGCTCTATGGCTTCATAACATATAGTGGATGGATGGTTGAGGACAGAACGGAAGTGTTCTGCCCAGCGGTTTAGTATCTGAGGCTTGTCAATTATTAGCCTTGCTCCATCTGCATCGAGTATGGGAGTGGGGTGAGATTGTTGAGGTCCGTAAACAGTTTTAGGGCATCGTAGAAGCGTTTGAAATCATGTCTGTCTGCATATATCTGGATTTCATCAGATTTTTTACTTAGCCAGGCGTATTGCAATTTCCTGATTCTCTCTTGAGCCCTTCTCCGAGCATCTAGGAAGGCTGTTTATTTTGGATGATGATGATGGGTCATTTTGAAGGGCTCTGTATGTCTCATGTTTCGCGAGGAGAATAGACTTTATTTCTCATTTTCGTCAAACCAGTCGTGGCTCTTGCATACAGAGTGTCCTATGAGCTCAGAAGTAGATAGGTACACGGTGTCTCTGAGGGCAGTCCAGTCCTCGTCCACGCTGGGTTTGCCAAACTGAAGGTCCTTCAACTTGTCGTCCAGGTCTCTTATTAAACTTTCGGTGACAGCAGAGCTTTTCAATTTGGAGACTGCCAGCTTTTTGTTGGTTTGCGACCCTGGTGATGTTTTCTAGGCTTGATGCGGAGGTTGAGCTTTGACACGATCAATCTATGATCGGTCCAACATTCTGCTCCGCACATAGCCTTTGTGACTCTGATGTCACGTCTGTCACTTTCCTTACGATGACGTAGTCAATGAGGTGCCATTGTTTGGAACGGGGATGCATCCATGACGTTTTGTTTCGGGTTGATAAACGAAACAAGGAGTTTGTGATTGTTAGGTCGTGGGCAGCACATAGTCTGAGTAATAGAAGCCCATTACTATTGCACTTGCCCACGCCGTGTACTCCTAGTACTCCATCCCAGACCCGATGGTCTGTTCCTACTCTGGCATTGAAGTCCCCGAGTATGATGAGCTTCTCAGACATTGGGACCGCTGAGATGGCTGAGTCAAGGTCCACGTAGAAACCATCCTTGATTTCGCTTGGATTTGTCATTGTCGGGGCGTAGACGCTGAGTAAAGTGGCACTCTTTTTTTCTTCTAGTGAGATCTGAAGAGTCATCACTCTGTCACTGACACCTTTGGGAGTCTGGTGAGGCCGCGCACAAGATGAGATTTGACAGCAAACCCTACACCAGATTCCCGACGTTCTGTATTGGCTCTCCCACTCCAAAAGAAAGTGTAACCACCGCCCACCTCTGACAGCTGACCCTCGTCAGGAAGTCTGGTCTCACTCAAGGCAGCTATGTCGATATCGTAGCGTGCCAGTTCTCTAGCCACGAGTACAGTCCGTCTCTCAGGTCTTTCAGCTTTGTTGTTATCTAATAGTGTTCGCACGCCTATGGTGAGAGCTTTAATCTTGTTCTTCATGTTGTGTGATTTGTGTTGTGTGTAGTTGTCTGAAACTGTAGCTTGCGCTGTATTTGGATTATAGTGAGGAAAAATTGCGCTATTCGTCAACCCCACTCTCTCTTCCAGGACTATCTGTATCCAGGGGCAAGACAACTGGAGATAGTGCCAGATGCAGTGGATGACCAGGGTTTTCTAAAGTGCCTCGCCGTGCTCTATGCGGTCCACACCGCTCTGCTGTGATCCGCCTTTCTAACCGTTGAGCCAGCTAGTGGCCTCATCCGCGAAGTCAGCCGGATCCAGTCTTTGCATGCATAGGCAGACAGTGCCTAGATTACCGATGCTGTTAGACCCATCGGTTACCCTCACCTGGTTTGACCACCGAATAGACGATGTAACCGTTGTAGTCGCTGTGCATGTTACAGCTAAACTACAGGCAAGAGTTGTATGTTGTAGTTCTTTGTGTAAGTCTCCAGTTTCCAATGTGTACTTGTGGCAATTTGATAGAAATGTTAATGACTGCAATATTAAAGATAAGAAATCTGGTGGGTTATAATTGTGTTTTTCTGATGATAATCTGGTTAGAAAGTTGATGGACAGGTGATCACTATTGATCATGTCTCTCCAATGTACCCTTTCATCATCATCAGATTAGACAGTTGAAAGACTGGTGACAGCAATATGATCATGTCTCTCCAGTGTACCATCATCATCATATTAGACAGTTGAATTTCTCTCCACTGTACAGTTCACTGTTGCTCATTTCAGCATATGTCTGAACCCCAATGTTTGTGCAATGACGGTTGTTCTGGATGTCGTCTTGGAGTTAGTACTCTTGGTTTGTGATATGTTTAATACATATTTCCATTAATTTAATGAAAAAATCTCTTGCTCTTGCGCCTTCATTGCCTTTGTAGCGATGACGATGATTTTCTTGAGAGCTCACGAGATGCTTGATTTCTTCCGCAGGCGCCTATACCCGGAAAAGGTGCTTGTATCGGCTATGCTTCGAGTTCAGAAAATCACTCGCCAACAGGCCTTTACCAGCCAGCATAGGACTACTAACTCTGACAGAGTAAAACTTATCTGAACTTTCCACCCCATAGTTCACTAGTGAAAAATGTTTTATTCCGTCATCTGTCTATCCTTAAGTCAGATCCTGAGACCCGTTCTGTCTTCCCCAACTATCCTTTGGTGGCTTACAGATGGGACAGAAGTCTTAAGGATATGTTGGTACACAGTCGCCTTAAGTCCAATATCCAGACTCATTTTGGCACTGTCCAGTGTGGCCGTCGGCGTTGCAACACGTGTGCTTATGTGATACAGACGCATACTGTATCTTTTCCTTTAGCCACGTTTGTTATTGACGATGGTTTCACATGCGAGTCCCGTAATCTTACCTATGCCATTATCTGTAAGCGGTGTAACAAGGCTTATATCGGCGAGACAGGCAAGATGCTCAGTGACCGATTCGCCCAACACTTACGCGACATACGTCAATGCTCTGTGACCCCTGTAGCCACCCATTTCAATGATACTGGCCATTTAGGAGCTAACGATGTCCAGGTCACAGCCATCCGATCATGTTCCTCGAATGATCGCAGTCGATTTGCTCTGGAGAATCGGTTGATTTAGTTGTATGGTACCTTGCGACCACGTGGGCTCAACGTATTACATTCCTATGCTTCTTAGTAATCTATATGGACATATGCTGCATGTATTCAAGTTATATATTTACTAGATTTTTCATTGTTTCTCTTCCGTTCTATTTCTAGTTTTTATGTGTGTTTTTGTGCTACATTTATTTCGTTATTCGTTTATATTCCCAGATTTTCATTAGAAACGTTTGTATGTAATCGTCCATATGTTTTTTAAATGTGTTACTCCTGTTGTTCGTTTGCTTGATAAACGCCTTGTTGGTCAAAATGTTGCTGTATTTTGTCAGTTTTTGTAATTTGTAAAACTACAGTACTTTGTGATTACGTGTTTTGCCAATCAAATAGTTTTACTGCAGTCTCATCTATATATCATTAATTTAATGCAATAATTTTACATATTTCTAGTTTATTTTGTAGAATTTAATTCCTTATTACATGGATGGGAAGGGGGTGTCAAATGTGCATAGCGACGCCGCACCAGGATTAGTGAGCTGACTCTAATCAAGATCCTACCCCACCTCCATGTGGTGACCCTGGTAACAGACGTTGGTTCCGGTCTGGCTAAGCGGGTAGGGTTCGAGGAAGAGCTACTCTTGTGTAGGTAGAGATGCAGACATTGTCACGTTGGATGGGATCCGCTCGCAACACAGACGAGTGGAATCCCAGAGTGACTATTAATGCACGTCTCTCCCGGCCGATGGGAAAAGTTGAACGGATAACCATAAAGGGATGAGGGGTGCATCCGGAGAAGAGGCGTGGGCTCGCGTGGAGCAAAACTTCGGCCCGAGATGAGTTGCATGTGGGCCCACATAGGGCAAAACTCTGAGCCCTGAGGTGGGGGCCCGAGCTGAGCCCCGTGTCCGGACATGGTATGGTAAATGTGAGCACGGTGAGAACTGATGGAGATGGTGGGACAGGCACCAGGGCAGAGCAAGCACGCATGAGGACAATGCACGGGTGGGCAGACATACACGGAGCATATGGTGCAGCGAAGAAAGGGTGTGGCAGGCGCAAGGGTGAGCGGACTACCCAAATCTGCAGGAAAACTGGAAGGTCCAGCAGAGACCTGAATCTAGTGTGCATTTCTGCTCGCAGCGAACTACTACTGCCTTGTAGTTTGGGGACAATAAAAAACTAGCGGAGTAAACCATACACAAAACTGGACGGAAGGAAAACCAAGTAGTCCACAAAAAGACGGTGTCCTGGGCAGATGAGGTTCAACAACCCCAGAGAGCAGGTCGTCTAAGGGTTGCTACCCTAAAGAAAATAGCAACCTGCTGCCTTGCAGGTCGACTGGGGACAGTCAAAGACTAACGGAGAGCGAACCCAGTAAACGCTGGTTGAAATCGGACACGTCGCCGAAGGACAAGCATTAGATCTCCAATTGGTACTGAAGATGTTAAAATGATGTGAAGATGAAGAAGCGTAAAACAAACGTTCTTGACAAAGGCTGTTTATATATCACAATACAAATGATAAAAATGGCAGAAAAAGAAAGATCACGCGAGAGAATCCCATGGCACAGAACATTTCAAGACAACCCCTTCTACATAGTAGCAATTCTTATCTTCAATTCTTATGTTTAATTGTCTTTAAACATAAGAATTACTGCATCACACCAAACATTTCCATTTCCCAACAATTTACTGACAGTCATAGTAGCGTAGATGTTAGTGTACTCGCTTCTTAGACTAGTGGTCCAGGTTCAATTCCACAATGGGTGTGGAATATTTTTCTCTCCGTAAAGGCTCTCAGGTCGATGCAGCCTCAATAGAGTACCAGGAAAAGCACGCGGAAGTAAAGGTGGCCAGCGTGATATTGACAACATCATTTATTGTGAGACAATGGTCAGTTACAAATACGGGCCTAACACTGCATTACCCAATATACCTCGAGATATTAAAAAAAGGTCCCACCCGCCAAATGATCTACTGGCATACTGTCCCAATTTCCTTACAGCTTAATACACAAACACCAGATGTATTACAACAGCAACAAATGTGTTTCATGTCACCAAAAACTTTATTATTAAAAAACATGTTAAAAATATAGCAATGACACCAAGAAAAACATTGAAAGAAACACCCAACCAAACAAAAAAAAACAAACAATGTGACAAAGCTACAGGCAAATTAATAATATCCCAAAAATATGGGTCAAAAATGAAACTGAGCACAACATTGAGGCTGCAGCTGGTTACTAAAAACAATCATATTTTACATGCATGCATTTCATATGTAAACAAGTTGTGTGTAGCTTAATCCTGGTTAGTAAGTTATTCTATCTAGCCTGAAATAAAATGCTGCTTGTCCTGACTGTTATCATGCAGTGACATATTGGATGTTTGATGTACCTCAAAATGAATTAAAAAAACCCATGACCATACAAGGGTTTGAACCTGCATCTACGTGAATGAGACGCCGGTTTTCTAACTTACTTTCCCACTGGCTCTTCCCTAAATTTAAATGTTTTTTTTGTTTGTTTACTACCAGAAACACACCAGACTGTTGTCCTTCAGCCTAATGTCATGATAAAGCATGTTCAGCTGCTCTTCAATTGCTGGGAGGTTCCTATGTGACAACTAGCAGTGCTTGGATTAGCAGGAAGGAACGCAGAGAGTTCTGGCTGGGAGGTTCCTATGTGACAACTAGCAGTGCTTGGAAGGAAGGAACGCAGAGAGTCCTGACTGCTCTTCAATTTCTGGGAGGTTCCTGTTTGACAACTAGCAGTGCTTGGATTAGCAGGAAGGAACGCAGAGTCCTGGATGCTCTTCAATTGCTGGGAGGTTCCAATGTGACAACTGGTACTGATTAGCAGGAAGGAATGCAGAGAGTCCTGATGTCCTTTAAACCTGTGCAGTCAAGCAAAGTCTGATGTGCTGTCTCATATGATGCCCACAGTGATTATATGGATGGGTTCTGTTGATCAATCATGTTTAACTCTTAGTGTACCAGGGCAACAGTCATCCAACCCAAAGTCATGTAGTGTAGCGATTGGTCCACAAGGAGTTAAGAGGTTGTTAAGCAGAATACGTTGACTGTGGATGCAACAAATTGTGGTCTCTACTCTGTGGTCAGGCTGTGAGCTGTATCTTTTAGATTTAGCTTGATCATCTTCTGGTAAACTGTCGTGTCAAGTCTCCCTAACTGGTACAACAAATCAAACGGGAAAAACTTGACTTCTGCTGAAATCGTTAACAACTGAAACATTATCTGAAATTACAGTATACTCTATCTAGTACTTAAGATGATCAATGATGCAAGTTAGTTTTACACTGAATGGTTAGATTGTATTAAACAGACCTCCCTCAGGAAACTTTGTTCTATGTGACTGGATGGCTGGAGATGATGGAAATGACAGGCTGAGGGAGGAAAAACAGACAGGGCAGACATCATAAATGCCCTCTGGTCCAAATATGGTGAAGCAAGTCATTGAAGCATTTGGTTTAAATTGGGGTTAGACGCTGTTTACAGGGTAGAGGGAGAGAGAGAGAGAGATGTGCTAACCAAAACCTTGTGGTTACAATAAGCTTGAGATGGCTGCTGCATTGTAGGATGGAGCACACATGGGCGTACACATGGGGGAGGGATGTGGTGTGTACTGAACTGAAAACGACAGTACAAATCAAGATAAACAAACCAGTCAGACAATAATCAACAAAGTATTATTCTTACAACAGAAATGTATGAGTCAGCTTGATAAATAAATAAATGTGTGCTGCTGCATTGATGGTAATTGATACTGCTCTTATAACTTGCTATGAATCTCATATGTGCACATATAACTTGGTATGAATGAAGTAGGAGGGTAAAGCTGCTCATATGTGCACATATAACTTGGTATGAATCTCATATGTGCACATATAGCTTGGTATGAATCTCATATGTGCACATATAGCTTGGTATGAATCTCATATGTGCACATATAGCTTGGTATGAATCTCATATGTGCACATATAACTTGGTATGAATCTCATATGTGCACATATAACTTGGTATGAATCTCATACATATAACTTGGTATGAATCTCATATAACTTGGTATGAATCTCATATGTGCACATATAACTTGGTATGAATCTCATATAACTTGGTATGAATCTCATATGTGCACATATAACTTGGTATGAATCTCATACATATAACTTGGTATGAATCTCATATAACTTGGTATGAATCTCATATGTGCACATATAACTTGGTATGAATCTCATATGTGCACATATAATTTGGTATGAATCTCATGTGCACATACAACTTGGTATGAATGAAGCAGCCTGTGAAGTAGCCTGTGAAGCTGCCAGATGAATGTAACATAAAACATAATGTTTAAGACATTTCCTGGTTAGAACAGCATGTCACATTCGAATCTCACTGTAAAAATAAAACCTTGAATGAGTCAAGTGTTGATCAACATACCACTCACATGTACATGATTGATAGAATCATTATCATTGCACTTTGGACAATAACCATGTGTGTTTCAATCTCTTTCTTACATAGGAAGATCACAGTGGCAATGCCAGTGAGGGGTTTGCAATGTAATATTGAGAATGATGACAATTTGTAGGAATTTCCTAGATATTAAGTATTCTTGTCCAGGCAACGACTTTGCAGCCTACACTTTTATCAATTTTCAACTATCAATGGTGAATTTACATGCATAACTTGAATATGGAGCCTACATTTATCATCCATCTCCGATAGAACTAGGAACTCAATCTAATCTATACTAAGATTGGGGATTACTGGAAAATAACCAATTGAGACGCTGTCTGAGTACTTTTGGAGCGATTTAAGCACCATACCAAAATAAATGAAAAATCCTAACTTGAACAGCTTCAGGTGACCACACTAGCCATTAAATTCCTCAGACTCTCATCCCACACCGCCCTAAATTGTGGTACTACAGACAGTAACGACAGGTTTTTACACCGCCCCAATACCTAGAGTTGACACCACCACCTCCTGCACATACTTTTATTAACTCTTGTTACTAACTGTTATTACCCATCTAATATAGTCAAAACTATAATAATATATTACCCATCTAATATAGTCAAAACTATCTAATATATTACCCATCTAATAGTCAAAACTATCTAATATATTACCCATCTAATATAGTCAAAACTAATATATTATCCATCTAATATAGTCAAAACTATCTAATATATTGCTTGCTTGATTATCAAATCAATTCATAATTGACTAATTGTAAATACAAAAATTGTGTGATATCTTTACAGACAAGCTCAACAAAACCTCCACAGTTTAGAATACTTGCATATTTTTCAACTGTCAATAAAAATCTTGTGTTATGAATTAAACACTTTCCTTTGTTTGAAGAGAGAAATAAAACTGTTCGATAATGTCAACATGATTTCAGCAAGGCAAATCAGACTATAAACAAAACAATGACATTTTATCCTAACCAAACAGTCTGGGCACATTGTCAACTTGTTGACACACTAAACCCAAATCTCAATAAACAGCAGTTTTACAAATCTGTAAAATTACAAAACAGAATCAACAACAAAGAAATGTGTAGTAATTTAAAAGCAAACTCCAGAATTTGGCAAGGGCAATAAATGATGACAATAAAGATACAAAGGGAGGCAAAAAACAAACCAATGTAACTAACTTACAAAGAAAACAAAAACAAATGATGTGCGCTAATATTCGACTAAAATATAATATCTTCTAATTATTCAACTGAATAAAGTATAATTAAATGTGAGGTTATTACAAGGAATAAAAAAAAGCAAGCCTGGTTCAGGTACAAAAACAGTAAGGCTGTTGTGAAGTTTAAAACAATATATAATCAAGTTACGTTAACATCAATATAACAAACATTAAGGCAGCAAATATTTCTACATGACATATTTAAAACATGAATGCCATTTTGTCATCTGGACAAGCCGTCCACTACATCACTAAATCTAATAACTAGCAAATATTAGACAAACATCACACACACAAATCATTTCTAAGAAAAGCCATCCACTACATCCCTAATAACTAATTTGAATGTTAGACAAACATCACACACACAAATCATTTCTAGAACAAGCCGTCCACTACATCACTAAATCTAATAACTAACTTGAATGTTAGACAAACATCACACACACAAATCATTTCTAGAACAAGCCGTCCACTACATCACTAATAACTAACTTGAATGTTAGACAAACATCACACACACAAATCATTTCTAGGACAAGCTATCCACTACATCACTAATAACTAACTTGAATATTAGACAAACACACACACAAATCATTTCTAGAACAAGCCGTCCACTATATCACTAATAACTAACTTGAATGTTAGACAAACATCACAAACACAAATCATTTCTAGAACAAGCCGTCCACTACATCACTAATAACTAATTTGAAGGTTAGACAAACATCACACACACAAATCATTTCTAGAACAAGCCGTCCACTATATCACTAATAACTAACTTGAATATTAGACAAACATCACACACACAAATCATTTCTAGAACAAGCCGTCCACTACATTACTAATAACTAACTTGAATGTTAGACAAACATCACACACACAAATCATTTCTAGAACAAGCTGTCCACTACATCACTAATAACTAATTTGAATGTTAGACAAACATCACACACACAAATCATTTCTAGAACAAGCCGTCCACTACATCACTAATGACTAATTTGAATGTTAGACAAACATCACACACACAAATCATTTCTAGAACAAGCCGTCCACTACATCACTAATGACTAACTTGAATGTTAGACAAACATCACACACACAAATCATTTCTAGAACAAGCAGTCCACTACATCACTAATAGCTAACTTGAATGTTAGACAAACATCACACACACAAATCATTTCTAGAACAAGCCGTCCACTACATCACTAATGACTAACTTGAATGTTAGACAAACATCACACACACAAATCATTTCTAGAACAAGCCGTCCACTACATCACTAATGACTAACTTGAATGTTAGACAAACATCACACACACAAATCATCATTCTACCTAAAACTAATTTCTTATAGAAAACTAGAAAAAGTGAAGAATATTTTACAATTAGATATAGTTCAACAGTTGAGATGCAGATGAAGTTATTTTACAAATTTTGTAATAATTACATTTTTGTGACAACACTACCTACTGTCTGGTGATAATTCAAAATATGGATGTAGAAATAAAAATGTTATAACTTTCACAAATTGTTACATTTCTTTCAAAATGGACATTATTTTATTTAGATAAAATTCAAGGCCATTAAATGAAAAGTTAAACAGTATTTGAGGAAACATGAACCGAAGAAATCTGACAAAACATCATCAAAATCTACACGCTGACAAATATATATCAAATACAATGAAGGATAAAGCTGCACCAATTGATAAACTGGAATGGAGAGCACCACAAAATATCAGACGTGTACACAGAGAGAGAACATGTACAACTCATACAATGTGAGAGAGTAAAACCTATTTTACTATCAACACAGTCCGTAAAGACAAAAAAATACATAAAAACGGCTATGAGCATATATATATATATATATAAGTTGTTAGTATTTATTGATATATTTTATTTAGCTGTATTTAGTTAGTATCATTCACTTACTTCAAATTTAGTTGATTTATTTTGCTATGAAGTGTTTATTAGTGTCTTACTCTGATCTTTCATATTTAGTTTATAACTTATTCTAATCTTTCATATTTAGTTAGTGTCATTTTCTGATCTAATATTTTAACACAGATCTGTGGATAAGAACAGGACCCCATGATTTACATAATTTGGTCAGAATAAACACAAAATAAATTCATTAACTCTTAGTGGACCAGGGCAAAAATAAAAGCCATGTTTTTACAAGCCATTTGTTTTTAGAATAAATAAGCGCCCTTTAGTGTGGCTCCTGGTAAAAAAGGTGTCCAACCCAAAGCCAGATTAGTGAGGCGTTTGGTCTACAAGGAGTTAAAGAAAGCAGAAGAAAAATCGACAAAACTTCAATGCAGTGTTTAGTCTAAAAGGCTTGCAAAATGTGATGCTAAATTTGAAAGTGACAATGCAAGTGTCTAATACAACTAGGAATATTTAAAAAAAGAGACAATGAGAAATAAACTGATAAATTTAGATTGTGGAATACACATAATAAAATATACATAGCTGCCTGCTTGATCACAATGAATGAGTTGTTAATGAAACACTGAGATTTGTACATGACAGTTTGAGATGTCTGAGAACATGAGTTGTCTGTGTATCTAATAAATGATTATCTCCATTGTACTGCAGCTGAAAGAGTTTGAAATATCTTAATTTACAATCTGGACATGTCAATAGGTGCCCCAATCTCCTTCGCAATATCCAGCGAATACTGTACCAGTTTGATATTTACCTCGACCATAGGTTCCCAAAGTGGCGGTATCTCCCCACCTCCAGTGGCGCTGAAGCCTTCTAGGGGGGCGATAGTGGGTTCATACAAGCTTTTGCACAGAAGACCCCAGCGGACTTTTGATGACAAACTACTGATCCATCCATGTAGACCACACAAAGTTAACCTCAATCCATGTAGATCACATAAAGTTAACCTCAATCCATGTAGATCACACAAAGTTAACCTCAATCCATGTAGCTCACACAAAGTTAACCTCAATCCATGTAGATCACACAAAGTTAACCTCAATCCATGTAGATCACACAAAGTTAACCTCAATCCATGTAGCTCACACAAAGTTAACCTCAATCCATGTAGATCACACAAAGTTAACCTCAATCCATGCAGATCACACAAAGTTAACCTCAATCCATGTAGATCACACAAAGTTAACCTCAATCCATGAATAAGTCAACATTTTGTATTTATGTCACAGATTTCTTAAGTACACCTTTCCTAAAGATTAGATACAGGACAGACGGTAATCTATTCAATCTTCGGAGGTTAAAATCCTCCACCAAGGTAAAAGAATCAACTATCTCAAACCTGTTGTTTGCTGATGACTGCGCCCTCGCTACCAACTCTGCGGAAGAAATGCAGACTTACATGGATAAGTTCTCAATGGCCTGTGATAGGTTTGGCCTCACCATTAACAAAAAAAAAAAAGGTCATGTTCCAGCCGCCCCTAGAGAACAGTATTACGATTCAGTCATCAACATTAAACACCAGCGTCTCCAGTCAACGGACAACTTTGCTTATCTTGGCAGCCTCCTATCCAGATCGGCAAATATAGATTTTGAGGTCAACAATAGGATATCCAAAGCCAGTGCTGTGTTCGGAAGGTTACGTGTCACTGTGTGGGAACGGAAGGGGATAAGCATAGTCACAAAGCTGAAAGTTTACCAGGCCATAGTGCTAACCACGCTGCTGTACGCAAGCGAGACATGGACAGTGTATAGCAGACACGCAAGAAAATTAAACCATTTCCACACAAGCTGTCTACGCAGAATACTAAAAATAAACTGGCAGGACAAAATTCCAGACAGCGAAGTCCTCACAAAAGCAAAGATCCCAAGCGTCAACACCCTGTTGCAGAAGGCCCAAGTGAGATGGGTCGGTCACGTTGCTCGGATGCCTGATAAATGCATCCCAAAACATTTGATGTATGGCAAGCTTGAAGGCGGCAGACATTTAGCTAGTGGACAGAAAAACGCTTTAAAGACACTCTTAAAGTGTTTCTGAAATGCTTTGATATAGACAATACGTGCTGGGAATCCCTTGCGCAAGATCGCCAAATGTGGTGCTGTAACAACAAAAGAGGAACCTGAATAGCTGAGAATCATCGTATTGTTGAGTCACAGAGAAAACGAGCAGCGCGAAAGACAGAGCACACAACACGCACATGTCTAACCTTGATCATGTATGCCCCACCTGTGGTCGGGATTCTGTTCTAGGATTGGACTCTAGTCACCTCTGCACACACCAGAGAGGTGCAACAGCACACGTCTGAGATTGTTGTCATCATCGCTTGCGATGGACGGCTATTATTATATATATATACACATTTCCTCAATTCAATAGCTAAGACAATAGTAAAACTCACACATACACACACTGTAAATAGACATTATAAAATATAAACATGAA
The DNA here is from genome assembly GCA_020796225.1 of Arion vulgaris. NCBI lineage: Eukaryota > Metazoa > Mollusca > Gastropoda > Stylommatophora > Arionidae > Arion > Arion vulgaris. The sequence goes on along the minus strand of CM036757.1, from coordinate 52,146,316 downwards.
CAAATGTAACATGTGGATTTAACAGATCTTTATCTTCTTGATTTCAATGATTTTGTTGTTTTAATAGAAATGAGCAGATCTGTATCTCTTGATCTACATCAGAAATGAGCAGATCTGTATCTCTTGATCTACATCAGAAATGAGCAGATCTGTATCTCTTGATCTACATCAGAAATGAGCAGATCTGTATCTCTTGATCTACATCAGAAATGAGCCGATCTGTATCTCTTGATCTACATCAGAAATGAGCAGATCTGTATCTCTTGATCTACATCAGAAATGAGCAGATCTGTATCTCTTGATCTACATCAGAAATGAACAGATCTGTATCTCTTGATCTACATCAGAAATGAAATTCTGTGTTACCTATATGTCCTCTAACATCACCATTTCAGATATTCCTAGAAATTTGCATTTTGATTAGATAATAATTTCAAGTCAATGCGTAACAATATAGGATTGTAATGTAGTCGATACTAAAGTAACAATATAGGATTGTATCGTAGTCGATACTAGAGTAACAATATAGGATTGTATCGTAGTTGATACTAAAGTAACAATATAGGATTGTATCGTAGTCGATACTAGAGTAACAATATAGGATTGTATCGTAGTCGATACTAGAGTAACAATATAGGATTGTATCGTAGTCTATACTAGAGTAACAATATAGGATTGTATCGTAGTCTATACTAGAGTAACAATATAGGATTGTAATGTAGTCTATACTAGAGTAACAATATAGGATTGTATCCTAGTTGATACTAAAGTAACAATATAGGATTGTATCGTAGTTGATACTAAAGTAACAATATAGGATTGTATCGTAGTTGATACTAGAGTAACAATATAGGATTGTATCGTAGTTGATACTAGAGTAACAATATAGGATTGTAATGTAGTCGATACTAGAGTAACAATATAGGATTGTAATGTAGTCGATACTAGAGTAACAATATAGGATTGTAATGTAGTCGATACTAGAGTAACAATATAGGATTGTATCGTAGTCTATACTAGAGTAACAATATAGGATTGTATCGTAGTTGATACTAGAGTAACAATATAGGATTGTATCGTAGTCTATACTAAAGTAACAATATAGGATTGTAATGTTCTTTTCTTTCTTTCTTTCTCGAATCCTGTATGCCTCACAGCGTCAGATCAGGAAGAGATTTCTAAAACTGGCCCTAGTATGCGCTTCGTAGATAGTCTCTTTTATCGCCTCTGTTATCTCTGAGGTCCATCTTTTGCGTGGCCGGCCTTTTGCTTTGTGCCCATTGTATCAGAGCAGCATTGCTCTTTGGGGTGCACTGTCTGATGGTAATCTGCTTACGTGACGAACCATTTAATTTGTTGTTTCTTGATGAAGTCTAGTACTGATGTTGTACCCACTTTTTTCCTGATGTCTTCATTTCTCAACCGGTCTCTTCTTGTTACACCCAGCATTCTGCGTAGACACTTCATCTCTGTTGTGACTAGTTTTCTTCTATCGTTTGTTGTCAGCGTCCAGGTTTGGCACTGGTAACATAATGTGGGAGAAAGATTGTGTTGAACATTGCTCTTTTTGTGTTCATGGTGACGTGTTTGCATCTTAAAATTGGCGCCATTTGCCCTATCATTTGATTTGCTTTGTTGCATCTGTGTTGAATTTCATTAGTTATTCTTCCATTTGCTGAAAAAATGCTCCCCAGGTTAGTATAGACTACATTGTAATGTAGTCTATACTAAAGTAACATTATAGGATTGTACTGTAGTCGATACTAGAGTAACAATATAGGATTGTACTGTAGTCGATACTAGAGTAACAATACAGGATTGTACTGTAGTCGATACTAGAGTAACAATATAGGATTGTACTGTAGTCGATACTAAAGTAACAATATAGGATTGTACTGTAGTCGATACTAGAGTAACAATATAGGATTGTACTGTAGTCGATACTAAAGTAACAATATAGGATTGTACTGTAGTCGATACTAGAGTAACAATATAGGATTGTATCGTAGTCGATACTAGAGTAACAATATAGGATTGTACTGTAGTCGATACTATAGTAACAAGACATTTATTCACAAATATATCACCGTATCAATGAGCAATCATCATTTGACTAAACTAGGAAATAGTATTCAAAGTCATTTATAACACATCTCGTACAGTCAAATGTAATGAAATGTTAGTGCTGGCAGTATAAGAGAAACAAAGGAGGGTATATCAAGAAACAAAACAAACAGTCAATGAGGTGATCAAGTGATTAATATTTAAATGAATTGTACAGAACACCCTCACACATACATACTAAAGAGAAGAATTCATTATATCATAACTTGTAAGAATAACTATAACGGTAGCCAGTAGTCACATCTAGACAATGCATGACTATAATGGTAGCCACATCTAGACAATGCATGACTACAGAGGTAGCCACATCTTGACAATGTATGACTACAAATGTAGCCACATCTAGACAACATACAGCAATCATGACAACAAATATTGCTATCTCAATCAGTTTCAAACAACAAACAATATGGAAGAAGCTAGAGGTCAATCTCATGTAAACATTACAAAACAAACAAAAATCAAATTAATTTAAAAAATGAGGAAAACAAAGTTTAAAAAACTGCAACTCTATTGATCTCTGAAACAGAAAAATATCAACAATTGAAAACTACAATTACTCTTGAGACTAAGATTACAATTTCACAAATCAACATATAAAAATAAATTTTACCAAGTTTTTATTTAAAATTCTGCATTTTTTCAAATACAAGAGTTTCAGAATCTGTATTTTATATTTACAATAGATTTTTGTAACATTTGAAAATTCAAACTAAAATTAAGGTTATTGTATTCATCATGTATTGTTGTACGCTACATAGGACCTGCAAGTAAATTCATCCTTACCGCTCTATCCTGAGCAACTTGTTCAACCTCCTTAAGGAATTGAGTCCCGATATTTCTCAACTCTGAGGAAAGTTCATTTCAGGGTTTCTCTAGGGCGTCCTTTTCTTTCTTGAATGCCTGCTTTGTGATTCTTTGATGATTTCTTCTCAAGAGTATGCCCAACACATCTCTATCTTCTCTTTTATTATAACTGTAATTTCTAGTGATTGACTATACATTTCTCTGATTTCATCACTTCTGAATTCATTCCTCATTACTTTTCACAGACATCTATTTTCAAATGCATTAAATTACTTTCTATATGTGTAGGCGACTAATGTAGAGGCTTAGAGAGAAGCTATCCTAGTCAATAAAAAGCATAGCAGAAATCGAATATGTTGGCCTACTTGTAGGCGCGTAACTGGCACAACGTACAATCGCTCTTAGGCTTAGATCACAGAGTGGTTAACAAGTGGTCGATATGAAACGTTCGCAGAAGCAGCTTTCATTACTGGTTTAGTGTACTTTCTTCACATTTGGATAGAAATGATTGACAACAAATACATCCTATAGATGCTGTTACATGAAAATAAGGCATTCAACTGAATGGAATCTTTCTCTTAAAACAACACACAAAACTTGAGGTTAACAACACACAAAACTTGAGGTTAACAACACACAAAACTTGAGGTTAACAACACTGTTTGAGTTTTTACAATTTGTTGTGAATGTGAGATAATTTGTGAATAACAAGTCATCACAGCTCATTGATAACCACAATTGATGATTATAATGATGATAATGAATAGAATAAGATAATTCAAACATGTAAAAGAAGATGGTGATGATGAAGATGCCAGTATAAAATGTTGTTTCCATGAGGGATTCTAAAAGACAGTGAAAGAATGTTATCACTATTATATTAAAATAATACAAGTTGAACGCAAACATTGAACATCATGTGGTGGAATGGTGGTGGTGATGGTGAGAGGACGGAGAGAAGTGAATCAGTAAACTGTTATCATCTTGGCTTCGGGGATGATGAAGCTGGCAAAGAGAACTCTGCAAACAGAGGGAAGTGGTCTGATGGGACGAAAGGATGAGGACATCCCACAATTTTGTTTGCCCTGAACCACTCCTCGTCCTGTAGACCCATGACACCATGTAGACGCAAGTGGCGGTCGGAGTAGAAGATGTAGTCGATAATGCCTTTGAAATCAAATCTGAAAATATAAATGATCACGACAATGACTATAGAGACAACATATGAAATAAGAACAAACATTAGAATAAATGTCTGATTAGCTGTTCTTAATCAACTAATGTCTGCAGACCATCCATACCTGTGTTGTGTGTATCTGTGACATTCCTCATAGTTATTCGATATTAAATTAAACACTACACACTGGTACATAGGTGCAGATAACATAGCAAATAACATGCCTGTTTATGGTTAGTTGGAAACATAACTCTTATATTAAGTAAAGAATTTTTCTTATCACATGATATGTTGTGGAATTCAAGTTTTGGTCAGCTCTGGTCTATTGACCCTGATTTCTGTCATTTCATTCACTGCATCCAAGGTTCTCTATATTTAACCAAATGTAAACCTAGTGAATACTTAACTCTTTCCACGCCCATTTATTTCCTCAATTTTTAAGCAGTTAATTCAAGGAAGTAAAAAAAAATCAAAAAAAAATCACGATCCCAACTACTTATCAATAAATAAACATATATATATTATTATATACTAAATTGAAGTAAACTGGACAACCTAACAGAATAACAAGGTTAAAAAGTACTATAAGTAAAACAGAAGAAGTAAAACTAGAAAGACTTCTTATAAGGAAGCAACTCTATGGCGCAGTGTGCGGCTTAAAGCGTGGAAAGAGTTAAGCAACAATTAAGTTGCAAAGCAACGAACACGTTTTCATGCCATATGGTATATTGGGGAATATTGGAGTTTAGGCAGATATTTTTCTTTGACTAATGACATACAATGAGGTCAATACAAGGCTGGTCACCTTTACATGTCAGTGTTTCTCTGGCATCCAATTGAGGCTGGGTCAACCCGAGAACCGTTGCAGTCACACATAATCTAACTTCAACTGAAGATTTCAAACCTGGTACCAGACTTAAAGGAAGTAATTGCACTAACAACCATTGCGCTATCATGGCTCTCTTAGTTCTTGTATACTGATTTGCCCTGCATGTTGCCGGGGCTCCCAAGAGGAGCAAAGAATAGAAACACTGAACTACAAGGCATGTTGTAAGAGGCGACTGAGGTAGGGGTCTAGGGAAGTTACCCTTGTAAATAAAGTGTTGCAGAAATTGGATGTATACTCGCATAACTGGCACACTGTACAATTTCTCTTCAGCTCAGATCACATACAAATCACAAAGAGTGGTTTAATGAGAGATCGATATGGAATGTAAGAAGTATACTGATTATTTACACACGTAAACATAACATAATTTTACAAATGTCAAGGCTGTCCTTCTGTATGGAGCAGAGACATGGAGAACTAAGGGAACACCAAAAGCTGTACACATTCATCAATAGATGCCTGCGCAGGATGCTCCATCTACGCAGGATGCTCCATCTACGATGGTATGACAGGATCATAAACAGGAAACTGGGATAGAGTGACACAACAGGTGGAACAAGAGATTAGGGGCAAAAGGTGGTGATGGATAGGACACACACTAAAAGACCTCCTGACAGCATCACAAGACAGGTCCTCCGATGGATCCCACAGGATAATATAGGTAAGGGAAGATCCAGGAACACCTGGAGGCAGGAGTTGGAATGCAAGAAAATGGAGGGGGAGTGGGAAAGAAGAGACGGAACTGGAAAAGATGGCCTTGGATAGGGGAACTTGGGAAAACATTGGCTATGGATCTATGCCTTCCTAGGGGGTGAAGAAGAAAATATTTTCTCTCCCACACAGATATATTCAAAGCACATCTAAGAAGCAAATGAAATCAACACAAACTCAAATGTATGTACAGGGACAATGGTTATATAGAGTAAGACAATGTTGTTGTATTGATATCAATAATATGACAGACTGCAGTAACATTATGCAACAAAAGTGAAACAACAAAATAATATTGTTTTCACAAAAATTACTACAACTTCAGTCTCCTGTAACATTTTATAAAATTATTTTACTTCATGTGATCTATTGTGTCTTTGATCTATTCTGTCTTTGATCTTTGTGCCTTTGATCTATTCTGTCTTTGATCTTTGTGCCTTTGATCTATTCTGTCTTTGATCTTTGTGCCTTTGATGTATTGATATGTTTTACTACAGCAGATGTTACCTGTCACATCTTTCCTCTTCTTATGTTGTCACACTGTTACCAGGTTGTTGCCCAGTGTCATGGTTTCCTGTTTTTATCTTATTCTGCTCTAATGGCTTGGGTAATAATTATTTCTTACTTTTATGACAGGATTCTGCTATTTCCCAAACCATCTTTTTGTGGTCTTTCTCTCGCCTTCTTTCCTGATGTTCGGTTGTAGAAGACTATATACAGTGGAGTTTGGTTGCATTCTTATTAAGTGGCAGAACCACTTCATTCTTTGTTTCTCAATGTAGTTCCTGCATGGTTCTGTCCCAACTTTCTTATGTTGATGACTGTATTTTCTGTTGTTGTTGGTAACTTTTCATAGACATATATTTACATCTATTGAACTATATACAGTTTCTTCATCCATCTTCTGTTGATTTCACTCGGTTATGCTAGATCTTTGATTATGAAATGAAGAAGTAGACTTCAGAGGCAGGCTCATTTTAAATCAGATCCGCACCCCTAGGCCACTAATTTTCTGTCTAATGTCATGAAGATGATAGAGTATAGTGGAGAGATATGATTAGATGATTCTATTACCAGTCTTCAGACTGTGTAATCTGATCATGATAAGAGTATAGTGGAGAGATATGATTAGATGATTCTATTACCAGTCTTCAGACTGTGTAATCTGATCATGATAAGAGTATAGTGGAGAGATATGATTAGATGATTCTATTACCAGTCTTCAGACTGTGTAATCTGATCATGATAAGAGTATAGTGGAGAGATATGATTAGATGATTCTATTACCAGTCTTCAGACTGTGTAATCTGATCATGATAAGAGTATAGTGGAGAGATATGATTAGATGATTCTATTACCAGTCTTCAGACTGTGTAATCTGATCATGATAAGAGTATAGTGGAGAGATATGATTAGATGATGATTCCTTTTCTTCTTCGAATGCTTCATATCAACCATTTCTTAAACTACTCTGAGATTTTTATGTGATCTGAGTCTATGAGCGAATGACAAGTAGGCCAGCATATACGATTTCTCCAATGCTTTTATTTACTAGGGTAGCTTCCCTAGGCTCCTACCTCAGTCACCTCTTACAACATGCCTTGTAGATTGTAGTGTTACTATTCTATGCTTCCCCTGGCAACACACATTAGATGATTCTATAACCAATCCTCAGATTGTCTAACACGATGATGACTTATAAGACATGTTCCCCATCACCAACAGAAGTCATACACAATGAACACTTACGTGTAATTAGTGAACGGTATAGCATCTTTGTAGGCACTGCTCAACTTGAAGTTATGAGTAATGTTGCCATTGTCATTCCGGTCTTTCATGAACACCTGGTAGTTCTGTCCTTCAAAGTCCTTGTGGTTTGTGTCAAGTTTTCCTTTGGAGAGGTACTCATACACACCTGCATTAATATAACACCATATTTCAATAGCACTCATATTTATTCAATGATAAACAAAACATAAAAATTATGATAGTTTACAAAGAACAGCAACATAACTTTTTAAACCAAAACACAGCCGTTAACATCTGCTCTTAAATAAAAACAATGTTGGATGATCTGACATCCTGGTTCTACAAAAAGAAAAGATCGATATCAGCTCCACAGATGAATGATTGATATGTCCATCATCACTGTACTTAGTGAGTAACCATGTGTGCTCAGATCTCTGTTTTACACAGGAAGATCTCAGCTGCAGAGCACACAAACTCTGTAGCACTGGCGAGAGTCCCAGATGTCATTAAGAAGATGGTGAAAATATGTTCTGTCTGGCTGGTGCAGTCAATAAGTTCTGATCTCTTCAATAATCACTATGTCTGATCATTCAACATCTTTTCCGTCTGTCATTCAGGATCTATCCTTCCCTGTATTTCACTGCCAGTCCCAGACAAAATTACTATAATTTAATATCTTGTATTTTATAAAGTTACTTTATGTCCTCTATTGTGTCTTTGATGTATTGTGTTTTTGATGTATTGTGTTTTTGATGTATTGTGTCTTTGATGTATTGTGTCTTTGATGTATTGTGTCTTTGATGTATTGATACTAGTTGAGTATTACTACAGCAGATGTTATCTGTCACATCTTCCTTCTTCTTATGTTGTCACACTTACTGTGTTGTTGCCCAGTGTCATGGATTTCTGTTCACATTATGTGCCTGAAGAACATTGATAGACACTTTTAACCTGGGGACCAGTCAAAGGCTGACAGAGAGAGAACCTAGTAAACGCTGGTTGAAATCGGACACTTCGCGGAAGGATAAGCACCAGAGCTCCAAATGGTCCTGAAGATTGTGAACGTATCACACCCGTCTTGGTGTTAGGCTGTTTATATATCACAATAAGAATGATCAAAATGGCAGTAAAAAAACGATTGCAGAGAGACACTCAACCAACTCCCCAACAATTGATGCTTTCGATGCAAGTGTGTCCTCTCTCGCTGCAGCGAACACCCGCATGCCCATTATATACAACATATAATGATTATAAAATATGCATGCAAATATCATCTGTGTTTACTTACCTGAATCAGGTAATGAATTGAAATCTCCACATAAAATGAGAGGAATACTGTTACACAGATCTGTATCCAATGAAGGAGGAGGTGCATTTGGTTGAAACTTCAAGGAGGCCTCCTTGACAATTTTTTGCAATTGCTCAATCAGCATCATAGTTTGAACCAGCTTAACATCTGGAAACTGTGGATCCCAATGAATGTGGGCAGTGGAAACCATCAACATCTGCGAAGTGCCCTTTGGTGGTGTGACAGGGCCTGATAATGAGAAAGGAATAAGAGGTCAATGTTATTTTGTAGTCAACAACAAGCAGAAACAATAACAATCAAGTATATAGATAGTAAAATATATTATATGGTCGTTTTTATCTTTACAGATGGTGAATTGACAAGTGTTTTACTGTGACAACTTCTGAGTTTCCACTTTTCCTCTGGCTCATCTTTAAGTCTGTTTTCAAAAGAGTCTGCGCCTTTGCGCCCAATAGAAAAATCACCCATTGAGGCCTTACAGACAATCTATAGACATCCGTATATCTATAATTTATATTTCTATCGAAATCGAAAATCGTGGCATATCCATCACAGGACGTAGCCATCAACCATAGTAAACGACTCATTGATTTTCTAGGCACCGCTTATACGTTCAGTATTTTGCCATTGCTTTCTTGACGGTGAGGTCTATTTTTACCTTTCATAAAAATCCAACGGAAACGAATTTGCTTCCAAACTGCCTGCTGCAGAGTGTGAACCAGGTACGCTTGGGTTGTGATCGAGCTCACTACCACTTACGCTAAAGGAAACATTGTAGCTTGTATATAAACAAAATCATCAATGAGATCACTGTGTCGACTACAACACACAACTATACAGTAACCATCAATAATGAGTCCTATAATGAGTTCAATCAGATATTTCAGTGTTTATGTACTACTTCACGTTATGTACTACTGTTGGTAGTCATGTTTTTTGTGTGTGTTCTTCTTCTTCTTCTTTGCGTTCATTCTTACGACCAATTTTAATCACTCTTTGTGATATGTTTGATCTTTGCCAAGAACGTGTATACGTTGCACATTGGTTTGTAGGCCCCTAAACGCATAGACTTCTACACGTTTAGGATACATGCATCCGATTTCAGTCAAACTCCTTAGTCGCCTCTTACGACATGCGTGGCAGGTAACAGTGGTTCTATTCTTTACACCCCAAATGTGGGCCCGGTAACCACTCGGGCGTTGTGTGTTCTGAATATCAGTATACTCAAATGACAAAACCCACCTGACAGGGATCAAATGGTTTGTGAACTGACATCTACTATAACAAACATTCAAGCTCATGCTAGCATAGGTCAGTTATTTCTTCGGAGAGTGAAATACCATAAAAGACTATATCTCTCTCTCATGCCTTTATAACCGCTATTGAGGCATAGGCCCTTAACCAGCTCATGCCAAGTTTTCCTGTCTCTAGCTATCTCCTGCTGCTCCCTCCAGCTTTTCTTTATATTGTTGATCTCTGTCTCCAAATCTCATCTCTATGTATTTCTAGGCCTCCCTCTCTTTCGCTGTCCCTGTGGGTTCCAGGAAATGACCCTTCTTGTTATATTCCCTCTGATTTTTTCAAAGTGTGTCCTGTCCAGCGCCATTGTCTTTTTTTTAACCTCTTGGTTCACTGCAACCTGCTTTGTTCTCTCCATAAGATCCACATTTGTGACCATATCATACCATCTAAGTCCCTCAATTCTTTGCAGACACGCGCTATTGTTTTAGTCCAGCTAACCATTATGATATAGAGTTGAGGAAGCTCTGAATTAGACAATCCTTGACAGAAGAAACTCCCAAGCTAATATTATAAGTCCATACAATGCTCCGTAAATAATGCTCCGCAACCCAACACCTTTGTGTAGACAACAACCCTTATTCAACCAGCTTGTTTCTTAATATGTTTGGACCACCCTTTGTAATCAATAACATCATATGCAAACTATACTCATCTACTTCAAATATAAACAACACGGATCAGCAATCATTATCCAGAAAACACCTAGCCTGCCACACAGATTATATATATATATATATATTAGTTTAGTCATAGGATCATCATCATCACTGTACACCGAACCAATTAGTCCATAAGTGCTCTGATCTCATCAGTATGTCTTTCAGTGTGTGGTGACTAACAACACCGGTTCTTTGTTGATTTACTATTCTTCTTTGGCTATCAGTATATTCTCTTGTCTAGCTACGCCACACTAGACTTGGCATTCTTGCAGTCTGGTTAGCCTTGAAGATGCATCACTATTACGTGAATCATTTACATTTCCTCTCTCCCTGAGGGAATTTAGAATGTATATATGAGTGTGAGAGAGATGGAGACATATAAATGTAGAGAGAGAGAGAGAGGCATACAAATAGTAGTCCAGCTATGTGGTTACAATGTAGCCATCTGCACCCAAGCTTGAAGATATAACATTTCTAGAACAATCATTGATCTCAACACAAGAAGATCCAGTTACGGTAATTTGTACTTACATATTAAAAGTTGAGACGTGTTGGTTGCTTCATACCGACAACAAACGACATCACAACCCACGCACTTGAAAAATTACAACCCCCACACTTGAAACACTATAACCCACACACTTGACACACACTAACTCTCACGCACTTCACATATTACAACCCGCGCATGTGACACACCAATTCCGCACATTTCACATATTACAACCCCCGAAGTCACACACTCTCTGTGGAATATTCTGAGATGCTATGAAATACAGACAAAATAATAAACATTATTAAGAGCCTCTATGATGGTTCACAGTGTGCAGTTCGCACCGATGGTGGACACAGTGACTGGTTTATGGTTGAAACCGGAGTAAAGCAAGGCTGTATTCTATCTCCGCTATTGTTTGGAGTGGCTATTGACTGGGTGATGCGAAAATGTTGCAGGGTGAAACTGGCATCGATTGGGTAGAAAATAGTCAACTAGAAGATTTGGATTTTGCAGATGATATTGCCTTGTTAAGTAGAAACAACCAAGATATGCAAAGAAAACAGACAACTTGTCATCTATAGCATCAAAAGTTGGACTGCAGATAAGGTATGAAAAAACAAATATAATGAAGACACCTATGGCAAGTAATGCAGATATCACACTGGAATCTAAAATGATAAAAATAACAGAGCAGTTCACCTATTTAGGTAGCAATTTTGATTGCACAGGAAATGTTAAAAAGAAATTATGATATGAATTGGCAAAGCAACATCAGCTTTTAAAAGTCTAAATAAAATATGGAACTGCAAGTTATATAGTTTTAAAACTAAATTACGAATTTTCAATTCAAATGTTGTATCAATCCTAACATATGCCAGCGAGAGTTGGAAAATGACTAAAGATATAGAAAGTAAGTTGAATGCATTTGAAAATAGTTGTCTGAGAAAAATAATGAATATAAAATGGAACGAATTCAGAAGTGATGAAATGAGAGACATGTCTGGTCAACCACTAGTGACAACTGTTATAAGAAAGAGAAGATGGAGATATGTTGGACACACCTTGAGGAGAAATGATCAACGAATATCAAAGCAGGCATTGAAGTGGGATGCAAAGGGTTCAAGAAAGAGAAGCCGACCTAAAGAGACCCTGAAACGAACTTTGCTGAGAAAGGCAGGAAATATCGGTCTCAGTTCCATGGAGGAGATTGAGCGAATTGCCCAGGATAGAGCGGTATGGAGAAATTACTTGCAGGCCCTATGTAACGTATAACGGTACGAGGGGAATTATTATTAAGTCACATCACACACTAACTCCCGCACACTTCACACATTACAACCCACACACTTGCCACACTACAACTCACACACAGAAACAAAAACCAGCTCTATATCATAAAGTCACTAGATCAACCTATACGGTTTTCACATAGTCGATCAATGATCACCACACGCTGTGTGTCTTATCAAAGGTACTAAATGTCACTGCTTATGAATTCTATCATCACTCTATCTTAAAGGAGACACTTGTACAAGGGACAACTTCATCAATCAACTTAGTCTAGATATTGTCCATATAACCCGACTCTGTTCAATATCAACGCCTCTGTATGATACTTGGGTGTCTTATAACGAGGTGTGTCACCATGCACCTGGATTTTTGTTAAGTATAATACATCACCTTTTGTTGCCAGGTACGCGTTCTGCGGATGACCCAGGTATTGGAAGAAAATAATGTATATTTCCACTCATAAAAACATTATATACATATAGTAAAATAAGGGAACAGCAACGAAATAAATGTTAGACAGGTACTTGAAGCACTCTGGAAACATATACACAGGTACATGAAGCACTCAGGTAACATGCACATAGGTACGTGAAGCACTCATGTGACATATACACATGTATCTGAAGCATGCAGGTAACATGTACGCAGGTACGTGAATGAAGCACGCAGGTACGTGAATGAAGCACGCAGGTAACATGTACATAGGTACACGAATGAAGCACTCAGGTAACATGTACATAGGTATGTGAATAAAACACTCAGGTGACATATACACAGGTATCTGAAGCACGCAGGTAACATGTACATTGGTACATGAATGAAGCACGCAGGTAACATGTACATTGGTACATGAATGAAGCACGCAGGTAACATATACGCAGGTATGTGAAACTCTCAGGTAACATAACATACAGGTACGTCAAGCTCACGTGAGCCATATACAACAAATAACAGAAAAAACCCACAAAGAATGCGTTGTAGCGTCTTGCCCATTTAACGTATCACTATCATTATCACCATCAGTTCTTCTTGTTCCTGGTAGAAATGAGGGTTGCAATATTCGCTCTACACATCATTTTGTGATTTCTTCCAACGCTCCATATTAACCACTTGTTAAAGCACTCTTTATGATTTGTATGAGATCTGAGCCTAAGAGCGATTGTACGCCCTGCCAGTTGCGCGCCTACAAGTAGGCCAGCACATCCAATTTTTGCGACGTTTTTTTTAAATCTACTATGGTATCCTACCTCAGTCGTCTCTTACGACATGCCTTGTAGGTCGCAGTGTTACTATTCTTTGCTCCCTTGCAAGCCCCGACAACACACGGGAGGCTATCTTCTTCAATTATGTTCCTTGATATTTCAACCTCTCTAATCCTTTCCACCCTACTTATGTCAATCTTTCGGCTTAAAACTACTTCAAACCACATTTCAAGTATCACAGTTACAAAACTAACAATCGAGTAACAAGTGTCGGTAAGTAATAATAACAAGTGTCGGTAAGTAATAATAACAAGTGTCGGTAAGTAATAATAATAAGTGTCGGTAAGAATAATAACAAGTGTCGGTAAGTAATAATAACAAGTGTCGGTAAGTAATAATAACAAGTGTCGGTAAGTAATAATAATAAGTGTCGGTAAGTAATAATAATAAGTGTCGGTAAGTAATAACAAGTATCGGTAAGTAATAATAACAAGTGTCGGTAAGTAATAATAACAAGTGTCGGTAAGTAATAAGAACAAGTGTCGGTAAGTAATAATAATAAGTGTCGGTAAGTAATAATAATAAGTGTCGGTAAGTAATAATAACAAGTGTCGGTAAGTAATAATAACAAGTGTCGGTAAGTAATAATAATAAGTGTCGGTAAGTAATAATAATAAGTGTCGGTAAGTAATAACAATAAGTGTCGGTAAGTAATAATAACAAGTGTCGGTAAGTAATAATAACAAGTGTCGGTAAGTAATAATAATAAGTGTCGGTAAGTAATAATAATAAGTGTCGGTAAGTAATAATAATAAGTGTCGGTAAGTAATAACAACAAGTGTCGGTAAGTAATAACAACAAGTGTCGGTAAGTAATAATAACAAGTGTCGGTAAGTAATAACAACAAGTGTCGGTAAGTAATAATAACAAGTGTCGGTAGGTAAAAATGACAGGTTCATGTATACACTTTTCTTCTTGCGCTACAATTATCTCTGGAAGTTTCATGCTTTCTTCCCGACATACTATGCAATTAGTGATCTTGAAAACAGAGTTTGTCGTCGTGACTAATAATAGTAATGCTGCCATTCTGTAGTTGATGTCTCGATTTTGTATATTACAAAAAGTAAATTTATAGTCGATGTACCCAGATAAAGACAAATGTGTCGAGACTCATATTATTACATCTGTATGCTGCTGTCAGGGTGAGTTTTTTCATCTTTGTTTTTTAAAATGTCATTATATTACAGGTGTATTGAGGGTCGGCGTCGTGTATTTTGCGTGGATGTTAAGTGATTGCCTCTCGCTAATAAGGTACTCGGTTCGTGTCTGATCGCAATATAAAGTGAGATCGAGCTCCTAGTCATATCAGAGATAGACGATAGAACGAAAGTCTCGTGTACAAGATGAGCAGGTAAAAGAACAATGCAAGTTGAAATCGACAATAATACGCTGCAAAACCGTTGTCCGAAAAGTTATTAAAAAGATTAAAATAAAATTCACCATACTCAAAATGACACCAGCGACTCTCGCCGGTGCTACAGAATTCACATATTGTCGCTGAGATCTTTAAATGTAAAAAGAGATCGGGACACACCTGGTTATTCATTGAAGTGCAATGATAATAGTGCTATCTATCAATGAACCAACGATGACTTTCAGTTTTTATATTTGTATTTTATGACACCAACTTGAAATGATGGTAAATCGAAATGCTAGAGAATGCTAAGAATCAAGGGCACAGAAAAAAAACCCCAAATATAATTAAGATGCAGTTATTTTGGGGGCATGTGATGAGAAAGAGAGGTTTACAAGACATTGTGAGAACCGGTAAAATCAATGGGAGACGAGACAGTGGAAGATGAAGACAATTCTAGATAGTCTGATTTCACGATATGAAAGAGTGTCAACATCCGAACAGATAGTCTGATTTCACGACATGAAAGAGTGTCAACATCCGAACAGATAGTCTGATTTCACGACATGAAAGAGTGTCAACATCCGAACAGATAGTCTGATTTCACGACATGAAAGAGTGTCAACATCCGAACAGATAGTCTGATTTCACGATATGAAAGAGTGTCAACATCCGAACAGATAGTCTGATTTCACGACATGAAAGAGTGTCAACATCCGAACAGATAGTCTGATTTCACGACATGAAAGAGTGTCAACATCCGAACAGATAGTCTGATTTCACGACATGAAAGAGTGTCAACATCCGAACAGATAGTCGGCACCAAGGACAGACTGTAGAGAACCATGATCACCCAAACCAGTTGAGTGGAACCAGCAAGAGAAACGGAAAAAAGAAAGCCCTAAACACACATGGAGACGAAGGAGTCTACTTGAAGAGCAGATAGATGACGTATTATCATTGGAAGTCATAAAGAAAATGGCTAGAGACCGGAAATAATAGAGGATAACTGTTGAGGGTCTAAACTCCACGAGGAGCGGTTCCATACTCCACGAGGAGCGGTTCCATACTCCACGAGGAGCGGAGCGAGAGTAATAAGTGAAACTGTGAATCGAATCGAGACCACTTATCTAGGAATCAAATGCACTCTTAGTGGACCAGAGGCAAAAGCTATTTAGAGTAAAAACGCCACTTAGTGTGGCTCCTGGTCCACAATGAGTTAACTACCGTGTTACCACGACACGACGAAGGAGGTAACTCATTAAGAATGTATACAAGAGTAAGAGAGATGTGTGTCGATATTGGTACATCCCAAAAAGAAAGTCATACCAAATATGCAAAAAAAGATTGATTACTCAACACCTAACTGGCTTGTTGGGCCGCTGCTAGATTTGTTGTGGCTGGGATAGTATCACCTATGGAACTGTCCGGAGTGATATGATGATATTCCTCATACAACAGACACCAGAACATAACATATATAACAGAAGGAACATATTTGATGCACTCTTCTTTGCTTCCTAGGCAAGACTTAGCGTTTCCCTTCATTTTTCTACTCATCAGTGTTTATTGAGGAAGACCGAGTGACAGAATCGGTAAAACAATTTCTGGCTCGTGTTCAACCTCTCGGCAAGGTTAAAATTGTTTGTCTGTTGGGGAGATTCATAATTTCCAAGTCCTATAAAATGCATTAGCGTACTCTCAGAAATGGGAACAAAGAGTTGCAATGATTCTTATTATCACAGAATCTCCTACGCTCTCAATCAATCAAGTGTCATCCCTGTCGGCGTAGGTGATCATGTCTCTCCACAACTCTCTGCTTGGTGCATGTAATCAGTTCTGACGTCGATATTTTGTCGAACCATGATGTCAGGCCATCCAACATCTTCCCCCTCTGTCTTCCACGATCTCTCCTTCGCTGAATTTTACCTGTAGTCACAAAATGTTCTAAACCTTCTCTTCGCATCATATGCCAGAAGAACCTTGATTGTCTGATTCTTATTCTTTTGATAAGGTTTCTTTGTGTGCAGGCCTGATTTAAAACCTCATTTGTTTTCTTAGCTGCCCATGGAGTTTTCAGTGTTCTTCTGTAAAACCACATCTCTGTGGCTTCCAATGATCGTATTGATTGTTTATTCATTGCCCATGATTCGCTGCCATACAGAAGTATTGGATCAATACAGCAATGGAGTATTCGTTATCGCAGTGTCATTGTTAGTGAATTCCCGCATAGTTTGTTTTTCATTTTCACTTGAGCTTTCCTACGCTCTAGTCTAGTATATATTGTATGCTAGCACTTGCACTGGGTCAGAAGGAAACAATGTGAGTTCTGACTTTATCATAGACGAATGTAGACTACAATCAATCATAGACGAATGTAGACTACAACCAATCATAGACGAATGTAGACGACAAACAAATTTCATCAGAAAAACAACAACACATCTATAATGAAATTAGCAACAGATTTGGTATAAGAAAGAAATAAAGAACACATTTTTGACACGTTTAACAGAAGGTCGCCATCTGATGGCAAAATTAATCACATGCCAACTTTCAAAACAGAACCACGGAAAGCACATGTGGTTTAAAGTCTTCTTTCTATTTTGATTTCAAATGAAATACGAGAAAATACTTCCCTATTTTGGGTAAGTTTTGAGTATCTCGGTTCACTGCTGGTCGAGGGTGGAAATGTGATGCGGCAAGTTGGAGGAAAAGCAGAAATGGTTTTATAAACCTGGCTGGTGCCACAAGTGGGAATGGGGGATTGAAGTATTGTGGATATATAGGAGAACATACGAAGAGTTGGCATCAGATAAAGCAATGAATATATATATATGTATATAAAGCAAGTTATCTGTAAGTTGTATAGTAACAAAACTAAATTACAAATTTTGAATTCAAATGTTGTATCAATTCTAACATGCCAGTTAGAGTTGGAAAATGACTAAAGATATAGAAAGCAAGTTGAATGCATTTGAAAATAGATGTCTACGAAAAATAAACATAAAATGGAACGAATTCAGAAGAAGTGATGAAATCAAAGACATGTCTGGTCAACCACTAGTGACAACTGTTATAAGAAAGAGAAGATGGAGATATATTGGACACACCTTGAGGAGAAATGATCAACGAATATCAAAGCAGGCATTGAAGTGGAATGCAAAGGGTTCAAGACAGAGAGGACGTCATAAGGAGACCCTGAAACGAACTTTGCAAGAGAGGCAAGAAATATCGGTCTCAGTTCCATGGAGTTAGTTGCCCAGGATAGAGCGGTATGGAGAAATTGCTTGCAGGCCCTATGAACGTATAATGAACGGTATGATAGGAATTATTATTATTATTATATATAACAGTGATACAGTCCAGGCACGTGGATCTGTGTGGTGAAGTGGTCAAGAAATATCGGTCTCAGTTCCATGGAGTTAGTTGCCCAGGATAGAGCGGCATGGAGAAATTGCTTGCAGTTCCTATGTAACGTATAACGAACGGTATGATAGGAATTATTATTATATATAACAGTGATACAGTCCAGGCACGTGGATCTGTGTGGTGAGGTGGTCAAGCCGTTTGCCATGCATTTTAAATGTCGCAGGTTCGAATCCGAACAGCGTCGTTCGATTCAAAAGCGCGTTCCCCCCTGAGGTTCACAATATTATTACTAGAGCTACAGAGTGTGTGCTTTGTGTGATACTTTCTGCATGTGGTATGTAATACTTTCTGCATGTGGTGTGTGGAGAACGACCGAAACGTATGAGAAAACTCAGTGCAGCGAAGTCAACCCTTGGCCTTTCAAACGTTGTAAAAAAAAACAAAAACAAAAACGGCGCAGACAAGCATACTAATGTTGAGTATGTCCTTTCAAATCAATGTCTCAAATATCAAAATGATATTATACTAGCCGTAAAATGGATTGCGAAAAAAAAATCAATATGATATGACATTTTTACAACACACGGATGAAAGCTTTCAAAACAAGCAAGGTAAATATTGTTAACATAAAATTGTATATACATGTTTGAAAAAATAATTAAATCTGCGTACATTTTCAGCGCAAGCAACACAAAATCAAATGTGTAAACTAAGTACATGTCTTTCAAGACTTTATAGAAACAGCTTTGAAAGATCTTATCTAGAGACAGTTCCCCCACTTTCTCCATCGTCGTGTTTAAGGTTTTTTTAGTATCGTCACCACCATCTTAATCATCCCCTGTCTCTTCTCTCAGAAACCATGCAGTATATTATGCATCATCGTTCAATAGCTTGTCATGAGCAGCATTTTTTTTTACCCTAACAGTCATTCGCAATTTCTATCATCGGTCACATGTCCCGTCTGTGCAGTCGTCATGCTGAAATCAGTAAATATCCTGAACCTATCTTCTCCATGGTCTTCCACTTCTCTAAGCTATTTTTCTTCTTCCAACGCTTCATATCGACCACTTGTTAACCACTATGTGTGATTTCTATGTGATCTGAGCATAAGATCGATTGTACGCTGTGCTAGTTATGCGCCTACAAGTTTGCCAGCACATGCGATTTCTGTACTGCTTTTTATTTACTAAGGTAGCTTCTCTAGGTCCTACATCAGTCGCCTCTTACGACAT
The DNA here is from genome assembly GCA_020796225.1 of Arion vulgaris. Classification (NCBI taxonomy): domain Eukaryota; kingdom Metazoa; phylum Mollusca; class Gastropoda; order Stylommatophora; family Arionidae; genus Arion; species Arion vulgaris. Next base: position 52,126,583 of record CM036757.1, on the reverse strand, counting down.
GCCTTGTAGGTTGCAGTGGTACTATTCTTTGCTTCCCTTGCGGGTTCCGGCACCACACAGGTGTAACCCACTTATGAGTTAATGGTTCAAGACAGGTCTGATAAGAGGATATCTACATTTCTCATCTTCTTTGTCTATGACATTCCAATACATCTTCTGTAGAACAACTTGGATGTTCTAAGATTGAATGTTATGTAATGTTTCAAGACAGGTCTGGTAAGAGGATATCTAGATATCTCATCTTCTTTGTCCATGACATTCCAATACATCTTCTGTAGAACAACTTGGATGTTCTAAGATTGAATGTTATGTAATGTTTCAAGACAGGTCTGGTAAGAGGATATCTACATATCCCATCTTCTTTGTCTATGACATTCCAATACATCTTCTGTAGAACAACTTGGATGTTCTAAGATTGAATGTTATGTAATGGTTCAAATAGTAGCATCAATATGTTGTCACTTAAAAGCATATATCCACAGAAATGTTACGCTGTTACAACTCACGCACGATGATGCTGTTGTTGTATTACATAATATCAAACAGGATTGAGTGATTTTTGTTATGAAATATGTATACACTTCTACAGAATGTGTAAGCCTCGCATGCCCGTGTGTTTCTGAGGACTGAAAGGGGGAGCAAATAATAGAAACAATGCGACCTACAATGCATATCGTAGAGGCAACTGAGGTAGGGGCCTAGGAAGCTACCTTAGTAAATAAAAAGCATCGCAGAAATCGGATATGCTGGCCTACTTGTAGGCGTATAACCGGCACAATCGCTCTTAGTCTCAGATTACATACAAATCACAAAGAGTGGTTAACAAGTGGTCGATATGGAGCGTTCGAAGAAGGAAGGTAAGTCCTGCAGAAACTAAGATATAAGTGCTCTGACGCCGATACTTTCAAACTAGATGAGATAGACTGATAAAGGATTGTACAGTGTTCACTTAAAAATGTTATGCATAAATGGTTTCAAATGAGCCCAACTGAAAGAACAAGTTCCGCATAACTTCCCGCCAAAAGTGAAGAAAAACTAGTGGACAAAGCGACGCTCAGAAATCGATCTTGTTGACTAGTCTCACAAAAGCGGTTACGGCAACACGAAGCCGACAACCTTCAGCTAACCACTCTTTTCTTCAGCAACCTTCACTGGCGTCCAACAGCTGTGCCTGAGCAAATGTTTTATGTGCCCCGTGCGCAAGTTAATATTTACGCATCACTTATTTTATGCACAATACACCCGCATGTATATACATCATGTATTCCGGCCCTTTCATTTGTATATCTATTCATGGAAATATATTTCTCTGTTTGATGTACACACCATGGGAAATTAGCACAAAGAATTCGTAGATCGAGGTAGAAAATATCGCGCAAGTTCAAACAAGAAATGTATGTAAGGTCCATTCAAGAGTCGATCCTTACAGAAATTATGAAAGAAAAAAGATATAGTGTATGCAAGTGTATCGTATTTTATTACATTTCTATTTTAAAAAAAAACATATTTTGTGCAATTATTTTAAAACGTGCGGGCTGAAAATGATAGAACACTACACATTGAATGCGCAGGGTTCAAGAATGATCAGAAATAAAACTAAGATAAGACAAAGAGGCCAATGATGACATAGAATGCGCAGGGCTCAAGAATCTTCTTCTTCTTCTCTTCCACCATTTACGTCTTTATAGAAGTGTTGGGGGTGAAATGTAGTGATCTTGTGTCTGCTTGTATTAAGGCACTTTGTAAGCTGATATTCATGTTCGTAAGGCTGTTCTTGATGCCGTCGCTCCATCTTTGCATGGTCTTCCTCTTGCCTTGTACTCATTATACGTTTTATGTGTGGCTCTCTGTGGTAGGCGATACCAGGGCATTCTGGTCAGGTGTCCAAACCATTTAATCTGTTGTTCTTTTATGAATTGCACGACTGGTTTCACATCCAGTCTCCTGATTTCTTCAATTCTAATTTTGTCTCTTATTGTCACACCTGCAGCTCTTCTAAGACACCTCATCTCTGTCGTTATGATTTTCCGCTTATTAGCTGCTGTTATTGGCCATGTTTGACACTGGTAACATAGTGTTGGCCAGAAAATCGTTCTTATGAGATTTGCTTTCGTTGTTAGCGGTATCTCTTTATGTGACAGCAGTGGTGTTAACTATCCCAGTACTTGGTTAGCTTGTGTGCAACGATTGCTGATTTCGCTATCGATACTTCCATCTGCTGTGATAAGATGGATCATGTAACTAAGATAATGATAATTTAACTCAAATATAAAGGCTGTTCTATATGAAGGAGACATGGAGAACAACTAAGGGGAACACCAAGTTGCATTCATCAATATATGATTGCGCACGATACTCCATCTGTGATGGTAGGACAGGATCACACAAACATGGAACTGTGGGATAGAGCGGGACAAAGGCAAGCGGAACAAACAAGAGATAACGGACAGAAGGTGGCGATGGATAGGACACGACACACACTGAGGAAACCTCCTGACAGCATCACAAGACAGGCTCCCCGATGGAATCCCCATGGCAATAGAGGTATGGGAATACCCAGGAACATCTGGAGACTGGAATTTGAGACTCAATGCAAGAAAATGGGGACAGGAGTGAAGAGATCTGGAAAAGATGGTATTGGACAGAGGCAGGTGAGCGCGCTTGGAAGGTCTTGGTTGCGGACCTATGCCTCCCTAAGGGCGAAGAAAATAATGTAAGTAAGATAAAAATAGGAAGAAAATAATGTAAGTAAGATAAAAATAGCGCATGAAGCGTTGGTTTCTTTGATCGAGCAACAACAAAACTGGTTAGTGTGCATGTAACAGTTACTTCACACCTTCTGTACAAGAAAGGATATGTGACATTTATTTCTCGCTGTTTCACTCAACGTTCTTCAACCCACTCATACACACACATGTGACGCTATGAGCACTATATAGCAAACAAGTGGTTAGTATTACCATTCCAATGTTATAGCGTACTCTATTATCAGTGCCGGATTAAGCCAGCGCGAGGCCTGTAGCAAATGTTACCAGAGGCCTTAGGTTTTGTATGATAATAAAATAAAACACACAACTTTCACAAACTTTTCTCGATTTAAGGAATGTGAGCAAATTTAGAGATAACACTAGACAAATCAAATTTCTCTAAGTAGATTGCATTCAATGTTCATTAAGTTGAGGTTATTTAGACGATCGTGTCCCTAAACGGGCGGCAAACCAAGGTGTTCATTAAAACGACCGGTTTTGCTGGGCAAATGGTGCTCATAAGCCCGGGAGGACAGGCCGTCTAAGGGTCGCTGCCCTGAAAGAAAATGGCAACCAGCTGCCTTGTGAATCGGCTGGGGACAGAATAAGGCTATCGGAAAGCGTACCGCAAACAAACGTTGGCTGAAATCGAACACCCCACCGAAGGATAAGCAACTGTGTTCCAATAGGTGCTGAAGGCTGGTGCACGTACATTACGTTCTGATGTTTGGCTGTTTATACATCACAATAAGAATGATAAAAATGGCATAACAACGATCGCGCGAGAGAGAGAGAGAGACGATCTTGTCCCATCATGTTCCCTAACTCACTTTTGATGCGATTTAATGTCAAAAAAGAACGTTCTCTGCTTGCAAGCGTTCTAGAATTCCGTACCATAAAATGTTCATTATTCTTGTTTCCAACTTACTTATCTTCGAACCTAGTCCGTACGCCTGATTACAACACTCTACCTTTTGATCCATGTTATTTGAGATGTCATCCATAAATTGTTTGATAGTTTTACAAGCTAAACATTTTCTGCTCTAGGCGCGGGCCTCCAGAAACGCGGAGCCCGTAGCATTTGCTCCTTCTGCTATAGAGCTAATCCGGCACTGTCTATTATGAACACGTCTGTAGCTTAAGCAGTAGTGAGCTCGATCACAACCCAAGCGCCGCTGGTTCAAATCAGGCGGCAAGCAGTTTGGAACCAAATTTGTTTGGCGTGGATTTTTACAACGGTAAAAATAGACCCCACCGTCCAGAAAGCAATGATAAACTATTGAACGTATAAGTGGTTCCTAGAAAATTGACGACAGTTTACTGTGGTTGCTGACGAAGTTCTGTAACGAATGTCCCGATTTTCATTTCACTAGTCAACACTGTTTTACTGCAGTCTTCCCTTATATCGATAATACTAGTCAACATCGTTTTACTGCAGTCTTCCCTTATATCGATAATACTAGTCAACACTGTTTTACTGCAGTCTTCCCTTATATCGATAATACTAGTCAACACTGTTTTACTGCAGTCTTCCCTGCAGTCTTCTCTTATATCGATAATACTAGTCAACACTGTTTTACTGCAGTCTTCTCTTATATCGATAATACTAGTCAACACTGTTTTACTGCAGTCTTCCCTGCAGTCTTCTCTTATATCGATAAATACTAGTCAACACTGTTTTACTGCAGTCTTCCCTGCAGTCTTCTCTTATATCGATAATACTAGTCAACACTGTTTTACTGCAGTCTTCCCTGAAGTCTTCTCTTATATCGATAATACTAGTCAACACTGTTTTACTGCAGTCTTCTCTTATATCGATAATACTAGTCAACACTGTTTTACTGCAGTCTTCCCTTATATCGATAAATACTAGTCAACACTGTTTTACTGCAGTCTTCCCTGCAGTCTTCTCTTATATCGATAATACTAGTCAACACTGTTTTACTGCAGTCTTCCCTGAAGTCTTCTCTTATATCGATAATACTAGTCAACACTGTTTTACTGCAGTCTTCCCTGAAGTCTTCTCTTATATCGATAATACTAGTCAACACTGTGGGATAACGACATTTGACTTGCTACCGGACTAACGTTAGCTTAACGTAGTGGATGAGAACACCTACATTTATAAGACCATATATATATAATGCCAAAGACAGAATATGGCATCAAAAACGTTGATAAGTATGACGTGTATTTAACCATCGAGCCACCAATTAAATCATCATCGTGTATAGGATTCGATATCTGATGATTGATTGATTGGACCATCATCATTGCACTTCGGTGAGTAACCATGTGTGTTCCGATCTCTTTCTTACACAGAAAGATCTCAGCTGCATTGCACGGAACTACGTAGTGCCGGCGAGGGTGCCCGATGTAATTTTGAAAATGGTGAAGATATTTTTGTAGGAATTTTACTTTTAATATTTTCTAAAGAATTTTGCCCCGGTAGCGACTTTCAAGCCTGCTCTTCTCAATTTTAAACTGAATAAATAGAGCAGTGTCTTAGTAACTGAAATATTTTGGTTACAGCAACAATGGAAATCTTCGTTGGAAGCAGTATATGTCAAATTCAACAGGAAGAGGATATAAATAGAACAGGAAGAGGATATAAATAGAATACGTTGAACGACAGATTGTGTTACTCCAGACAAGATACATTCAAATATATGAAAAGTTACTTACTGGAGTCATAGGCTCCCGGTTTAGTCTTGAGTACAGCCACGATAGCGATGTTGTCTCTGGTGCTCACCCTGTTGATCATGTCGGTATCTGTGTTGGATGCTCCTTCCTTGGTGGCTAGCTGGCTGAACTCTACGTGGTACTCGTTAACCTTCTCAAACCTGGGAGGAAAGTACATGAGGATATGGTAACTTATTGAAATATAGGTCGGCTTAATAAAGAGTTCTTACTATCTAATACAACAATTCCACTCTAACAATCTGGTAAGCATCACCCCTGAATTAACTTTTTATCAACCATCTAATGAGAATGAAACCACATTTACTACCATCACGTGACTACAATAATCGACACGCAGAGCACGAGGCAGGCCAAGAACAGGATGGATAGATAACATCTCAGAGTCCCTGCGAAAGCATGGACTGACAACATCAAGCGCAACACACCTGACACAAGATAGAAAACTAACTCTCCTCACAACGCTTCACGGCAAATGTGGTTAAGATAAACAATTCTTTATGATTGAGTGATGATGTCAGCCAATGAGCATAGATACACTCTGCTGATAGTTTACAAGGAGCTGTGCTATTTGCACATCTGTTCTTGGCAAACTTATGACATCTGAACATTTGTCTTACAAAACGTGGCTAAAATAAGTATTCCAAAGAAATCATTCATGTATTTAACCTCTACCCCAGCCTGCACTATAGCAATATGTAATTACAAAGTACTGTAGTTTTACAAATTACAAAACAATGACAAAATAAGCAACGTTTCGACCACAGGCCTTTATCAGCAAACGAACAAACAGTAGTGACAAATTAAAATGAAACACAAATGGACGACCAAATACAAACGTATGTATTTGGTCGTCCATTTGTGTTTCATTTTAATTTGTCACTCCTGTTTGTTCGTTTGCATGATAAAGGCCTTGTTGGTCGAAACGTTGCTGTATTTTGTTATTGTTTTTGTAATTTGTAAAACTACAGTACTTTGTAATTACGTGTTTTGCCAATCAAATAGTTTTACTGCAGTTCCATATATATATATATATATATACGGAATATATAGCCATATGACAAACTTGGGGATGGCTAATGATTTCTCTACAAGTATTCAAACTGATGACTAAAATAAAAGAGTAGTAATGTACGAAGACAAAACACACTAAGAATGTAATAAGACAAAACACACTAAGAATATACATAGACAAAACACACTAAGAATATACATAGACAAAACACACTAAGAATGTAATAAGACAAAACACACTAAGAATATACATAGACAAAACACACTAAGAATATACATAGACAAAACACACTAAGAATATACATAGACAAAACACACTAAGAATGTAATAAGACAAAACACACTAAGAATGTACATAGACAAAACAACCTAAGAATGTACAAATAAATATAAACTTCCAGAAACTATTAGGACATCAACAAGATACTCACTTAGTCCTTCGAAAGAATATTGCGCAGCCGTCCACAGATTTTTTCTCCTTGTCTGAGTTCATAGTTTTGACTCTAGACTTTGGTAGAAAGATGCCATCATATCCTTCCTGTGCAAGCTCTGGTAGAAACATACTGTAATACTGCTCAGTTTCCACTTCCTGTGTATACAAAACATGAGAACAATAACTAAGAAAGTACTTAACGTAATACGATTATTATTATTATTACACTCCAAACACGGTAACTTCTATATAAGTCTGTTACAGTGCAAATAACATACAAACATGGTAACTTCTATATAAGTCTGTTACAGTGCAAATAGCATACAAACATGGTAACTTCTATATATAAGTCTGTTACAGTGCAAATAGCATACAAACATGGTAACTTCTATATAAGTCTGTTACAGTGCAAATAACATACAAACATGGTAACTTCTATATAAGTCTGTTACAGTGCAAATAGCATACAAACACGGTAACTTCTATATAAGTCTGTTACAGTGCAAATAGCATACAAACATGGTAACTTCTATATAAGTCTGTTACAGTGCAAATAGCATACAAACATGGTAACTTCTATATAAGTCTGTTACAGTGCAAATAGCATACAAACACGGTAACTTCTATATAAGTCTGTTACAGTGCAAATAGCATACAAACATGGTAACTTCTATATAAGTCTGTTACAGTGCAAATAACATACAAACATGGTAACTTCTATATAAGTCTGTTACAGTGCAAATAGCATACAAACACGGTAACTTCTATATATAAGTCTGTTACAGTGCAAATATCATACAAACACGGTAACTTCTATATATAAGTCTGTTACAGTGCAAATATCATACAAACACGGCAACTTCTATATATAAGTCTGTTACAGTGCAAATATCATACAAACACGGTAACTTCTATATAAGTCTGTTACAGTGCAAATATCATACAAACACGGCAACTTCTATATATAAGTCTGTTACAGTGCAAATAGCATACAAACACGGTAACTTCTATATAAGTCTGTTACAGTGCAAATAGCATACAAACATGGTAACTTCTATATAAGTCTGTTACAGTACAAATAGCATACAAACATGGTAACTTCTATATATAAGTCTGTTACAGTGCAAATAGCATACAAACACGGTAACTTCTATATATAAGTCTGTTACAGTGCAAATAGCATACAAACACGGTAACTTCTATATATAAGTCTGTTACAGTGCAAATATCATACAAACACGGTAACTTCTATATATAAGTCTGTTACAGTGCAAATATCATACAAACACGGTAACTTCTATATATAAGTCTGTTACAGTGCAAATAGCATACAAACACGGTAACTTCTATATAAGTCTGTTACAGTGCAAATATCATACAAACACGGTAACTTCTATATAAGTCTGTTACAGTGCAAATAGCATACAAACACGGTAACTTCTATATATAAGTCTGTTACAGTGCAAATAGCATACAAACAATATGATGATGGTAATAGCATTATGTTAGTCTTCGCCCGTGTGTTGCCGGGGCCCATAGGGGAAGCAAGGAATAATAACAATGTGACCTACAAGTCATGTCATAAGAGGCGACTGAGGTAGGAACCTAGGGAATCTACCCGTGTAGATAAAAAGCGTCGCAGAAATCGGATGTGCAGGCCTACCTGTTTGCGCATAAATGGCACAATGTACAATCGCTTTTAGGCTCAGATCACATACACATCACGAAGAGTGGTTTAACAAGTGCTCGATATGGAGCGTTCAAAGAAGAAGATGTTAGTCTTGAGAAACAATATATTTAATTTCTGATTTCTTATCTCCAGCAGGGTCTGTCCCTGGTGAGTTTCTTCCAGTCTTGTGTATCCATGTCAATTATCTTCAAAGTTCTGATTTCTTATCTCCAGCTGGGTCTGTCCCTGGTGAGTTTCTCCCAGTCTTGTGTATCCATGTCAATTATCTTCAAAGTTCTGATTTCTTATCTCCAGCAGGGTCTGTCCCTGGTGAGTTTCTCCCAGTCTTGTGTATCCATGTCAATTATCTTCAAAGTTCTGATTTCTTATCTCCAGCTGGGTCTGTCCCTGGTGAGTTTCTCCCAGTCTTGTGTATCCATGTCAATTATCTTCAAAGTTCTGATTTCTTATCTCCAGCTGGGTCTGTCCCTGGTGAGTTTCTCCCAGTCTTGTGTATCCATGTCAATTATCTTCAAAGTTCTGATTTCTTATCTCCAGCTGGGTCTGTCCCTGGTGAGTTTCTCCCAGTCTTGTGTATCCATGTCAATTATCTTCAAAGTTCTGATTTCTTATCTCCAGCAGGGTCTGTCCCTGGTGAGTTTCTTCCAGTCTTGTGTATCCATGTCAATTATCTTCAAAGTTCTGGTTTCTTATCTCCAGCTGGGTCTGTCCCTGGTGAGTTTCTCCCAGTCTTGTGTATCCATGTCAACTATCTTCAAAGTTCTGATTTCTTATCTCCAGCTGGGTCTGTCCCTGGTGAGCTTCTCCCAGTCTTGTGTATCCATGTCAATTATCTTCAAAGTTCTGATTTCTTATCTCCAGCTGGGTCTGTCCCTGGTGAGCTTCTCCCAGTCTTGTGTATCCATGTCAATTATCTTCAAAGTTCTGGTTTCTTATCTCCAGCAGGGTCTGTCCCTGGTGAGCTTCTCCCAGTCTTGTGTATCCATGTCAATTATCTTCAAAGTTCTGATTTCTTATCTCCAGCAGGGTCTGTCCCTGGTGAGTTTCTCCCAGTCTTGTGTATCCATGTCAATTATCTTCAAAGTTCTGGTTTCTTATCTCCAGCTGGGTCTGTCCCTGGTGAGCTTCTCCCAGTCTTGTGTATCCATGTCAATTATCTTCAAAGTTCTGATTTCTTATCTCCAGCAGGGTCTGTCCCTGGTGAGTTTCTCCCAGTCTTGTGTATCCATGTCAATTATCTTCAAAGTTCTGATTTCTTATCTCCAGCTGGGTCTGTCCCTGGTGAGTTTCTCCCAGTCTTGTGTATCCATGTCAATTATCTTCAAAGTTCTGGTTTCTTATCTCCAGCTGGGTCTGTCCCTGGTGAGTTTCTCCCAGTCTTGTGTATCCATGTCAATTATCTTCAAAGTTCTGATTTCTTATCTCCAGCAGGGTCTGTCCCTGGTGAGTTTCTCCCAGTCTTGTGTATCCATGTCAATTATCTTCAAAGTTCTGATTTCTTATCTCCAGCTGGGTCTGTCCCTGGTGAGTTTCTTCCAGTCTTGTGTATCCATGTCAATTATCTTCAAAGTTCTGATTTCTTATCTCCAGCTGGGTCTGTCCCTGGTGAGTTTCTCCCAGTCTTGTGTATCCATGTCAATTATCTTCAAAGTTCTGATTTCTTATCTCCAGCTGGGCCTGTCCCTGGTGAGTTTCTCCCAGTCTTGTGTATCCATGTCAATTATCTTCAAAGTTCTGATTTCTTATCTCCAGCAGGGTCTGTCCCTGGTGAGTTTCTCCCAGTCTTGTGTATCCATGTCAATTATCTTCAAAGTTCTGGTTTCTTATCTCCAGCAGGGTCTGTCCCCGGTGAGCTTCTCCCAGTCTTGTGTATCCATGTCAATTATCTTCAAAGTTCTGATTTCTTATCTCCAGCTGGGTCTGTCCCTGGTGAGTTTCTCCCAGTCTTGTGTATCCATGTCAATTATCTTCAAAGTTCTGATTTCTTATCTCCAGCTGGGTCTGTCCCTGGTGAGTTTCTCCCAGTCTTGTGTATCCATGTCAATTATCTTCAAAGTTCTGATTTCTTATCTCCAGCTGGGTCTGTCCCTGGTGAGTTTCTCCCAGTCTTGTGTATCCATGTCAATTATCTTCAAAGTTCTGGTTTCTTATCTCCAGCTGGGTCTGTCCCTGGTGAGTTTCTCCCAGTCTTGTGTATCCATGTCAATTATCTTCAAAGTTCTGGTTTCTTATCTCCAGCTGGGTCTGTCCCTGGTGAGTTTCTCCCAGTCTTGTGTATCCATGTCAATTATCTTCAAAGTTCTGGTTTCTTATCTCCAGCAGGGTCTGTCCCTGGTGAGTTTCTCCCAGTCTTGTGTATCCATGTCAATTATCTTCAAAGTTCTGGTTTCTTATCTCCAGCAGGGTCTGTCCCTGGTGAGTTTCTCCCAGTCGTGTGTATCCATGTCAATTATCTTCAAAGTTCTGGTTTCTTATCTCCAGCTGGGTCTGTCCCTGGTGAGTTTCTCCCAGTCTTGTGTATCCATGTCAATTATCTTCAAAGTTCTGGTTTCTTATCTTCAGCAGGGTCTGTCCCTGGTGAGTTTCTTCCAGTCTTGTGTATCCATGTCAATTATCTTCAAAGTTCTGGTTTCTTATCTCCAGCAGGGTCTGTCCCTGGTGAGTTTCTCCCAGTCTTGTGTATCCATGTCAATTATCTTCAAAGTTCTGGTTTCTTATCTCCAGCTGGGTCTGTCCCTGGTGAGTTTCTCCCAGTCTTGTGTATCCATGTCAATTATCTTCAAAGTTCTAGTTTCTTATCTCCAGCTGGGTCTGTCCCTGGTGAGCTTCTCCCAGTCGTGTGTATCCATGTCAATTATCTTCAAAGTTCTGGTTTCTTATCTCCAGCTGGGTCTGTCCCTGGTGAGCTTCTCCCAGTCTTGTGTATCCATGTCAATTATCTTCAAAGTTCTGATTTCTTATCTCCAGCTGGGTCTGTCCCTGGTGAGTTTCTCCCAGTCTTGTGTATCCATGTTAATTATCTTCAAAGTTCTGATTTCTTATCTCCAGCTGGGTCTGTCCCTGGTGAGCTTCTCCCAGTCTTGTGTATTCATGTCAATCACCTTCAAATCACGCGTGCATGCCCCACTTTTAACAGAAGGAAGGGTCGCTATACATTTCTTTTGTCACAAGCGTACATATAATCAATTCATACGTTAGTGCATGTGGTTCAAATGCAGTATGTATGTTACATGTAATATGCATATTTCTTATGTATATGTAGCTAGTTCCAACATGATGAATGGAAGGAATTGTGAGCGAAAGAAAAACCTCTACTACATAATAAATCAAGTGCATGACACTAAGCAGAGGAATATATAAACATGTAGCCAACAATAAATTAAATTTGAGACTAACAAATAGTAATGGTTGAAAAGTCGATGGACGAAGCAAAATGGACCAGAGTCTGTATACGCAGCAAATGAGGTGTTAACACATTTCCAATAATAAACAAATGATATTAGGTAATATACCCAAAAAAAATTAGCCATAATCTACTTCTTCTGCGTTCTCACTAGATTGGGATATCGGATACTCTAATAAAGGCAGCCGTCTGCCTCAGATTATCAGCCACGCCATACAGTTTGTCTTAGGCTCTGGTGTAAGTAGGCCACCTCTTACATCTCTCTACATACTGGGGGCAGTTCTGTAGGATATAATTCCTATGATTTCTGCTTCCCGTTTGTGCCGACCTCATCCCGCAGTAAATGTTGGTCACCCTCGTGGTGGTAGGTCTGACATTCTTACTGCGTGGCTAAATCTCCGAGGCAGATTGGCGACCGTAGAATCCGTTATCCCATTCCTCATTGTGAGGGGTCGTTGCACCATGTTATGCGCCTTACGACTTGGTGCATCCGTTTTCTGCAAGCATTTGTTTCGGGTTAGCATTCCCTAGCGGACAGATGCATCCGATTTCAGTCAAACCTCCTTAGTCGCCTCTTACGACATGCGTGGCAGGTAACAGTGGTTCTATTCTTTACACCTCAAATTTGGACCCCGGTAACCACTCGGGTGGGCCATAATCTTATCTTCTTCTTCCGCACTCGTTCTAGAATAACAACTTTTGTGTTTTTATGTGAGTTGTGTCAACGATTCCACTACGCTGTACTAGCATTTATAGCTGTTAAGCTGGGACATTTTAAGGCCTTCAGGCACAGAACATCAGATTTTGACATGAACATTCTGTAAAAATCACATCACATCTCTCTGTGGCCTCCAGATTGTGTTGACTGTTAAATTAATTTCTATGACTCGCTTCCTTATCATCATTTAAAAAGAGACGCTGTTGATGTATCGGTTATGTGTTGCGCAGGGAGTCTAACTGTCGCGAAAACTGCAATGAGATGGATAATATAGGGTAAACGAAAAAGTGGAAGACCCAAAAGCACCTGGACGAGAATAGTAATTGAAAGAAATGATTCACAGCTGGAACACAATACAGTGGACGACTCAGAACAGCATGCATTTGTTGCTACCTTAAACGTCAAAGAGAGAGAGAGAGATTATTCGTTTTCATATCTCATTAAGTTAAGTTAATTGCATATCCTTTACAGGACTTTGCGGAATCAACCCCAGCTTTTTAACGCTGTTTGTGATTTTTCTAAGCATTATTACGTTCAGTAGTTTGACATTGCTTTCATATCTCATTACGTGTCCTATATAGCACTCAAGTGCTCTCGTTTTGAACACAAACTTCTTGTTTTATTACTACATTTGTTTGGAATGTTTTCTTTGCCTGGTCTTAAAATATTCTGTATTTTCTGGAACTAAATTTACATGTATAAGTATTTGAATTGTTGAGCCTGTCTTAACAAAGTACCATTTGCTTTGCTGAAGACATATACTGGCACACTATTGTTGAAACCTGCTGCAACATTCACTAACAAACAGGCTGAAAAAACCTGTCCTTATTGCCTGTATTACCGCTTTTTAGGGCGGTGTAGGACAGGTGGGACGAGAGCCTGAGGTATTTAATGGCTGCATGGCTAGTGTAGTCGTCGTGAAGCTGTTCAGGTTAGGACTTTTCATTTACGCACACACAGAAAAAAATCCTTGGCCTTACCGTGAATTGAACACCGGTCTAACCGCATGGGAGCCGCGCTCTAACCCATTCGGCCAGACGCTTCTGTGCTGAAACAAATATATATTGACTACTGACACACATTCAAAGTGATCTTGGGAACAAAACTCCTTGAAGCTTCTGTGCTGAAACAAACATATATTGACTACTGACACACATTCAAAGTGATCTTGGGAACAAAACCCCTTGAAGCTTCTGTGCTGAAACAAACATATATTGACTACTGACACACATTCAAAGTGATCTTGGGAACAAAAATCCTTGAAGCTTCTGTGCTGAAACAAACATATATTGACTACTGACACACATTCAAAGTGATCTTGGGAACAAAACTCCTTGAAGCTTCTGTGCTGAAACAAACATATATTGACTACTGACACACATTCAAAGTGATCTTGGGGACAAAACTCATTGAAGCTTCTGTGCTGAAACAAACATATATTGACTACTGACGCACATTCAAAGTGATCTTGGGAACAAAACCCCTTGAAGCTTCTGTGCTGAAACATATATTGACTACTGACACACATTCAAAGTGATCTTGGGAACAAAACTCATTGAAGCTTCTGTGCTGAAACAAACATATATTGACTATTGACGCACATTCAAAGTGATCTTGGGAACAAAACGCCTTGAAAAAATAATTACCAAATCGAAAAAGATGATTGAAATCTGTAAAGCTTTTAAATATCTTCAACAAATAAATGAAATGCCATTATGTCATTAGATTGGGTGACTCATTTTCGAAATAGTGAAAATATGTTAGCATGCACACACCCAATACATGGGGCAGATGGTCTCATAATAAAACAAGAGTGTTAATCGTATTAAAGTGGATGAATGTTCCGGTAATATTATTCTATACAATATTAGAAGCCACAGTGACATTTTGAAAGGCATGTTATATTGTGCTTTTAAAAGATTATTGCCCATCTGCCCAGCGTGTTCGTAGCGCGTTGGACTACGGGTGACTATCCCTCTGTGTGTGCGGGTTCAATTCCGCGGGATGGCAGAAAAAGCCACAGATTCCCCAGATTTACGGTGTTCGTGGCACCGAACCGAAGGGTTACGATGTCCATGGCACCGAGCCGAAAAGCTCAAGTGCTTCTGGATCGGAAAAAAATAAAATAATTTTATTAGGGTTAATGAAAATATGCCCAGGAACAAGGCTGAAGAACAATCCAAACGACATTCGTCATATACAGAGAACATCGGAGAAAGTCAAACTGACACGACTGATGCAGCCAGTATGTGACAGGTGCTGGGAAGGCCACATTTAAAACGGTTGTGTTTGCTGGGTAAAAAGTCTTATTGTTTAAATAAAAAAATATCGATTGTGTGGTGTTGGTACTCGCAAGGGAAGCAAAGAATAGTAACACTGCAGCAACCTACAATGCATGTCGTAAGAGGCGATTGATGTAAGCCCTAGGAATGCTACCCTAGTAAATAAAAAGCAGCGCAGAAATCGCATGTGCTGGCCTACTTGTAGGCGCATAACTGGCACAGCGTAAATCGCTCTTAGGCTCAGATTACATACAAATCACACAGAGTGGTTGATAAATGGCCCATATCGAGCGTTGGAAAAAGAAACGGTTGTGTTTGCTGTGTAACAAGTTTTATTGTTTAACTAACAAATATACAGAAACCATGATATTAAAACACACAATGAGGTCGTCTTACAAACAAAAACTAGACTCAGAGACTAGATATGTTTTTTATTGCTGTACTTTGTTAAGAAGAAACGGTTGTGTTTGCTGTGTAACAAGTCTTATTGTTTAACTAACAAATATACACAAACCATGATATTAAAACACACAATGAGGTCGTCTTACAAACAAAAACTAGACTCAGAGACTAAATATGTTTTTTATTGCTGTACTTTGTTAAGAAGAAAACCAACGGATGAAAACATATGTGAATTTGTGTCTTTAGAATACTAGTTAACGAAGATGACATGCTGGCATACAATATGATAAAAACAGCGGTTCACATTTTTGGGTAATAATTTTGACTACACGGGACATTCCAAAAAAGGTAATTATTCTTCGAAATGGCAAAGCAAAATAAGCCTTTAAAAGCCTACATAACTAAATTACAAATTTTCAATTTCAATGTTGTCTCATTTCTAACAAATGTTCAGCAACAAAGAAGGCAAGAGGAAGACCACGGAAAGGATGGTTAGATGGCGTAGCAGAATCCCGTCAAAGAACAAAGATAACAATCACACAAGCCACCAGAACAGCGCAAGACAAAAACAGAAAACCACGACACTGGGCAACAACTCGGTAGCAGTGTGACGACAAAAGAAGAAAAAGAAGTTCAGCAACAGTTGGTAAATAACTGAATACATAGAAGGCTGAATGTTTTTGGGAAAAAAATATTTGCGAAAAATAATGAAACATATAATGAGACAAGGTCAGGAGATGTGATGAAATTAAAAGAAATGTCTGGTCAATCATTAGTAACAACTGTTATATTGGAAGGAGAAGATGGAGATATGTTAGAAACACTGTAAGAAGAATTGATTAAGAAATCACAAAGACATGTAAATGGGAGTCAAATAGTTCAAAAAGAAAGGACGACCTAGGGAAACGCTGAAACGAAATTTACAGAGAGGAGAAATACAGTAATTTGTTGTGCCCGCGATTTGCTCATTGTCCATGTGTTACCAGAGCCAAACATGGACAATGAGCAAAGCACAATCACAAACAATAACTACATGTGAAATGCGATGTCTGCGAAAAGTTACAAACACCAGAAATGACAGAATCACCAACATCAGAAAGAAAGTTGGCACAGCACCTTGCTTGAATTACATAGAGAAACAAAGAATGAAGTGATTTGGCCACTTAATAAGAATGTACCCAAACTCCACAGTATACAGAGTCTTCTACAACAGAACATCACGAGAGAAGGCAAGAGATGGAACACAAAAAGATGGTTAGATGGCATAGCAGAATCCTGTCAAAGAGCAAAAATAACAATCACCCAAGCCACCAAAACAGCGCAAGACAAAAACAGAAAACCACGACACTGGGCCACAACCCGGTAGCAGTGTGACGACAAAAGAAGAAGAATTCCATAGAAGAGAGTGTACGATTTGCATATAATAGAAAGGTATGAAAATTGTTTGCCTGCCATATGTAAAGTACAGCCGTATAAGAGGAATACAATAACATAGTTTGTTTTCTTTCTGAGTAGACACTTCATCTCTATCATAACTAGTTTACTCATGTCGTTTGATATCAACATCTAGGTCTGGTCAGGATACAGAAATAGTTGCAAACTTCATTCTAATACCAGAGGTAGCTGTCACGTAGGTTCCATTCAACCTAGTAATGAGCATGCCTCTCACTCTTGCAGAGATGCACCCCGTTTACTGATGACATCCTTACAAATGGGGCTCTCTGTGGCTAAGCCCTTTGCCTTGTGAGCCGAAGGTCGTGAGTTCGAATCCGGACCGCGCCGTTCTGTTCACGAGTGCAGTTTTTCCCAGACACCCCTATGATTGTTGCTGGAGCTAGGGAGTTCGTGCTTTGTGCAATACTCTCGGCAGGTGGCGTGCCATTTCTGCGGAGACGGCCTGAGCCATATGGGGTAAAACCCGATGCAATGAAGTCAATCCTTTGGCATTTAAACTCTTTTTAAAAAATCCTTACAAATACATAACCGGTTCAGAAATTATCAGTGACATGCAAGAGAGATGACAAGAAATGTCATAAAAAGTCTGCGAGTTTAGATTAAGGAGAAATGCAGAGATTGTCTGTGTAATGAGGTACAATGTCAATGTGTAATGAGGATTAAGAGCAGTATGTACTTATGATTAAGCGCAGAGTGTAATGAGACATAATCACAGTGTGTAATCAGACATATGGGAAGGGTGTAATGAGGTTTAAGACCAGTGTGTAATGAGATTTAAGACCAGTGTGTAATGAGATTTAAGACCAGTGTGTAATGCGGAGTTTTCACGAACCTGAAGAGTTATGATGTCAGCGCTGCACCTCAAAATATCACCCATAATGCCTTTCTTCCTGTAGTCCCAGTTTAGGGCCCATGTTGGGCAGTAGGCATACATAGCTTTGGTACACAGTTTGTCACACAGGACATTGTAGCACATCACAGAGAACACAGCTGGAACAGACACAGAGGAAGAAACTTATAAAATATATCATTTCTTTTTGCATAGTCTTTTAAGTATCTTAAAGGAAATACGGAATGGCAACCTGAACATCCACGAGATTGTCCACAGCTAATAAGAGGCTTTACATGGAGATATGAAACCTCTGCCCTATGTGCCGCCTTTGGCACGAAAGGAACAAACTAAGTAACTATACTTGTTTATTTATTTGAGAAGGATATTCAAGGGAATATAGGTTTTCTCTCTTTCCCCATGTAAAGTAAAGTAGTGCCATAATTTCATCTTCACTGCAACCGGTCACCCCATAATCCGTTCCTGTATCAACAAATATCACTACAAATGCTCATCAGTGTTCCATGTGAACACGCGATGGAAACAGAAGTTCCGACACAAACCGGCAGCATGTACACGCGCTAAAGGCATAATGCAGTCGAGAGAGAGAGAGAAATGCCAAAAACCAACATGTACAAGCATTAAAGGGATAATGCAGTCGCCAGAGTGCCAACACCAACCGTCCACCACTTGACTTTGCAATTCACGACGAATGAAACAGCCGTCACGACACACACACAAAACCCCAGTCCACACAAGAATTACTGCATAAGGCAGCCGCTAGATCGCCGACGACAAAATTGTTTACCATTTTCTAAATAAACAGTTCAGAACACAACCAGCGTGGACAATAATAAAAAGCATTCGGAATGAAATTCACAGTTTCCCGTCTCGCTTATAGCAGTAAGCTTAGTAGCTGGGCAACGAAGTCTGATCATATCAAGTCCAAAAACACGAGGGGAAACAAACCTCGCACAGAAACAAACAACATTCCAAAAGTCTTAACGGTTCGCTCGTAAAAGCCGGATAGGGGTCAATGTGGGACCGGCAATCACCACACGAAAAAGAGCACACAGCTACGGAAACAGAAATTCTAACGTCGTAATTTGAGTGCACATTGCGTCTCCACCGTATGTCTCCATGGGGGCGACGAGGACTGATGATGATGATAAATCTCATGCCCACAAAATATCTTATTTATAAGATATACGTTCGAACAATTTCAAATAATGTTTGTAAAGCAACACAGAGAAGTCATTAAGAAACGTTCCTGCTCATAGTTAAGTAGATTGAGTTGACATAGCATGCATTACTTACACCCACAACAATCACGACTACAAATATCCACATACCAAGGCAATGCACAAACTGTCAGTTGCAACAATAACATTCTAAAGCAGTGGTGTTCAGCATTTCTATACATTCTAGCGCATCTCGCTCGTGTGGTGTTGGGGCCCGCTAGCGAAGCAAAGAATAGTACCACTGCAACCTACAAGGCATGTTGTAAGAAGAGGCGACTGGTGTAGAACCAGGAAGCTACCCTAGTAAATAAAAAGCATCGTAGAAATCGGATGTGCTGGCCTACTTGTAGGAGCATAACTGGCACAAAGTACAATCGCTCTTAGACTCAGATCACATACAAGTCACACAGAGTGGTTAGCAAGTCGTTGATATGGAGCGTTCGAAGAAGGGGCGTATCTGTCTGATGATCGTGGAG
Source organism: Arion vulgaris (assembly GCA_020796225.1). Lineage (NCBI taxonomy): Eukaryota > Metazoa > Mollusca > Gastropoda > Stylommatophora > Arionidae > Arion > Arion vulgaris. The sequence continues at coordinate 52,107,193 of CM036757.1, read as the reverse complement.
GCGCGATGTGATGATTGCAATACAACAACCATTAATAATAATAATAGTAAGTTTAATAATGTGAGCGTCTGTAGCTCAAGCGGTAGTGAGCTCGATCACGAGCCCAAGCGTACCTGGTTCAAACCCCACGGTGGGCAAGTTTGGAAGCAAATTAGTTGCTGTGGATTTTTACAAAGGTAAAAATAGACCTCACCGTTCAGAAAGCAATGGCAAACTACTGAACGTATAAGTGATGCCTAGAAAAATCAACGACTCGTTTACTGTGGTTGATGGCTACGTCCTTTAGGGTATGCCACGATTTTCATTTTTCAAGTTTAATATAGTTGAGATGCCGACACTTTCTTTCGTGAAAAATTCAAAAGGGTGGGGTTAAGGCAGTAGTTCTCAAACTTCCTAATGTCGCGACCCGTTAACACAGTTCCTCATGTTGTGGTGACCCCCCAACCATAAATTATTTGGGTTGCTACTTCATCACTGTCATGAGTCGTAATGTAAATATCTGATATGCAGGATGTATTTTCATTGTTACAAATTGAACATAATTAAAGCATAGTGATTAGTCACAAAAACAATATGTAATTATATATTGTGAAAAATTTATTTATAATTATGATAAATATGTGTTTTCCGATGGTCTTGTGTTTTCCGATGTTTTCCGACCCCTGTGAAATGGTTGTTCGACCCCCAAAGGGGTCGCGACCCACAGTTTGAGAAACACTGGGTTAAGGGTAGTAATAGTTACTACCCCCAAAAATAAAAAATTTCAAAAAAAAAATTGCAGAAGTGGGAGGATCGTGTTCATGTGAGTTCGACGGAAAAAACATTACAGAAATATGCATTGTTTTCTTGAAATCTGATTAACGTTAACGAAGGTAGCGCAAGAAATAAGCGGAAAGGTTTTTTGTCTTCTTTTCTTCAATATATGCCAAGATCAACGTGAAAGCAGGTCTCAGCAACATGGCGTGTGAAGTGTTAAGAAATAGTGACACAATTTGCAGCAATAATAAGAACTGATTAACCGTGACAACCCAGAGTTATTACCAGCCTAGAAGTTTGACTTGTATGATTCTACAAACTTGTGCAAGCTTGCGCGGGTAGCGATTAAACAAGCCGTCATCCGCAAGGTCGTGTGTGTTTAAGCAAATGTCGGACGTTTATGTGTGTGCAACAAAAAGTAAACCGTTTCAGAAACATGGAAGATTGAATGAACTTCACCGCAGAATAGACATCCGGAATAGATGTACTCATATAACATTGTCCGTAACGGAAGCGGAAATAGTCATTGACCCAAACACGGATGTCATGATTAGAAAATAGGAAAACTAACATATGGATTCAGAAATATGAAAACAACGAACAAGGCGGCAAAGGTTAAAAATATCACAACGGAAATGATAAATTACAGATCACATAAATCTTGAAATAAGGGCGAGCAGGTGCACAGGGAAGGTTCAAGATAAAAGCGGTCCCACTGACAAATCGAAAGCTGTCAGTCACCTATTCTATTTACTATTGAAACCGGTTCTGACTAGCTCGTCATATGTCACATTTGTTCATCGTCCCTTCCCACACTACAATTACCCACCGTCACTCAACCTTGACATATACTACGTCATAACAGAACCTTCTCATTTTCATAAATATATGCCAGATTAGCTCCAATGATAGGCCGCTTTTATCTTGAATACCCTGTATAAAAATAAACGGGAGACATAGTTACTGTTTTCTATATGAGTACGACAGAGTGAAGATAGCAATAATTTTAGTTAAAGGAATAGAAAGAACAGAATTGGAAGTATTCATGTAGTATGTCATTTACATAACATCGCTCTTATCCCTGTTCATCTTAAAGGTTTAATCTCAAAATAGTTACCCCGCCACCTCCATCGTCGTGTTCACAATGTTTCCATAATATATTTTTGCCAACGTCGTCTAGGTCATCCCATACTTCCAGAACAAGTGCTCTTTCTAAACGATTGATGCTCTTTCATGTGACCAACACGTTTCCGGGACATGATATTGTTTATGACCCATAGTTACTCCATGCTCAGGTCTTGAATGATGTCTACATTTTTCTATCCTTTATTTTGTTCTGGGCATTCTGAGAATGTTTCTGCAACACTTTGTTTCGAAAAATTCGACTTATAAAATCCTTGTGTAATGGTCTAGAATGAGTGGAGACACCAAATGTTAAAGAAGAGCGTGAAAGACATACATTTGACTAGGTTTGAGGTTGGAAAAAAAGGAACAAGATTGAACTGAGTGGATATTGTTGTTGTCTCTGTCAAATGTAACCTTATTATCGGACCTTGAAGAAGTAATGAAGAAGGAAAATGTGGAAGTGAAACACTAAACTATAACGTCGACAAATGTTTCACTATTTCCATATGAACACATTTCCAAACTTATATATGAGAGTCATCATATGGCACGCCCGACTGGCTACCGGGGCCCAAATTTGGGATATACAGAATAGAACCGCTGTTACCTGCCACGCATGTCGTAAGAGGCGACTAAGGAGGTTTCGCTGAAATCGGATGCAGGTGTCCTAAACATGTAAAAGTCTATGCGTTTAGGGGCCTACGGGGGACTGCCTAGAGTAGTTGATAGTAGCTCGGCCTGCTAGCTGTGAGACGCCTCATAGCTCGGGTTCGAACCTACTGTCCGGCATTTGTTCGAGTCCCTGGTCTTACTCAGGACGATAACGTTGAGTACCTCTGAAGTCGGAGAAAATCTGCCTGTATGGCGAGGAATACTAATTACGAGTTCATTAAGCACACGGCTGCCAGTGTAAAGTAATTTACAATGTGCACGCTGCTGCCATTGTAAGAAATTGGAAAAACGGATTTTCACGCAAAAATCAGTTTCAGGGATGAAACTTCGTCTGAGTTGAAAGCGGACGAAAGAAAAAAAAAAAAAAAGGGCCTACTAAATCAATGTGCAACGTATACACGTTCTTGGCAAAGATCAAACATTTCACAAAGAGTGATTAAAATTGGTTGAAAAGAACAAACGCAAAGAAGGAGAAGATCATATGGCAGAGAAATATAAAAACATAAACTATTAAATGATCTACTTACAACTGGGTTTAAGTTCATTAGAACGTTGCAACAGAAGATGAACAGCTACGATGACCAATGTGACAAGGATATAAAAATAACCCACTAAACATGACGATGGAAGAGGTTGGAGAACTGGTTAGCTATCGAGAATACTTCAGATAGGCTTTCATGATAGAAACTTTCTGCAAAAGGCATGCTTTGTGATTAAATGACTAACACAAGATGAATTGAGAGTACAAAGTGTGCAAGTAAGTAAAAATAAACCGCAGAAATGGGATTGACCATGAACTAGTTGTAACAATAACAAACATTAAGCTTAAAAATAATTAAGGAACAAAAGAAAAATAGTCAAAATGAGAACGTATAAACAAATTTAACGACCAACACACTAATAGCGCATACGGAACAGGCTATAAAAGTTTTCACGAGTCAAGCCAGATGTGACAGCAAATTAAAATGTTGACCAGGAATTCAATTTCACCAGTCTCACCACAACAACAGTAGTAAACTATGATTAGGTTTCGGCGAGAAATAAATAGACTACGTTGGATCGCGGCCACCGTTAACATAAGACCGAAGAGCTCAGGCCAAACATTTTTTAACCTGTTAAATCAAGGTTATATTATGTTACACATTACGTTTAACGCTAAGGAATATCAGTATTATTGTTAACACTTTTCATCAATAAATCAAGGTTATATTATGTTACACATTACGTTTAACGCTAAGGAATATCAGTATTATTGTTAACATAACGCTAAGGAATATCAGTATTATTGTTAACACTTTTCATCAATAAAATAACCAAGGATTCGAAGAATTGTGTAAAATTGCAGAAAACTTCACGGTGTTCTATCAAACACTTATAAAAACCAGCCCCATTAAACAGGAATTTTTGTTTTCCCCTCTGAGCTAGTCGGCCCTATGTTGCCAGGGGATAAAGCTAGCAATACTGATAACTATAGACATAGCTACTTAAGGTTTGAGCAGTATGGCTAACAACCTTATTTTTTTTTTCGATCCAGAAGCACTGGAGCTTTCAGCTCTTCGGCTCGGTGCCATGGACATCGTAATCCTTCGGTTCGGTGCCACGAACACCGTAAATTTGGAGAACCTGTGGCTTTTCTACCAGGACGCGGAACTGAACCGCACCCACAGGGGGCTTGTCTCCCGTCGTCCAACGCGCTACGAACACGGTGGGCAGGCGGGCGTAACAACCTTATAAATACCCCTCCCCTTTTTAGGGTCTGAAGCTGACATATCTAGTTAAAGACATTGTTGTCATTAGATTAATACATTCACAGCAGAGATACGCCCCATTTCATTGCTGAATTGGTTTGAAGTTGATTTCGTCAGTGGGAAATGCATGTGGCACTACAGAAACGAAACTAGGTAGCCAAGGAAATATTAAGCAAAGGAAATATTAAACTCTACGTGATTTCCAGAGAGGTATATTTAGTGGGTAAAAAATGTTGCGTGATTTCAAAATGTCATGAACATTGTGCGCATGTTACGTCATTGTGAACTTTGAATGCACTGTCCTTGACTATGAGAAAACAGGAGTGTGGTAATAATTAATACCCCATACAAAATAGGTGAAAATGGCAATTATATAGTGCAGATTTCGACCACTCTGTATTATGGGCACGGTAGGTTGATTTCCTCGTCTTTTCCAGGATAAAAGAAACTTGAGCTACCTTCGTCCTTAGAATAGTAAGATTAAAAGAAAACGGACAGTACAACCCTATGTACGACGAAATAAAGCAAGACCATAACAGTACATATAAAACGAACTTTCTAGACGACCTTGTAAGATAGGTAGCAAAGGCTGCATAAATAAATGTGCAATGCAGGGTGTATAAAATAAGACTAAAAGTACACGCAGTAAACTAAACATAAACAATAACACTTTATTTAAAGACAAAACCGTGTAGTAGTCATTACTACATAACAAGACCAAGAAACATGATAGGTTGAATGCTGCCTGAAACTCAATCAATAAACATTAAGAATACTGTCCCGCACATCACAGAGACGAGAAAAACAAATCCTGACATAAATACAGCTATTGTACGTGAAGAGATCATTACAGAACATCAAAGACATCATCGGGGAAAAACCTCCAGGCCATGACAACTTAAACGCAGAACTGTTTAAAACGAATCTCGCCAATGCAGTATTAATAGTATAACCACTATTATCGCAAACATGGTAATCAGAGACATAAACCACACGACATCGAGCAGTGGCGGCTCGTGGTCATTTTTCTTGGTGGGGCCAGACACAAATTTTCGGAAAAATCATGGGTTTTGAAGTATTTACTATTATTTGTATATTCGGGGATGTTATTCTCCCTTTCGATCATTGATGGGTCCGGGCCCCACTGGCCCTTAATGACGAGCCGCCCCTGACTGGCAGAATTGCTAAATTACAGAAAAATTACAAGACATCAAGCTGTGATAACTGAACAGGAAATAATCGTATCTAAATACAAGGTAAAATATTATTCAGAATTAAGCATTTCTGTAGAAGGAGATTCAAAACTAAGAAAGCTTAGTGAAAAATTCTATCAAGGGAAAATTGAGGAGTGAATATGCAAGTGACAAAGTTGGTACATGTAGAAGGTATTCGTCTTTTTTCTTTCTTCTCTTATCCTGTTTGCATCACAGTGTCAGGGTACAGGACCGTGCGGTATATTTTCTCAGTATGATGCAAGTTTTCGAAATATCGCCCTTAAATCTTTTTTCCTTTCGCTGCTTACGCCGCCCCCTTAGCGTTCCGCCTGATGCGACCGCCTCTCTGTATCATAGCACGGCACGGTCATGTCAGGGTAAAATATTTCTGGAACGGGTTTACGTGTTCGCTTCATAAACAATGTTTTTCACAGACACTTATTTCTGAAGACCAAGTTTTGCGTGAACGCCTTTAGCTTTGTATCTACTATTGCGGAGTAGCATAGCTCTTTGAAGCAAATTGTCCGTTGGTAATCTGCTTATGTGGTCAAACCATTTAATCCGCTGGTTTAAAAAAAAAAAAAGATGAAGTTTAGTACCGAAGTTGTACCCACTTTTCCCGTATGTCTTCATATCTAATCCGGTTTCTTCTTGATACTCCCAACCTTGTGCTTAGACACTTCACACGGTCTACCAGAAGCGCTGTTTTAGTCCTATTGTCACAATTTTCAACGCAGTGCATGCCGGTAAATAAATCTCAATAAATATAAGTGCAAGGAAGTAAATAAAAAAACAATGGCTAACCAAAGTTAGCCATTGTTTATTCCGATCAAATCAATGAAACTGCGTGTAAAACATTGCTTCATATGAAATGTTTGTCATTGATATAGTAAAACCGATAATTCGACGTGCACCTTTAAACATATTTTACATGTCCGAATATTTGAAATGAAACAGCAGACCGACTTAGCAAAGAAGATGTTGCAGAAGAGCAACCGAATGTACCAGCTACCTATCCCCCAAAGAAATAGATGCTTAAATCAATTAGAAAGACACCAATATTAACAAAGGACGACCACCATCAACATATGAACATAATGGAACAAATTGTCATTCGGAGACTCAGAACAAGATGCAGCCACGTATATACACAAAATTCCAGATATGCGAACTTGTGGACAAACACCACAGACTGCAGATACTTTAAGACTTTCCATTATTTGATGTACTGAGGCAACCCCACTGGTCTAGTGAAACAACACTGAAAAGAAAACTATACAGACCTCTGTCTGAGCTACACAAGACAGTGAAGTTTATAGAGACAACATTGAATATAGACAGTTTCAGTTTGGAATATCTTCATATCTTCATTGCACTCCGGACATGTCCATAAGTGCTCTAATCTCCTATTTAATATATCGAAGTGTCCAGTACCAGTTCGGTGTTGATTGATGAGCATACTCATTTACCTGATGTGCTGTTCTTTTCTGGCTATTCTAATCTTCAATCTAAACTCTTGCAATCTAGCAGTTAACGTTTATTAGTTTAAATGAAAATCAACTTTGTGGCCACACTCTATGAGGGCGTTCAGACTTTTCGTCTCTATCCATTGGTTGACTCACTGATATGGTGGTAGAGCCACCCAACTTGTCTGCTCTCGACATGTGCCCCGGAAGGAAGATGAGTAATTCTGCAAATTGTTGACACTTAAAGTAATTCAGTCCATTGCCTGCACACCGAACCAGCCTCTACATTTCGGACCATAATGAATCATTCAGTATGCATAGTATATATGGCAGTATTTCAAGCTAACGAAAGGAAGGATCCGAACAACTAGGTGGACATGTGTGACGATCGTATACGATCACGATCAGGCACGTCTGATGTTAGAAAGTAAGCCCTCTACTTAACAAAGACATAACATTATCGGATATCAAAGATAACTGGGAGAGCAACTCTTCGGACCTCGCCAATATGTTTTAACAGCTGTACATTTATGAATGACCTCTGTGAACAGCAATTGTATCTCTCACATTTGTCTGTTGTGGGCTTGCTTAATCAATATTCATTTATGCAAATGAAACAGCCAAGTATGCACCAGCGTGTGTTGCAACCCTACCGATGTGAGCACTTTTCTTCACATCCTCTCACCCCTGACACTCTTCTCCCCCAAACAGTCCCTGTCGGAGAATGTTGGAATCCACATGGAAAGGTCTCAAACATTAGAACGTAGTTTAATATTTCGGCTAATGTAATCATCGATCGGAGACACACAAACAAATCATCAACATCAAAGGCCACACATTTTGGCCAATGGTGTATACCAGACCAGAATATAAAATGTTTCTGTTTCCTCTTGTAATGTCATGGGGAATAAGATAATGCGGTTGATAAAGAAAACAGATCAACAACGTAAACAAAAAGGCAATAACTATCCTTGAAATTAACCCTGGGACATATGTCTCGCACGTGTGGACACATATTAATCACCATCAGGACACAAAGAACATGAAAAATATGACCCAAAACTGATGTAGATGAACATAAATAAATGAATGATTTTCTAGTTATGTAAATAAACATATTCTGACTCTGTATTTTGCTATTGTTACTGGTCTCGTTTGTAACACAGCACAGGGTGAACACGAATGAATGCGCTAGGTCAGCGTTTCCCAAACTGGGGGTCCAAGGATGTGCTCACAGGGCGGTCCTCAAGCGCTTGAAGAAATATTACCATCTTTGACATTTCAAATAGAACCATACATTTTTTTAAAATATGTATAAAAACAGTGGTAAACTAGTTCCGCTGCGAAATCAAAGGACCCGGACAAGACCGGAGTCTAAATGTCTGACAGGACAAAATGGAAGATCATTTGAAGTTTCCCAGTCTAAGAACATTGTTTACTATTGTAACACAAAGATAATTAATTCCTGTCCATTCTCATATATAGAAACTCTTTGGGGGTGTCAGCGGCAAAATGTATTTGAAAGAGATCCGTGGTAATGCAACGTTTGGGAACCGCTGCGCTAGGGTTGATGTGAGGTACTGTCATAAGTACTGGGACATTGCTATTTAAAAGTTAAGCCAACCGCTGTCTCTGATACAGAGAACTGGAACATTGCTATAGAAATGTTAAGCCAGCTGGTGTCTGATACAGAGTACTGGGGCAATGTTATAGAAACGTTTAGCCAGCTGGATCTCTGATACAGAGTACTGGGGCAATGTTATAGAAACGTTCAGCCAGCTGGTGTCTGATACAGAGTACTGGAGGCAATGTTATAGAAACGTTCACCAGCTGGTGTCTGATACAGAGTACTGGGGCAATGTTATAGAAACGTTAAGCCAGCTGGTGTCTGATACAGAGTACTGGGGCAATGTTATAGAAACGTTCAGCCAGCTGGTGTCTGATACAGAGTACTGGAGGCAATGTTATAGAAATGTTAAGCCAACTGATGTATCTGATACGGAGTTACGTGCAAAGTAGTATAGGGAAGGTGGTATCTTAGCTGTGCTGTCTGCTGGGGTATACTTATAAAGTAGTATACGATACCATAGCCGAGCTCCTCTTGCTTTTGCTGTATATAGATGCTACGTTATCTAATGCGTTATGTTTTCTGTCTCATCTGTATGTTCATCATTCTCTACCACTTGTCATTTGTTCTTTATCTACAATACAAATTATCTTTTACTTCAGTGTCTATCCACGTTGAACATCTCTTTACATATTTTTCCCACCTGTATGTTGCCGGGGCTCTGCAAGGAGCAAAGAATAATAACACTGTGACCTACAAGGCATGTCGTAAGAGGCGACTGATGTATATGTGCCTAGGGTAACTACCTGAGTAAATAAAAGCATCGCAGAAATCGGATGTGCTGGCCTACTTGTAGGCGCTTAACGTACAGAAGCTCTTAGGCTCAGATCACACACAAAAGTGGTTTAACAAGTGGTCGATATGGAGCATTCGAAATAGAAGATGTTTTTTCTCCGCTATCTTTCTCCGTGTTAAGTTTAATATAAGCTGTGACTAGACCGGTTGTCGCTGTCAATATCTGCATTTACCTTGACCGAAATATCTAGTAATGAGCGTTACCAGAGTCAATTGATCATCAGGTGATTAATTTAGTTTTTTTTTTATCTCGGTCGTTAGGTATGAAAATCGTAGCATATCCTTTACATGACGTAGCCATCAACCACAGTAAACGAGTTGTTGATTTTCTAGGCACCACTTATACGTTCAGTTTGCTATTGCTTTCTGAGCGGTGAGGTCTATTTTTACCTTTCGTAAAACAAATCTCACGGAAGCGAATTTGCTTTCAGAGTGACTGCCGTGAAGTTTGAACAAGGTACGCTTGGGTTGTGATTGGGCTCACTACCGCTAAAGTTGCAGACGCTGACGTACAGCAGTAGGTGAGTACCTTGTTAATGTATACATTGCTATAGATCGTGAATAAAGTCATAGACAAATAATGGCATGAACAATCTCCCCCGGCAAGCCTCAATGCGATCATTTGTCCTCATTCTCAAACAAAATACACCTGGAACTAAGACATTCTCAAACAAAATACACCTGGAACTAAGACATTCTCAAACTACACCTGGAACTAAGACATTCTCAAACTACACCTGGAACTAAGACATTCTCAAACAAAATACACCTGGAACTAAGACATTCTCAAACTACACCTGGAACTAAGACATTCTCAAACTACACCTGGAACTAAGACATTCTCAAACAAAATACACCTGGAACTAAGACATTCTCAAACAAAATACACCTGGAACTAAGACATTCTCAAACAAAATACACCTGGAACTAAGACATTCTCAAACAAAATACACCTGGAACTAAGACATTCTCAAACAAAATACACCTGGAACTAAGACATTCTCAAACAAAATACACCTGGAACTAAGACATTCTCAAACAAAATACACCTGGAACTAAGACATTCTCAAACAAAATACACCTGGAACTAAGACAACTGTCATTTTAAACAAGTCATATCGCAAAGCTAAATGATGACAGGTATCTTCCTTCCTTTCTTTCGTTCGCTGGAAATATTGTCTATACATTCAATGTTGTCTCTGGTATAAACTTCCTTGTCTGTTGTAGCTCTCACAGAGGACAGGTATCTACATGTCTATCTACAAATGGAGACTTAATGACTGGTGCAGAAAATGTCATTTACACATGCATTAAAGAAGAGAGATGTATCATCAAGATAAAGTAAAATACTGCTGAAAAATGATTCGATAAAGAAGAAGAAACATATATACATTATATAAGAATTGAACATTTACGAGAATTTGCTCATAAACAATGTCATGTCTCGGAGACAATCATTTCTGTCAACTTTAACTTCATAGTAGCTTAGATAGAGAGAAAGATAGAGAAGGCAATAATGGACGGTATGGTTCCTGGATTAAGCAGGTGATAACAAAGACGACCAGAGAGGCCGGAGAACAAGATCGAGGTTTTTTTTTGGACGGGATGTGAAAAGAGTGACGTTCTGCAAAATACATGCAATATGAAATGAAGCAATCAGCTTGAGCACACACAAAGGTAATCGGAACCGGAAGAAAAGAGTGACGTTCTGCAAAAGACATGCAATATGAAATGAAGTGAAGCAATCAGTTTGAGCACACACAAAAGGTAATGCGGAACCGGAATATAGAACCATCGGAATATATATTTCAGAACAAAATTTAGGATATTTTATCCAATGTTAAGGCCCCATACTACTGGCATTCTCAACTTTCTTATCTCTCAATAAAATTAGGTGATACATAGCAGTTACTACTAAGTTGGTCTAAAATGAAAATTTATATATCTTTGGCATTAATAAATTATCGCGTTGCCATGGAAACAGCAGACATGTTGGATTGTAAACAACATCGTATGGTCTCCAAATAGAGTGAAATAATTAACAATTGCAATTATTTTTGACTGCACAGACTAAATATACCAATATTCTGGGTGCCTGACAACTTTAAATTGTTCTGTAACATGCAACTGATCTATGGTGGTGCAAATAATAAGACCTACCCCAATTCACGGATATTTCATTAAATAAAAATTAGGAGATGTAATTCCAATGTTAAAGCAGTTCTGCTGTATGGGTCAGAAACATGCAGAACGACAATAACATAATACCGCATAGATTGCAAACATTCATCAACTGGTGTCTGCGCAGAATAGAGAGACCGAGATGGTATGATAGTCACAAATGATGAACTTATAGAGAGAACAAGACGTTAAAAAAAACCCGATAGGACACACTTTGAAAACTCAGAGGGGCCTATAACAAGAAGGGTCCTTTTATGGAACCCACCGGGTAGCAAAAAAGAGGTAATATAGAAATACATGGATACGAGATTTGGAGGCAGAGATCGACAATAGAGCTGGATGAAGCTGCAAGGTATTTCTGGACTGCCCAGCTTACATTAATCAACGACGCAAAAATCTCCCCTCGTGGTGGATAATTGAGACATACGTTATGTGGCTGTCATGGAATACTTGGTAAATACTGTCCACATCGGGAACACGTCTCAAGATCTAGTAAGACCACAGACCTGAACGCAAAGGGAAGACCATGTTGATCGTCAAACTAAACATGACTTTTCACTGGTAACTTGAAAAAGATGTGCCTGACGTCGGCAATGACATTGCGTGAGAAATAAACTACTTACAATTGTGTATAATAATAAAAGAATGTCATTACTGTATGTAATGTCGCTTTTTAGGGCGGTGTAGGACAGGTAGGACGAGAGCTTGATGAATTTAATGGCCGCATGGCTAGTGCAGTCGTCGCGAAGCTGTTCAGGTTAGAATTCATTTATTCCCACAACAGAAAAAAATTCCTTGGCCTTACCGTGAACTGAACACAGGTCTCTCCAGCATGGGAGCTGCGTTCTAATCAATTCGCTCAGACGCTCCTCAATTGTAAACTTTTGTTAAAAGAGCATTGTTAATTAGACATCAATATATCTCAATTCAACCACTTCAAGCACGATAATAAAGTTCTATGGGACGATGCTGTGGCTGGCAGTGAGAGAGAAAGAAAAGACGTAAGCAACGATAGCAACGGATTCGATGAGTATGCTTAGGAGGATCGATGCAGGCAAGCTTTGCAATGAATGTGTGAACTACTTTCCGCAGTCCTGTCTCAAGGGGACATTTGGTTTTACGTGTCCGAACAGATGGAAGACACGGTCAGATAAATGGAATATATTATACGGAACATGGACAATGAACAAGCAGTTAGAAGACAGAATTGATGCATTTGAGATGTGGATATATAGAACAATAGGCAGAGTGTCATGGGCAGAAAAACAGACAAATAAACAAGTTTTAGGAAAACTAGGCATGAAGAAACAATTATTAAGAGAAATAAAATTCAGACAAGTAAAGTATTTTGGGCACATAAAAAGACATGATACCATGATAAAACATTTACTAGAGGGGAAAGTTGAGGGGAAGAGCAAGAGGAAGACCGAGAGATAAGTGGGAGGAAACTTTAAGAAATGGACAGGTTACAGTCTGGCAGTGTGCAACACCAAGGCGAAAGACAGAGGATGCTGGAGATTCATTGCAGCCAACCTTCGATGTGGAGACGGCACCTGATGATGATGATTATACGGAACAAAAGAACAACTTACAAACACATACAGATACCACTACATAGCATTGGGACGAAGGGCAAGAGCTCAAGTGCCGCTGGATTATTGAAGAATAAGACAAGTAGAACATGCCTGGACATGCAGGAAAATGAAAAATTAGTTGGAAAAGCATAAGTTACAAGTGGGAGATGTATGGACATGACGGGGGCATCATAAACGCCTCCCTCTTCATACATGCGGAAACAGAATCAAATACAATGAACCGCTTGATTGAAACGAAAGCGAGACGTGGACAAGCACGTCGGTGCTGTCGAGAGAGAGAGAGAAAGTGTCAACAAAACATCACTTGGGGACAGTGATAGTTGGAAAATTGAGATGTCTGCTACATTGGAAGACAGAAACAATAAGAGATTGTCCAAGGTGCGAGAATGTGAATCAGGAGAACTGACCTGTCATACACAGTTATCCTCTTTATTCTCATTCGATGTCCCTATTTTGATAACGATCATTTGGTCGCAGATGTTTGTTTACAAGTAAACCTGAGTGTCAACTACTTTAAAAAAATGTAATTTATTTATTATTAACTTAGACTAGCTTCTATTTTTGGAGTAATCAAACACTAACACTAAACAGAAGCTGATAAACATATGTTGACATAGCCACCGTCTCTTTCCATCTCCTAGGCTTAGTTTATTATACGGAGTACGCGCCAACAATTAAATGCGTTCATTATTAAAACACGGTCATACAGCACGTGGACACGTAGTGTCTATTTAAGTTATACAGAAGGCAACGAAATATATAAATATATATATCTACTACATCAGGGGTCCTTAAAGTGGTCGATATTGTCAACTTTTCAATATGTTACGTAGTGTCTGTAAGTTACATAGGAGAACAGCGATGATACACGAATACAGGAATTAAGGAAAAGCGGTTGACCAATCATACAAGAGTGAAGAAAGTTGACCAATCATACAAGTGTAGTGGATAGCCAGTTCCCCCCTCCAAGGTGGTGTCATAAATCACAAACTAGATCTGCCCTAGATACTATAGTCTGTCCATTAATTCGTGAGCACGTTTGAAATTGATTTTCTCGAAAACTACCTGTTGGATCTCGGTGATTTTTGCAAGCAGCCTTAGAATATCCATGACGCTAGAGAAATATTTTTTCCAAGAAAATTTGATGTAATTTGAAATATTTCTTCTTCAGGTTATATTAAAATCAACCTCACCGGATTGTACACAATAGTAACAGATCTACGGTACACAGACGCGTTGTTCTAAAAATACATTATGGTAACATTAAAATATCGTGAGTAAACAACAATTTCACGAAATCCCGTGCACCTAACCCAGTCGACTTTGAAAGCGGAAAGCATATGCCGTTATAATTGGGATACCGTTGTATAGTTATAGGTATATCTCGCTATTTGTATGAAGCTATTGTATCATATTTGTTGGCTTACCAAAACTGACATTGATATCACATTCATAATGAGTCTGAAGTGCACATTTATAACAATGCAGAAGGTTACAGTTTTACTATACCAACACTTCCGTAGGGAATCTAAGAGAGGTCATCTATATTGCGATATTCATAACCCTGAGAAATGAACGCAACTGGCGCTTGGTCTGAATAGAGAATCCTTTTCCCGATGGATTAAACAGGACACAAAGTGCACTAATGTCAAGCAAGGAAGGAAAAGAACAATTGACGACTTTGACATAGATGTCATAAGACGGGAGCTCTTGAAAATGTTTGCGACAAATCAACTTGTTACTCTCAGGAAACTGAAATTAAAACTGCAATCAGATTGCAGCATAGACATTTCTAAAAGTACTCTATGGAAAATTGTAAGAGCCGCCGGCTTCACCTTCAGAAAAACTATAGGCGGCAGGAATATTATTTGTGAAAAACCACATTTAATTGCTGAGCGAAGTAAATACCTGAGGCAGATCCGTGAGCGGCGGAGGCAAGGCTATGATATTGTATATTTGGACGAATCCTGGGTCATTGCTCACCACACCAATGCTAAAGAATGGCAATCAGTAGACGGTGAACAGAAAAGAAAATACCAAGCAGCAAAGGCCAGCGTATTATACCAACACATGCAGGAAGCAGTGAAGAAGGTCTTGTCCATGACGCTGGACTTATTTTCCAACCAAAAAGTACCGACGGTAGGGACTACCACACAGAAATGAATGGACATATTTTCAGGCACTGGATGGAGAAAGATCTACTTCCAATTCTAAACAGACCATCATGCTTGGTAATGGATAATGCATCCTATCACAACGCAGTATCAGCGGAAGACAAAGTACCAACTGCATCAAATACAAAAGATCAAATTAGGACTTGGCTTGCTAAGGAAAATGTCAGCTTCGATGATACATATTTGAAACCCGAGTTGTTGCACCTGGTGAGGATGACAAATAAGACAAAGGTGTTTCATATTGACAAAATCATTGCGGAATACGGCCACACGTCTTTGCGACTACCTCCATATCATGCTCACCTCAATCCGATAGAGCTTGTCTGGGCTAAAGTAAAAGGGCAAGTTGCCGAACAGAACAGGACGTTTAAAATGTGTGATGTTGAAGTTCTGACACGTGAGTCCCTCTCAATGATAGACATGCAGTTCTGGAAGAAGTGTGTTGAACATGTGCTCCGAGAGGAAGACCGAGTACTGGCACCGAGATGGATTACAATTTGTCCAGCCAGTAACAATTATCAACCTCATAGAATCGTCAGATTCGGGATGATACAAATCATATTTTGATTACAGACTGAGAAATAGCAACGTATACATTTCCATATCCAAATGCGTCTACCATCATACAATTTGTGGTGAAGTTAAGACACCCTGGGGTCTAATGGTGACCGAATGGGAGGACTAACTGTTGCATATTGTATCCAAGTTCACGATTGCACATAAAGGGCAACACACTTAATTACTTGACCTATCAAGTTATTATGGAGATACACCTATGAATAGAATTGACATGGACAAATTCTAGGGATTACTGTAAAATCTAAAATTTGAGCCCCGTATTTGCAATTGTCATAAAAGATCAAAGGAATTCGCCGATGTGCAAAATCCGTAGCATCTATGGACTACTGGTTAGCTTTATTTTAGCGTCATGGATATTCTAAGGCTGCATGCAAAAATCACTGATATCCAACAGGTAGTTTTCGAGAAAATCAATTTCAAACGTGCTCACGAATTAATGGACAGACTATAACTAGTATCCTTCAGTGACATTCGTGGACCAGAACTATATTTCATGACAAGACTCTGACCGGCAAGAGTGACATAGTGACGATTTAGTGAACAGAGAGAAGAGACAACAATAGGATACAGATGGACGTGTCTGTTGTATTGTCCAGATAATTAACACCGAAATAAACTCATAAAACAAAGTCATTAGTCGTTCTATATATGGAGAATGTATGAATGTAACGTACAAATGAGGAACCCTTGTAACTAATATGGAACATCGTTATTATATTGGCATACAATAATATGGAACTCAGGAAGGAAGGAAAGTGACATCGGCTAAGTAGCCATTACGAAGAAACTACAATGAAACTAAGATGAAACGGTTAGGAAACTGCAATGAAGAACTTAGTACTATGAGATAAACGTATGGGACTCAATTGGAAGATAACTGTATGGTATGGACGTTTCGATACTACAATAATTATACATAAATATATTTATATGAAATATTAGGGAACATCATTGATGCACATTTACATGAAATAATATGGAGTGCATAAAGGAGGGAATATATCACTATCGATGTCAATATTACAAAGAAGACAGGGAAGTCTCGACAGGAACCACGATTTATAACCCTACATATATATAATGGTAACTCTGCAACTATGGAGGAGCGGAGCAAACGTAGGACCAAGTCATCGAACCATCAAACCGGCATCCTGACCACCATAGATAATCGTCATTGACCCTCCACCACTACGAATACTGACAACAAGTTACAGTCTCAACAATAACGATATCATTATCAACAAACTAACAACTAATCTTACCACATAGGTAGACTATCTAAAAGGATAAAGTGTGGAACTAAAAGGAAAAACTACTTCACAAGGATAACGGAAAAACAGTTGACCAATTGTACAATGACAGAAGATGGTCACTTAACCAATCATACAATAACTGAAAAACGATATATATGTATATCTATATCTATATATATATAAATATATATATATATATATATATATATATATATATATAAATATCTATATATATAAAAGAACTTTTGAAAATAAGAAGATAAAAACGTTGAGCTGAACACACTGAAGTAACAAACAACTAGAAGTATAAGTAAGAGTCCAGCCAGGTTTTCATATCAACATACTTTATAGAACAACAAATGATTGACGTCGTCAACAACCTGTTACAGCCAAACAAAGAGGGTGCATAAGAACAAAGAGATGGCCTTAGAACAAATAAACTAGGTCATCAGTTTCGCGGGATTACAGGCTAACCTGTATAAGCTTCGCAAACAGGTTAATTGCTCGTCCCGTTAGGTCAGACTTGAACACGTGACACCGTTCAATAGATAACCATCGCCACATCCACGTAGTAAACGTTTACTGCGGTAGATAAGATATATTTAGATCACAAACAATATTTGTAATGTTTTAATTAGAACGGCGTTGAAACTCTTTCGTACTTCTAAGCTGATCCACTAGCTATTTCAGTAATACATTGAAATATAAATACATCCGTACGTAAATAACATGACGGCGTGAAAGGGTTTGGCTAAAGCTAACAGAGTAATGTCTCCTGTTTCCATGGCCACGCTGTATAGATCTGTAATTTGTGTATCTTGTTCTGTTGTTTTCAGAAACTGTCGAACATTATCTCATATTCGGGAGTTCTTTTTGACATGTGGGTACAGTGCTGCCCCCCTCTCTCTCTCTCTCTCTCTCTCTCTCCTGTTTTGGAGCATCGAGCAATTTTTGTCACTGATTAATAACTCAATGTAGGTGAGATCGAGTTTCTAGTAATCGATTCGTCTATGCAGACATTCATTTGGCAAGTATGTAACTGTAACGACTTCTGAGTCTGTGCTTTTTTCTCGAATCTCTCTTGACTTCAAGCTCATTATTAAGCTTCTCTTCAAAGAATTATGTACCTTTGCATAATCTTCTTTGTCATATAGTTCCGGTCATCAGCTAGTTTTTCCCATTTGTTGGAACGAATAGAAAAAGTTTTTATCGAGACTTTGCAGATATTCTTATACCTAAGCAGTGTTCTTCCTTGGAGCCTCTTCTCTTCCGAAAGTTGAGAGAACAGAATTTGTTGGGATATGTGACTATATTTCATCATTTTCACATGCCCTAGCCATCTTAGTCTTCTTCTGCTGAGTATCCCCATGTTGGATGGCAAGTTAGCACGGTGCAGTGCTTCAGGGTTGGTAATCTTGTCATACCACATGATGTCCATAATTGTGCGGGAAACTTAGAAGGTGAAAGATGTTAAGTCTCCTCTCATGTCTTCTTCAGTAGTCTGTCCATGTTTCTGTCTATATAGTAAATAGCTAATCATAAAGGGCCGATAATGATCAATCTTTATCTGCTGTGTTAAGTTTATGTTGTCACACGCTGTTTTTTAATAGTTTGCCGAATGTAGTGGCCGCACTATTTATTCGTGCGTTGATTTCTTCATCAAAATAGAAACTGGCAGTGACTATGGATATCAAGATTTTTAAACATGTGTTAGATGGTTACTATTTAAAGTGATATAAAACCACTATTTTTGTGACACTTTTCTTCTTCTTCACCCGTCGTCCCTAGGGAAGCATAGGTCCGCAACCAAGATCTTCCAAGCCCGCCTAACCAAGGCCATCCTTTCCAGATCTCTCCACTCTTTCCCAATTTTCTTGCGTTTCGTCTCAAACTCCTGTTTCCATGTGTTCCTGGGTCTTCTCCTATCTCTATTGCCCTGGGGGTTCCATCGAAGAGCCTATCTTGTGATGCTGTTAGGGGTTTCCTCAGTGTGTGTCCTATCCATCGCCACCTTCTGCTCCTTATCTCTTGTTCCACCTGTCGTTGTCCTGTTCTATCCCAAAGTTCCCTCTTATAGACATAGAAAATAGGTCTCCTGTCCAGGTCATATTCTTGATTAGGGAATGTAGGATATCCTATAACTGTGCGATTAGGGCAGCATTGTTCATTGAAAAGAATTTCCTTAAACGGATCAGATTGAATAGTGAATCATTAGATCTAGTGAGGATGAACACATCGCCATCACCACCCCGACGGCATGACAGGACTGTGAAGATGATGTCAAAGACACCGGGGACAAAAATAGAACGTGTTTAACTACTCTTAACCTCGAAGACTGTATGCTGGCTTTCATGCCTGGAGATGATCAGTCGTAGCAATTTCGGAGGACAGTCATCATGCTTAAATATTTTATCGAGTCTTGGTCTGTTGACAGTGTAAAATGCGATTAATAGTGGCATTCCCTGCTCTCTGAATTTCTCTTGAAGTAGAAGAACGTAATGAGCACCACTATAAAATGATACAAGTTTAGTATCGTTAGACTTCTAACATTTAACACCATAACCTTACGGTACTATATGGTAGAGTACTGTACTCTCACCAATTTGTTATTGTAAGCTGTTAAGACGGAAATAGTTGACATACATCACAACATGTAAGATCGTTTGAAATCATTTGATGCACACTTCATGCCAGAGGGTAAATGGAAGTGAGGATCTCTGCATCTGGAAGATGTTATGTGGGAGGTGTTGAGTGTAGTGTTTACTGTCAATGTTTAGTGTATCTGGGATGTGGTTTAATAGATAATGCTAGTACTGCGCTTACCTGCGGGCACACTTTTGTCTGGAACACCTGTCGTTATCCAAGGTCTATTAGGAGGCAATGACATATCATCTGTGTGAATAAACAATAACAATACAAATGTAATGAGAAATCAACAGAATCGTTGTAGTAGTAAGGTATTTATTTTGTTGTGAATGGGCATAAACCGGTTGTAATAGTAAGGTATTTATTTTGTTGTGAATGGGCATAAACCGGTTGTAATAGTAAGGTATTTATTTTGTTGTGAATGGGCATAAACCGGTTGTAGTAGTAAGGTATTTATTTTGTGAATGGGCATAAACCGGTTGTAATAGTAAGGTATTTATTTTGTTGTGAATGGGCATAAACCGGTTGTAGTAGTAAGGTATTTATTTTGTTGTGAATGGGCATAAACCGGTTGTAATAGTAAGGTATTTATTTTGTTGTGAATGGGCATAAACCGGTTGTAATAGTAAGGTATTTATTTTGTTGTGAATGGGCATAAACCGGTTGTAGTAGTAAGGTATTTATTTTGTTGTGAATGGGCATAAACCGGTTGTAGTAGTAAGGTATTTATTTCGCTGTGAATGGACATACAAGGGAATAGTTGTAATAGTAAGGTATTTATTTCGCTGTGAATGGACATACAAGGGAATAGTTGTAATAGTAAGGTATTTATTTCGATGTGAATGGACATACAAGGGAATAGTTGTAATAGAAAGGTATTTATTTTGTTGTGAATGGACATACAAGGGAATAGTTGTAATAGTAAGGTATTTATTTCGCTGTGAATGGACATACAAGGGAATAGTTGTAATAGAAAGGTATTTATTTCGTTGTGAATGGACATACAAGGGAATAGTTGTAATTGTAATAGAAAGGTATTTATTTCGCTGTGAACGGGAATGACCCAGAACAAAATAAGTGATGTTAAGTTACCTGTACAAGTAGCGATGCTAGACGTGTTCCATCCTTAGCCTTGCACCAACACGTAGCAAGATAATGAAAAAACAATCCCAGAAATATAACGTTCATGAAATGTTGCAGTTTTACACGCTGCTCCGTCACAATAATTAACCACAAACTATGT
Organism: Arion vulgaris; assembly: GCA_020796225.1. NCBI lineage: Eukaryota > Metazoa > Mollusca > Gastropoda > Stylommatophora > Arionidae > Arion > Arion vulgaris. Next base: position 52,086,119 of record CM036757.1, on the reverse strand, counting down.
TAAATATAGCAGAGATCACACAGGGGGGCTACATAAACAAACACTTTAATTCTGATGACCTATACTAAACAATTGTTTTCGCTTGTGGGAACTGATAAATTCAGCTACTACTGTTTGTTACTCTGAAAGCTACAAAAATAAAGCCTCAAATTACCATCTGGAACAGCTAATGTCCGACACGGGATGTCAAGAACGTTTCACCTTCGAGAGTGTAAACATGACCAAATGTCAACATCTGTTAACATCTACCAACATGGCATCTCGAGGGACATATTCTGTGGAAAAAACGCTGATTTCTCTAACCTTGAACATGTTTCAGTTGGACGCTGCTTCAACGGATAAAAACATTAAAGCATGTTCTGTATTAGACAAGTTGTTTATTTGTGTTTCTGTAGACCAGCGGGTGTTAAAAACTGTTGTTGATATGAACATGCATGGAGAATTAGGCAGAATTCCAGGAAACCCATTACTTGTAATTTTAGATCTATTAAGTTCTACATGAACCTTTATTTCCAATATACAGCATTGTCGAACGTTTCTGTACTGCACTTTATAGCATCCAATGACGAAGGATTTACATCATTGCACCGGATTTTACTCTATATAGCTCTGTCCCTCTCCACAGAAGTGGTACGCCATCTGCCGAGAGTATTGCACAAAGCACGACGTCCGTAGCTCCGGCAACAATCCTGGGTGTCTCTGGAAAAAATGCACTTGTGAACAGAACGGTGCGGTCCGGGTTCGAACTCACGACCTTCGGAACGCAAGGCAAAAAAGGCTTAACCACTAGACTCTCTGCGAAGAATACAAGGCAAAGTTTAGATGAAACATGAACATAAGAACTTGACTAACCCTAGACACAAAGCTGTCAGTGAGTTGCCCGCCTTGTGGCGTCTTGTATTGCAACACCACAATCTTGCGTGGTCATTAGCCATCCTTCGCAGAAATCCCCGTAACTGACCTACATTATGAATGTCCTTAGTCTGTCCATGTGTCTTCCTCCGGGAATCAAATGCACATCAGTACTCATGACGCTATCTGGATAACTTCTGAGAACGCTAGATATAAGAACTGCCTCATACAAATTCATAGAGACCACACATAGCTTGTAACAAAGCCTGTAAGGAATTCACACAACTTTATCCATGTCGTGGGGTATGTTTACCGAGTCCGCGAAGAGGTCTCGTAAAAATTATATGTTCTCCGCAAATATGTGGATGAGAACAGATGTCAATATTGATAGACAGACATGTTTATTTGTGTACAACCACAAGAGCGTACGAATTTTTATTATTTTCGTATGAAACAGTGAAGGGCGTTTCTAGGGCTATATGAAGTACTGCAACGTGTAAATTTGTTTTCTATCATGGGCATGCTCAGCAGTAGAAGACTAAGATGGCTAGGGCGTGTGAGAATAATGGAAAATAGCCACACTCTACAACAAGTGTTGTTCTGTGAACTTTCCGAAAGGAAGAGACACCAAGGCAGACCACTATTCAGATATACGTATGTCTGCAAGGACAAAATGAAAAATGTTTCTATAGGCTCCAACTAGACGATGACCCGAGTTATGCGAAACGCCCGAGTGGTCACAGGGGCCCAAATTTGGGGTGTAAAGAAAAGAACCACTGTTACCTGCCACGCATGTCGTAACAGGCGACTAATGAGGTTTGGCTGAAATCGGATGTACATGTCCTAAACATGTAGAATTCTATGCGTTTAGGGGCCTACCAAACCAATGTGCAATGTATACACGTTCTTGGCAAAGATCAAACATATCACAAAGAGTGATTAAAATTGGTCGTAAAGAACGAACGCAAAGAAGAAGTTATGCGAAAAACAACATTACTCAAATGTACAAACTCTTTAGAACAGAGACTTAGGGATGAACCGAAATGGCAGATAAGCAATAGCAAACGAAGTTGTCACAATAAAACACTTGCCAACTGACCCGTCTGTACAGACAATAAAAAAAAGGCTATATATTATATATATTTTTTCTATCTAGGAGAGAAAAATCTCAGTGTGTTGTACAATGTCATCAGCTATCAATGATTCTACCAAGACACGAGTGGTTACTGCAGTATCCCAAGCACAGAACCGATATCTCTTGGAATGTGTCCCAGATTAGTGGGTCACCACTACCATCGTTCAGCACAGACATTGTTTGCATAAAATAACATACCTACTTATTGCATGACTGTATCTGATGATCATCTTTGTAAGACTATCTCAGTAGTTCAATGGAACAGAACCGCTACCTCTGGGAATGTGCACCCTCCAACAGTTGAGACACCAACACAGACGATGGGCATATATGCCGCTCAAGCCTGACGGCAGGTAGATGATACTCGTAGACATGTTTGTACCCAAAAAAATAAGTTAGTGGTTATCATATTCTTCTGTGTTAATGAATCCATACACTGAAGTACATTATGCTATTGTGTCATTATTACAGCCGTTGGGCCTGGTTGTTGCATGTCTGTGGGTCTTGATACTCGGATACACTCACTTTAGAAAATGTTCTTACAATGTCATTAACGTTCATCATCATCCAGTGGCGCGTCCTGTGCAGAACAACCTTCAGCCCTGAACTATAAGTCCTTCTAAATGTCTCTATATCATAAGTAAGTTGTCCTTTTCAATTCCTCCAGCACATCATGTAAGCTTAAGCGTTAGTGAGCTTACCTAGTTCAAACCCAAGCGTACCTGGTTCAAACTCTGCGGCTAGCAGTTTGGAAGCATATACGTCCGCGTGGATTTTTACGAACGGTAAAAATAAACCCCACCGTTCAGCAGAAAACAACGGCGCCTAGAAAATCAACGACTCGTTTACCGTGGTTCATATCGACGTCCTGTAAAGGATACGCAACAAATTTCATTTAATCACATCATGTATAAACCTTCCTGTTACCCTCTGTTCAGGAATTCCCCCGCCCTCATAACTATCTTTTCCAAACCTTCAGTTGCCCCCAAAAAAATCCAAAAATTCCAACAAAAAAATGCACTATCCTCAACCATATTTCTCCAATTAACCAATTTTCTTCAATTCTGAGTTCTTGTTGGATAGATCATTGTATTCTTTTATCTGTTATGGGAGGTCTGGTACATCGGTCTGGGCGGTGATCGCGAGAGATAGAGATAGAGAGAGAGAGAGAGAGAGAGAGAGAGAGAGAGGACAGACATCATCGACGTTGTTTCCTGACAATTATTCAGTTTGATGTTAAGAAAGTTTATGCATTCTTTGAAGATATAGTATTATAGTTATATCTGATCATGGCTGTTAGTGATGACGCCCTAGTGACGACGTGTCTCTGCAGTTATTGCATGACATGTTACCAAAAAAACACACCCCAGTACAGATATCATGTAGAACTTTCCTGAATCTTAACGCCATGTTCTTCGCTTGTATATGATAGGGCAGAATGTGGACCGGAGTAGACAGGGATTATGATACGAAAACAAACACGGAATTATAATCTATTTATGCCATATATAAATATGTAATAGCCGTGTATCTGAGATGCTGATAAGGACTCGTGAAATACAATACAAATATTTATCTTATGAACACAAAATAAACAAAACATAACAAAGGTTTAGGAGGTCGTGACAAGTACATAGTAGGGCTATAACATCGCCCGCGTGTTCCCGGGCTAGCAAGGGAACAAAGAATACTAAAACTGCGACCTACAATGCATGTCGTTAGAGTCGACTAAGGTAGGGGCCTAGGCAAGCCACTCTAGTAAATAAAAAGCGTCGCAGAAATCGGATGTGCTGGCCTAATTGTAGGCGTATATATAACTGGTACAACCGCCCTTAGATTACACTCAAATCACAAAGAATGGTTTAACATGCGGTCGATATGGAGGGTTGGAAGAAGGAGAACTATAACATTCAATACAAGCCAGAACAAAACATAGTACAAATAGATGTTATTCCAAGTTCAGTTTAATCTCTTTGTTTTTCTTCTAGCAAATGTGCATCTGTGCAATCATATTAAAAATAACGCCCCGGACTTATATGTTACATAAGGCCAGCAAGAAATGTATTAATGCCCCTCTATCCTGGGTAACTCGTTCAATATCTTCTATGGAATTGATTGCAATATTTCTCGACTTACTCAGTTAACTTTATTTCAAGGTTTTCATATGGCGTCCTTTATTCATGTCTACCACTTCAATGTTTGCTTTCTGATTCTTTGATCATTTCTTCTCAGAGTATGTTCATCATATCTTTATCTGCTCTCTTTTAACAGTTGCTACTAGTAGTTAGCTTGGCATTTCTCGGATTTCATCCACTCTAAAGAATTCTCGTCTCATTTTATATTTCCTTATTTTTCACAGATATCTATTTTCAAATACAGTCAACTTACTTCCAATATCTTTAGCTCTTTTCCAATTCTCGTTGGCATATGTTAGGATTGAGACAACACTAGAATTGAAAATTCGTAATTTAGTTTTACAACTATACATAAACTATAGAGTTTTATATTTTATTTCGACTTTTTAAAGCTGATATTGCTTTGAAATTAATAGTAATCACATTTCACACGAAGACGCAGTTAAATTTCAGTTGACTTTCCATTTCACTACCATCATCTACAAAAAGTATGTTGATACAAGCGTTACGGAAGCCATCCCGGAATAATAATTATTACGGAATAATAATTTATTATTATTTATGCATACTGCCCTTTGATATATTATGGGGAAGAGTGAGCACTTATGGGAATACCCGGAGGGCAATGAGGTCGGTTCAATAACAAAAGCTGTTCGATTTGCGAACACAACAGACGAATATGATGGACTCGGACACAAATAAAAAGAGTGACAGCTCGTATAATATAATAATTCCCCTCGTACCGTTATACGTCACATAAGACATTCAAGCAATTTGTCTAAACCGTTCTATCCTAGGCAACTCGCTCAATCTCTTCCATGGAACTGAGAGCGATGGCTCACATACTGTAGCATTAAAACGTTTCTAGAACATTGCTGATTATCGTTGATCTTCACAATACATAACAGTGTTGCCTACACAGCCTTCTTCACAATACATAACAGTGTTGCCTACACAGTCTTCTTCACAATACATAACAGTGTTGCCTACACAGTCTTCTTCACAATACATAACAGTGTTGCCTACACAGCCTTCTTCACAATACATAACAGTGTTGCCTACACAGCCTTCTTCACAATACATAACAGTGTTGCCTACACAGTCTTCTTCACAATACATAACAGTATTGCCTACACAATCTTATTTCGAGAAGTTGAATCAATACAAACATTTAACAGAAGGGTTTGTTAAAGAAAAATGTCAACAGAACAATTCTTATATTGTTCCCGGACAATGAAAAGGTTAAGCTCTAGTCCTGCAAAGTCGAAGGTTCGAATCCGCACCGCGCCGTTCTGTTTACGAGTACATTTTTTCCCAGAAACCACTAGGATTGTTGCCGGAGCTACGGAATTCGTGCTTTGTGCAATACTTCGGCAGGTGGCGTGCTATTTCTGCGGGAAAGACTAAGCATATGGGGTAAAACCCGGCACAATGAAGTCAATCGTTCGGCTTTAAAACCCCCTTTTAATGAAAAGGAACAATACAATGCATACTCGGAGTAATAGGAGCAGATACATCGAACTGGTACTGCTAGTCGCTGTTAGAAGATATTGCGAATGATATCAGAGCACCTATGGGCATATTCGAAGTGTAATGAAGATATTTCCAACTAAAATAGCTGATGTACGCAGGACATGACATATATACACTGAAAAAAGGAACACAAGACATGAACAACTGAAAAACTGAACATAAGACGAGATAGATACAAGACATGAAAAACTGAACAAGACATGAAGAACATAAGATGTGACATAGATACAAGACATGAAAAACTGAACAAGACATGAAGAACATAACATGTGACATAGATTGAACAATACATGAAGAACATAAGATGTGACATAGATAGAACAATACATGAAGAACATAACATGTGACATAGATAGAACAAGACATGAAGAACATAACATGTGACATAGATAGAACAATACATGAAGAACATAACATGTGACATAGATAGAACAATACATGAAGAACATAACATGTGACATAGATAGAACAATACATGAAGAACATAACATGTGACATAGATAGAACAATACATGAAGAACATAACATGTGACATAGATAGAACAAGACATGAAAAACTGTACATAAGACGTGACATAGATACAAGACATGAGAAACTGTACATAAGACGTGAGATAGATACAAGAGATGAAAAACCCACGCAGAGCATGTACATTTGACAAGACACAATAAGAACATTTACACAAAACACGACAAACTCATTCATTCAAACATTTCGTTTCGTTCAAGTCTACAAAAAGAAAAAAAGTATAAAGCCGAAGAATTTACTTCATTGCGCCGGGTTTTTAACCACATACGGCTTGAATCCTCTCCCACAGAAATGACACGCCACCTGTCGAGAATATTGAACAAAGCACAACTCTGCAGCTTCGGCAACAATCCTAGGGTCTTTGGAAAAATGCACAGTGAACAGAACGTCGTGGTCCGGATTGGAACCCACGACTTTCAGAACACAAGGCACAGGTTTAATTACTTAGTCAGAGACCACTTTTATTATCGAAAGTTCTATATTCATATTATATTTAGTAGGATAGTTGTTGTCCACCATCAGCAGAACTACATCCAAGATAGGATGATGTTCTTCACATTACTCTGTTGTACTTTGGTATGAGAAGTATTACTACAATATACTTGAATCACACTGTGTGAGCATTGAGACTAGGGTCCTTAGAGATAAGCCATAACTATTTATTGTGTTTGTCATCTATAGATTGCTCTTAAAGTAACGTATCCTGTCTTGTTTTGTGCGTGGCAGGCATTTCGTGCTTATGTAAGGACTCTCTATTATATAGACGTACACTACTAACTTAAATGTATGATATTCGGACCAAACTTTTCTTGTAAGTGTAAAGCATTCGACTATAGCGTTAATAATGGTAGACACTGTAACAAAGAGATACCGCTAAAAATTAAAACATATCTTATCAGAACGATTTTCCGGCCAACACTGTTACCAGTGCTAAACATGGCCAATAACAGCAGCTAATCAGCGGAAATTCATAACGACAGAGATGGGGTACATAAGAAGAGCTGCAGGAGTGACAATAAGAGATACAATTAGAAATGAAGAAATCGGAAGAAAACTGGATGTGAAACCAGTCACGCAATTCACAAAAGAACAACAGATTAAATGGTTTGGACACCCGACAAGAATATCCTGGTATCGCCTACCACAGAGGGCAACGCTGAAAAAGTATAACGGGTACAAATATAGACCCCGTAAAAGTTGGAATGACGGCGTCAGGAACAGCAATAAGAGAACAGCTTACAATGTGCCTCAGAACAAGCCCACATAACTTAGAACAAGCACACATAAGACCACTAAACCACCCCCAGCCCCACCACAGTAAATGGTGGTGAGATCATTGATAAATGAAGTAGAGAATGCAGGCAGGTTGCGAGGACGGAGAAGATGTGATATGATGATAGCGGGAACAATAAAGAGCAGATAAATACTCCTTTTCGTTCTTCCTGCCAGTGATCATTGGATTAATAGATCGGAGATGGCTATGAATACTGTGGTGCGAAGCATGTCGTAGAGCGTGGTTTCTTCTGAGGTGCGGGATGACAATATCTAGATTCTCTGACCAAACAAGGGGGCAATGTTAGCAATGCCTTGTGATTGTTTAACCACAGAAGACATGAGTCTTGCCAGTATTGAACTTCATGAACACCTGACCCACGAGACTTTTATAACCTGTCCGGAGGGAGACTTGCTTTTGTGGGAAATAGTTTACTGAGGCCATTGTCGTGATGACTTATTTCCAACGTTTCATAACATATCTCGAATTTCTCATACGTATAGCCTGAGATTGGTTGCTTCAAAGACACTCCCCAGCCCTTCTTGCTAGGAAATCATATTCTCTACCATTTCTTGTGATATTGTAAAGATACATACTGATTGAACGCCTATGTAGCGCAGTAGGTAGCGCGCCAGTCTCCCAACTACAGTACATATCTTCCTTTTTATATATGTGACTGAGATCAACAGAAATCTAGTTTAATGCTATCTCTGGGTCTAAAGGCGACGGAATGGCTCCATTGCACCGGGTTTTACCTCATATGGCTCTGTCCATGGAACACCACCTGCAGATAGTGTTGCACAAAGCACGAGCTCAATAACTTCAGCAACAATCCTAGGGATCGCCGGGAAAAATTGCACAAGTGACTCGGTCTGGATCCGAACTTACAATCTTCAGAACGCCAGGAAAACATCTTAACCACTTCGACAAAGAGACCGCCATCTTTGGGTGTAGGTGTACTTATCCAATAGTACTGGTCACAACAACATGAGATAAGAATTTATTTTAACCTTTTACGTCAACAGATAAAACAAGATGGACGTTTAGTTGGCGGGATGAGAAGCCTGCACGATACGGAAATGAATTCCAATGTTCAATTTGTCTGCCGGTTAGAACGGGTTCAATCACTACAGTGAAGATAAACAAGTCGTGATACTGGACCGATCTTGGCTGATGGAAATAACTGATTCGAGAGGCAGGGTTGGGGGGAACTAGCTGGTTGAAATCACGTCTGGATGTCTGCTGATATTACTGGTACCACCGTTAACTCAAGTGTTGATAAGGTGATGATACTTTGTCAGACATCGTGACGTCACGAATCTTCTATATCATTCATACGGTATTTTTTGTGTGTGGTTCGTCCTCTTTTGTGTGTGATTCATGTTAGCCATGGCACATAATTTCGCGCATTTGACTGATTTTTTGCGTGAAGGCTTGCTTTCCTTATCACCAATACCCCTCGCGATTTAGGTGAGCATTACTTCAACTTCAGAAGTACTTGTACATTTTTTCTCCGATCCAGAAGCACTTGAGCTTTCAGCTCTTCGGCTCGGTGCCATGAACATCGTAACCCTTCGGTTCGGTGCCACGAACATCGTAAATCTGGAGAACATGTGGCTTTTCTGCCAGCCCGCGGAATTAAACCGCACTCACAGGGGCTTGTCACCCGTCGTCCACCGCGCTACGAACACGCTGGCCAGGCGGTCACTCGTAATTTATAAACTCCTTGCTACTGTCATAACACATCGGCCTTATCTACGTTAATATTCATGTTGTGATCTTTGTATTCGCTAGTTTGTTGATATGCTTCTACAAGTCTTCAGACGTGGCAATATTTGTTTCGTTATTTGCAAAAAGGCGGTTACAGCAAAACGCACCTATATATAGATAAGATTTAGTGTGTATATATATATATCCTAAGTAATATTTTAAGACCTACGGCTTCCAGGAAAATACATCAACATTATAAAGCCTTCTATTCTGAAGCATCCTGCTGTGTAAGAACAGATGCAAGAAACTCAGACTGGTTCACAGGGCTGCGTTATGTCACCTATGTTTTTGGGATAGCTATAGACTGGATCATGCGCAAATGCACCAAGATGATCAACTAGGCATCAAATGGCTTAATAACAGCAGACTATTTGATCTTGAATTTGCCGATGACGTGGCCATATTGAATTCAACCACACAAGCAACCAACAAACTAACGAGCAATCTTTGCACACTTGCAAAACAGGTTGGTCTCCAGATTAATTCTGCCAAGACCAAAATTATGGACCTCACAAACTCGACAGACAACATCGTAATAAATGGCCAAACACTGGAGAAAGTTGAACATTTTACATATTTGGGTAGTAAAGTGTCAAACAACGGAGACACGATGAAAGAAATAAACTCTCGTATTGCTATAGCAGCTAGTGCCTTCACTAAATTAACGAATATCTGGCATTCACTAAATTAACGAATATATGGCAATCTCAAAAGACCTTAGTATATGCACAAAAGTTAAATTATTTAGGTCATGTGTGATTCCTGTACTGACCTACGGTTGTGAAAGTTGGAAATCAACAAAGAAAATTGATAAGAAACTGGACAGCTTTGAGAATAAATGTCTCCGAAAATTATTAAAAGTAAAATGGAGTGATTTCGTTTCTAACAACACAGTGAGAGATATAACACACCAACAACCCATATAAAATATTATAAGGAAACGAAGGTGGAAATATTTAGGTCATGTTCTTAGATCAGACGAAAAGAGACTAAATCGACAAGTCCTTTTGTGGTCACCAGTTGGGAAAAGAAAACGCGGAAGACCAAAGACCACTCTTCGAAGAACCATCCAACAAGAAAGTAAACTATTGGGATGTAAAACCATACAAGATCTCCAACTGATAGCAACGAACCGCATCACATGGAGATCTAAAACCTCTGCCCTATGTGCCCCTTTGGCACGAAAGGAACTAACTAGCTAAGTAATATTTCCAGTATATTCTGATTCATATTTCTAGCTTTTGACATATATTCAGTTTTTAGTTTTTAATCACATCTTTTCATTATCTAATGTTGCTAGGATTCCTACCATTAACTGTGTATTTCATTATAGGAGCGTCGTTTATATCCGGTGTTGTCACATATTATTTGCCTGACGAAGATCTTTTGGTAGAAACGTCACTTCTGCCTTGTTTATGTATTTGGTACGTAATTGATGATTTTGTATTTGGATACTTCACATTCTGTCTACAAATGCATTTTTTTCGGAGATCACTAGGAATTTTGCAGGAGCTGCGGAATCGTGCTTTATGTAATGCTCTGTCAGGTGACTGCCATTTTTGTGGAGAGGGGTCGAGCAATGTGAGGAAAACTCGGTGCAATAAAGTCGACCCTTTGCCATTAGACCATTTTTACAGTGAATACCAGCTCACTGTGGCGTATCAGGAAATGAGAGAGCAAAGACTCGCTAAGGAGGGAACAAAACTGATAAAACACAAACACCCAGTGTCACTACCAGAACTCAAGACACACATCAAGCGAAAATACAAAGAGTTGCGGAGGCAACAAACTCTACAAGATCCCATCAGCAGATTAAACAGAAAACAGCACACAATAATCTTTCGCCTAAGAACAGGGTCACTGCAGGTTCAACCTTCACATGCACAGCGTAAAGCTTGCACAGACTGCACAGTGTACATGTCAGACAGAAACACATACTCCAGAGCACATCCTGCAGTCATGTCCATCATACATACACCAACAAAACGAAACATGGCCTCATGAGCGAATCTTAAAGCGCAAGCTATGGGGAACTCTCGAGGAACTCCAACTGACATGCAGCTTCCAGAAGCAACCCGTCTCATGGTTTGGACGAGCATACGAAACCGAACGAAAAGAAGAAGACATCAATGAGCTGACCCAGTTTACTGGGCAAGGAAACATTCTCATAGACGTCAACAATATAGATCGTTATGACGTCTAGCGCTGTCCTTTCCAACACATGCACCTCTCTAACTCACAGTTAAGTAGCTAGGCTTCTACTTGAATATAGGAATCATGTATAGCAACGTGTCACAAGAAGCTGACCTGCCCCACATCTCACTTTCACTGGAACTCGTTCATTCATTTACAAAGTCGAGCGCGACATTAGAAAAAAACATCGATTAATTTCTTCTAATCTGCTTACGTCAATTACAAAGGTAGGACATCCAACTTGAAATGTCGAGCTAGAAGCAATCTATAACATTAGATATGTTTAACCTGAAACAATTTTGATGTTATCATTCATAAAATCATCAATTATTAACACATAAAGGAAAGCCGACTTTGGCATATGATTTTATTACAGTTGTCACTATTATCGATACCCCTCTCCCGGCCAATGCCGGGGTCCACAAGGGAGTATAACACTGCGGCATGTCGTAAGAGGCGACTGAGGTAGAGGCCTAGGTAAGCTACACTAGTAAATAAAAAGCGCTGCAGAAATCGGATGTGATGACCTACCTACTTGTAGGCGCATAACTGGCACAAAGTGCACTTGCTCTTAAGCTTGGATCACATGCAAATCACAAAAATTGGTTAACAAGTGGTCGATATGGAGCGTTCAAAGAAGAAGAATCGATACCCTCGCCATCATCTAGTAGCTTTGTCCTGATCAGAACTTTGTCATCCGAACATTACTTCGGAATTTCTCTCTCTCATACACCACAAAACAAAAATTGTTGACCTTACCAGCAGTCCAGAAAATATTCAACTAAAAACTACACTCTTGAAAAAGTCAAAAGTTTTACATACCTAAGGAGTATGATGACATCTACGGGGATACAGCGCCAGAAATTCCACACAGAATCGCATTGGCATCAAGTGCTTTTAACAAATTGTCAAATATATGGAAGTCCAATTCACTCAGCAAGCACTTAAAATTAAAGATCTTTAACTCTTGTGTGATTCCAGTATTAACTTATGGATGCGAGAGTTGGAAAGCAACAAAAGCTCTAGAAAGAAAATTAGATAACTTTGAGAATAAATGTCTTAGAAGAATATTGAACCTCAAATGGTCAGATTTCAGACCCAATACACAAATAAGACGAGACCAAGCAAGAAAATGTATCAAATTTTATAAGAAAGCGCCGCTGGAACTACATCGGCCACACACTTAGAATGGATGAGAGAAGACTCCCTTACCAATCCCTCATATGGACACCAGAGGGAAAAAGAAAACGAGGAAGACCAAGAGAGACTCTGCGTAGAACCATCACCAGAGAAGGCTCAACGATGGGCCTAGTAAACATTAAAGACCTAAAACAGATAGCAACGAACCGCGAGACATGGAGAACTATGACCTCTGCCCTATGCGCCGCCCACAGGCCCAAGAGGAAAGACTAACTATAGGCCAGATGCCCAGGATAGAGCGGTATGGAGAAATTACTTGCAGGCCCTATGTAACGTATAACGGTACGAGAGGAATTATTATTATTATTATTATAGGCCAGATGTCCCTCCTCTGTAGCCGTCATGATCAAATCATCAGTTACATTATAAATGCATCTTTACCGCAACTTTATGCATACCACTAAGTCCCAAATCAAATATTCAACATACCACCTTCGTATATGTTTTCAAGTACAGTCTACTCTGCTACCACAACCATTATCTCTATTTTCGCTTGTCGGATACCCTCTTTATTTCTTGATGCTACGTTACTCGCCGGCCCTATCGTTTACCAACATAGACTTTATGATATATGCACACAGCACGCAAGTATTTTGCCCAAGAGAATACAATTCTTTCCAGACTGTACAAATCCTTCCTTCCTTTCGTTCGCTTGAAATATTATATATACATTCAATGTTGTCTCTTGTATAAACTTCACTGTCTTTTGTAGCTCACACAGAGGTCTGTGTAGTTTTCTGTCGAGTGTTGTTTCAATAGGCAAGTGAGTTTATCTTAGTATATCATATTCGGGGCAATCTTGAAGTATGTGCTCTGCAGTCTGATGTGCATGTCCACATGGATGAATTGCCACTCTTGAATTTTGTATACATGTGGCTGCGGAATCGATTGTGTCCTGTTCTAATGCGCAGAATGACAACTTGTTCCAATCTGCTCATATTATAGTAGTCGTCTTGTGTTGGTAGCTTTCTGATTGATTTAATCATCTTCTTACTCGTCAGCCCTATTGTTTACCAGCATAGACGTTATGATATATGCACACAGCACGCAAGTATCTTGCCCAAGAGAATACAACGCTTTCCAGACTGTACAAATGATGATGATGATGTATACTGATTATCAATGAACTCGTCGAGGAAGGATATAATAAGGACTGTTTCAGATAGGTTGACGTTTACAGCGGAAGCAGTCAATTTTCTCGCTAACAACGATAGCGTAGCCAGGAAGAGACAAGGGCAGAACATCGCAGACGAACAGAAAATGCAATATCACCAAATTAGGCAAATTGAGTTAACATTTGTGTATTTGTCAGTGCTCTGGAGGTATGTGCTGAAGTAGGCATATTCGTGTATTTGTTAGTTCTCTGGTAGGCATATTTGTGTATTTGTCAGTGCTCTGGGGGTATGTGCTGAGGTAGGCATATTTGTCAGTGCTCTGGCGGTATGTGCTGAGGTAGGCATATTTGTCAGTGCTCTGGGGGTATGTGCTGAGGTAGGCATATTTGTGTATTTGTTAGTGCTCTGGTGGTATGTGCTGAGGTAGGCATATTTGTCAGTGCTCTCGGGGTATGTGCTGAGGTAGGCATATTTGTGTATTTGTTAGTGCTTTGGCGGTATGTGCTGAGGTAGGAATATTTGTGAGTAATGAATACCAATATAATTTTTTTTGTAATGTTTGGTGGTCGGTAATCAAGTCGGTTTCAACCAGATGTCTTATAAGATAAGAACTCAGTAGAATGTCATCATGTCCTCACAATCACAAGTTTAAAAAAAAACCAGCAAGTACAATATGAGAAATCGTGGCATATCCTTTTACATGACGTAGCCATCAACAACAGTGAACGGGTCGTTCATTTTGCTAGACACCACTTATACATTCAGTAGTTTACCATTGCTTTCTGAACGGTGAGGTCTATTTTACCTTTCGTAAAAAAATCCCACAGATACGAATTTGCTTCCAAACTGGCTGTCGCGGAGTTTGAACCAGATACACTTGGGTTGTGATCAAGCTACAGACGCTTACTATATATATATATATTAAAATACTGACAAAACAATGATAGAACAAGATAACCAAATCTGTTCAAGAGATACTGGATTCGGGGAGGAATAAATACAGAAACACAATCAAATACATGGACAATAAGACTTATTTACAGAATGTAGTCGTTGCTATAGCAGTTACACCCGACTAGAAATGTAACCTTCTGTTAGTGTCAGCTCTGACGATTTCTAATATGATCAATTGAACTGACACATTGTTACACCAGGGCTCGGTAGGGGTCTCTACACCAAAGTGGTTATACACATGTGACAGGTCTGATTCGAACCTGAACCTTCAGAACGACAGGCAAAACCACCACGCCTGTATGACGAAGTGGTTTAGCCGTTTGCCTGTCGTTCTGAAGGTTCAGGGATCGAATCCAGACCTGTCACAGGTGTATTTTTTCTTGAGATCCCTAGCATTGTTGCTGGAGCTGCGGGAGTTCGTACTTTGAGCAACGCTATCGGCAGGTGATGTGCAATATCTGGCGAGAAGGACGGAGACATGTATTGAAACCCGGTGAAATTATGTAAATTCTTCGCCAATAGGCCATTTTTTTCAGTAGATGTGATGCTATAAATTGAGCTTTAAAACCCTTTAGCTGCTAAGGACGTATATATACGTTTTCCCCATTCACTTCTAAAGACGCATTAACACGTCTGTTATTATCTCTCCTCTGTGAGTTAAAGACGTGTTAACACGTTATACATTGCTACTGTCACTGATATATGCGTACATTCACGTTTGTGACCTAGAAACAAAGAGTAGCTATTTTTAGCTCAGCCTTCAGAAAATATGTAGCAGCGAAAGAGTTAAGTTCGTCAAATTGTATCTCTGTGGCTAATGAATTTGTCTTAGATTCTAACGGTAGTGAGTTCGATTTCAGATCTAGTAACATGTGGAAATTGTTCCGTTGATCAATAGAATTGTTAAGGGGCGTATCGCTGAATGGGTTAGAGCGTGGCTCCCATGCCGGGGGACCCGTGTTCAATTCACGGTAAGGCCAAGAATTTATTTCTGTTGTGCACATAAATGAAAAATCATAGCCTGAATAGCTTCTTCACGACGACTGCACTAGCTATGCGGCCATTAAATTCATCAGGTTCTCGGTCCCGCCTGCCCCACAGCGCCCTAAAAAGCGGTGCTACATGCAGTAACAATAGTTTTGTGTGTGTGTTTTAAAAAAAAATAGGATTGTTGCTGGAGATAAGAAGCTCGTACTTTGTGCAACACTATCGGCAGGTAGTGCGTAATATCTGTCTAGAGGGACGGAGCCATATGAAGAGGGACGGTGCCATATGGAGAGGTACGGTGCCATATGAAGAAATCCGGTGCAATGAAGTCAATCCTTTGCCTTTAGATTCAAGTAGATGTGGTGCCATAAAACTGGTCTTTAAGTTCGTCAAATCTTATCAGTAACCAATCTGTACAAATCTATGTCCTATTAAACAATATATTCTCAGGCTACCGGGAATTGGGTTAGATCTAAAAATCCACACCATTTAAAAAAAAAAATTTCTGCTGACAAAAACTGCAATAAAAACATAACTATAAACAATGTCAACGCATCTCATTAGGAAAGCTGAATAAGAAAAATATGATTAATGTTAGCGATAAATGACAGCCCTATGTTTCACTGCCAACAGATAGAAATAAAAAGAGAAGTGAGAGGAATGAAGTTCGACCTTTATGAAACTGTCACCTGGACTCGCAGAAGAGATTATGAACTTTGTCCTAGTAACAGGTCTGGCGATCTAGTATGACATGTTTTGAACTTGGTGGAATATCAGTGACCAAGATCGCATAAACTGTGTTCGACATATATATGTACTGGTAACATGACTGATGATCTAGCATGGCTGATGATTTAGCATGACTGATGATCTAGCATGACCAATGGCCTGATTCTTGGATGACTACTCGTGACCTAGAGGGCCATAAACCGTGTCTGACTTAGAACTGGGTTGCTAGCTATGAATAATAACACTTTTCCCATATGTTAAGAAACATACAACTTCTGTTGTTGCTAGTGATACCGGCCGGACTAAGAGACTTCATGTGTACCTACTTGACCCGATGAATTGCATTTCTGGGGAATCTGTGGATACTCTCCCTGCCACCCCATGTATTTATCCATACCAGAAAGAGTGCCTATGAATTGTCAAATCTCAGATCGGGCTCCCAGTCTTTTGTCTAAAGATTGTCAACAGCTGCAGCAAACAACTCGATAAGAACAGACAAACAAAGAAGTGTATAGAGATATTAAGCAATTATGGAGACATTCATAAACAAAAGAGTGACATATGTGTCATAGTTCTGATGGTAAAATTACAACAACGCACATCCAGAGAACCAGACTCACTGTGTAGACATTGAACATCAGCGAACGAGGAGAAGGTGTCATAGTCTGCTGAATGAACGCGGACAATATTTGGAACCCTCACAGATTCCTATGCTTCGAAGATGGATCCCAACCTGGGTTCTAGCATTACAGATAATGTACATATACATGACATGTCTACTAGTATATTTGTATATGATATCATTAATTGGAAATAGAGGAATTTACTGTATATTTCAATATTTTACTAGGGCAGCAACATTACATCCTGTTCATTTCGATTTTTGCATGTCGTTGGTTCTTGTACATGAGAACAATGTTTTTATCTTCTGTCTCCGATAGGACTAGGCACTCGATCTTACATACTCCGAGATTAATATACAATACCCGATCCCTTCAAATGGGTCATCAACTGATGCATTTTTGGAGCATAAGACGAGCATCCTACATCAACGACACAGAAACCTCCTACAATTAAAAATCTTAATAGAGTAAGTACTGAACTATTACCTTCAACATTCAACATTTCACTGATATCAACATTCAACTGATATCAACATTCAACATTTCACTGATATCAACATTCAACATTTCACTGATATCAACATTCAACATTTCACTGATATCAACATTCAACATTTAACTGATATCAACATTCAACATTTCACTGATATCAACATTCAACATTTCACTGATATCAACATTCAACATTTAACATATATCTGCAAGCAACAAATAACCACTAATAGACGGTTACTTCTCAAAATAGATAGCAACTGAACACACAGTGGAAGAGACAGCGGAAACGTCAGGGCAGAGAAGAGTAGGTGAAGTTGGGCAAAACAAACGGGAAAGTTTATAGACATTGAAAATATTATTAGACAGTCTCAAAAATGTAATAGCTAGTTAGTACCGGTATTTCAACTCTTCGTAACAATCGAAACCAGCAAATAGTTCGACGACAATGCATTATTTGATTTCTGTTCTTGTCAACAGGGAGACGAGCGATGAAAACGTTAAGTAACAAGAAGATAGTACCTCATCATATGGCATAATCAATATTGAAACAATATTTAAAAAAAAACCAGAAAAGGCCAGGATAAATCGACACAGACATATTGTACAATAATACGAATGATTACAATGGACAAATACAAATAAAAGAGAGGAGAAAAAAAAAACCAAGAACATCCATCATCAGTATTTTTAGTCACATACGAAAGTAGTCTAGCGCGTGACGGCTCGATGTAATGACGTCTTGTGGAGAAATTTGTTATTTAATTGTAGTGAATTGGAATACCTCAGTATAATGACATCTCAGATAGAGTATGCACTGGCTCATGGTAGATTTGCATGATCCACATCCCACAGGTTTCTGACATTACCTAACATTAAACGACAAATAGCAAGGTGTTCATTTTGTCTGCCACGTGGAAGCTAGTAGACCGACAGATCACTAACAAGAAAAGGTTACACCGACTTTCTTTTTTTCTCTATCAACCCACACAGCTGCTGTACTAAATTTAAAACCACGCGCACAAACTAAACAAGTGGAAGTCAGTGAGAGATATGGAACTTTTTTTTAAAAACTATGGTTGTATTTTTTAAATTATTTATATCTGCCACGTGGAAGTAAGTTGAATACCGTCTTGAAAAGGTTAGATTTTTATTTCATTTATCTTTTTAACCCACACATTTTGTGACTGACTGAACAGTAAAGACAAGACACAAACAACAACAGGGGGGAAGTTAGACATGCTGAACAAAATACAAAAATAATGTTGGAATTGTTGTGCTTATAACTATTAAAAGAATATCGGATGTTGACTTAACTATTCAAAACAAATACAGGTAGTCATGGTGATAAAATGAAGGACTCCGTTTTCGTATCCGGTGGTGTACACCTCCGAAGTCGGAGTAAGCCTAGTCTAAATAGTGAGGGATACTAATGATTCTCTCTCACCGCTTAGACTAATGTACCAGATTTTTACATAAATTCTGCTGTTTTCTCCGTCCCTCCCTACAGCTTCTCGTTTAGCTCGATATTTTCCGGCCATGTTTCGTTTCTCAGGCCTGCTAGCAGTGGGCAGTCTTGCAGTAAGTGCTCTGCTCTGCCGTCATATCAGCATGCCCGTAGTGACACAGGCTAGTTGTACCAATTTTTTATTTGTTGTACAAGTGGTACCGGAGTATGTTATGACCGGTACGAAGGCGGAGTATGACAACTTATTTGCTACACTAGTGATACGGAAAGCAAGTATCACGCAAAAATCAGTCAGGTGTGCCATCTTAGGAGCCATAACAAGGCCTGAATTCGTAGTGGGCAAACCCTAAAACTTTAGTTTTGTATAATATGGTATATTATGGGAGATATGGTGTTATGTCCATAGTATGTTTCTTTGACCACCGGCACACCACTATATGCAGAGCCAACTATAAACTTATGGGCCTGCGGTCTCAGGTAAGAAATCTGGGAAATCAGACCACAACTACACCACATGACCTCACATTCCAGTATTGTTGTATATAGATGAATTCATTTTAAAATCAACACAAAATTCTAAATCAAAGTTATATTATGCAACAAGTTAAGTTTAACAATAAGGAATATCAATATTATGAATATTTTTCACCAATAAATAACCATAGATTCACATAATTGAGTAAAATTGCAAAAAAGATTGCATTGTTCTATCAAACATATAAACTCCGGCCCCGCTCTGATCTAGGTCAGGGTTTTCCGTCAGTTATCAGGCCCAGTTAGAGTTGGCTATGCTATATGTGTGATCCACATTACGACGTCCACCTTTACTTTTCATTGTTTCTCTGGGACCAAATTGAAACTGAATAGACCTGAAATTCGTTGTTGTCGGGAACAAAAATCTCACTTCAACTGGGGACATTAAATATGGGATCGTGTGTCTACGTGGCAAGTGTATTAATCACTATGCTATCGTTGTTTTCAAGTCAAGAGAATAATATATATATATATATATATATATATATATATATATATATATATATATATATATATATATATATTTTTATTTTTATTTTTTTAACTGTCTTTTTCTTCTCTTCCACCATTTACTTCTTTATAGAAGTGTTGGGGGAGGGGGCGTAGTGATCTTGTGTGTGCTTGTTTTAAGGCACTTTGTGCACCTGTGGAGCACCAAAGCAGTCCCCAGAGCACATCCTGCAAGACTGCCCTAGTCTGAGTAGTGAGAGATTGGAGATCTGGCCAACAGAAACAACACTACAAGACAAACTATGGGAACCGGTGAAGACCTCAAGCGCACCGCCCTGTTTATGACACATACCGGAGTAGTCGCATAGTAAAGTTGATCGCAGAAGAAGAAGGCACTTTGTAAGGTGATGTTCATTTTCGTAAGGCTGTTTTTGATGCCGTCGCTCCATCTTTTGCGTGGTCTTCCTCTTGCTTTCTTACCTATACTGTCTTTACTGACTGTAATATCGCTTTTTAGGATGGCGGGACAAGCCTGCAGAATTAATGGCGGGACGAGCCTGCAGAATTAATGGCGGGACGAGCCTGCAGAATTAATGGCGGGACGAGCCTGCAGAATTAATGGCGTGACGAGCCTGCAGAATTAATGGCGGAACGAGCCTGCAGAATTCATGGCGGGACAAGCCTGCAGAATTAATGGCGGGACAAGCCTGCAGAATTAGAATGGCGTGACGAGCCTGTAGAATTAATGGCGGGACAAGCCTGCAGAATTAATGGCGGGACAAGCCTGCAGAATTAATGGCCGCATGACTAGTACAGTCGTCGCGAAACTGTTCAGGTTATGATTTTTTTCTTTATGCCCACGACAGAAAAAAAAACTCATTGTAATGGGGATTTAATCCGAATGACCCGTTTGGGAACCCGCGCTCTATCTAATACATTCAGCCAGACGCTCCCCTTGCTAAGAGTATAAGTGCTCTTATTAATAAATGAGTATTATTATAAGGACATTATAATAATATGTTTGAAATAATAACAAACTTAAGAAACAATAATAAGACATTCCATTCACAGAAAACAACATCTGCACAACCAGTTTCTTTATTTTCATATCTTAGATATACTGTAGAAAAGACACGAGGAAATATAAACAAAAAGGACTTACATTTCTTGAACTCAGGAGGAGGTGACAAGTCCGAATTGATTGAGTATAGCATCTGGTTGTTGAACCGACGTGGAAAATGAGCTCCTGTGTTCAATGTTGTATTTGGGATTGAGTACAAAGCCTGGTAGAGAGAGTGAACGGGATATGGCCATATTGGAGATTCCGTGTGATGATACATTACTGATATAGATATGTCTAGACCTGTCATATCCATATACACACTATCTGTAGTGTTGTATCCATGTTTGTTATACCTCCTTGAAGAAGCATGGTACCTGTTGGCGTTGTAACAATGATTCACGTCCTTCCAGCTGACTGTTACACGTTTGACAGGCTTTTCTTTCCCAATTTCTTTACAATTTCTTGATGTTGTTTCTGATGTGTTGGTTGTGAGCATTGTCTTCACATCAGTTCCAGATTCTTCAGACGAAAGGCTGGGGATGGAACTAAGAGACGACGAGCTACTAGAGGTGGAGCTTTCTTCTATATCTGATGATAAAATGTCAGATTCTGAAGAAGTGGATGTTCTAGGAGAGGCTGCTGATGTCTTAGACTGCTCCACAAGACTAGTAGTTAGTTTCTGCTGAGCGTTGTCATTGGTCTGAAAGTATTGCTGTGAGTTGTGGCTGTTAGAAGGCCTTGAGTTCTCATGTTGAAAATACTGCTGGGTGTAATGATCACTGATACAGTCGGAACACTGCACAGTGGGATAGTTGTATCGGACAATGGGAGCTCCTGTAGTATACTCCGCTAGCTGCTCAAGCTCTTCGGCGGTAAACTCGAGACTTTTGATATCGTCTGAAACGGACAGCTCGGTGACATCATCCGATAAAGTGTCAGAACTGGACACAACTGATGCTTTATCACTGGTGTCCGACTCGTCAGAACTCTCTGCCAGTTCACCAGCGCTGTTGGATAAGTCATTGCAGATCAATTCTACATTCTCACACTCTGCCATATTTTTCAGTTTGACTTCAGGGTCGCTTTGGGATGAAAGAGAAACGTTATTCAGAACATTGCCCAATTTGGTATCTGTTGAATTGTGGCTGAGGTTTGCTTCAATGTTCTTAAGTTCTGGTTTGTTGGATTTTTCTAGGACGGAAATAAGTCCTGTCAAATTTTTTTTTGAGGTTTCTTTGCTGATCTGTACTGCAGAATGGAAGTGACACAGTGACTTGTGAGTGAATACAGAGTGTGGAAACACATCAGGCAAGTTCTGTGCTACATTATGGTACATCACCTGCTGCCAGGCCTGATGATGACTTCTGCACTGTGGTACAAACTCTGGGATTGAAGCAACATCCCCGTAGACAGATGAAAATAGATAGTCCAAGTTTGATTTACTATTAGTAGCTACAATTTGATGCCTTGCATCCCGTTCACCATTACTACTACTGCTGCTGCTACTACTGCTGCCACTTCGACTACTTGTATACTGCTCTTCGTCTGTGGACTTAGTGGATACGTCCGAGTCGCCGTCCACGCTGGACTGCCTTTTACTGTCGGCAGATCGAACTGTCTCCTTCAGATTAACCACAATTGGTGCACTAGTCTTTGACTGTTGCTTTCTGCGGTTAACCTTTCCTTTACGACCTGCACTGTTATGTAGAGAACGATTTCGTTCTCTTTGACAATTCTGGCATGCCGAATTCATCCCTGCTAAACGCTGAACAAAACTCTCCTGGCTTATAACTTCAAGATTGGCTGATGCACTTACCATCTCTCTCTTGACATTCGCATTGCTTCCATTTTGAAGTTTCCCCATTGCGTCAGAATGTCAACCACAATCTACTTGCACAACAACTAGTATTGAAATCTTTTAAGCAATCCCCATATACTGTTCAATCTTCTCATTATTCATATTTTCTCCTTAGTTTGACACACGAAACAAAGAAATAAATGAACAAAGTCCTCGCTGGCAGTTCTAATCCTACACAGAAAAGAAAAGAAATGTAAACATTATTGTACATACATATATATCTCAAATGACACAAGAATGCATGTCAATAAATATTGATGATATATTGTATATATATCTCAAATGACACCAGAATGCATGTCAATAAATATTGATGATATATTGTATATATATCTCAAATGGCACCAGAATGCATGTCAATAAATATTGATAATATATCAGAATACAGTTACTAAGATATTTTAAAATGTGAAATGATATCCCAAACATTAAGTCTTATTCTGCCAACGATCCATATCGACCACTTGTTAACTACTCTGTGTAATTTGTATGTAATATGAGCCTAAGAGAGATTGTACGTTGTGCCAGTTATGCGTCTACAAGTAGGCCAGCACATCCGATTTCTGCGATGCTTTTATTTACTATGGTAGTTTCCCTAGGCCCCTACATCAGTAGCCTCATACGACATGTCTTGTAGGTCGCAGTGTTATTATTCTTTACTTCCCTTGCGGGTTCCAGTAACACATAGACGTTTTTAAAATCAAATGACAGTGTTCACATACAAATGAATATTTCATACAAACAAATACAATATTGAAATATTAAAAGGACAGCAAACACATTAATATGGAAATGTCATGACCAACATATATTACTCCTTTCTTCTTCTTTGCGTTCGTTCTTTACGACCAATTTTAATCACTCTTTGTGATATGTTTGATCTTTGCCAAGAACGTGTATACGTTGCACATTGGTTTGGTAGGCCCCTAAACGCATAAACTTCTACACGCTTATGACATGTGCATCCAATTTCAGCCAAACCTCCGTAGTCGCCTCTTACGACATGCGTGGCAGGTAACAGTGGTTCTATTCTTTACACCCCAAATTTGGGCCCCGGTAACCACTCGGGCGATCCGATTTCTGTGACGCGTTTTATTTACTAGGGTAGCTTCCCTAGGCCCCTACCTCATTACATATATTACTTAAATATGATAAATGACATAGCCCGCCCACACAAAATATCTCCAGAAAAACAATACTATTAGAACTATATTAAATAACAGCATACTTATAAATACAGATATTTCATTTATAAGAGAAAAAACAAAACTACGATACTTCAATATGTCATATCTTCTTCTTGGAACGTTTCATAACGACCAATTGTTAAACCACTCTGTGTGATTTCTATGTGATCTGAGCTTAAGATCTAGGCCCCTACCTCAGTCGTCTCTTACGACATGTCATGTAGGTCGCAGTGCTACTATTCTTTGCTCCCTACATGAGCCCCAGCAACTCACAGGCGATGTCATATGACAGCACATTTATAAGTATATATATCCAATGACAAAAATGCATAAACATATCAAACAATAGCGCACTTATAAATAAGGATAAATATTACGTACAAAAAATACCTACGAAATTTAAATATGTCAAATTACAGCGCACATATAAATAAAGATATTTCAAACGCAAAAAACAAATACTTCGATAATTCAATGTCAAATCGCCCGAGTGGTTGCTGGGGCCCAAATTTGGGGTGTAAATAATAGAACCACTGTTACCTGCCACGCATGTCGTAAGAGGTTTGGATGAAGTCGGATACGCATGTCCTAAACATGTAGAAGTCTATGCGTTTAGGGCCTACCAAACCAATGTGCAACGTATACACGTTCTTGGCAAAGATTAAGCATATCACAAAGAAGAAAAAGAAATGTCAAATGACAGCGCATACATAAATAACGATATTTCAAACGCAAAAACTACCACTACGATAATGAAATATGTCAAACCACATCGCATTTATAAAAGGATATTTCAATCGCACAAACTACCACTACCATAACCACTACCACTACTACTACGACGATTAATGAAATATGTCAAATGACAGCGCAGATACAAGTATAGATATTGCATGACAGAAAAATTGCATAAATATATCAAACGACAAAGCACACATAAATATAGATCCACGACACAACAGGTTGCTTCGGAACCTTGAATATTAGAAGCCATTCTAGTGATTTCTGTCACCTGCCATCTAAATTTATGGATTGGCCTTAGTTTTTATATACAATTTCCGCACATCTGTCGCAGACAACGCTGTAGAACTACATCACACTTTTCAGATACACATAACTAACTAATGTAATAGAAATTACACGAGGAATTATTAAGTTGAGTGAAGAATATAACACTTCGGCGGTTCATCTAGCTCATAGATTCCCACACTGTTTCGGCTCACCGCCCACTTTACACGACATAAACTTTGTAATGAGAGAGCGGACAGGCTTGCATCAACAGCATCGATTGTTGGGGAGTTGAAGATGGATAAGGGGATATTCTTCGGTCTCTTCGAGACTCTCTGTTGGATGAGGACACTAAAATCGATGTTGAATCGATCAAGCGATTTAAGCAGTTTGGAGTTACCCGTTGTTCAAGTCGAACTGGATGCCTGAGAGGCAGAGTGAGAGGTGTGTTTAATCAGCAAGCCACAGGAACCATCAGTATGCATACTCTTCGATATCTGTTGGGGAGACTGAGCACTTATGGGTCTGCCCGGAGTGCAATGACGTCAATTTAGTAACCAATAACCAAACTTTGTAACGCCCTCCTCCCAATTATAACAGCTGGCAACGTCCCCCACATATATACATGCTCTATTTTCTCTTTGACATAGAAAATTGAGATATATTTCTGTCATACTTGGTCAATTTTCAAATGTTTATATACATGAAATAGGAAATTGATGACAAAATTAATCGTGTAAGATGGGCATAAGATGAATTAAAATGCAGAATTCCAATTTGTAATGATTATTCAATCGCAAAATCACACCCAAAAATCCCCAAATGCTTCTGAACCCACTATCGCCTCATGTGTTCCGTCTCATGATCTAATCTAACCTCCAACATCTGAAAATGTGTTCCGTCTCATGATCTAATCTAACCTCCAACATCTGAAAATGTGTTCCGTCTCATGATCTAATCTAACCTCCAACATCTGAAAATGTGTTCCGTCTCATGATCTAATCTAACCTCCAACATCTGAAAATGTGTTCCGTCTCATGATCTAATCTAACCTCCAACATCTGAAAATGTGTTCCGTCTCATGATCTAATCTAACCTCCAACATCTGAAAATGTGTTCCGTCTCATGATCTAACCTCCAACATCTGAAAATGTGTTCCGTCTCATGATCTAATCTAACCTCCAACATCTGAAAATGTGTTCCGTCTCATGATCTAATCTAACCTTCAACATCTGAAAATGTGTTCCGTCTCATGATCTAATCTAACCTCCAACATCTGAAAATGTGTTCCGTCTCATGATCTAATCTAACCTCCAACATCTGAAAATGTGTTCCGTCTCATGATCTAATCTAACCTTCAACATCTGAAAATGTGTTCCGTCTCATGATCTAATCTAACCTTCAACATCTGAAAATGTGTTCCGTCTCATGATCTAATCTAACCTCCAACATCTGAAAATGTGTTCCGTCTCATGATCTAATCTAACCTCCAACATCTGAAAATGTGTTCCGTCTCATGATCTAATCTAACCTCCAACATCTGAAAATGTGTTCCGTCTCATGATCTAATCTAACCTCCAACATCTGAAAATGTGTTCCGTCTCATGATCTAATCTAACCTCCAACATCTGAAAATGTGTTCCGTCTCATGATCTAATCTAACCTCCAACATCTGAAAATGTGTTCCGTCTCATGATCTAATCTAACCTCCAACATCTGAAAATGTGTTCCGTCTCATGATCTAATCTAACCTCCAACATCTGAAAATGTGTTCCGTCTCATGATCTAATCTAACCTCCAACATCTGAAAATGTGTTTCGTCTCATGATCTAATCTAACCTCCAACATCTGAAAATGTGTTCCGTCTCATGATCTAATCTAACCTCCAACATCTGAAAATGTGTTCCGTCTCATGATCTAATCTAACCTTCAACATCTGAAAATGTGTTCCGTCTCATGATCTAATCTCCAACATCTGAAAATGTGTTCCGTCTCATGATCTAATCTAACCTCCAACATCTGAAAATGTGTTCCGTCTCATGATCTAATCTAACCTCCAACATCTGAAAATGTGTTCCATCTCATGGCCCGACCGCATGTGAACCCATTAATAAGAAATACAGCAACTTATCTAATCTAACCTCCAACATCTGAACATTACAACAGTTCAAGTATAGGACTTCATAAAGGACACATATAAAACAAGTGAACAACTCACAGAAAATACGTCCACAAAATGACACTGAATATGACACAGACTGTCACAAGCTGACAGAGAAAGAAATCAACTGAGTCATGTCCTAACTAAGAACTATATTATAACGATGTCATCAGTGGCTGTTTACCCATCTCTCGACGACCTGAGTAAGAAAGTGAGTGGTAAGTATGGAACGACGATCGATAAAGCACGCACAGACCGCGCTATAAATCAATAACATCATATACCAAAACAAAGAGTGTTAAACAAAGATATTTTCTTAAATGTTGAACATAATTTGTATGAGTCAGTATACGATATTAGAACATCATTGTTGAATATAATGTGTATGAGTCATTGCAAGATATGCTATATATAAGAATGAGTTGAATGTAATTGTATATGTGTCTGTTCCCACTGTTTCAAGATATCTAACATCCTACGTACTTGAAATAATTTGGCAAGAGGGCAGCTTTCATAAATGGGAAGGTGAAAAATTATAAAACCGGATTATTGGTTCGTCTCTATTTCTAAATTCCCACTTAACGAAACTGGCATGAAAACTTAAAAAGAGAAAAATGAGAATCCCTGTTTTCAGTTGCCGGTCACATGTTAAAGCGATGATGGCGACTATTATTATAACGTATTTTAACACATTTGCAAAGAAGGCGCATGTCTTAATTGATAAGTGCACATTCTACCATGCGGTAGACCATAGAGGTTCGATTCACGCTAGGGCCAAATATTTTAATTTTTTAAAACACATCTGGTCACTGTAAGTTTATAATCTGAATAAATTCAATCTGCCAATTTTTATTTTAGCCGATTTTGAGGGGACGGTGCATGTTTCTCGCCCCAATGCACTAAATTAGTCGATAGATCACCATCAATGCACATCGAGCTAATTAGTCCATTCGTGTTCCGATCTCTTCCTGATGAATGTCTCTCATCGTGTGATGATGACTAACAAAACCAATCCATTGTTGATTGACGATTCTTCTTTAGTTCTAGGCTAGCTCTGATGTCTGGCTAGCTACACCTTCTTTGATGTTCTTGCAGTCTGGTTAGGGAACTAATAAGATTGCAATAATGATATCAAATATCAAACCATCAGACAGAAAACGGAGTGCCATATTTTTATTTAGGATTTTAAAAACTAATGTTTTGAGAATTGGTATCATAATTTCTTATGTTACCGTGTATATAATAATGTACTTAGATGTTCAATTTAGGGCCGTTAGCAACTTATTGTTTGATTCCCCATGTTGTGTGCTGTGTGAGAAGTGAAATTCTTCACCTCTCTTGATAAAGCCATTTTGTTCGAAACGTTGATGTGTATTGTTATTGTATTTTGTAATTGTAAAACTTACCTTGTTTTTATGTTTTTCGCCATTACTTAGATATAGGAACTCTAAATTCAATTGACCATGTGCGTGACAACAGCATGGCATTTGTTTATTTCTGTACTGGGAAGCACATGTCAAGGTCTGACCTCTGTATACAAAATGTGGAACGATTTTCATGACCTAACAGATACTTGTATTTTCAACACTGCAATATATTGCACCTATGAAAATTACGCCATGCGTAACTAAATTATGCAACTATCTTTTGTATATACACATACCCGTATATATATATACACGTATCTCTCGGCATCACATTGACATAAATGCGCTGTTTTAGTCTATTTTTTAGAATGTCCTCAGCGCGGTGCATAAATCTCACAAAAGTTAGCTATCGCTTTTCTTCGATCGAATCGATAAAATTGGGTGTAAAAAAATTGCTCCATATGAAATGTGGGCCACCTATACAAAAAAACCGATAATTCAACGTGCAACGTAAACATATTCGTCAGATCTCGAATATTTTATGATCATAAGTTAAGTAGAGGCTATTTTGAACGATATGTTTTCCGATGGTCGCTGCCATTTTTGTGTGACCTTGCTAATTTCGCTGTATATATATATAACGCTGATCTCTGTAATTAAACACAAAGATTATATTTATAGCAAACACGGAAGTTTTGGAGAAGCTTCAAACAAATTTAGCAGGGTTGATAATAGGGTTTTCACACACTACTAGTAAAAGTACCAGTGCCAAACCTGGACACTGACAACAAATGATAGAAGAAAACTAGTCACGACAGAGATGAAGTATCTACGCAGAATGTTGGGTGTAACAAGAAGAGACCGGTTGAGAAATGAAGGCATCAGGAAAAAAGTGGATACAACATCAGTACTGGACTTCATCAAGAAACAACAAATTGAATGGTTCGGCCACGTAAGCAGATTACCAACAGACAGTGCACCTCAAAGAGCAATGCTACTCCGATACAATGGGTACAAAGCAAAAGGCCGGCCACGAAAAGATGGACCTCAGAGATAACAGAGGCGACGAAAGAGACTATCTACGAAGCACATAGAAGGGCCGTTTTAGAAATCTCTTCTTGACCTGACGCTGTAAGGCCAAATAAGATTGGAGAAAGAAGGAAAGATTCGTAAAAGTAAAATGGAATAGCTTGTATGCATGGTGGTACACGATATGTAAATTCTTATGTATCAATGTCGTTGTGGTTGACAGCGTTGTCATCGTGATAAATTCCAACATTTTTCTTCCAGAATGATTTTCAGTTTCTTAATATGTTAAACATACGTATAGAGGACATTCATTTACAAACATAATTGTAGAAAAGGTTACAATGAGAAAGATAGACAAGTATGAGAAGTTCGTAGGAATAGAAAGGTTAAAATGAGAAAGACAAGTATGAGAAGTTCGTAGGAATAGAAAGGTTACAAATAATTCGAATGCAATTTACAGTCAGGAAGCAACCGGGAGAGCTAGCCCGAACAAAAAGATATGACGAAATCGGAACGTATTAAAGGAACAGATATCGCAGTTTTCTGCAAATATAGCATAACATATTTAACGCTCAAATCACCAACAAAAATAATAGAAAGATATAGCCCGGAATCAAATCACTGGCCTGCTAAAACAGCAATATCGTATTGCAACGATGAAGGAAAGGTGGGGAAGAGAGAAAAGAACGCGATAGTGTATTCAACCTATTAAGAACCCCCACAAAACAGACAGACAAAGGGAATTACTCGTAGTCGTTCCATCACGCAACTGTGTGGTGCCGGGGCCCGCAAGGGAAGCAAAGAATAGTACCACTGCTGCGACCTACTAGGCATGTCGTAAGAGATGACTGATGTAAGGGCCTAGGAAGCTACCTAGTAAATAAAAAGCGCCGCAGAAATCGGATGTGCTGGCCTACTTGTAGGTGCATAACTAGCACAACGTACAATCGCTCTTGGGCTCAAATCAGTTACACATCATACAGAGTGGTTAACAAGCGGATTGGAAGTGTTCGAAGAAGTCCGTACCATCTTGTATCTCCCACAACTACAGATTATGAATGCAGTCCATCTATATATATTTATAGTAGCAGTTCCTTTTGTAACGTCAACGTGCTCAAGTTTAGATATACGACTTCGACTATATTAAATGATAGACAAAATATGAGTAGCTAGCTTCAACAAAGCGGATGAAAATTACAAGAGATATGGGCAAGCTTCGAGACGTACGAAAATAATGATACATATTGAAACAAATGGCGAAACAAGTAATAACAAAGTACTGTAGTTTTACAAAATACAAAAAAACAATGACAATACACAGCAACGTTTCAACCAAAAGGCTTTTAACAAGCAAACGATATAACAGGAGTGACGAATTTTACAGCAGACTACATATAGACCACAACATAGATGATTTCCAACGGGCAGAAAATGAAAATCTGTGACTAAAAACGAATAACGCCTTTTGGTCACGCCGTTGATATGTATTGTCATTGTTTCTGTATTTTGTAAAACTACAGTACTTTGTTATTACGTGTTTCGCTATTTGTCATAGTTTTACTGCAGTCCCCCTATATCGAGATTCATATTGAAACAAACGTTTCGTAACGACGAAAATGAGGTGCCTAAGAATAATTGCAGGTGTGACAATAAGAGAAAAACAATTAGAAATGAAGAAATCGGAAGAAGACTGGATGTGAAACCAGTCATGCAATTCATAAAAGAACAACAGATTAAATGGTTTGGACTTCTGACAAGAATGACCCGGTATCGCCTACCACGGAGGTCCACACAGTAAAAGTATATCGAGTGCAAAGCAAGGTCTTAAGACCACGTAAAAGATGGATCGACGACATCAAGTACAGCCTTACGAAAATGAATAACAGCTTACAAAGTGAAGTGCACTAGAACATGCACACACAAGATCACTATATACCTTCTCTTCTCTTCCCCCACGTCTATAAAGAAGTAAATGGTGGAAGTTCGAAGAACAAACGGTAGACATGAATGAGAAACATGATACGCTGGCATGTCAGAATAGACACAATACAGGCCTAGGCTCGAAGACAATGGTTGGAATCGCTGAAGAGATCTAAGCTGACAAAAATCGAGTTGTATTTTCGTACCTGAGTATGCAGCTAGGTGTAATGTGAAATGAATGCGCCGATAAGCTTGCAGGTATGGCTGCTGTAAAAAGCTGGCGAGTCATTTATACCAGGCCGATATTCTGAATTCTTTACGGTAGCCCGCATGCCCAGCGTGTTCATAGCGCGTTGGAGTACGGGTGACAAGTCCTCTGTAAGTGCGGGTTCAACTCCGCGGACTGGCAGAAAAGCTACAGGTTCCCAGATTTACGGTGTTCGTGGCACCGAGCCGAAGGGTTACGATGTCCATGACACCGAGCCGAAGGGTTACGATGTCCATGACACCGAGCCGAAGAGCTTTCAGCTCAAGTGCTTCTGGAATAAAAAAAAAAAAATCTTTACGGGAGAGGTGGTGAGTCTACAACCCTAACCACACTGCAAGAACACCAAGTCAAATGAGGTTTAGCTAGACAAGCGCAATAAATTGGTAGCCAAAGAAGAATAGTAAACCAACATAGAACGGGTGTTGCTAGTTGCCTCACGTTACGCTGAGAGACATACTTAGAAGAGATAGGAACATTGATGGACTCATTGGTTCGATGTGCAGTGATGATAATCCGACGACTAAATAAGAAGAGGACCACACAAAAAACATGTGTTAATAGTAGGTACGTGTGCCCTTTAGTTTCTAATAGTCAATACTATCTACTATAAATATGTTGGTACATTTTGTGATGTACAGCCAAGGTGTTCACTTCTCGCACCAAAAGTACTCGATTCGCTTCCTACGTGGAACAATCGTGGTTATTTTTAAAAATTAAATTAATACCGTTTAATCCCAATATAGATAGCCAGTTTCTTAGTTATATCGGAGATGGACGATTAAAAAGTAGGTCTCGTGTTCAAGGTGAGCAGAAAACAGTTAGCCAGGTAAACGTTAATTGAAAGATTACAACTAGAATTGCTTTAACATTTTTTCACCAGTTTTAAAATTGCATAGAGGATCCTTGTCGGTGCTACAGAGTTCCTGCACTGACAATGAGATGCGGAAAAGATGTGATTCCGGATGTAAATGATGATTTGAACATGACGGCTGCTGAGATGTATTTGGCCTATAAGAGAGATTATGAAATTCCGAAGGATTGTTTGTGTAGCAAAGTTCTGTCCAGGACAAGCTATTTGATGAACCCAGGACAAGCTATTTGATGAACCCAGGACAAGCTATTTGATGAACCCAGGACAAGCTATTTGATGAACCCAGGACAAGCTATTTGATGAACCCAGGACAAGCTATTTGATGAACCCAGGACAAGCCATTTGGTGAAGAGGATGAAAGAGATCGGAGAATGCAACGTTAATCATTGCAGTGCAATGCTGATGGTTCTGTCAATCAATTACTATAAATACATTAACTATCATTGTCTGTCAGCTTAGGGCAGAATGAATATAGTAAACATGAGCCATGATCAATACAGTAACCACTTTACTTGTAGCTGTACACTAAGACTAGTGAAAAGTATAGCAAGACGGGTCTTATTCTACAACCCACGGCGAAATAGAAACGGAAAATACAAAAGTTCACAGAGAGGGGAACATGATATCAAGGTGACAGAACAAATGATAGCACAGAAAAGAACAGAGTGGTGTAAGGCGTTGAAAATCTGTAATGTAGGTGGAGTTGAAAGGAATATATTCATAGTAATTTAGACATAATAGCTGTGAAAATGTCGCGAGAAAATGTCTTGTTGCCCCAACACCCGACGACAGGTGCAAGAAAGAACAATGGCAAGATCTGAATAACGAGCATATCTAGCGCATCAAACTAAACGTGTTAGGGACAAAACACAACTTTGTATGCATGATTTGTAGAAAGAGGGCGGGTTGTGGGGTAGAATAAAAGACTATCGAAATAGGGGAAGACTGCAGTAAAACTTGGTAAATAGTGAAACACTAGACATTTTCTTAACCAGTTTCTTTCAACAGTGCATCCTCCCCACAAACTGGTACAACAGGTTACTTATATTATATCTTTCTATTCAAATATACAGTAGATCAGCGCTGTACAATGCAGGGACCCGTGTGATACATCCCTGGCGCCCTATTTCATTAACCCCGCTGTAATGTTAATCAGAATTTTAAGGAGAGAAGAAAATGCTGTTCAGAAAAACAATATAATTCAGTTGTTTACATCGCCCGTGTGTTCCCGGTGATCGCAAGCAAAATAACGAATAATAACATTGAGACCTATGAGGCATGGCGTAAGAGGCGACTGAGGTAGGGACATAGGAAGCTACCTAGTAAATAAATGGCGTCACAGAAATCGGATCGCCCGAGTGGTTACCGGGGTCCAAATTTGGGGTGTAAAGAATAGAACCACTGTTACCTGCCACGCATTCGTAAGAGGCGACTACGGTGATTTGGCTGAAATCGGATGCATGTGTCCTAAACGTGTAGAGTCTATGCGTTTAGGGACCTACTAAACCAATGTGCAACGTATACACGTTCTTGGCAAAGATCAAACATATCACAAAGAGTAATTAAAATTGGTTGTAAAGAACGAACGCAAAGAAGAAGAAGAAATCGGATGTGCTAGCCTACTTGTAGGCGCATAACTGGCACAACGTACAATAGCTCTTAGGTTTAAATCACATAGAAATCACACAGACTGGTTAACAAGTGGTCGATATGGAGCGTTCGATGAAGAAGAAAAACCAAGGGTTGACTTTATTGCTAGTGGGTTCCCTATATGGGTAAACCTCTCTCAGCAGAAATGGAACGTCACCCGCCGTGGGTATTACACAAAGTACGAACTCCAGATAGACCACACACAATATCCATTATAAATCTTACGGAGCCTGGGATCAAGCTTGGATACTGTAGGAAAACATTCCTTACTCACACTTCAGAGATACACGTACATGTACAGTTTACCAACACACGTAGATACTCATTAGGCTCGCGTATGTCTGACGGGCAAGCATCCTGAAACGACATGGATCGTCATTGAAGAAACAGTAAGAACTGATCAGCTGTTAAAGTGTACGACTCGTGTCCATCTGGTTTCATGATATGAGAACTGCCATTATTACAGTGTCCTATTTGTAAGCTATTGTAGAGATTGCATTGCAGTCTAGTGTCCTGTGCTGAGCTTAATGATGTTATGTTATGTTATGCGATCGACGTCATGGCACATTGGGCATTCCCATTCGTGCTCTGTCCTCCGTTGCAGCAGCCATCCCAAAGTCCATTTGCTCACAGTACCCATGAGAAGTTGATTACTATATCTTCTCTCTACCACGAAGACGACACTGTCTGGCATGTCCAAACTTAACAACTAATTCTCGAACTCGTTCCAGCGTCTGAGACCCGCCCATGTAATGATGGTTTGTTTGATTGCAATTTTTAAAATGGAGTCTTGAACTTTTTCTTGATTGATTGGACCATCATCATTGCACTTCGGTGAGTAACCACGTGTGCTCCGATCTCTTTCTTACACTTCGGTGAGTAACCACGTGTGCTCCGATCTCTTTCTTACACTTCGGTGAGTAACCACGTGTGCTCCGATCTCTTTCTTACACTTCAGTGAGTAACCATGTGTGCTCCGATCTCTTTCTTACACTTCGGTGAGTAACCACGTGTGCTCCGATCTCTTTCTTACACTTCGGTGAGTAACCACGTGTGCTCCGATCTCTTTCTTACACTTCGGTGAGTAACCACGTGTGCTCCGATCTCTTTCTTACACTTCGGTGAGTAACCACGTGTGCTCCGATCTCTTTCTTACACTTCGGTGAGTAACCACGTGTGCTCCGATCTCTTTCTTACACTTCGGTGAGTAACCACGTGTGCTCCGATCTCTTTCTTACACTTCGGTGAGTAACCACGTGTGCTCCGATCTCTTTCTTACACTTCGGTGAGTAACCACGTGTGCTCCGATCTCTTTCTTACACTTCGGTGAGTAACCATGTGTGCTCCGATCTCTTTCTTACACTTCGGTGAGTAACCACGTGTGCTCCGATCTCTTTCTTACACTTCGGTGAGTAACCATGTGTGCTCCGATCTCTTTCTTACATTGCACTTCGGTGAGTAACCATGTGTGCTCCGATCTCTTTCTTACATTGCACTTCGGTGAGTAACCATGTGTGCTCCGATCTCTTTCTTACATTGCACTTCGGTGAGTAACCATGTGTGCTCCGATCTTTCTTACATTGCACTTCGGTGAGTAACCATGTGTGCTCCGATCTCTTTCTCACATTGCACTTCGGTGAGTAACCACGTGTGCTCCGATCTCTTTCTTACATTGCACTTCGGTGAGTAACCACGTGTGCTCCGATCTCTTTCTTACATTGCACTTCGGTGAGTAACCATGTGTGCTCCGATCTCTTTCTTACATTGCACTTCGGTGAGTAACCATGTGTGCTCCGATCTCTTTCTTACATTGCACTTCGGTGAGTAACCATGTGTGCTCCGATCTCTTTCTTACATTGCACTTCGGTGAGTAACCATGTGTGCTCCGATCTCTTTCTTACATTGCACTTCGGTGAGTAACCATGTGTGCTCCGATCTCTTTCTTACATTGCACTTCGGTGAGTAACCACGTGTGCTCCGATCTCTTTCTTACATTGCACTTCGGTGAGTAACCACGTGTGCTCCGATCTCTTTCTTACATTGCACTTCGGTGAGTAACCATGTGTGCTCGATCTCTTTCTTACATTGCACTTCGGTGAGTAACCATGTGTGCCCCGATCTCTTTCTTACATTGCACTTCGGTGAGTAACCATGTGTGCTCCGATCTCTTTCTTACATTGCACTTCGGTGAGTAACCATGTGTGCTCCGATCTCTTCTTACATTGCACTCGGTGAGTAACCATGTGTGCTCCGATCTCTTTCTTACACTTCGGTGAGTAACCATGTGTGCTCCGATCTCTTTCTTAAATTGCACTTCGGTGAGTAACCACGTGTGCTCCGATCTCTTTCTTACACTTCGGTGAGTAACCACGTGTGCTCCGATCTCTTTCTTACATTGCACTTCGGTGAGTAACCACGTGTGCTCCGATCTCTTTCTTACACTTCGGTGAGTAACCACGTGTGCTCTGATCTCTTTCTTACATTGCACTTCGGTGAGTAACCACGTGTGCTCCGATCTCTTTCTTACATTGCACTCGGTGAGTAACCATGTGTGCTCCGATCTCTTTCTTACATTGCACTTCGGTGAGTAACCACGTGTGCTCCGATCTCTTTCTTACACTTCGGTGAGTAACCACGTGTGCTCCGATCTCTTTCTTACATTGCACTTCGGTGAGTAACCACGTGTGCTCCGATCTCTTTCTTACACTTCGGTGAGTAACCACGTGTGCTCCGATCTCTTTCTTACATTGCACTTCGGTGAGTAACCACGTGTGCTCCGATCTCTTTCTTACATTGCACTTCGGTGAGTAACCACGTGTGCTCCGATCTCTTTCTTACACTTCGGTGAGTAACCACGTGTGCTCCGATCTCTTCTTACACATGAAAATCTTAGGTGCAGTGCACGAACTCCGTAGCACCGGCGAGTGTCCCCGATTTAATTTTGAAGATGGTGAAGATATTTATATAGGAATTTTATTTTAAATCTTTTCTAATTAATTTTTGTCTGGACAGGGGCTTTCCAGCCTGTTCTTATCGATTTTGAACTGCCAATGGTTCTTTTATGTGCTCAAATTTAACCTACGTTTTATCGTCTGTCTCCGATAGGACTAGATATCACCTACATTGAGATCATGTATTGTGGACATGGGCGTACACTCGTTAGGGATTGGGGGTGTGGTGAGAAAGAGTGCCACCAACTGGAAATTGGATTTTTGATAAAACAGTTTTATGTAAATCTAGTCTCCATTTCCGTGTAGTAAACTTCTTCTTCACGCCTAGGGAAGCATAGGTCCGCAACCAAGCCCGCCTATCCAAGGCCATCCTTTCCAGATCTCTCCACTATCTCCCCATTTTCTTGCATTCTGTCTCCAACTTCCGTCTCCAGGTGTTCCTTGGTCTTCATCTACCTCTATTGCATGGGGGTTCTATCGGAGAGCCTGTCTCGTGATGCTGTTTCCTCAGTGTGTTTAGTAAACTACCAACCATAATTTTTCTGTATTTTGCCTCTCACTGGAAAAACGTCTGTGGACGTCCATGCTTATGGGTAAATGACGCCTGTAAGTGTATTGGGGCGGGAAACAGTTCAAAGGCTACTGAATCAGTGAGGAAGACGGACACCTAACTAGGTAGTTGTAGACGATTTTCAAACTAGTGCCACCTGCTACAGACATGAACTGAATGTCATGATAACCTAATGTATGTCATAAAGCAACATGGTACCCTAGTCAATAACCACAACGTGTTCACACTCTGTATTTAACAACGCAATACTACTGTACCAAATATATTGTTAAAATAGTGGGAAATATAAAAATGATATGACACGGGTTACTTTAGAGACCAACACCACTGTTGTCACATAAAGAGATACCGCTAACAACTAAAGCAAATCTCATAAGAACGTGATTCTGGCCAACACTATGTTACCAGTGTCAAACATGGCCAATAACAGATGCTAATGAGCGGAAAATCATAACGACAGAGATGAGGTGTCTTAGAAAAGCTGCAGGCGTAATAATAAGAGACATAATTAGAAATGAAGAAATCAGAAGACTGGATGTGAAACCAGTCATGCAATTCATAAAAGAACAACAGATTAAATGGTTTGGACACCTGACAAGAATGCCTGTATCGTCTCCCACAGAGAGCCACACAGAAAAAGTATAATGAGTACAAAGCAAGAGGAAAACCAAACAAAAGATGGAGCGACGGCATCAAGAACAGTCTTAAGAAAATAAATATCAGCTTACAAAGTGCATTAAAACAAGCACACACAATATCACTACACCCCCAATTCTATAAAGAAGTAAATGGTGGAAGAGAAGTAAATGGTGGAAGAGAAGTAGGATGGCGGGTCTCCGTGTCATACGTGCTTATCTCTCGTACCAAAGGTACCAAGTGATGGAAGAGAAGAGAAGTAGGATGGCAGGTCTCCGTGACATACGTGCTTATCTCTCGTACCAAAGGTACCAAGTTCGTTCCATCTTGGAGCCATCTAGATATTTTTCCAGAGATCTCTGATCTCAGTGTAGGTAAATTCGAGTTCCAAGTCCTATCGGTGATGGACGATAAAACGTATCAATTTGATAGAGCTCCAGTGTTCAATTTAAGCATGTAAAAGAACCCTTGGCAGTTCAAAATCGAGAAGAGCAGCCCGGAAAACCACTTCCCGGACAAAATTCATTAGAAAAAAAGATTAAAATTCCTACAAAATATCTCCATCTTCAAAATTACATCGGGGACCCTCGCCGGTGATACGGAGTTCGTGCACTGCAACTGAGATATTTCTGTATAAGAAAGAAATCGGAGCACACATGGTTACTCACCGAAGTGCATGGATGATGGTGCTATCAACAATAGACAACATGTATAACTGAGGTCTTTGTGTTCAAGTAGAGCAAATAAATGAACAAGTAGCAGTTGAACATAGAACATAAGATTATGATGGAAACACGCTGTACTGTAAAAATAATTCATACTTCGGACAACCGTTTACTATCCTTTTTTTTTTTTCGATCCAGACGAACTTGAGCTCTTCGGCTCGGTGCCATGGACATCGTAAATCTGGGGAATCTGTGACTTTTTCTGCCATCCCGCGGAATTGAACCCGCACACACAGAGGGATAGTCACCCGTAGTACAACGCGCTACGAACACGCTGGGCAGACGGGCGTTCACTATCCTGAAATTGACATCATCGGGGACACTTGTTGAAAGTTGTTGATGCTACGACTTCCGTACACTACCGTTGAGAAGTTAACGAGTCAGAAAGAGATCAGAGTATACATGATTATTCGCATATATGCAATGATAATCATGGGCGCCCACATAGATTTTTTCAAGGGGGCAAAATGAATTTCAATAATTTTAGTTGCTAGTTTCTTCTTCTTCGAACGCTCCATATCGACCACTTGTTAACCACTCTTTGTGATTTGTATGTGATCTGAGCCTAAGAGCGATTGTACGTTGTGCTAGTTATGCGCCTACAAGTAGACCAGCATATCCGATTTCTGCAATGCTTTTTATTTACTAAGGTAGCTTTCCTAGGTCCCACATCAGTCGCCTCTTACGACATGCCTTGTAGGTTGCAGTGGTACTATTATTTGCTTCCCTTGCGGGCCCCGGTACCACACGGGCGAGTTGGTATAATTGGCGAGTTGTAATAAACGAAATTGGATAAAATCAGATTTGTATAAAATGTGGTTTCAAAAGCCATTTTCCAGGGGTGGCAATAGTGCCACCTCTGAAAACGTCTATTTGATGTTTAATAAAAAAATCTCTTCTCTGTTCACATACAAATCACAAAGAGTGGTTTAACATCATACATGTGGTCGATATGAGGCGCCATGTTGAAGCGCCCATGGCCGCCGTCCATGATGAGTCTACTATCAAGTATCACTATCAAGTAATATTATAAAAATGCACGTTGCAACCATGTCTCTCTCGCTCAATACATCTGATCTGACATAAGATTACTTAGAGTAACAAAATTAAAGACAATGTTTGTTTGTTTTAAAGTAAATAAAGACTACAATAAGTTACACGTGGGTCTGTGTAAAACACATTACACAGTAGAACCTACCTGGCTTGAACACATCCCAAATGTTGAACACTAGTGCCGCAAGTAATCCATTCAAAGAAAGAAATGTTTAGGGTGTGGTGAGGTGGTGGTATTCCTGATTACAACGACCAGGTAGTAGTAGGCACAAGGCTACGCGAACAAAGAACGCAAGCATGGGTGGTGTGAATTGAAAAGCTGTTCCCGGGAACGTCGAATACAAGCAGATAAGGAAACTTCTAACCCACGTGTATCTAATACTACACAAGCGCAATCTCTAACGTAATCACGTGTATGTCAACCAATCGTACATGATCTAATACAACCACTCATTAACGAAATCTCGAAACTTACCGAAATGCGGTAGTTATGGGAAGGCGTATTAACCTTTGACCCAATAGTTGATTTGACAGCGTGTGATTGGCTGTCTGGCGGGTAATCGTCAGCGGAAGGCCTACAGTCATTACAGTTCAACGGAAAATTGTGGCATGTAGACCGTGAGATAAAAAAAAATTATAGGTCCAGTCCGATACATATATCATAGCCAAGCTGGTATATTCGTGTCCGTTTTGTTGTTGTTAGGAAGCGGGGAAAGCTCAGATTTGTGGATTGTGTCAATTATCCAGTGATTCAACTTTTCTTCGAACGCTCCATATCGACCCCTTGTTAAACCACACTTTATGATTTGTATGTGATCCGAGCCTAAGAGCGATTGTACGTTATGCGCCTACAAGTAGGCCAACACATCCAATTTCTGCGGCGCTATTTATTTACTGGGTGGCTTCCTAGGCCCTTACTTCAGTGGCCTCTTACGACATGCCTTGTAGATCGCAGTGTTACTATTCTTTGCTCCCTTTCCGAGTCCCGACCAGTCATCTAGCTAAATATATAGGTACCCGATCTTTCTGAGTTGATGTGAAATTAATAAAATTCGCCGCAGCTATAGTGTAAGTGCTCTGCTTATTTCCGCAAGACGCGAATCTCTATTTGGTTCTTATGGAGTTCAGCCAGACTTAGTTCGAGGAAAGGTAATTAATCATCATCTGGCTAGCTGTTATTGTATTTTGTAGCGAAACACGTAAGAACAAATTACATTAGTTTTACAAAACACAAAAACAGTGACAATACATAGCAACGTTTCGACCAAAAGGCCTTTATCAAGCAAACGATACAACACGAGTGACGAATTTCAAAGAACACTACATATGGACTACTACATTCAGAGACATTCAAACGTTATTGTATTTTATAATATGCTATGGTGATCATCATTTGTTATTATCGCTATCCTCACGTCTTGCTTGCAAACATTTCCATGTCATGCTTATAGTAAGATAATCGATTTGATTTTCCAACAAATCTATCTGGTGAACACTATAGAACAGGCTTGTTCAACATATGCCAATAAGAGCAGCTAATATGCGGGAAATCATAACGACGGAGATGATGTTCAACATATGTCAATAAAAGCAGCTAATATGCGGGAAATCATAACGACGGAGACGATGTTCAACATATGCCAATAATAGCAGCTAATATGCGGGAAATCATAACGACGGAGACGATGTTCAACATATGCCAATAATAGCAGCTAATATGCGGGAAATCATAACGACGGAGATGATGTTCAACATATGTCAATAAAAGCAGTTAATATGCGGGAAATCATAACGACGGAGATGATGTTCAACATATGCCAGTAATAGCAGCTAATATGCGGGAAATCATAACGATGGAGACGAGGGATGAGGTGCCTTAGAAGAGATGCAGGAGTGACAATAAGAGACACAATTAGAAATGAAGAAATGAGAAGTAGACTAGATGTGAAACCAGTCATAAAAGAACAACAGATTAAATGAACCTGACAAGAATGTCTTGGTATCGCCTATCACAGAGAGCCGCACAGAAAAAGTATAACGAGTACAGAGGAAGACCACGCACAAGTTGGAGCGACGGTATCAAGAACATCCATAAGAAAATAAACAACAGCTTACAAAGCGCAATAGAACAATCACACACACGATCACTACACCCCAACCACTTCTATAAAGACGTAAATGGTGGACGAGAAGAAGATGTTCAACATTTTCATATATTTGAGACCGCCGAGTGGTTACCGGGGCCCAAATTTGGAGTGTAAAGAATAGAACCACTGTTACCTGCCCCGCATGTCGTAAGAGTCGACTAATGAGGTTTGGCTGAAATCGGATGCATGTGTCCTAAGCGTGTAGAAGTCTATGCGTTTAGGGGCCTCCCAAACCAATATGCAACGTATACACGTTCTTGGCAAAGATCAAACATATCAACAAGAGTGATTACAATTAGTCGTAAAGAACGAACGCAGAGAAAAAGATATATTTGAGACCCATCTGACCAATGATTGTGGAGGCGTGGGCCTCATGTGGCGATTGCAATATAATAATAATAATACAATTACCAACAGATGAGAACTTAATCCTGATTAAACGTTTAATTTTAACAAAATTATTGTCCTTACATAATCAATGTGAAATATGACACAACATATTCACTGTCAAGTTTATGAAATTTTAGTTTTCTGTGGAAATTCATAATTTTACATAATATTCACTATTAAAGTGTGTATAAATAATGAAGAAATGTCGATTTACATTACTGTTGTTTGATTTATTTTATTATAAACTAATATAAAGTCTAAAATTACACAATTAACCCATTCACCCTTCTGAGCCGCTTTACTAGCTCATTATATTTTATTAAGATGTCACAAAGCCAAGTAAACTGCCTAATTTAGTATACATTGCAAAGTAAATGAGTCCAGAGTTTAAAGATAATTACGAAGTGAAAGAGTTAAAATATGGATTTGCTTTGTATTCAATAAGAAAACAATACTGCTCCTTCTATGCCGTATTAAAAGTGTAATTCCGGTGTCGTTTAGTTCTGTTTTATAATGACAGATGATAGTTGTTGGTCACAGTTCGTAGTTAGTACATATTAAGTTATAATTTCAACTAAAAGGAATAACAAATATCGCTGACAGATTTTAAAAAAACACTGTTCCTAATCCAGCTGAAGCTGCCTATCTTCCCATCTTTGGAAGTTAAAATCATGATGTGGCCGGTCTTTCAAAGCAGAGTCGGTGCAGATGTTTAATTTGTTTGAATAAATAGGTTAAGATATCGACGCTTTCTCTGGTGAAAAACATGGAAAGGGTTAGTGTGTAGTAGAATGGTTATAAAAGAGAACAAGACTAACAAAAAACTCCGTGTTCACTGGAGTGCTGCGAAATGAACTGAAAAATACTATTATTCATAAATACTGTTTTGCCCCTTGAAATTCTCATTACCGTTACAGTCGATAGAGTAAAATAGGGTATAACACGGAATGTATAACATGGAAGCAGCGTTAGGCTGCATTTCTTTAAGACTTGAAGTACAATTATGTGTGTAACATGCTTTCTGTAATGACCAGGTAGTTGGAGACGGCAATGTTAAAACAGTATTAAAAAATGTCCATTTCTTTCAAATTCTGTTATTTCTCCTAATTAATTCTTCTTTGAACGCTTCATAACGACAACTTCTTTACACATTCTTTGTGATTTGTATGTGATCTATGCCTAAGCTGATTTCTGCGATGCTTTTTATTTACTAGGGTAGCTTCCTAGGCCCTACCTTAGTCACCTCTTACGACATGCCTTATAGGTTGCAGTGTTACTATTCTCTGCTCTACTTGAATGCCGCGGCAACACACAGGCAATAAGTAATTCAAAGTTGCTGATGTCTGTTCCAAGGTGTACACCTCCCAAAAGCTGCAACACACGCGCGATAAGTAATTCAAAGTTGCTGATGTCTGTTCCAAGGTGTACACCTCCAATAGCTGCAACACACGCGCAATAAGTAATTCAAAGTTGCTGATGTCTGTTCCAAGTTGTACACCTCCAATAGCTGCAACACACGCGCGATAAGTAATTCAAAGTTGCTGATGTCTGTTCCAAGTTCTACACCTCCAATAGCTGCAACACACGCGCGATAAGTAATTCAAAGTTGCTGATGTCTGTTCCAAGTTGTACACCTCCAATAGCTATCTTAACATTGTTTTTTTTTTTTTTTAAACTCTGTTCATTATTTATTAGTCTTTGACATCTAGTTATGTAGCTTCGTTCGTGTGTTTGTTGAAGCATAATATTGAATTGTTGTTTTCCCTTCTGAATAAAATTAGGCTGTTATAATTCAATTCTATAGAACAATGGTAAATAAAACAGAAATTTGAACAGCAACATGTGTACACTTCGACCGAATAAAACTTATGTTTCGTATATTTAATAGATAAAGGCCTTTTTGTCAATACATTGATTTTTTGTTTCTGATGTTATCATTGGTAAAACTGGTACAACCTTGTATTTTGTTAATCTTTCGTTAATGGTAATCCATTGGATTTAGTACAGTCTACTATATATTTCTTATTGAACAGCTTAAACATGTTTGAGAGAGCATGTGTAAGTCTACATCAAATCGACTATTTCTGTACCAGCCTAGTTTTAAACTAACTAAATGAGATTAAAACGAAAACAGGTAGAATGTCATC
This sequence comes from Arion vulgaris, assembly GCA_020796225.1. NCBI lineage: Eukaryota > Metazoa > Mollusca > Gastropoda > Stylommatophora > Arionidae > Arion > Arion vulgaris. The sequence continues at coordinate 52,041,145 of CM036757.1, read as the reverse complement.
TTTTGTACTTCCCCTGTACCGCTATATTTTATATGCAAACAATTTCTTCATATCGCTCTGTCCTGAACTGCTCGTTCAAATGCTTATATGGAGTTGAGTCTTGATATTTCTTGCCATTCTGAGTAAAGTTCGTTTCAGGGCTCGCGCGTGTGTTGTCGGGGCCTTCAGGAGAGCAAAGAATAGTAACACTGCGACCTACACGGCATGTCGTAAGAAACGACTGAGGTAGGGGCCGAGGGAAGCTACCATAGTCTTCTTCTTCTTTGCGTTCGTTCTTTACGACCAATTTTAATCACTCTTTGTGATATGTTTGATCATTGCCAAGAACGTATATACGCTGCACATTGGTTTGGTAGGCCCCTAAACGCATAAGACTTCTACACGTTTAGGACACGTGCATACGATTTCAGTCAAACCTCCTTAGTCGCCTCTTACGACATGCGTGGAAGGTAACAGTGGTTCTATTCTTTACAACCCCAAATTTGGGCCCCGGTAACCACCTAGTAAATAAAAGCTTCCCAGAAATCGGATATGCTTGCCTTCTTGTAGGCGCATAACTGACACAACGTACAATCTCTCTTTAGGCTCGGATCACATACAAATCACAAAGCGTAGTTAACACGTGGTCGATATAGAGCGTTCAAAGAAGTTTCAGGATTTCTTTATGGTTTTTCTTTTTTGAAATAGTTGCCTCCCTCCCTTCTATGCCCGTTTGGAGATTCTTAGCTAATTTCTTCTCAGAGTATGTCCAACATATCTCCATCTTCTACTTCTTACAACAGTTGATACTAGTATTCGGTAGAATAGCTAATTTCTTCTCAGAGTATGTCCAACATATCTCCATCTTCTATTTCTTACAACAGTTGATACTAGTATTCGGTAGAACAGCTAATTTCTTCTCAGAGTATGTCCAACATATCTCCATCTTCTATTTCTTACAACAGTTGATACTAGTATTCGGTAGAATAGACAATAAATGATAAGGTAAAAACATGACAAATGAGTAAAATCAACTTACATGGTATCAATCAATAAATATGCTTTCATCAGAATACAACAACACACAGTAATAAACAATATTTACAGCATACAAGAGCGTAGAAAACGTTACTAACTTGAAACCAAATAACGTTCGTCTATGGTTAAAATAAATAGCGTCTGACAACAACAAGGTTTTATCGTCAATCCATCCCCCGATGTCTGTCGACTATAAACTAGTTCATCTTACTGTATAATTCCTTGTGTCTGTCTGGCGATTACCCATAGGCCTACGTATTATGCCCTATGTTTACATCATGTTCTACTTTCTGATAAGAAGTTGGCCAAAATCTACCTATGTCGGTCAATTAGACCAGGGATATGCAACCAAAACAATCTCAGATAAAGAGAAAGCGGTTAGTTTACTTGGTGGAATTAATGATTGAAATTTTCTGATTATTTTCGTCCCAGTTTGTTTGAGCTAGCGCTAGAGACTATTATTTTACCACTTAATAAACAGTGTGGCTGTGACAATCGCACTGAATGACCCTCGCAATGACGCTCGGATATGTGGACGATAGTTGATAAATAACTGAGATACCTCGTGTGCTGCCCATCAAGTTAATGACAAACAACACAGGATTTTGTAATTGGGAATTGCCTCTTGTTATGTCTACACAAACAGTACCCTAGAGACAGGTGTGTCCAACACTTACTTCACGAACTCCTTACGGCATTGCAGATCCCGGCGAAACAAGTGGAGCCTTCAATGAATCCAACAAAACTAAGGAAACCCTTCCCAATACTTCATAGAAAAGAGGATGTAAATCCCACACTTTCTTAAGGTTGGAACATGAGAACAAGGAGTTTTTTGTAGGAAGCCAGGAAAGAAATGAATATGATAAATAAATAGACAGTGTTATTTGCTGAGGCGGAGATCGGAGCACCTATAGACATGCCCGGAGTGCTATGATGATAGTCGTCATATAACTGATAGACAGTGTACAAGTATTAGGAACTTCCTTTAAAAAAAAAATTACCAAACACAGGATTCAAATCACTTACCCTTATTTCTTACAGCACCCATAGACTAGCAATACGAGCCTTCTTATGAACACAACCAGCAAGCCATTTTTAAAAGATGTTTTTTTTCGGAAGCTCTTAGAGTTGGAACACCAACTCTTTGAACTAGAACAGTAAGACGCTCGCTCGTGAACCAGGAAGTACAGTGGTCAAGATATTGTTTCAGCTTCCCGTCTAGTGTTTTGGTAACAGATTTGTCTGGCCAAAGAGTCAATAATTGACACGATCTTCGATATAATGAAAATCAATATACACCTAAGATTGTCTGTTGGGAGAGAATCAACCCTTTTATCTTCCAAAAAAAACACAACAACGACAAAGTGGAGATTATTTTTTTAGAGCTAGCTAGCTGTGGTCTAAACAAAAGCTCGTCTGCATGGCTAGGCAATGAGTGCAGTAAGAAATTTAAGTTTCTTGTTGAAATCCTGTGTTTGGTTAAAAAAAAAAAAAAATCCCCAAATCCCAAGGCTCTGAATAATTGGTTAATTTGTTTACCATGTTCCGCCCGTGTGGTGCCGGGGCCCGAAGGGAAGCAAAGAATAGTACCACTGCACCCTACAATGCATGTCGTAAGAGGCGACTAATGTAGGCACTAGGGATGCTACCCTGGGAAATAAAAAACAGCGCAAAAATCGGATGTGCAGGCCTACTTGTAGGATCATAACTGGCACAACGTGCAATCGCGCATAGGCTCAGATCACATACAAATCACACAGAGTGGTTGACAGGTGGTCGATATGGAGCGTTTGAAGAAGAAGTTGACCATGTTCATTGGCTCTGGTGATTTACCTCGGGTTCTTAGAACTCTTTATTCATCTTTTATTTTCAGGAGTATTCACGATTGTAAGCAAATCCACGACAATGCCCCCGGTGAGCTCAATACTTGGTCATGTACTTACTTCTACAATTGAGTAAAGCATCTTGCTGGTACAGCGAACAAAAATGCAAAGCTGTACTCCCTCTGGAATCTAGCAGTTCTTTAAAAAACTAAGCTGGTAGTGGCTAAGCTTGTAGTCGCTATGATGGCAGTAGCCATACCGGCAATACGTTTGTAGTTGCTAAGGTGGCAATAATTAAAAATGTTGTCGCTAAAATGATACTAGCTATGCTGGCAATCGCTAAGTAACTTGGATCGAGAGTCTCTCTCTCTCTCTGTGTGTCCGTTTCCTAGTGTCCTAAAGGTCATGAGTTCGAATATGGACCGCACCGTGCTGTTCACGAGCGCATTTTGTTCCAGAGACCTCTAGGATTGTTGCCAGAACTATCGAGTTCGTGCTTTTTGCGATACTCTTAGCAGGTGGTGTGCTATTTCTGCAGGTGACGTGCTATTTCTGCAGGTGACGTGCTATTTCTGCAGGTGGCGTGCTATTTCTGCAGGTGGCGTGCTATTTCTGCTGAGAGGGATCGAGAAGTCAGTCCTTCAGCTTTAGGCCCTTTATTTCCTTTTAACTAAGTGTTCAGAAGGAGGACCTCATCGCAAAGATGGACCTCAGAGATAACAGAGGCGACGAAAGAGACTATCTACGAAGCGCATACTAGGGCCCGTTTTAGAAATCTCTTCCTGACCTGACGCTGTGAGGCAAACAGGATTCGAGAAAGAAAGAAAGTTCAGAAGGAGAAATGTGCAGTTAGAAATGAATCTACGACAGGCCCGGCAAGCCGATATAAGATCTTCTTCTTCTTCGATCGTTCTAGGCCTGTTTTAATCATTCTCATTGTGATATATAAACAGCCAAACGTCCGAACGTAATGTACGTGCACCAGCCTTCAGCACCTATTGGAGCCCAGTTGCTTATCCTTCGGTGGGGTGTTCGTTTTCAGCCAGCTTTTGATTTACTAGGGTGAGCTTTACCTAGGGTACGATCAGCTTTGCCGTATTTTTGGGCTTTGTGATCTACGCCGGGACAGTGAGTTACGCTGTTCATGCCCGTTCTGACTGAGAAATATTTCTCGGGGCTTGTAAGCTTATCCTCGGACGGCGTCTTACTCGTATAAGACACCGTGTAAAGTATCGGCCTTCGCCAATGTTCAGACCCGGACTTCCTGTCAGGTCCGTACATTGTCGGCCTTGCTTTACCGTACATTTTGAGTCTGATCCGGAGAAGGAACATTCTCAGCCTTTTCTAGACGCGCATCGGTACGTGGCAATTTGCAATTAACGTCGAAAGCACTGGCATGGGGCCGAGTACAAACAATGTAGAGGGTCGTTTCAGTCGGCGCTATCAGCGTAACTGTGGATTTTCGCTCGCCGCCATCACCCGCCCCAGTTATTCCGGGATGTTAGTTACGACTGCAATCGAACACTGCCCGGTTGCCCCATGGCTGGCAGTCCCGTTAGGAATCACCAACCTCAGTTCTTCCGGGGATGTTAATTTTTAGTCGCACAGTACCTTGCACGGTTTTCCCAGGGCGGGTAGTTTCGTTATGCACTAAACGCAACTTGTTCTTTTGCGCTCGGCAAACCTTGCCCAGTACATGTGTCTGCACCAGGCTACCAATGCTAGGTCAGCTGCAATCTTCTCTCGCACCAACACGAGGGTAGACTTTTATTCGTTACGGTCCTGTCTTATTTATCATGGCAATGTTTGCCCCCTCCTCAGGGCTTCGAGCTTCGCCTTACGTGGGCATACGTTTGGTCACTGGATGCACCTCTCATCCATGTCGGAGACGTTTCGTTGCTGTTTCTTTGCGTTCAGGGACTTGGGCAATATCTTGTTGGACATCGGTCAGGAGATTAGTGCATTTTGTTTGTATGTATCTTTATCGTGTATCCGTACTTGCACTGCTACCACTACCAGTAGTTTTCTCTCCCGATCCCTGCCCCTCTTAGCCAGACCGGAACCATAGTCTGTTTCCAGGGTCACCGCGTGGAGGTTGGGGCAGGGTCTTGGTTAGCGCGCCCCTCGCTAACCCTGGCTCATGTTACCACCATGACCTCATGAGCCTTTGACCCCCGATATAAGATCTGATTTGCGACAAAAAGGAAATGCTCAAGTAACAAATGGGAGATGTCGAAATGGAGCGATGGCACCAGGAGCAGTCTTAAGAAAATGAATAACAGCTTACAAAGCGTATTAGAACAAGCAAGCACACGATCACTACACCCGCCCCTTTCCCAGCACTTCTATAAAGAAGTACATGGTGGAAGAGAAGAAAAATATGGAATTTTTTTTATAGCTAAACTGGTAATAGCAGATGCTACTAAATGAAACATGTCGAAGGCGACGTGGCAAGATAAGTAGAGATACAAACCTGTTACCTTTACACCTAGGCTGTGTGGTGACAAAATACAAATATAACAGAAATTCAAGGATAAATTAGCTGCAATACGGCACGTGTCTGACGAAATACAGCAAATTTGCGTAACAAAATAAAAGTAAAGGAACCCGGTTTAATACCATGAGGTACAGTAGGGAATATGGTATTACGCCCGTATTGTTTTCTTTAATGATGGGCACACGGTGAACTTTACTTATCAGTGTTTCTCTAGTACTCAAATGAGGCTGGGTCGACATGAGAGCCATCAAAGTTGGTGGGAAAATTCCACTTTCACTGTGAAATTAAACCCCGCACGACGCGCCTAGAAGCAAGTGCACTAATCACTATGCTATCACGGCTCTCATGACTATTATAGGCAAAAAGACAATATATGTGTCTTTTATTCCCAAATCGAGCTCCGCCAATCACTGGTCACATACTACAATCATCTTCTCCTTATACAACCTTAACGAACCCAATAATATCACCATATAATTCAGAAGGAATCACACTCTACGGTACAGTGGATGACGTGCGCCGCCTCACAGTCTCTGCATAGAAGCATCAGTTTCATTAATCTAGCTATCACTGACAGGAAGAACACAGAGAGAATGATATGACATCGGTTTAGTAACCAATAACTACTTGTGAGTGGAAGTAAGATCTTGTTCATCTTCTTATTCTTTATCTGCGATTACAATTTCCTATGCTCAGAGGCCTTAACCCTTTCACTCCGTCATTATTATTATTTGTTTTACTATCGATGCATTTATTTGCAATGTATACTGATTAAGGCAGTATAGCGGCTTTCCGTCATGTAAAAAAATACTGTAAGCCATTATATCGGCCCATGGGGGCGAAAGGCTTAATAGCCAGATGAGTTGCCTCTACGAATCCAGTTGCAAACAGGAGGTCATCGAGAGTGCTCCACAATTTTTCTTTCAGATTATACTCACAGGGCCACTTTTAAGACCTTAAATCGTTGAGGAAGGGGCATGTTTGAAGAATGTATTCAGGAGTTTAGATTTTTTTGGGCATATACATTAGATCCTGGTCAGACACTGTCGAGTGTCACTAGGCAAGCATTTGATTGAAACCCGTAAGGTAAACTGAAAAGAGGACGGGCTAAACATACCTGGAAACAGAATTTTTTTTGAGGAACTAAAAGGTGTCTGACTATCCTGTGAAACCATAAACTAAACTGTCAGAGACTGAGGAAAGTATGACAACAGTTTATGCCCTATGCTCCACAAGAGACTGAGGAAAGTATCACAACAGTTTATGCCCTATGCTCCACAAGAGACTGAGGAAAGTATCACAACAGTTTATGCCCTATGCTCCACAAGAGACTAAGGAAAGTATGACAACAGTTTATGCCCTACGCTCCACAAGAGACTAAGGAAAGTATGACAACAGTTTATGCCCTATTCTCCACAAGAGACTAAGGAAAGTATGACAACAGTTTATGCCCTATGCTCCACAAGAGACTAAGGAAAGTATGACAACAGTTTATGCCCTATTCTCCACAAGAGACTGAGGAAAGTATGACAACAGTTTATGCCCTATGCTCCACAAGAGACTGAGGAAAGTATGACAACAGTTTATGCCCTATGCTCCACAAGAGACTGAGGAAAGTATGACAACAGTTTATGCCCTACGCTCCACAAGAGACTGATGAAAGTATGACAACAGTTTATGCCCTACGCTCCACAAGAGACTAAGGAAAGTATGACAACAGTTTATGCCCTATGCTCCACAAGAGACTGAGGAAAGTATGACAACAGTTTATGCCCTACGCTCCACAAGAGACTAAGGAAAGTATGACAACAGTTTATGCCCTACGCTCCACAAGAGACTAAGGAAAGTATGACAGCAGTTTATGCTACACAAGAGACTAAGGAAAGTATGACAACAGTTTATGCCCTATGCTCCACAAGAGACTAAGGAAAGTATGACAACAGTTTATGCCCTATGCTCCACAAGAGACTAAGGAAAGTATGACAACAGTTTATGCTACACAAGAGACTAAGGAAAGTATGACAACAGTTTATGCTACACAAGAGACTAAGGAAAGTATGACAACAGTTTATGCCCTACGCTCCACAAGAGACTAAGGAAAGTATGACAACAGTTTATGCCCTATGCTCCACAAGAGACTGATGAAAGTATGACAACAGTTTATGCCCTATGCTCCACAAGAGACTAAGGAAAGTATGACAACAGTTTATGCCCTATGCTCCACAAGAGACTAAGGAAAGTATGACAACAGTTTATGCTACACAAGAGACTAAGGAAAGTATGACAACAGTTTATGCTACACAAGAGACTAAGGAAAGTATGACAACAGTTTATGCCCTACGCTCCACAAGAGACTAAGGAAAGTATGACAACAGTTTATGCCCTATGCTCCACAAGAGACTGAGGAAAGTATGACAACAGTTTATGCCCTATGCTCCACAAGAGACTAAGGAAAGTATGACAACAGTTTATGCCCTACGCTCCACAAGAGACTAAGGAAAGTATGACAGCAGTTTATGCTACACAAGAGACTAAGGAAAGTATGACAACAGTTTATGCCCTATGCTCCACAAGAGACTAAGGAAAGTATGACAACAGTTTATGCCCTATGCTCCACAAGAGACTAAGGAAAGTATGACAGCAGTTTATGCCCTATTCTCCACAGAGACTGAGGAAAGTATGACAACAGTTTATGCCCTATGCTCCACAAGAGACTAAGGAAAGTATGACAACAGTTTATGCTACACAAGAGACTAAGGAAAGTATGACAACAGTTTATGCTACACAAGAGACTAAGGAAAGTATGACAACAGTTTATGCCCTACGCTCCACAAGAGACTAAGGAAAGTATGACAACAGTTTATGCTACACAAGAGACTAAGGAAAGTATGACAACAGTTTATGCCCTACGCTCCACAAGAGACTAAGGAAAGTATGACAGCAGTTTATGCTACACAAGAGACTAAGGAAAGTATGACAACAGTTTATGCCCTACGCTCCACAAGAGACTAAGGAAAGTATGACAACAGTTTATGCCCTATGCTCCACAAGAGACTAAGGAAAGTATGACAGCAGTTTATGCTACACAAGAGACTAAGGAAAGTATGACAACAGTTTATGCTACACAAGAGACTAAGGAAAGTATGACAGCAGTTTATGCTACACAAGAGACTAAGGAAAGTATGACAACAGTTTATGCCCTATGCTCCACAAGAGACTAAGGAAAGTATGACAACAGTTTATGCCCTACGCTCCACAAGAGACTAAGGAAAGTATGACAACAGTTTATGCCCTATGCTCCACAAGAGACTAAGGAAAGTATGACAACAGTTTATGCCCTATGCTCCACAAGAGACTAAGGAAAGTATGACAACAGTTTATGCCCTACGCTCCACAAGAGACTAAGGAAAGTATGACAACAGTTTATGCCCTATGCTCCACAAGAGACTAAGGAAAGTATGACAGCAGTTTATGCTACACAAGAGACTAAGGAAAGTATGACAGCAGTTTATGCTACACAAGAGACTAAGGAAAGTATGACAACAGTTTATGCCCTATGCTCCACAAGGAGCGAAGATGAATAAGTCAGTAAGTCAGTAAAGTTAACATGATGACACACAAAATCACGTCGTGACAACTTTATCTTTGAAAATAGGCTCCAATATAAACAAATCAAAGACAGAAACTAGGACAAAACTCTTGTCAAAAATAGATTCCTTATGAGAAAATGAATAAGACATGACTTCTGATATGATCTAGAACAGTTAGAAAATGGTGTACTAGAATTTCTGGTATCCCTTGGTGACCAAGATCTGATCTAAGATAGTTACTATGTATATTTATCTGTATTCTCTTATTGTCCCGTTTGACACATAAGGCTTCCACTAAAGATTTTCATTGTTGTTGTTCAGTTGTCTTTCTAACAACTGTATACTACAGGGTGTTCAAGATAATTGCAGCCCCATTGACATATCGAAAGTTGCCAGATAACCTATCGCGTTGTGTTTATGTACTATTTAAACCGGTTCTGACTAGCTCGTCCTACGTCACATTTGTTCATCGCCCCTTCCCGCACTACAATTACACACCATCACACAACCTTGACCTATACTACGTCATAACCACGGCCTTCTCTATAGTATTTACGATGGCCGCGTCATAACTGAACCTTCTCATTTCCATACATATATGCCAGATTAGCTCCATTCATAGGCTGCTTTTAAGTTGAACACCCTGTATATCAGGCAACAATCTTTCAACTTTCTTTCCACAGTTATTCTCCATGTTTCCATTGGACGTCCAGGCCTTCTTTCCTCATCCGCTGTCCATCGGAGAGCTGCCCTAGTCAATGTAGTACAAACGAGTGAAATATCAAGAAAGAAGACTTTAGAAGATAGAAAACCTTTCTGGAATAATTGCAACGTCAGTGTGTTGCCGGGGCGCGCAAGGGGAGAAAAGAATAGTAACACTGCGACTTACAAGGCATGTCGTAAAAGGCGATTGAGACAGGAGATTAGGGAAGCTACCCTAGTAAATAAAAAGGGTCGTAGAAATCCGATGTGCTGGTCTATTTGTAGGCGCATAACTAGCACAACGTACAATCGCTCTTAGACTCGGATCACATATAAATCACAAATACTGGTTCAACAAGTGGTCGATATGGAGCGTTCCAAGAAGAAGAAGAAGAAGAAGAAGAAGATCTGTATTGTGTAAGTTAATGGAAGCAATGACATACTGTTTGTGTACATGTTATGAGACAAGTAAGATGAAAGTTGACTGTAATAACGGTCAAACGTACTGGACAAAAAGGACAGGGGATAGCAAGGAGAGATAATAATGGACTGTTTAAAATTACGACCCCTGCCCGTGTGTTGCTGGGACCCGTGGAGAAGCAAAAAATAGTAACACTGTGACCTACAAAGCACGCGGGAAGAGGCGACTGAGGTAGGTGTCTAAGAAATGTACTCTAATGAAAAAATCGTCGCAGAAATCGGATGTGCTGGCCTACTTGTAGGCGCATAACTAGCACAACATACAATCACGCTTAGGCTCAGATCACATACAAAGCACAAAGAGAGGTTTAACAAGTGGTCGATATGGAGCGTTCGAAGAAGAAGAAATTATGAAACCAGTGTGCTTTCCGGGATAGCGAAAAAATAGAACCAATTTGTCATCTCGTATGTTGCAAAAAGGAGATTGGGAGGATTGGGGTTTAAAATCATCACCATACAAAAATAGCAAACAGATACAGAGAAGAACCAAAATAAGAACCGGATGCCATCGTGAGGAACACAGAAGATCGTATTGCGTGGACATTTGTTGTCCTTGGTCATATGTGCCCTTGGACGCGATGTGGTCTGATAATGTTGACATTATGATACGGAATGATATCAACAACATAAATGATACATAACAGTAGAGACAGGAAGCTGTGAAATTGCATTCATTTTCTACGTTTGCTGAAATGACATTTGATGACAAAGAGACCAACAAGCGGAATAAAGTGTTACCAAAAGAGAACACAGGAGAGAACAAAAATAGGCTGGAAGTGGCTCATTAACGGAGAATATGTTTGGGGGAGATTGCTGATATATACTCGAATGATCGAACGACAATTTGGCAGGTAATTACACTAACTATTGTCTCGTTAATAAGTGTAAACAAACACGGCACCGGCGACCATTAACTGTCGTTTTGAAATGTTGACACTTGTGTACTGGAAATATCTAAAGAAAAAGGAAACTACAGATGCTTTAGAATCAACAATGTTTTAGAAATAACTTGGTGCAACGACCCCTCACAATGAGGAATGGGATAACGGATTCTACGGTCGTTATCTGTCTCGGAGATTTAGCCACGCAGTAAGAATGTCAGACCTACCATCACGAAGGTTGCCAAAAATAACTGCGGAAGGTCACACGGGAGCAAAAGCAAGGGAACGACAGAAAAATATTATGACAACAGAACATATCCTACAGAACTGCCCCCAGTATGCAGACCTGAGAAGAAAGAGGTGGCCCACTTACACTAGCGTCCAAGACAAACTGTATGGCGTGGCTGATAATCTGAGGCAGACGGCTGCCTTTATTAGAGAATCCGAAATCCCAATCTAGTGAGAACGCAGAAGAAGACGAAGAATCAACAAATAGTAGAACACACACAAGGATACGTTCATGTTGTCCTAAGATAAAACAATATAAGAATACCTCGTTCGCTTTAACCCTGTCCTCACTCAGAGTTGATATACTGGATAGCAGTATTTTTTTTTTAACGATGAATCAAAGTCAATATATTGGCTAATTCAGCTTGCACTGCAATATAAATGACATCCTGAGGCAAAAATAATTGTGAAATGGAAGAGTTAAACCAACCACTTGTTAAACCATTCTTTGTGATTGATATGTGATTTGCGCTTTAGTATGTGAGTTCATGTGCTAGTTAGGAGTCAACAAACCTGTAGGTCAGCATATCCGATTTATGCATGCTTCTTAAAACATTCGGGTTCGCCTTCCTATGTAGGACCAATATATGTAAATATTTATCAACTGACATAGGGAAGTCCATTCACCTACCCGAGTCAGAACCTCGTTCTCTTTGACTTCGCGATCAAAGTTTCCCGGTCTACACCAATTAGATGTGGGGTTTGCTTGAGCACTCTACGGGTCATCAGCAGGCTATTAATTTTCATCTCGCTCTTCCAAAGAAAGACTAGCTGATCCCAACTCTACTGAATGCAGAGCCAGGCGCAGAACACACTTTGTAGACAGCGAGGAGACTATCTCGTGCTAGGCAGTAAGGAACCCTTTCATACCTCGTGGTATATAGGTCAATACAGTGTGAGGACTGTATTTTTCATTGACCGTCGGCCCACGATGGGTGATGTGGTCAGCATAACACCGGCCGCCTTTACTTTCCCAGTGCATGTCTGGTACCCAGTTGAGGCTGGGTCGACCTGAGAGCCGTCGCGGTCGGGAAAATTCCACGCGCACTGCGGGAGTTGACCCAGACCACCAGCCTTGAGAAGCGAGTTGACTAACAACTACGCTACCGCGGCTCTCGCGTGCTAGATAGGCGGACACAAATATCACAAAACGCAAAAATTCGAATATGCTTTGCCTACAGGCTGTAATGTGCCTAAATGGGACCTAATGTACTCTGGCACAAATCATACAGAAATCATAAAGAGTTATTAAGAAGTGGCTGATAGAACGAACGGAAACAAACAGACAACAAGACAACAGAAGAATCAACGACGAACAAAACACCGTCACACGTTCACTCGTCAATACCATCTGAAAAATGATCACAGAAAGGAGCGATGAGAAAAATATTGTTTAGATGACAAAATAAAAAGTTGAACGGACACTCCTCAAATGATGAAGCATAAGTAATATGTGCAGTGCACTACTAATATATACGGACACCCCCTCAAATGATGAAGCATAAGTAATATGTGCAGTGCACTACTAATATATACGGACACCCCCTCAAATGATGAAGCATAAGTAATATGTGCAGTGCACTACTAATATATACGGACACCCCCTCAAATGATGAAGCATAAGTAATATGTGCAGTGCACTACTAATATATACGGACACCCCCTCAAATGATGAAGCATAAATAATATGTGCAGTGCACTACTAATATATACGGACACCCCTCAAATGATGAAGCATAAGTAATATGTGCAGTGCACTACTAATATATACGGACACCCCCTCAAATGATGAAGCATAAATAATATGTGCAGTGCACTACTAATATATACGGACACCCCCTCAAATGATGAAGCATAAATAATATGTGCAGTGCACTACTAATATATACGGACACCCCTCAAATGATGAAGCATAAGTAATATGTGCAGTGCACTACTAATATATATGGACACCCCCTCAAATGATGAAGCATAAATAATATGTGCAGTGCACTACTAATATATACGGACACCCCTCAAATGATGAAGCATAAATAATATGTGCAGTGCACTACTAATATATACGGACACCCCTCAAATGATGAAGCATAAGTAATATGTGCAGTGCACTACTAATATATACGGACACCCCCTCAAATGATGAAGCATAAATAATATGTGCAGTGCACTACTAATATATACGGACACCCCCTCAAATGATGAAGCATAAGTAATATGTGCAGTGCACTACTAATATATACGGACACCCCTCAAATGATGAAGCATAAGTAATATGTGCAGTGCACTACTAATATATACGGACACCCCTCAAATGATGAAGCATAAGTAATATGTGCAGTGCACTACTAATATATACGGACACCCCCTCAAATGATGAAGCATAAGTAATATGTGCAGTGCACTACTAATATATACGGACACCCCCTCAAATGATGAAGCATAAATAATATGTGCAGTGCACTACTAATATATACGGACACCCCCTCAAATGATGAAGCATAAATAATATGTGCAGTGCACTACTAATATATACGGACACCCCCTCAAATGATGAAGCATAAGTAATATGTGCAGTGCACTACTAATATATACGGACACCCCCTCAAATGATGAAGCATAAGTAATATGTGCAGTGCACTACTAATATATACGGACACCCCCTCAAATGATGAAGCATAAATAATATGTGCAGTGCACTACTAATATATACGGACACCCCCTCAAATGATGAAGCATAAATAATATGTGCAGTGCACTACTAATATATACGGACACCCCCTCAAATGATGAAGCATAAATAATATGTGCAGTGCACTACTAATATATACGGACACCCCTCAAATGATGAAGCATAAGTAATATGTGCAGTGCACTACTAATATATTACATGATTACGACTTGTTTCAGTGCAGTGATCGCCCTTTGTAAAGTTTGACATAAATAAGAGAAGAGAGAATGAAAAATAAACCTGCACACTGTTATTTGTTATAAATAAATTCCAATGAAATATATTCAGACTGTACAGTCGTGTGAAGACCTAACTTTCCAATGAAAGTTAAGCTCAAATTAATAATACTAAATCATTGTTCTGTACTCGTGTTGAGCGAGCACAAAGCCCGCAGCATGTGTCTACATTCTACATAATTAAAGATCAAAGAGTAGTCACATGACAGAAACGTGATATCTAGGTACAAGTACGGACAGGTCGCGGAATGTAGTAATCATAATGGAGGCTCGTCTCGTTTGCAGTCGGTAATGGCGGCAAGGACAAAATCTATTATAAAAATGTATACATCAAATCTTCAATATAAAGTCTATGTATGTTATTGCTCAGACAAGATCAAAACCAGAAGACGTTTATTTCAACCGAACAAGTACCAGTTAGCCCCATTGTTAAGGCACCCACAAATTTCACAGGCAGCTAAGCAACAGATAATCAACAGCATTTTTATACCTACTTTGTGTTACCAGAGCCAAACATGGACATTGAGCAAAGCGCAGTCACAAAAATAACTACATGTGAAATGCGTTGCCTGCGAAAAGTTACCAACAACACAAGAAAAGAGAATCACTAATATCAGCATAAGAAAGAAAGTTGGCACAAAACCGTGCTTGAATTACATAGAGAAACAAAGAATGAAATGGTTTGGCCACTTAATAAGAATGCATCCAAACTCCACAGTATACAGAGTCTTCTACAACAGAACATCGGGAGCGAAGGCAAGAGGAAGACCACGAAAAGATGGTTAGATGGTATAGCAGAATCCTGTGAAAGAGCAAAAATAACAATCACACAAGCCACCAGAACAGCGCAAGACAAAAACAGAAAACCACGACACTGGGCAACAACCTGGTAGCAGTGTGACGACAGAAAACCACGACACTGGGCAACAACCTGGTAGCAGTGTGACGACAGAAAACTACGACACTGTGCAACAACCCGGTAGCAGTGTGATGACAAAAGAAGAAGAAGTGCCACTACAACAATCGACTTCTTTGCACTCAAAAGTTCCTGTCTTTCAGTCAACAAGTACATCTTACACCGCCAAGAATTAAGTCGGTCCCAGTCTATTTGACAACATCGACATTATTGTCCGCCAAGAATTAAGTCGGTCTCAGTCTTTTTTTGACAGCAATACAACAATGACATTGTTGTCCTCCAAGAACTGAATTGGTCCCAGTCTATTTGACAACAATGACATCTTTTCCCTCCAAGAACTGAGTCGGTCCCATTCTATTTGACAACAATGACATCTTTGCCCTCCAAGAACTGAGTCGGTCCCATTCTATTTGACAACAATGACATCTTTTCCCTCCAAGAGCTGAATTGGTCCCAGTCTATTTGACAACAATGACATCTTTTCCCTCCAAGAACTGAGTCGGTCCCATTCTATTTGACAACAATGACATCTTTGCCCTCTAATAGCTGAGGTGGTCACCGACAGTCGTTATTCTATATGTCACCATTAACTACCCAGCATGTATGCATATAAACTATATTTGACACTATGCTGTGACATTAAATGATATTTGACTACTGTATAACTTCTCCTCCCACCACTTTGTTCCGTCTGCACGTAGGTTGGTTGGTGTCATATTAGATTTTCAGGACTATAATCAGGGCGAAGTACATTGTCTTTTCCAGGTCAAAGCGACTGTGAGTTTCTGTCTAAGATCTATGTAATCTAACTAAATCTGTCATTGTAAGCTATTTAAGATAAGACTTAATTAAGTATATATTCAGGTGTATATACTTATACATTTTGTAAATACCATTTTGATATTGCCACTCGCGTGTGTATGAACTCCTTCCATGGCAAGGTGGTTGCCACTTGTTTGTGTACGAAGTCCTTCTATGGCAAGGTGGTTGCCACTTGTTTGTGTACGAAGTCCTTCCATGACAAGGTGGTTGCCACTTGTTTGTGTACGAAGTCCTTCCATGACAAGGTGGTTGCCACTTGTTTGTGTATGAACTCCTTCCATGACAAGGTGTGTGCCACTTGTTTGTGTACGAAGTCCTTCCATGACAAGGTGTGTGCCACTTGTTTGTGTACGAAGTCCTTCCATGACAAGGTGTGTGCCACTTGTTTGTGTACGAAGTCCTTCCATGACAAGGTGTGTGCCACTTGTTTGTGTACGAAGTCCTTCCATGACAAGGTGTGTGCCACTTGTTTGTGTACGAAGTCCTTCTATGGCAAGGTGTGTGCCACTTGTTTGTGTACGAGCTCCTTCCATGGCAAGGTGTGTGCCACTTGTTTGTGTACGAACTCCTTCTATGGCAAGGTGGTTGCCACTTGTTTGTGTACGAACTCCTTCTATGGCAAGGTGGTTGCCACTTGTTTGTGTACGAACTCCTTCTATGGCAAGGTGGTTGCCACTTGTTTGTGTACGAACTCCTTCCATGGCAAGGTGTGTGCCACTTGTTTGTGTACAAACTCTTTCCATGACATGGTGTGATCATCTATCAGTGATGATATACTTCTCTTTGTTACCTTCAGACTTCTACGTTACTGACTGACAAATATAGATTTTAACTCTAGGGTAACAACATTGCCGTTAAGTTTTAAGGAAAGGAATGCATGCAGTAGGTGTAAGTAGCGTCTGTAGCGAGCTCGATCACAACCCAAGCGTACCTGGTTCAAACTCCAGGACGGGTAGTTGGAAGCAAATCTGTTTGCGTGGAATTTCATGAACGGTACCGAAACAGACATCATCATTCAGAAAGCAATGACAAACTACTGAACGTATACGTGGTACATAGAAAATCGACGACTCGTTTACTGTTGTTGTTGGCAACATTATGTAAAATATGCCACGATTTTCATTTTTGGTCATATTTGGTAACACTGTGTTAGGCCCCCATTTTTCTTTGACTAACGGAACACGATGGGTGATGTGGTCAACCTCACGCTGGATGTCTTTACTTCTTACGTTATCTTGAGTACCCAATTAGGGCTGGGCCAATATGAGAGCCGTATGGAAGGAAAACAATCACACTCCAACTATCAGGAGATGCACGGAAGCTACATATCTGAGATGACCATACTGGATCAGATAATATATGTATTACAAAAAACAAAAACATAAGCGAGGTTGCGGTAAAACTGAATAAACTGGAGAAGAACGAAAAGATTATGATAAGATTACGAACAAGGCACTCGGAGAAAGAACTAAGCAGATACAAGTGGAGAAAGAGCTCAGGAAGAGACGCTGGCGATGGATAGGACACACATTGTGAAGACCGACCTGAAGCAGGCACTGTTTTGGAACCAGCCGGGAAAGAGGAGTAGGGGAAGGCCTAGACATACCATGTGAAGAGAGCTAGAGACTGATATTAAAAGGACATGGAAAGAATTGGAAGAGATGGCAGGAGAGAGGAAGAGCTGGAAGAAGTTTTGTTGAAGACCTGTGCTCCGTTGGGAGTTGAAAGGTGAAGAAGAATGAAACATGTATATGGCAGGTTTACATTTAGTAAAGAAAGAAAAATATGAAAAAGAACATTACCAATCAAGGTTTCTAGCATAGGTCTTTGTTAAGCTACATGAACATACTTGATTGTATTAATCTATACCGTTCAGTCCAACTGTGAAATTTGTTCCCGAGACCAGGCACCCATGAAGCAATTGCAATAAGCACTATGCTATCGCGGCTCTCAATATGATACAGGTGTAAATCTACCATAAAGCTGGCTGGTACCACATGTACACATCTGTTGTGTCAAACTTGCATATACGTGGTATACCACGGTAGAGATGACGTGGCAGTATGTCCTGTGCATAACTGAGACATAAGTGTCAAACTTGCATATACGTGGTAGAGATGACGTGTCAGTATGCCATGTGCATAACTGAGACATAATAGCCTGGTCCTTTCTGAAGAGTTGATAACAGCCATCATTTTTCTATTTGACTTGATTGTTGAACTTTGAACTAAAAGTGGGACTTGATCAATGTTTATGTCCCACTTCATATGTTGTCCATTTATCATGTTATTGTTACATTGAAAGACATTTTCAGCCCGTGTGTTGTCGGGTTCTGCAGGGGAAGCAAACAATAGTAACACTGCCACCTACAAAGCATGTCGTAAGAAGGGACTGAGGTAGGGGCCTAAGGAAGCTACCCTAGTAAATCAAAAGCGTCGCAGAAATCGGATGTGCTGGTCTACTTGTAGGCACATAACTGGCACAACGTACAATCGCTCTTAGGCTTAGATCACATACAGATCACACAGAGTTGTTTAACAAGTGGGCGACATGGAGCGTTCCAAGAAGATGACTGTAAACTGCGAAATTTTCTCAATATGAGACAACATGGGCACGTCGATCAAATTCTATTACCAACACGTCTGACTGTTATCATCATTACCAGTCCTCATCGCGTCCAACAAAAGCAGATTCAAACAAGAAAGCTGAGATACAAAAATCCACTCAATCCGATATTGTGCTTTTCACCAAGGCATCCGAATCTACCTCAGCAATTTGGGTTTTCATCTCTTAATTTATAGCCTTTTGCTTTTACTTTACAGTGTGGGGTCGTCGACCACTAGCAATCCCTCTCAATCGCCTTTTACAACATATGAGAAAAAATATTGGTTATATACTTCGCTATCTCGTAAACCACACAAGAGAACTGACTTCAAATATACATATTTACAACATATGAGAGGAAATATTGGTTATATACTTCGCTATCTCGTAAACCACACAGGAGAACTGACTTCAAATATACATATTTACAACATATGAGAAGAAATATTGGTTATATACTTCGCTATCTCGTAAACTACACAAGAGAACTGACTTCAAATATACATATTTACAACATATGAGAAAAAATATTGGTTATATACTTCGCTATCTCGTAAACCACACAAGAGAACTGACTTCAAATATACATATTTACAACATATGAGAGGAAATATTGGTTATATACTTCGCTATCTCGTAAACCACACAGGAGAACTGACTTCAAATATACATATTTACAACATATGAGAAGAAATATTGGTTATATACTTCGCTATCTCGTAAACCACACAAGAGAACTGACTTCAAATATACATATTTACAACATATGAGAGGAAATATTGGTTATATACTTCGCTATCTCGTAAACCACACAAGAGAACTGACTTCAAATATACATATTTACAACATATGAGAGGAAATATTGGTTATATACTTCGCTATCCCGTAAACCACACAAGAGAACTGACTTCAAATATACATATTTACAACATATGAGAGGAAATATTGGTTATATACTTCGCTATCCCGTAAACCACACAAGAGAACTGACTTCAAATATACATATTTACAACATATGAGAGGAAATATTGGTTATATACTTCGCTATCTCGTAAACCACACAGGAGAACTGACTTCAAATATACATATTTACAACATATGAGAAGAAATATTGGTTATATACTTCGCTATCCCGTAAACTACACAAGAGAACTGACTTCAAATATACATATTTACAACATATGAGAAGAAATATTGGTTATATACTTCGCTATCTCGTAAACCATACAGGAGAACTGACTTCAAATATACATATTTACAACATGTGAGAAAAAATATTGGTTATATACTTCGCATCTCGAAACCACACAAGAGAACTAACTTCAAATATACATATTTACAACATATGAGAAGAAATATTGGTTATATACTTCGCTATCTCGTAAACCATACAAGAGAACTGACTTCAAATATACATATTTACAACATATGAGAAGAAATATTGGTTATATACTTTGCTATCTCGTAAACCATACAGGAGAACTGACTTAAAATATACATATTTACAACATATGAGAAGAAATATTGGTTATATACTTCGCTATCTCGTAAACCACACAAGAGAACTGACTTCAAATATACATATTTACAACATATGAGAGGAAATATTGGTTATATACTTCGCTATCCCGTAAACCACACAAGAGAACTGACTTCAAATATACATATTTACAACATATGAGAGGAAATATTGGTTATATACTTCGCTATCTCGTAAACCACACAGGAGAACTGACTTCAAATATACATATTTACAACATATGAGAAGAAATATTGGTTATATACTTCGCTATCCCGTAAACTACACAAGAGAACTGACTTCAAATATACATATTTACAACATATGAGAAGAAATATTGGTTATATACTTCGCTATCTCGTAAACCATACAGGAGAACTGACTTCAAATATACATATTTACAACATGTGAGAAAAAATATTGGTTATATACTTCGCTATCTCGTAAACCACACAAGAGAACTAACTTCAAATATACATATTTACAACATATGAGAAGAAATATTGGTTATATACTTCGCTATCTCGTAAACCATACAGGAGAACTGACTTCAAATATACATATTTACAACATGTGAGAAGAAATATTGGTTATATACTTCGCTATCTCGTAAACCACACAGGAGAACTGACTTCAAATATACATATTTACAACATCTGGATTTTTTTTGCAATATAAAAACATTATGTACACGTGTACCAACACATGTTAATCAGTAACCACATCTAGTAAACCACATTCTCATGTAAGATTGATAATAATGGAGCCATGCAGACCGAATTATTACTCACCTATTTATTGTTGTGACTGGAGTGTGACATAGACAAATGGCTGGTGTCAACACGAACATTTCCACTAGATTTATCCGGTTGTATAAATGGATTCATAGCTAGAATTTCCATAATTGTAAATTACTCTCGGGTCAAAGTGCAGTTGTTGTTGCATATATATATATAAATTAGTATACATTTACTCACAAGCAAAGAAAATATTCGTCTGGCTATACTACATCATTCAACCAACATGTTATCAAGGTAGTAAACGTATTTATTGTCTGTCTTTCCCCAGGTGGATGATGGAATTGGTTGTCCACTCTTGCCGTTAAGGGTTGGGAGCTTTAATTTGCGTTCTAGGGCTAGATGAGTCACCCTTGTTGTGTTACATCCGTGTTTATATAGTGTGGTTTTGATATTGTACATCCATTTTTCTTGATCTTCCATTGGCTCTAGTACTTGATCTCTTTTTATTGTATACTGTTATTGGTGGTTGGTTGTATTCCTTTCTCATTAAATGTCCAAACCACTGCATTTGTTGTCTTTGGATGTACTCGGTGCATGAAGTTATGCACACTCTGCTTCTGATGTCCTCATTTCGTAGTCTATCTTTCCTGGTGACCCCACTGCCTTCCTCGAGCATTTCATTTCACATCTGGTGAGCTTTCTGTGGTGTGTTGCTGTCAGAGACCAAGTTTGACACTGGTAACAAAGTGTTGGAAGGAAAATTATTTTTATCATCTGTATATTCACGTCCAACTTGATCTTTGGGTGTTGTATAAATGGTATCTGTCTTCTTCTTCTTCTCTTCTACCATTAACTTCTTTATAGAAGTGTTGGGGGCGAAACGTAGTGATTTTGTGTGTGCTTTTTTAAAGGCACTTTGTAAGCTGATATTCATGTTCGTAAGGCTGTTCTTGATGCCATCGCTCCATCTTTTGCGTTGTCTTCCTCTTGACTTGTACTCATTATACTTTTTCTGTGTGGCTCTCTGTGGTATGGTATCTGTAACCACTTCAAAAGTGATAGATTGTTGATAGTTGTATGCAATGGCAGATAGGTGTTTCTTAACAATGTTTACCACTAGAGATGGAAGAAAACTGGTAACGACATAGATGACTACGCAGAATGCTGGGGGTATCAAGAAGAGATCGGTGTCGAAATGAAGACATAAGGTAAAACGTGGGTACAACATTAATACTAAACTTCATACTAAACTTAATATTAAACCCGAAAAGAACGACATACTAAATATGCAAAGAGATTGATTAATCAACATCGAACTGGCGTGTTGAGCTGCTGGATTTGTTGAGGTGGAGATTGGAGCATCCCATGGAAATGTCCGGAGAGCTATGATGATAGTTCTCTAATAACTAAACTTCATCAAGAAACAACAAATTAAATGGTTCAGTCACACAAGCAGAGTACCAACAGACAGTGCGCTTCAAAGAGCAGTGCTACTCCGATACATTGGATACAAAGCAAAAGGTCGTCCACGCTAAAATTGGACCTCAGAAATAACAGAGGCGATGAAAAACACTATTTATGAAATGCACACATACGTCAGATCTAGAAGTCTTCTTATCCTGGCGATGTGAGAAAAAACAGGATTGGTGAAAACGAAAATCAAGACGAAAAACACAATGATCAGAGCAGTGACTTCGTAATTCAAGCAGACATGAGAATGAACTCTCGATTTAGGAAAATCCAGTTAGAAATTGATACTGAGTTCAATGAAGAGAGTCAGTTGGGAAGTGAACTGACTGCGTACCTCAGCTTCAACTGTTAGAGCCTCGTCTTGTAATGTTAATCAAAAGCGTTTAAAGCCCATGGGTTGACAACACTGCAGCAGGTTTCTCCCTTACGACAAGTGTATACTCCTGTAACAATCCTAGAAATCTGAGGGGAAAATGCACTATAAACCCAAGCGAAGCGGACTGGATTGATTCGAATCTATGAGCTTCGGAACACGAGGCAAACGGCGTAACCACTTCCAGCTACGTAAGTGTCCTTGCCGTGTGTCAATATTAGCTGACATAAGATAGGTGTGAGGTAGAGAGACAGAAATAAAGTATGCTCAGATTGCACAGTGTGCATGTCACGCAGAAAGACAGACTACAGAGCACATCCTACAGTCATGTCCATCATACATACACCAACGAAACAAAACACGACCCCGTGAACAAAGTTTACAGAGCAAGCTATAGGGAACTCTTGAGGAACTCCAACTGACATGCAGCTTTATAAATGCAACATATCTCATGGTTTAGACGAGCATACGAAACCGAACGCAAAGAAGAAGAATTAAGTGAAAATTATTTGTCTCTGCTGTACGTTGTAATGTCCACTGACAACTTGCTACTCGTCCTATATGTTCAGTTGTCTTTTTTTTCATCTTTGCTTATAAATCTACAGTAATTTGATGACTACATCTTCCAATGTTATTCTTCACATTTTATTCTGTCTCCTAGTTTTGGTATCTTTCTTTCCTAGTTTGTTTCAAGTCAAATCACACATATAGTCACAGTGTTCAAACATTTCCTGAGAAATTGTTCTATCCATCGATTGATAATTTCAAACTGTATTTATTGTCATAACTAAGTCTATATTGGTTACTACTTCTGGCCATCTGGTATAAAATACACGATGGAAACATCTGCAGATGATGGTCGACAGTCTGCACGTGATATTGTTGGTTAAATGCAATGAGCGGGAGCTATTTTCATCGTGTAATGTAATGTAATGAAATTTTCAAATGTAATGAGATTTTCAAATGTAATGAGCGGAGTTATTCGATTTTCATTTCATATATGAAATGAAAATCGAAGCATACCCTTTAAAGGACGTCGTCATCAACCACAGTCAACGAGTCGTTGATTTTCTAGGCACCACTTATAGGTTCAGTAGTTTGCCAATGCTTTCTGAACGGTGAGATCTAGTTTTACCGTTCGTAAAATTCCAATGGAAAATGTGCTTTCAAACTGCCAGCCACGGTGTTTCTTCTTCTTCAGCGATCTCTGGTCATGCGCTTAATTTACTGTGGACCACAAACTGGCAGTCAGCTTCAGGTCTGTCAGGTTTTTCCAAAGCTTAGTTTTCAGGTCGACTGGGTGTGGCCACATGTTACTTCTCAGCTCACCCAGGAGAGGACAGTCTTGCAGGACATGTTCCGGTGTCTGTTCAGCCTGCTGACACTGGCAGGGAGCTGTTTGACTTATTCCTAGTCTATATAAGTGTTTGTTGAGCCTGCAGTGTCCGGTGCGTAGTCGAAATATAATGACCTGGTCTGTTCTGATTAGGTCTTTGATGGAGTCTTTTCCATAATCATATCCAGTGTTTGTCTTCCAGTCTACTGCAGATTTTCTCTGTATAAGGGTTTTGACCTCTTGAAAAGACAAGGGTTGGTTAACTTGCTTTTTGGCACTGTCCTCCTTAGCTAAGACATCAGCACTCTTGCCTGCAATGCCACAGTGAGATGGAATCCCCTGCAAGTAAATTTCTACCTTTTCTGAAAGCTGAGCAAGCTCAAGCGGCGATGTTTGAACCAGGCACTCTTGGATTGTGATTGAGCTCACTATCGCAAAGCCACATACTCTATTATATATTTCAAATCATAGTCTATGATTGAAAGTTACAGTAAAAGGATTTAGGAACGCAACCTTTACAAATCGCTAACAACTTCTGTGTTAAATATCTCGGGTCAGTCTGGCTACAGATTATGACTATTAGAAAAGGGCATACAACTTCCACGCTAAATATTCAACTCACATTTATGCACTGGTTTTGTGATGCTCGTTTCGCTTAGAATTTCAATGAAGACACATACCTGTTACAATAGTCATTTATGCATTATGTATCTGAATCACATTGTCTGCATACATAGTCGTTCACGTTATATATCGCTTTAGCATATTGTCTGCATTGATTTATCCTGATAAAGACATATTGATCGACACCAATAGTCTGTTGTTTGTTTCGTGTCATTGATACAGTAAAACTGCTTTGTATAACAATTCTGTATTTATTTTTTGTATCATATATACTCTAGTTTCCTGGAGTCGATCTGTCTTCTGTATAAAACGTTCTGTATATAACGTTCTGTATTTAACGTTCTGTATATAACGTTCTGTATATAACGTTCTGTATATAACGTTCTGTATATACCGTTCTGTATTTAACGTTCTGTATTTACCGTTCTGTATATAACGTTCTGTATATAACGTTCTGTATACACCGTTCTGTATATACCGCTCTGTATACACCGTTCTGTATTTAACGCTCTGTATATAACGCTCTGTATATAACGTTCTGTATATACCGTTCTGTATTTACCGTTCTGTATATACCGTTCTGTATTTAACGTTCTGTATATACCGTTCGTGGCGTCTGTGGCCTAGGGGTTAGTGACTCTGTCTATTAACCCCGACGTTCTGAGTTCGAATCACGCTGCGGACAGTTTGCTTGCAAATTGTTTCCGTTGATTTTAACAAAAGGACGATGGCGCCACCCGTTCAGAAAGCAATGGCAAACTACTGAACGTATAAGTGGTGCCTAGAAAATCAACGACTTGTTTACTGTGGTTGATGGCTACGTCCTTTGGGATATGCCACGATTTTCATTTCATATACCGTTCTGTATTTAACGTTCTGTATATAACGTTCTGTATTTAACGTTCTGTATTTAACGTTCTGTATATACCGTTCTGTATTTAACGTTCTGTATATACCGTTCTGTATATACCGTTCTGTATATAACGTTCTGTATTTAACGTTCTGTATATAACGTTCTGTATTTACCGTTCTGTATATACCGTTCTGTATTTAACGTTCTGTATATACCGTTCTGTATATAACGTTCTGTATATACCGTTCTGTATATAACGTTCTGTATATACCGTTCTGTATATAACGTTCTGTATATACCGTTCTGTATATAACGTTCTGTATATAACGTTCTGTATATACCGTTCTGTATTTAACGTTCTGTATTTAACGTTCTGTATATAACGTTCTGTATTTACCGTTCTGTATATAACGTTCTGTATATAACGTTCTGTATATACCGTTCTGTATATAACGTTCTGTATATAACGTTCTGTATATACCGTTCTGTATATAACGTTCTGTATATACCGTTCTGTATTTAACGTTCTGTATATACCGTTCTGTATTTAACGTTCTGTATATAACGTTCTGTATATAACGTAATAAATTTGTTGAATCAGTCCACGTATTCTTCTATCTTCTTCTTTTTCTCTCTTTCAACACCCAACAGAGCACAAGTCTTCTACAAACTTCTTCCAGCTCTTTCTCTCTTTCAACTCCCAACAGAGCACAAGTCTTCAACAAACTTCTTCCAGCTCTTTCTCTCTTTCAACTCCCAACAGAGCACAAGTCTTCAACAAACTTCTTCCAGCTCTTTCTCTCTTTCAACTCCCAACAGAGCACAAGTCTTCAACAAACTTCTTCCAGCTCTTCCTCTCTTTCAACTCCCAACAGAGCACAAGTCTTCTACAAACTTCTTCCAGCTCTTTCTCTCTTTCAACTCCCAACAGAGCACAAGTCTTCAACAAACTTCTTCCAGCTCTTTCTCTCTCTTGCCATCCATTCCAATTCTTTCCATGTTTTACCTATCCTTTTAATATCAGTCTGCAGCTCTCTTCTCCAGGTATATCTAGGCCGCCACCTACTCCTCTTTCCCTGCGGGTTCCAAAACAATGCCTGCCTTGCAATGCTTCAGGTCGGTCTTCTCAATTTGTGTCCTATCCATCGCCAGCGTCTCTTCCTTAGTTCTTTCTTCATTGGTATCTGCTTTGTTCTTTCTCTGAGTTCCTTGTTTGTAATCTTATCATACCATCTCAGTCCCTCTATTCTACGTAAACATCCATTTATGAAGGTTTGTAGTTTTCTGTTGGTTTCTTTTGTTATCCTCCATGTTTCCGAGCCAATAGTACATCACTGACTTTTGATTGAAAGATTTTCAGCTTTGTTTTTTATTCTTCTATGGCACATATTCCCAAACTTTTTAGGCCCACCGCCCACTTTGCACGACATAAACTTTGTAACGCCCTCCCCATTATAACAGTTTGCCAACGCCCTCAGCCCCCCGCCCTCCACATAAAAACATGCTCTATTTTCAATTTGACATAGAAAATTGATATATATTTCAACTATACATGGTCAATTTTCAAATGATTATATACATGAAATTGAAAATTGATGAAAACAAACATGGATCGTGAAAGATGGGCATAAGATGAATTACAATGCAAAATTCAAATTTTTAATGTTTGTTCAATCGCAAAATCACGAAAAAAAACCAAAACCCAAATGCTTCTGAACCCACTATCGCCCCCTGGAAACCTTCAGCGACCATTGGCGGTGGGGGTACCGCCCACTTTGGGAACCCATAGAATCTATGGACATTTCAATAATGAGTTTCTGTTGGAAACATCATTCTAACACTTATTAATGTATGTGTTTAGATTGAATTATAATTATGTGTTTAAATTACACTTCAATTCCGAGTCACGGACTTTTAACTAATGTTCAGGTACCTGCGTCTGCAATACCACACAGCACTCAACATGGGCGTCTATGCGTTAAGGTAGTGAGTTGGCGGGGTGGGTGTAAAAATTATTTTTGATAAAACAGTTTTATGTTAATCTGGTCTTTTCAGTTTCCACGTAGTAAACTACCAATTAATTTTTGGTTTAAATTCATACTGCACCCCCGCTTCTTCACACAAAATGTATGTGTCTGGTATGGCGCTTCAGACTGATTTTTACGTGAAGTCCTGCTTTTCTTATTATCAGTGTCCCCGCCATACAAGTGAGCCATCGCCGAACTTCTCCGACCTAAGAGGTATTTATAGTTTAGATCACCAAGTGTTGATCTGTGGTCAGGGAATTTACAGTCCAAACCACTTACCGTGAGCTTACCTGACATTTTTGGTCCAAGATTCAGAATTCAGTCATGTGTACAGACACTAGATTGTAGAGCACATACTTCAATTCTGTGCCAACCTGCTGCCTTGTCGGTCGGCTGGGGACAACCAAAGGCTGACGGAGAGTGAACGCAGTAAACGCTGGCTAAAACCGAACACGTCGCCGAAGGATAAGCACTAGAGCTCCAAATGGCGCTGAAGATGTGACGAAACCCACCCATGTTAAGACTGCATGAATCAGATTTCCACATGAATGAGATTTATGGCGAAATCTGGTACACCAGTCTAAGGGTAATCGCGCGAGCGAGAGAGAGAAAACTGCCCCAATGTGATATACCGAGGCAAACTCATTGGTCCAGTGAAACAACACTGGAAAGAAAATGACCTCTGTGGGAGCTACAAGAGACAACAGAAATGCTACAAGAGTCAACATTGAATATATAGGCATTATTTTGAGTGAACAAATGTAAAATATGATGGAATTAAAGTCAGCAAACGACGAACAAGGCAGCGCAAGACAAAGTCGCATGGTACATATTTGTTGAAGACCTGTACTCCGAATGCGTTTAAATACTAATTATTAACCCTTGCTTGCACATATTTCAAAAAGTGTTTCCGGACTGCGTCCCAAATATGATCACAAAATAAATATCACTAAAATATTACACAAACGTTCAACGTCCATCATTGATCGTATAGCTTATGTGTGCTTATACGCTTGCGTGTTTTTTTTTAATCGATCTGCCAAACTTTCATTGTTTTATACCTTTTTTTTTTTAAAAGAGTATTAATTTTTCATTATGTTTAGTATGTCTTGTTGTGTCTAGTAAATGTGTTCGTGAGCTAGTCTTTACGTTATCTAGTGAGAGATCGATGTTGTATTTATGACGCTTTTGTACTTCAGTGAGTTCACTAGTCACATACATATTGCCAATGACTGTTAGCTCTCTGTCTACATGTAGGCTTTGCTAGTGGTATGATCTACTCACGTCTAGCCTGCGTTAGTGGTAGGTAACCACTTATAGTCCGTTTACAAATGTTTGCCCTCAGTCAAGTTCAATTTTCTCAAAAAAGTATCTGTTGTATTGATTTGAAATTTTGCATACAGTCTTATATTTACGATGACCACAGGAATATGTCGTTTGACAGGTCGAAATGCAGTTCAGATTTTGCATATCGGCGAATTTCTTTGATGTTTTGCGAAAACTTTAGCAAAGCTATGCAAAAGAACTAATTTTAGAGTGATACACTTCATATAGGTTAAGGATGTCATCAAAGGCGGATCCCTATTCATATAGTGATGGGTGCCATGTATATAATTAACATAGACATATGGAAGAATTATAAAATAGAAAATGACTGGAGTATGACAATAATATATTTATAACCTTATTCTGTGTCGGACGAGTCCAGTAGATTGATGACTGTTCTAGGTTGAATTAAATGCAAACAATCCTTTCTCCAATATTCATCTTCTTCTTTCAAGACATGGTCCTCACATTTTATCCGGTAAGCTTTATCAACATTTGATAGCGCAGCGTGGGTTAGTATCTTGACGTCAGACAATTTCAATGTAGTATTTTCAGCTGCCACTTGTCCTTTAATTTTAGCCCACACAAGTTCTATTGGGTTTAAATGTGAATGGTACGGTGGAAGTCTCAAATACCTATGACCATGCTCCTCTATCAACTTGTCAATTTGACATTTCTTTGACTTTTGTGTCTGCTTTACAAGGGACAACAATTCTGGTTTGAAGTAAGTTTCATTGAACGGACTATTTTCTATGATGAGCCACATCTTTATTGCGTCTTTTGTGCTCGATGTCGTATGTATTTTGTCTTCTTGTGATATAACATTGTGATATGATGCATTGTCCATTGAGACAAGATGGTCTATCTAAAGATGGAAGAACTGTTTTCTCGAGCCAATTTCTAAATATTTGGCCATTCATCTCTGCGCGATAATCCCTATTGTCTGTAAACTTTGAAACGAAAATGAGTTCAGCATTCTGCAATAACCCATTATGTCTACTACCACCGTGGGCTATGACTAAACGTTGTCCTTTACTACTTGGTACATATCGCTTTATCCTTCCATCTACTGTCTGCCATTCCTTTGCATTGGCGCGATGTGCATTGATCCATGTTTCATACAAATACACAATATCATAACTTTCTCTGCGCATTTCTCTTATTTCACGTAGGTACTTGCTTCTCATGACTCCTAAATGCCGCTGCTCTGCAATAATATGTCTTCCACTCGTATACTTTCTAAAGGTGAAGCCTAATGTCCTTATAACTTTCCACAACGTACATTTAGATAATTCAATGTCATTGTTCTTCCTTAAACAAGTCTGCAGCTTTCTTACAGTCACTGTTTCTTTGCAATCCAATATTTTCACAATTGCTCGTCGTATAACCTCCTTGTCAAAGCTATCTACAATTGACTTTCTACCGGCTATTTGCTTATTGTTTGGAGGGTTTATTCTTGATTCATGCATCCATCGACGAAATGACCGTTTACACAAACCCAAAGCATGCACTATTCTCTTTTCGAGGTTTAAAATTGATTGATAAAGTTTTCCACGATCAGCTTCTCGACTAAAATATAAGTACAGCTTCATTGCAATGCTTTGAAGTGTGCAGAATTTCACTTTCAATCCCATTCTATAATATAGCAAGAATCAGCCAACGTTTCTGGTAAATGGTTTCTGGTAAACGCACCCACTGCCCCTATTGGTATAGACTTTTACCTCTGAGCATATCCGTTCAAGTGTGACACCAGCTTCTAAACGGCAAAAACCGTGCGCACGAGAAAATATGTTGTTGACCACAGAAGTTTGGGTGTGAAGCTGTAAAATCTTTTAAAATGTGTCCTTTTACACTGACAAGAGTTTTATATACCCCATATAAACAAATATGGAAATAAGCTGTACAATCTACAAGACACAAATTTTTTTGTTTGGTCATTCATATTTCAAGTTTGTATGCAAAATTTCATCATCGTAGTTGAAATGGTTGCAGAGTTATAGATTTTTAAACAGGGACAAACATTTGTAAACGCACTATAGTCACAAACATCAGCATAACAAAGAAAGTTGGGACAACCTTATTTGAATTACATTGAGAAACAAAGAATGAAGTGGTTCGGCCACTAAATAAGAACTCAACCAAACTCTACTGTATACAGTCTTCTACAACAGAACACCAGGAAAAAGGCGAGAGGAAGACTACGAAAAGATAGATGGCATAGCAGAAAAAGCAAAACAACTATCACCCATGCCACTAGAGAAGCGCAAAACAAAAACAGAAAATCACGACACTGGGCAACAACCCGGTAACAGTGTGATGACAAAAGAAGAAGTGGTTTAGAGAGAGTAAATATGGTGGGTATGGTTACTGAAATACAAACCAGTGGACGGTCACGACCACGCATTAAAAAACCGATCATGAAGATGGAGAAGCGGAAGAATTTGTTATATATCAATTCTTTCAGACGGCTGGCTGTAGATAGTACGATGTTCTGGAAAAGGCATGCTACATGAAACAAACACACACACTCTCTAGCCTGTTACGCCCTTGGCGTTTAGGGCAGCAACAAACGCACACCATCTTCTCTCTTCATGGCCCTCTTTTGTGTTGTGTTCTAGCTATGATTCATTTCTTTCATTTCTTGCTCTATCATTCTCCTCCAGGTTGTCTTAGGTCTTTCACAAATACACATGATGCATTAAATAACATGTAAAACACATGCACCTCGTCACATTTGATTAATTGTCTTCTAGAAGTTATTGTTGTTGCAGATCTAACGAGTTATGTGCGCGTTATCTCTGTCCCAGGTAGTGAAGTATTGACTTTCCGCCAAGTTGATGTTTCTACTAGTGACTTTCTGACGACGTGGTCTGGTCTCCGGAGATTTCTTTCATATCACAGAAAGATATAATGAATAAAACTTCCCGCAGCCTTTCCAGACCTTAGGGTATGAGGTGCCTGTCACTTCATATGTCTAGCGTGCAGGAGGTAAGAGGGCCAATTCCTTTTCTCACGCGTGGAACGTCGAGTGTGAGATTGAACCCACAACCCTCTCAAGTCTGAGTCGATAGGAGAACGCATTACGCTAATCCGTCCCACCATAGAACGATACTTAGAAAGATACTCAACTCAAATGTCGCGGAGAGCGTAATATAAAGAGATTAGAAGTGAGAGAGTCGCTCTGTATTTGTTTTCTTACACCCCCGAGGTAAGCTGGTAATGAAATAGATAAATGCCCACCCAGCAAACACTTAGTCTTTAGTCAAACAAGAAGAAAGATCGTGTTAATCCTGATTTCGTTAATCAGACAGGTGGTGTCACTAGAACACCCCACAGGGACATACATCAAGGTTGACCAGTGTTTCCTGGTCTTACATAACAAGTATCTCTGTGCTCCTTAAATCCAATACTAAGCTCACGCCACTAATTACTATAATCCTCAGTATGAAGTGAAACTGCTATAAGTAATCATTTCGACATACAAAATATAATCGCAAAAGATAGAACCCAACATCTATTTTTATCTTCGCCTGACTAGTATGTCTAGTCTATATGTCACAGATTTATTTTTAAATCATTGGTTGATACAGGTCTAAAAGGGTCTAAAGCCGAAGGATTGACTTCATTGTACCGGGTTTTACCCCATATAGCTCGGTCTTTCTCCACAGAAGTGGCACGCCACCTGCTGATAGTATTGCACAAAGCCCGTAGCTTCGGTAACAATTCTAGGGTTCTCAAAAATGTACATGTAAACAAATCGACGCAGTGTGGATTCGAACCCCCGACTCGCCGAAGGATAAGCACCAGAGCTCCAAATGGTGCTGAAGATGTGACGTAAAACACACCAATGCTAAGGTTGCATAAATCAGATTTCCACATGAATAGAATTTATGGGGAGATCTGGTACATCGGTCTGGGCGGTGATCGCGAGAGAGAGAAAGAACCCCTGACCATCTGAATGCAAGGTCGGCTACAAAGACCACCATTAATGGTTGATGTTCTGCTATAACCAAATTATAGTAGGGTGGGGGAATAGAGAGATAAAAGAGAGAGAAAATATATACACGACACACGACAGAATATAAAAGACGAAGTGGGAGAAACAATGAAGGAGATATGGAAGATATTTAACAAGTGTTGAAGAGTGAGTGGCCAAGAGATGAAAAACAAAGTGGGAGAGATAAAAAAATAAAGATATAATGAATGTTTAAAAAATAGTTGAAGAGAGAGTGACAAAGAGAGTGGAGTGTGAAAGACATAGTGGGAGCGAAACAGAAAGTGGAGTGTGACAGACACGGTTAGTGAGAGTTAAATAGAGAGTGAGCAAATGTGGAAGCCAGCAGTAAGAGAGGTCAAGACGTCTCTACGTTAAACATTCTCTGACATCTACCAGATCCACTACTTACCATTTATAGGATACGTCTGATAGAGAACATAATAAAACTACTGACAGCCAGTGTGATATGACAGAGTGCAAGCTATCCCGCGAGGAAAGACCGTCTTAAGTTTTTGCGTGTTACATAATGAAGAGAGTTATTCTGGAACCGGCTACCTCACCAGGGACAACAAGCAATTTGCAAGTAACTGACACTATAGAAATTCATTAGACCAGTGATATTCAACTTCTAGTATGCGAATTTTCTCCCTTCGCGGAGATATGCAAAACAGCAGCAAATAATACAGAAAGTGCATTATATTTATTCCGTTTTTTTCGACGTTCTATGTCGGTCATTAGACCCACAGTACTAGTAGCTTCAATGAGTTGTTTGTTCTTCTGTCATGTCAGTCATCAGACTCCAGCACTGGTAGAATCAATGAGCTGTATGTTAGTCTATCCGCCATCAGCACTAGTAGAATCAATGAGCTGTATGTTAGTCTATCCGTCATCAGCACTAGTAGAATCAATGATCTGCATATTCGTCTATCCGCCATCAGTACTAGTAGAATCAATGATCTGCATATTCGTCTATCCGTCATCAGTACTAGTAGAATCAATGATCTGCATGCTAGTCTATTCGCCATCAGTACTAGTAGAATCAATGATCTGCATATTCGTCTATCCGTCATCAGTACTAGTAGAATCAATGATCTGCATGCTAGTCTATCCGTCATCAGCACTAGTAGAATCAATGATCTGCATGCTAGTCTATCCGTCATCAGTACTAGTAGAATCAATGATCTGCATATTCGTCTATCCGCCATCAGTACTAGTAGAATCAATGATCTGCATATTCGTCTATCCGTCATCAGTACTAGTAGAATCAATGATCTGCATGCTAGTCTATCCGTCATCAGTACTAGTAGAATCAATGATCTGCATATTCGTCTATCCGTCATCAGTACTAGTAGAATCAATGATCTGCATGCTAGTCTATCCGCCATCAGTACTAGTAGAATCAATGATCTGCATATTCGTCTATCCGTCATCAGTACTAGTAGAATCAATGATCTGCATGCTAGTCTATCCGTCATCAGCACTAGTAGAATCAATGATCTGCATGCTAGTCTATCCGTCATCAGTACTAGTAGAATCAATGATCTGCATGCTAGTCTATTCGCCATCAGTACTAGTAGAATCAATGATCTGCATATTCGTCTATCCGTCATCAGCACTAGTAGAATCAATGATCTGCATGCTAGTCTATCCGTCATCAGCACTAGTAGAATCAATGATCTGCATGCTAGTCTATCCGTCATCAGTACTAGTAGAATCAATGATCTGCATGCTAGTCTATTCGCCATCAGTACTAGTAGAATCAATGATCTGCATATTCATCTATCCGTCATCAGTACTAGTAGAATCAATGATCTGCATGCTAGTCTATCCGTCATCAGCACTAGTAGAATCAATGATCTGCATATTCGTCTATCCGTCATCAGCACTAGTAGAATCAATGATCTGCATGCTAGTCTATCCGTCATCAGTACTAGTAGAATCAATGATCTGCATATTCGTCTATCCGTCATCAGCACTAGTAGAATCAATGATCTGCATGCTAGTCTATCCGTCATCAGCACTAGTAGAATCAATGATCTGCATGCTAGTCTATCCGTCATCAGTACTAGTAGAATCAATGATCTGCATGCTAGTCTATTCGCCATCAGTACTAGTAGAATCAATGATCTGCATATTCGTCTATCCGTCATCAGTACTAGTAGAATCAATGAGCTGCATGCTAGTCTATCCGTCATCAGTGCTAGTAGAATCAATGAGCTGCATGCTAGTCTATCCGTCATCAGTACTAGTAGAATCAATGATCTGCATATTCGTCTATCCGCCATCAGCACTAGTAGAATCAATGATCTGCATGCTAGTCTATTCGCCATCAGTACTAGTAGAATCAATGATCTGCATATTCGTCTATCCGTCATCAGCACTAGTAGAATCAATGATCTGGCTGGATGTTCTTCTGCAATGTCAATCATCAGACTACATAACTGACAGCTTCTACGAGCTGTGCTTTCTTCTGTCACTTAATATGCAACATACAGGTGTGTAGCAGGCATGTATGCTTCCTTACTTGCCTTTCTTCCCTCATCCCTACCTGGTTGTTTTCTGATGCCAATGACCGGGATTTTTACAGAATTTTAAATTAGGACATCGATCGCGTTATAACAAATTTGGTTTCTGGAAGAGGCCATGAGTATATACAGCCACGAATTAACGTATGATCTTGTGTTTTGGATATCCAGAATAAGCATGTTATGTTCTTGACTTAGATTAAGTAAGACAAATACCCGGGTTATTCTATTTTTCTTTCTCCGCAATGAATTCAGACTTAGTCATGGCGCCTCTGACAATTTTTTGCGTAAAGGTTTGCTTTTCTTAACACTAGTGTCCCTCGCCATTCAAACGCCAAGTAAGGGATGAGGGTCTTCGGTAGTTCAACCTCACATCGTGCGTACACTGACAATTGTTGACAAAGATAGTCTCGAATCTCCGAATATCCATGGTGTGTGATTATTACTGCAGAGTGCCATCAACTGTATACATCAGTGTCGCAGTACATAAATCACAATGTTGTATGTTTTTGATGCAGGAATAGCTAATTAACATGGCGACCAAATTTATTGGTATAATGGAAGACCGCAGTAAAACACAAAGTACTGTAGTTTTACAAAATACAAAAACGATACACAGCAACGTTTCGACCAAAAGGACTTTATCAAGCATAGGATACAACTGAAGTGAAGAATTCACTTCTTACACGGCATATAACATATAGAATCGTCAGATATAAGAAGTGAATTCTTCACTTTTGTTATATCCCTTGCTTGATAAAGGCCTTTTGGTCGAAATGTTGCTGTGTATCGTTATTATTTTGTAAAACTACATACTATTTTACGTGTTTTGATCAAATTCAGTAAAATATTGACTTGAAATTTCGATTAGTTGTTAAGTTATATGATAAAGACAGGAAATAAGAGTTGACAAAATACAAGAGGCTATAACCTATCTCGAAACTTAGTTTTTAAAGAGATGAAACGTGTGTGCGAACATAAAGTATATAACACAAAGAGACCAGATAGATTCAATATTTTTTTTTAATGCAGAGAGATTTCAGATGCTAGAGCTGAAGACTCGTCCAACTAAAAGTTAGGAATATAATGGGTTTTTTTTGGAGAAAATTATCATTAGCCGGGAAGTAACTTTAGCCCAGGGCAGTCGAAACTTGGACGAGAGTGTTGATCTAGTTATGGTACTCCACGACTGAAATCTAGCAGAAATCTATCATACAGCAACCAGAACTATCATTCAATCTATCATTCGAATTATCATACAAACGCAACCAGAACTATCATTCGATCTATTATTCGAACTATCATACAAACGCAACCAGAACTATCATTCGATCTATCATTCGAGCTATCATACAAACAGCAACCTGAACTATGATTCGAGCTATCATACAAACAGCAACCTGAACTATTATTCGAACTATCATACAAACAGCAACCTGAACTATTATTCGAACTATCATACAAACAACAACGAGAACTATGATTCGAGCTATCATACAAACAACAACCAGAACTATGATTCGAGCTATCATACAAACAGCAACCTGAACTATGATTCGAGCTATCATACAAACAGCAACCTGAACTATTATTCGAACTATCATACAAACAGCAACCAGAACTATGATTCCAGCTATCATACAAACAACAACCAGAACTATGATTCGAGCTATCATACAAACAGCAACCTGAACTATTATTCGAACTATCATACAAACAGCAACCTGAACTATGATTGGAGCTATCATACAAACAACAACGAGAACTATGATTCGAGCTATCATACAAACAGCAACCAGAACTATGATTCGAGCTATCATACAAACAACAACCAGAACTATGATTCGAGCTATCATACAAACAGCAACCAGTACTATGATTGGAGCTATCATACAAACAGCAACCAGTACTATGATTGGAACTATCATACAAACAGCAACCAGTACTATGATTGGAACTATCATACAAACAGCAACCAGTACTATGATTGGAGCTATCATACAAACAGCAACCAGTACTATGATTGGAACTATCATACAAACAGCAACCTGAACTATGATTGGAACTATCATACAAACAGCAACCTGAACTATGATTGGAACTATCATACAAACAGCAACCAGTACTATGATTGGAACTATCATACAAACAGCAACCTGAACTATGATTGGAACTATCATACAAACAGCAACCTGAACTATGATTGGAACTATCATACAAACAGCAACCAGTACTATGATTGGAACTATCATACAAACAGCAACCAGTACTATGATTGGAACTATCATACAAACAGCAACCAGTACTATGATTGGAACTATCATACAAACAGCAACCAGTACTATGATTGGAACTATAGACAGACTCGCAGACTCATCATCTAAAGCTTATGTTATTCTCTTCTTTACTTCTCTACTGTGTCTCCCGTCCGACATGAAATTGCTCAGATATTTCAATTCATGAACTTCTTTTATAAGAATTGTATGTTTGCTTTGATGTTTCAATCTGGAGAACTCATTAGAGAAAATCAGACGAACAATAGACGAAGCCAGATCTCAGCATGTGTATAGAAGCGAAGGGAAACATAAAAAGAAATGGTGGTTTAGAAAAAGAAATAATTGCATTGCCTTCATCTCTCATTCTCTCTTCCCCAATTTTTTTGGTATTTATTCGATGTGCAACGTTCCATTTTTTCTCCATTCCACCGTGGGAAAAAAATACTGCTTCGTAAGATAACACAGAATCTGAAGAGTTCAATAAACAGATATAACTCATCATCAAGGGCCGTGCCGGCTGACGTAGGTGATAATGGATCTCCACAAATCTGTCCCTGGTGTTTGTTATCATCTCAGATGTTGACGTTCTTCCGTGCTATGAAGTCAGGGTGTCCACAATTTTCTCTCTCTGTCTTCCTCTGTCTCGTCTACCCTCTATTTTACCGGTTGTCACAATGTGTTCTAAGCCTTCCAAAGTCCGTGTCCTATGTCCGAAAAATGAAGATTGCCTCTTTCTTATATTGACAATAAGTATGATATAACTACTGAATGGAAAAGACACTTTATGGTAAGATAAGAGCATTCGCTAAGAATAAATGACAATATCACATCTAGCAAATGAAGAACACACTTTCTAGATACACAAACTCACATAAGACTTAATTAATGGTGGATACATGGTCTACTATTCTGTAATGCTCTGAGCACCCAGATGTGAAACACAATGAAAGTGAACACATAAAGACACTATTGTGTAATATTGTCAATTTATCAACAGATGTCTTTGACGGATTCTCAAACTGAGATGGCACGACAGAGTTGTGGATAAAATCTGGACAGGAACCCATGACGACCCAGGTTCAGAGGAGAAAATGGCGATGAGTCGGGCATACCCCACGAAAGACACAGTCGAGTGTCACTTGACAAGCACTTAAGCGGAACGCGCGGAAAACGAAAAGAGGACGCCTAAACAGATCTGAGAGATCATTAAAAAAAGCCAGAGACCGAGAAAAGTGGCAAACAACTGTTGAGTTCCTATGCTCCACGAGGAGCGGAGAGTAATAAGCTAGTAAGTAATAATGTCAAGATTTAAAAAAGAGATTTACAGACCAGATTTCCAATCAAAATCTAAATAAAATCACACATGGAAAGATGGGATCATTGTAACTGTACACACTGAGGAGAGCCAACAATTCATGTACAGAAACATGAACGCATCACATTCTTCTTCAGCGATCTCTGGTCATGCGCTCAGTTTACTGTGGACCACAAACTGAGCAGTCAGCTTCAGATCTGCCAGGTTTCCCCAAAGCTAACAAAGAAGACACCACATGGGACATGGATAATCGTTTGTTGTTATTTCCAGCATGGATATACATTTTTTTTAAATGTCAGTTTTGTTCAACATGTTATGTTATGTGATTGTTAGCGATACCGTTGTTTTTGTTTTCTTTCATTCATTCACAATGATTTCTCTGATATATTTGGAAGTCTGTCTCGTGGCCATATATTGTTTCCCTCAGAAGGGTTGGGGACGGCCAAGTTGTTAAGCTGATTATTTTGTAGGAAGTGTATACTGCGACAGATTATTGTCTACTTAAGAGAACAGTTCACAATCAGAGCAATATATATATATATATATTATGGAGGACTGGGGACACGACTACGACACTAGCTAATAGTATTATTGTCTCTTTGTTTGCATCCCAATACCAATATATTATGAAGGACAGAGGACTGGACTAGGACATAGGACTGGACTAGGACATAGCAAGAGGGCACGAGCTAATAATTTTATGATCCCTTTGCATGACCTGTTACCCAAGAGTATCAGAGAATGGCATTCTTAAAATAATGTATGCACATAATACATGACTGACGAACGATGAACAACGGCAGTCTAGAAGAAAATCTATAAAACTTGAATATAATTAAAACATATGCACTTATAGAACGGAACGCTAACAGTTACTGGAATTATTATTTGTTATACTACTCTCGTAGCGTGTTATACTTTACATAGTGCCTACAAGTAATTTAACCAAGCAGTTCGGTCCTATGCAACATACTCAAACTCTTCCATGGCATTGAGTCTCATATTTCTCGCCTCTCTAAATAAAGTTCGTTTCAGGGTTTCCCTGTAGTGTCCTTTTATCTTGAACCTTTGTCTCCCACTTCAATGTCTGTTTTGTGATCTGTTATTGATTGATTGGACCATCAGCATTGCAGTTCGGTGAGTAACCGTGTGTGCTCCGATCTCTTTCTTACACAGAACAAAAACCTCAGCGGCAGTGCACGAACTCCGTATCACCAGCGAGGGACCCGATCTTTGTTTATTACTTCTCTATATGGAGAATCCGGACCGAGTTACTTGTGCAATTTTTTCCTGAGCAATCATTATTGACCCTTATGTAATGAGAAGAGGAGGCATATGACACATGGCGACAAACGGCAAAATCAGTGGGAGACGAGACAGAAAACAACAGAAAGATACAATTCTGGACAGTTTAACCTGATGCAACGGAAAAGTGTCCACGTCCGAGAAGACGTTTATGGATAATCCAAGAACGTCCACACCAGGCAGTATGGCACATGATGATGATGATGAGAATAGCTTACGACATTGCATCGTAGTGTATATAATGCATATACTGAACAGAACGATGAACTTAGATTCAAAAATAAAGTCTCCCACGTGTTGCTTAGGCCCGCAATGCGAGCAAAGTATAGTGACACTGCGACATACAAGGCATGTTAGTGGCCTAGGGAAGCTACCTAGTAATTAAAAGCATCGCAGAAAGCATATGTGCTGGCCTACTTGTAGGCGCATAACAGGCACAACGTACAATCGCTCTTAGGCTTATATATCACATACAAACAACAGAGTGGTTTAACAAGTGGTCGATATAGAACGTTCGAATAAAAAAAAAAAAAGAAACAAAGTCAACTGAAAAGAAAATACATTGAAACAACAAAAGAAATAGAAAAGCTCACAACTGCAAGATGAATCACGTGCTGAAGCCAGGGCTAATGTTTCACAGCAAGGACGATCTGAATTAAGTCAGATTTATCACATCGCGTAAATGTTGATCATAGATTCCCAAACTTTTTCGGCCCACCGCCCACTTTGTACGACATAAACTTTGTAACGTGCCCCCTCCCATTATAACAGTTTGCCAACGCCCCCTTCTATTTTACTTTGACGGAGAAAGTTGATATATATTTATGTCATACATGGTCGATTTTCAAATGATTATATACATGAAATCGAGAATTGATGAAAAGTGGATCGTGTAAGATGGGCATAAGATGAATTTCAATGCAGAATTCAAATTTTTAATGATTATTCAATCACAAAATCACGAAAAAAACCTCTCTCCAAATGCTTCTGAACCCACTATCGCCCCCCTGGAACGCTTCAACGCCCACTGGGGGTGGTACCGCCCACTTTGGGAAATGCTGGTGTAGATGCATGCATAACAGTGAGAACTTTAGATAAAATCATTAAAAGCAACAAACATTTCGAAAGGATACAAGAAGAAACATGAGAATAATGCTGTAGTAACGTGAAACAATCGCATTCAGATTATAGAATGTGTGTCATCGGCATCTGAGATTCGTGTGTTATCCTATCAAATGTCTAACATGTTACAAAAGTGTCTGGCGTCATTGCACAACTTACATAAGACATACTAGACACAATATTTCTTTCTTATTCTTCTTCATGACCAGAGATCGCTGAAGAAAGAAATATTGTGTCTGGCATGTCTTATGAAGTTGTCCAATGACGCCAGACACTTTTACAATAATTTTTCAAACGGTATTAATACGCTCAGAAAGCAATGACGAACTACTGAACGTGTGAGTGGTGCCTAGAAAATCGACGAATCGTTTACTGTTGTTAATGGCGAGGTCCTGTAAAGGATATGCCAGGATTTTCATTGTCATTAATACGTACTGCCCCTGTGGCTTGACGAGAATGACAACAGAGTATTTCCTACAGAATCTCCCCCAGTATGCACAGACATGAGAAGAAAGACGTGGCCCCATTACACCAGCGCCAAAGACAAATTGTATGGTGTTGCTGACGGCGGCCTTTAATAGAGAATCCGAAATCCCAATCTAGTGAGAAAGCAGAAGAAGTAGTAATACGTACTGGCAGTGGCGGCTCGTGATAATTTTTGTTGGTGGGGCCAGATATTTTGTTCCGGATAAATCATGGTTTTAGATTGCTATATTTTAAATCAATAAATAAACGATATACATTATTTTTGGTGGGGTCCGGCCCCACTGGCCCTTATAGACGAGCCGCCACTGCGTACTGGTATGAATCAGTTGTGACGACCTTTCATGACCTATCAGATCTGGCATCATGCAACAACAAAGCTCAGTAAATGTGATACTATAACGTGGAGTTTTCTGTTTGCAAAATCTGACCTGTAAATCCATCTTGTGTGTCTTGTGTTGACAATATGTACACACCCCCCTACTGTTAGACGTTGATCACGGTTTCAGCATCACAGAAACTGGTCAAACCACAATTGTTCCGTTCCTGTCGTTAGAAGAAACTGTCTTTACTGCCTGTCGTATTGCTTTTTCAGGGCGATGTAGGACAGACGATGCTGGTCAGCGCCACTTAAATCTCACTTAATAAGAATGCATCAAAACTCCACAGTATACAAAGTCTTCTACAACAGAACATCAGGAAAGAAAGCGAGAGGAAGACCACGAAAAAGATGGTTAGATGGGAAAGCAGAATTTTGTCAAATAGCAAAAATAACAATCACCCAAGCCACCAGAACAGCGTAAAAATAGAAAACCACAAAACTGGGCACCAACCCGGTAGCAGTGCGCGACGACAACAGAAGAAGAAGTAAGACAGGCGGTGGACATGAGCCTGTGAAATGTAACGGTCACGTGGCTAGTGCAGTCGCTGTGAAACTGTTCCGGTTATGATTTTTTCTTTATGACCCCTCCCCCGAAATAACTTCTTGGCTTTACCGGAGATTGAACCCTGGTCTCCCGAATCCTAATCCAGTCAGCCAGCAATACTGTTCCTGTGCCAGCAAAAAATCACAGAGATTGCACATGATTATTCATTGTCTTATGTGAACGTGTTATGAAGGAAACATCAGCTCCAACAGAAAAACCAGCAGCCCACATACACATTAATTGTGTAAGGCAGCTGCCAGAGAACCGAAACCAAACACACGTCAAATAAATGTGCACTTCCTGTCGAAGGAAACGGCAGTCACAACAAAAACCAGCAGCTTGCATGCGCATTACTGCTTAAGGCAACCACTATAAATTGGCAACTAGATGGTCGATGAACTCCAATGTCGTAAATGCCCGTCCGGCTTTCCGCCGTGTTGGTCAAGCACCCTCTGGGGTTTTAAAGAAGCCAGAATCATACTGACTGGACCTGAGAATAGAGAATCACTATGTGCATATTTCTGACGACTGTCAACTATCGTAAAGACCGCGAGGATAGAGAAAATGATTGAGATTGATGTTACTGGTAATCCAATAGTAATGTCACAAGGTTTTGTAGTGTCAGAGATCTCCCAGAACTATGCCTTAGTTATTCCCAGAACTATGCTTAGTTATGCCCAGAACTATGCCCATGATGTAGTTAAGTGCTCTTCCTCGTTAACTTCCTTTCTGAAATTCAGCAAACTATGCATTTCGTATTTAACTGGGTTGACTGAACAGGGAAGACTTTTATTTCAATCGATTTATAAGCCATCACTTTCTCCTCTTGGTTATGCCAGCACTCTAATAATTAGACTGCTCTACACGTCTGTCTGAGATGTACAGATTACAGAGAAACTCATCAATGAGTCAGCTCATGAAAACAAGTGTAGTCTAGTGTCTATATATATATACTCTTCTTCTTCTTCTTCTTCTTCGAACGCTCCACATCGACCACTTGTTAACCACTCTGCGAGATCTGTATGTGATCTGAGCCTAAGAGCGATTGTACATTGTGCCAGTTATGCGCCAACAAGTAGGCCAGCCCATCCGATTTCTGTGATGTTTT
Source organism: Arion vulgaris (assembly GCA_020796225.1). Taxonomy (NCBI): domain Eukaryota; kingdom Metazoa; phylum Mollusca; class Gastropoda; order Stylommatophora; family Arionidae; genus Arion; species Arion vulgaris. The sequence continues at coordinate 51,997,236 of CM036757.1, read as the reverse complement.
TTATTTACTAGGACAGCTTCCCTAGTCCCGCCTCAGTTGCCTCTTACGACATGCCTCGTAGGTCGCAGTGTTACTATTTATTGCTTCCCTTGCGGTCCCAGCAACACACAAGCGACATCTATGTTAAAATATATATAATACAATAACTCACAACACATAATAAGTGAAGAACTGCAGAGCACATACTTCAAGACTGCCCCGAATATGATACACTGAGACAAACTCACTGGCGATATCTATGTTAAAAGATATATAATGCAACAACTCACAACACATAAGTGGAGAACTGCAGAGCGCATACTTCAAGACTGCCCCGAATATGATACACTGAGGCAAACTCACTGGCCTAACGAAACAACACTGGACAGAAAACTACACGGACCTCTGTGTGAGCTACAAAAGACAGTGAAGCTCATACAAGAGACAACATTGAATATATAGACAATATTTCCAGCGAACGAAAGGAAGGAAGGATAAGTGAAGAGAATGGTTAATGGAGAATGTGGATAAATGCACTAAAAATCAAATTTCTATTAAATCATAGCAAATACAACAGCAATAGATCGACACATAATGAATCACGTCAGATTAAAAATGTGTCTCTATAAAGTAATACTGTCATATTTCTTTTCTTCATGTGATAACATTTGAAAGTCGACAAATGTAGATGCAATATTAATATAGTCTGTCTGAACAGAGGAGTTTCAGGGCTGAGAATATCCCACTCGCTGACCAGATTGAGATAGATGGGTGTTGATATTGGTGCAGCCCTAAAAAAAGACATACCAAATATGCAAAGAGATTGATTAATCAACATCGAATGGCGTGTTGGGCCGCTGGACTTGTTGAGGCGAAGATCGGGACACCTAAGCGCGTGTCCGGAGAGTTACGATGATAGTTCTCATATAACTGGTTGATGCAATATATTTGGAAGTCGGCAAGTGCAGAAGTCTTATAATTAAAAATTGATAAATATTGTGGAAATATACTTGGAAAAGCGACAAATGTAAAAGAATATACTTTTAAAAGTCCGCAAATGTTGAGGATATGCAGATACCACTACATAGCGATGGGCTAAATGGCAAGAGCCCAAACGCCGCTGGCTCACTTAAAAAGAAAACGTAAGTATTACTGCGGCACGGACAAAATGGCGTATGAATAGTATAGACGACGGACATGTCATTCATCAGTGACCATAGTATGACATGGTCTTTGGAATCTCAAGAGCATGGGATTTTCGTTGAACATGTTCATAATTCAAGTCTGAGAGTGAACGAAGAATGTACTCCGTTTAATGTTAATTTATTCCATTATTTATACATTTCAACGCCAAGTTAGACTGTCTGGAATCGCCCCCTTTCTCTCTCTCTCTCTCTCTCCATCTTTGTTCCCTTATGATACACAATGTCTTCCACATTTCCTCTTCCAATGGCATACTCACAGAATACAACATCTTAATTTTAATGTTTGTAATGTTTCTTTGTTAATTGATACAAGATGGCGTCACACGGTGTGCTTAGCCCCTTTCAAGTGCATGAGTGCCAGTGCCAATTCTCTTACACAGTTTAAAAAAAACCTGTCGTTACTGCCTGCAGTACTGCTTTTTATGGCAGTGTAGGACAGGTGGGACGAGAGGCCTGAGGAATGTAATGGTCACATGGCTAGTGCAGTCACCACGAAGCTGTTGAGGTTAGGATTGTTCATTTATGCCCACAACAGTAATAAATCCTTGGCCTTATTGTGAATTGTAAATGAGTCTCCCATTTCTTCATTCATTTCTTGTTGGATGGAACCCATATACACGGGTGACTGAATCTACTACTCTACCATCATGCTATCATGAGTTCTCTTGTAACTAAGGACTAAGCCGACACAAAGATCTACCTGTTTTACTTGTATTACACATTACTACACAAATTGAATATAAGATCAGAATCACAAAGTAGATTTGGCAAGAACTGACACGATTTAGTGCCAACGGGCAATATTGAGATCAGTGGTTCCCAGATCCTTGTATCACATATACCTTTCCTCACAGTGACATTGCCTCGATTTCAAAGTGTGTCTGTAGAATTATAAAACGATCAATATTTGAACAATTTTAGTCTGTGGTCCCAATATGGTCAGTCTTCCGCATATTGACCTCACTAATTAAGTAAATTATTTTTTTCCCGATCCAGAAGCACTTGAGCTTTTCAGCTCTTCGGCCCGGTGCCATGGACATCGTAACCCTTCGGTTCGGTGCCACGAACACCGTAAATCTGGGAATCTGTGGCTTTTTCTGCCATCCCGCGGAATTGAACCCACACACACAGAGGGATAGTCACCCGTAGTCAACGCGCTACGAACACGCTGGGCAGACGGGCAATTATGTAAATTAAGAGCCCGCAGTAGCGTAGTTGTTAATGAACTCGCTGTTTATGCTAGTGGTACGGGTTCAATTTCACAGTGCACTTGGAGTGTTTTCCGACCGTAACACCTCTCAGGTCGACATAGCCTCAATTGGGTACCAGGAAAAGCACTGGGAAGTAAAGGTGGTCAGCGTGATGTTGACCACATCACCCATCATGTGCCGACGATCAATGAAAAATACTATCCTAACACTGTATTACCCTATATACCACGTGATATAAAAAGGGTTTCAACATTTTAAAAAACATTATGCAAATTAGCTATGAAATATGGTCGTGGTAAAGGATAATTATACACATTTTAATAATGAAAAATAATAGCATAATTACAGTATTTTGTAACAGGATATGTCTGAAACGTGACAAATTGAAGCAGTATATGTAGACTGAGGTCATGAAACAAAATGGCAGGCATTGACAGAACGTTTTTTAATCAACTGTTAACATTTTAATTTTGTCTTTAATTAAATTTTGGAGACTCATATATTCACGACGGTCATAAAACGCCACATTTAACTTCAATTTGTGTGCCTCATTATATATGTATTAGAATCATAAAATGTCACCTTTAAATTCATTTGTACTCATTTTACTTCAGACTCTGCATTAGTAAGTTATTAATGGGTTTCTTTTGCCCAAGCAAAATGAATGGGCACATTCTGGAGTTCTGTCAATCGTACCTACACAAACAGAACGATACATGACATTATGAACAATGCTTACAGAGTACACTATGGCGAACCCCGAACCCCCGAGGAACTCCAGCTTTTCGTACAGGCATCTTACAGAGTAAACTATGGCGGACCCTCGAGGAACTCCAACTTACGTCAAGCTTCATATAGGCAGCCTATTTCATAGTTTATACTGAGCATATGAATCCCAAAGAAGAAGAAAAGAATATATAATAGACACAAAGTTATCTTGTTTGAAAAGAACTAAGTTAAATAATGAGAAAAAGGGAGAACAACTTTAAATGTACCCACTTTATTTCGATTTAATGAACTGGTGTTGAATAGAGATCGTCTTCTATTGCTACTGCAGATTCTATAAATCCCTTTCTTGTTGTTCTTCTTTATCTTTGTTGTCTTTTCCTGGAACTTCCTGAAGTGTATAGTCTTCACAGCATCAATACTGACAAATAGATATCTCAGCAATTGAATCGTCTAATTTATTTAATTATTATGAGCTGGTCTCTCTAGAATTTTGACAACCCCTCCCTCAATGCATACTTGTCAAGGGAGATAGTAATGACAATTAATAGAAGTACGTGGTATTATTCAGATATATACTGCTCAAGGGAGATACTAATGACAATTAATAGAAGTACGTGGTATTATTCAGATATATACTGCTTAAGGGAGATACTAATGACAATTAATAGAAGTACGTGGTATTATTCAGATATATACTGCTCAAGGGAGATACTAATGACAATTAATAGAAGTACGTGCTATTATTCAGATACATACTGCTTAAGGGAGATAGTAATAACAATTAATAGAAGTACGTGGTATTATTCAGATATATACTGCTTAAGGGAGATACTAATGACAATTAATAGAAGTACGTGGTATTATTCAGATATATACTGCTCAAGGGAGATAGTAATAACAATTAATAGAAGTACGTGGTATTATTCAGATATATACTGCTCAAGGGAGATAGTAATAACAATTAATAGAAGTACGTGGTATTATTCAGATATATACTGCTTAAGGGAGATACTAATGACAATTAATAGAAGTACGTGCTATTATTCAGATATATACTGCTCAAGGGAGATACTAATGACAATTAATAGAAGTACGTGGTATTATTCAGATATATACTGCTCAAGGGAGATAGTAATGACAATTAATAGAAGTACGTGCTATTATTCAGATATATACTGCTTAAGGGAGATACTAATGACAATTAATAGAAGTACGTGGTATTATTCAGATATATACTGCTTAAGGGAGATAGTAATGACAATTAATAGAAGTACGTGGTATTATTCAGATATATACTGCTTAAGGGAGATAGTAATGACAATTAATAGAAGTACGTGCTATTATTCAGATATATACTGCTCAAGGGAGATACTAATGACAATTAATAGAAGTACGTGCTATTATTCAAATATATACTGCTCAAGGGAGATAGTAATGACAATTAATAGAAGTACGTGCTATTATTCAAATATATACTGCTCAAGGGAGATAGTAATGACAATTAATAGAAGTACGTGCTATTATTCAGATATATACTGCTCAAGGGAGATAGTAATGACAATTAATAGAAGTACGTGGTATTATTCAAATATATACTGCTCAAGGGAGATACTAATGACAACTAAGAGGAAGAAAGAAACGTACGACTTTGAAAGATTTCCACGCCTGTTTAACTAGTTAAAACTTCAACATTTGTAACAAAAAGTTACAATTAGAGTGTGCATCCTCAACGCCTGCCAAATTTCTGAAATCTCAACACGTGTTACAGGTAAAAGATCAGCAGGTTCAGGTACTTTCCTTTATAATGCGATTGTTTTTCTTCCTCTTTGCGTTCCCATGCGATTGTCTTTCAAGAAACTGCCACGAAGTAATTAAGCAAACTGTTCAGTTACATATATCTGATATATAACAACCAAGAGAAGGAAAATTTATCTAGCAGAGTGTAACATCAAAGCAAAAGATAAAGGATAGTGGAGGTCTATTGCAGTCAGCATTATATGAGGAGACAGTTTCTGATAATATGGAAATATGAAATTTCCCATGCAAAGCCAGGTAGTATAGCTAGTAACGTATAAGCTGCAAGTCTTCGGGATAAAAAGCTAGTAACTGAAGTCATATTCTAATTCTAAATCAAAGTACACATGTTATATTAGTTACAAAACATGCAGTGGCGGCTGGTGATTATTTTTGTTGGTGGGGCCAGACATATTTTTCCGGATAAATCGTGGTTTTGGGTTGCTATATTTTAATGTATAAATGAATAAATACAAGTTATACATTATTTTTGGTGGGGCCAGGCCCCACTGGCCCTTAATAACGAGCCGCCATTGAAAACATGTATTAAAATCAATTCAAATAATGTGATAGGGAGTGTAGGCGGATATAATTCAATTCTGACAGCCTCCAGTTGAGCAATCATAGCTGAGATACCATGCTATAATACAACTATAGATGCCATACTTTAAAATTGAGCTTTTCTATTTGTAAAACCTCAGTTAGCCATCTGTGCAAATTTCCTTTGTGTTGTATAATATGCATACACTTTGGCCAAAATTCAAATGTGCATATCCTGAATGCCCTGATGGTCTAATAGGGACGTAACATACTCACGTTCTCGGGGCGTAAACCATAAAGATCACCAAAGAGTGGTTAGCTTAGTTGATAAGAACGAAAGCAAACAAACAAACAGTAGGAAGTATATCATGTAATAAATCAAAAAACGAAAGCAGGTACTGGGTGTAAATAAACACATTCATTGAGTTATCAGTTATATGAGGACTATCATCATAGCACTCCGGACCTGTCCATAGGTGCTCCGATCTCATTCTCAGCAAATCTAGCGACCCAACACGCCAGTTCAATGTTGATTAATCAATCTCTTTGCATATTTAGTATGTCGTTCTTTTCGGGCTGCACCAATATTGACAGCCATCTCCCTCAATCTGGTCAGCGAGTGGGATTCACAGCCCTGAAACTCCTCTGTTCGGAAAGACTCTCTCAATGCGTGAAAAATGTCATTTCGATCCATGACAGCTCCCTCTGATATTGTAGCCAAGTCAGCCAGTCTATCAGCTCGTTCATTACCCCTAACTCCTGCGTGCCCAGGGACAAAAATGAAGAATATTTCTCTGATCATTGTCTGTACCAGTACATCCACCCAGTTGCGTCATTCATTCAATAGCACTTCTCTTAAGGAGCGTTGCTTCTACAAAAGCTCTTCCAAATAATTCTCTATCACACGCAAGGTGCTCCGCATCTAATGCACGCATTTGCAATTCTACTATCACATGTATTACCCACCTTCTCCTTGGCTTCGCCTTCTTACTCTTTCCTGGTTCCACGATTCTCTTCTCCAAGACTTCATGACGTTTCACATGACCACAACATAACTTTTCATTAACCTATCTTTTTCATCACTAAACAATATCTTTAACCATCTTTGTATTATGATACGAATATAAACACAACTGTATCGTATAATAAGAAATGAACCAGAAAATGAAGAATTTTCTTCTTTTGTTATCACACTGGGTTGTTGCCCAGTGTCGTTGATTTCTGTTTTTGTCTTGCGCTACTATAGTGGCCTCAGTGATATATATTTTAGCTTTTTGATAGGATTCTACTATGCCATCTATCCATCTTTGTCGTGGTTTTCCTCTCTCTCTCCTTTTCTGGTGTCCTGTTATACAGGGTATTTGTAAAGTCCCACTACACTTCATATGTAGAACAAATGTGAAAAGCGAAGTACATGACGTCATCAAAAATGTGTTCCATAGTCAATTGTGATGCAATATGCAGTTAATGACTGTTGTCTGATGTGGTAATTCTTTTCACTCAAACCAAAATGGTGTTTTCAACCGAGGAAAGAATATTTGACAATATGATGAAACGTGTACAGACATATCTTGAAGGCCGTTGTATTTCCAACATAATGAATATGTAATTTGTTCTTTCTAGTTTACCAAGAACAACAGTAGACCATAGCAGTAACTATTGTGACTAATTTCACTACTTCGTTTTAGCACATTGTTTGATGACGTCATGTACTACATTTTTCAAGCTGACCTACATATGAAGTGTTGTGAGACTTTACAAACACCCTATAGAAGACTATACAGTGGCGTTTGGTTGCCTTCTTATTAAGTGGCCGAACCACTTCATTGTTTGTTTCTCAATGTAATTCAGGCATGGTTCTGTCCCAAATGTCTTTCTTATGCCGATGTTGGTGACTGTCTTTTGAGCATAAGAAAAAAAGGATTTAAAGCCGAAGGATTGACTTCATTGCACCGGATTTTACTCCACATGACTCGGTCCCTCTCCGCAGAAATGGCCCGCCACCTGCCAGAGTATTGCAAAAGCACGAACTCTGTAGCTGCAGCAACAATCCCAGGGATCTCTGGAAAAAATTGCACTCGTGAACAGAACGGCGTGGTCGTAATTCGAACCCCCCGACCTTCGACTCGCAACGCAATTGGCGTAACCACTACTTAGCCACAGAGACCCCAGAATAAGAAAGAAAGAAAGAAATGAAGACGAATATTGGAAAACCAAACAATCTGATGCCATAGCAACAACCAAAGTTTTGAATGGCATGTACGTAAATATTACAAGATAACAAAATAAGATAACATGGATAGATAGTAAGTGTGGATATAACGACTGGTTACTTACCCTCAGATAGCAATGTGACAACTACTGCAACCCGTCATATAAGTCCTTATGAAATGTGTAGAAGTATCTCTATAGATTATCCTTCCTAGTCGCTGCATGAGGTCATTCTGTGTGCAGGAAAACCAGGCCAAATGCGTGTGAGGGAGATAATCGGGAAGGAAGGGGCGCGAATGTACTGTCGACGAGGGAGGAAAGAAAACAACGACAGGCTTCCAGTTATTGATGTGGGTGAGACGCGGCGGTCACTAGACATGGGAGCGATGATGTCAGACGATCAATAGAACCCTTATATTCACGTGTAAGTCTGCTCTTGTAGTTATAGTCGAGAGATCGATTGTATACTACAACTAACCATTGCTATTTCACTTCTGGGACATCTTGATTGATTGATTGGAACATCATCATTGCACTTCGGTGAGTAACCATGTGTGCTCCGATCTCTTTCGTACACAGGAAGATCGCAGCTGCAGTGCACGAACTCCGTAGCACCGGAGAGGGTCCCCGAAGTAATTTTGAAGATGGTGAAGATATTTTTGTAGGAATTTAATTTTAAATCTTTTCTAATGAATTTTGCCCGGGCAGTGGCTTTCCAGCCTGATCCTCTCGATTTTGAAAGGACAAGGGTTCTTTTCTTGCAAGTTTCTGTAGCTCTTTAAATTTCTTGTGATGAGGTAGCTGGGCAAGGCTGTATTCTGTCTATCTCCGCTATTGTTTGGAGTGGCCATTGACTCGGTGATGCGAAAATGTTGCAGGGGCGAAACTGGCATCGATTGGGTAGAAAATAGTCAACTAGAAGATTTGGATTTTGCAGATGATATTGCCTTGTTAAGTAGAAACAACCAAGATATGCAAAGAAAAACAGACAACTTGTCATCTATAGCATTAAAAGTTGGACTGCAGATAAGCTATGAAACAACAAATATAATGAAGACACCTATGGCAAGTAATGCAGATATCACACTGGAATCTAAAATGATAAAAATAACAGAGCAGTTCACCTATTTAGGTAGCAATTTTGATTGCACAGGAAATGTTAAAAAAGAAATTATGATACGAATTGGCAAAGCAACATCAGTTTTTAAATGTCTAAATAAAATATGGAACTGCAAGTTATATAGTATTAAAACTAAATTACGAATTTTCAATTGAAATGTTGTATCAATCCTAACATATGATAGCGAGAGTTGGAAAGTGACTAAAGATATAGAAAGCAAGTTGAATGCATTTGAAAATAGATGTCTGCGAAAAATAATGAATATAAAATGGAACGAATTCAGGAGAAGTGATGAAATCAGAGAAATGTCTGGTCAACCACTAGTGACAACTGTTATAAGACAGAGAAGATGGAGATATGTTGGACACACCTTGAGGAGAAATGATTAACGAATATCAAAGCAGGCATTGAAGTGGGATGCAAAGGGTTCAAGAAAGAGAGGACGACATAAGAAGACCCTGAAACGAACTTTGCTAAGAGAGGCAGGAAATATCGGTCTCAGTTCCATGGAGGAGATTGAGCGAGTTGCCCTGGATAGAGCGATATGGAGAAATTACTTGCAGGCCCTATGTAACGAATAACGGTACGAGAGGAATTATTAAGGGTTCTTATCGTCCGTCTCCGATAGGATTACGAACTCGATCTTATCTACACTGAGATCTCTGGAAAAATATCCAGATTGCTCGACGAGGGAGCGAACCTGGTACATTTGGTACGAGAGACAAGCACATAACCTCTACGTCACAGATATCCCTGAATTGGACATCTTAATGAACCATATATCTTCTAGTATAAGTAAATAATGTGTCTGGTACATTTGGTACGAGAGACAAGCACATAACCTCTACGTCACAGATATCCCTGAATTGGACATCTTAATGAACCATATATCTTCTAGTATAAGTAAATAATATGTCTGGTACATTTGGTACGAAAGACAAGCACATAACCTCTACGTCACAGATATCCCTGAATTGGACATCTTAATGAACCATATATCTTCTAGTATAAGTAAATAATATGTCTGGTACATTTGGTACGAAAGACAAGCACATAACCTCTACGTCACGGAGATCCCTGAATTGGACATCTTAATGAACCATATATCTTCTAGTATAAGTAAATAATGCGTCTGGTACATTTGGTACGAGAGACAAGCACATAACCTCTACGTCACAGATATCCCTGAATTGGACATCTTAATGAACCATATATCTTCTAGTATAAGTAAATAATGTGTACATTATAGAACACTAGGATTCTCCAACAGGAGTTCATTCTTTATTTGTCATGTCTGTTGACCTACACGCTCTGAGATAACCAAAAAAGGTTGAAACCTTAGGTTGAAGGAGCGTGCCTCCGCGTAACGTTTAGTATACTGCCGTTACTGCATGTAGCACCACTTTTTAGGGCAGTATAGAACAGGTGGGACGTGTGCCAGAAGAATTTAATGGCTGCATGGCTAATGCAGTCGCCGTGAAGCTGCTCAGATTAGGACTTTATATTTACGCCCACAACAGAAATAAATCATTTGCCTTAACGTGAATTGTACACGGGTCTCCTGCATGGGAGCCACGCTCTAATCCATTCGGTCAGATACTTTTAATATCATCAGCATCAGGTGCAGTGCCGGCTAGCGTAGGCGATCATGGATCTCTACAAATTTCTGTCGTTGGTGTTTGCTATCAACTCAGATGTTTACGCTCTACCGTGACATGAAGTCAGGCTACTCAAAATTTTCTCTATCTGTCTTCCTCTGTCTCGTCTACCCTCGATTTTACCGGTTGTCATAATGTGTTCTAAACCTCCCTCCTCATCATATGCCAAAAAATGATAACTGCCTCTTTCTTATATTGATGATAAGCCTTCTCTGTGTCTTGATCTCATTCAATATCTCAACATTAGTCATTTTAGCAGTCCATAGGATTCTCATCATTCTTCTGTAAAACCACACTTCAGTGGCCCTCAGTATACAAACACAAAAACAACGTTTATACGTTTTATAATATACCTTTTCATATTTCCGAATGCGCAGTATAATCTTAATTTTGTAAAGTCTTCTAGGTCAGGTACATACTCTTACAATTTGGTTAGAATGAAATGCGGGTGTTTGAGGGTAATCAGAGAGCAGCGAGGCTTGCATCAACAGAATTGATTGTTGGGGAGTTGAAGATGGATAATGGGGATGTTCTTCGGTCTCTTCATCAATGTCTCTTGGATGAAGACACTAAAATAGATGTTGAATCGATCCAGCAATTTAAGCAGTTTATATTTTCTGCGGAGTACTAAAAGGCTCAATATCTGCAGTTTTTATTTTTCATTTCTATGATAGAACCGCTTTTCATTGCTCCCAGAGTTATTTTTAGGCCCATCTTTTGCACTTTGTCTGTGTGTTTGTTTTGGCTACTGTTGTCCCAGCGAGTTACCCATTGCACAAGTAGAAGTGGATGCCTGAATGGAAGAGTGAAGAGTGTGTTTAATTAGTGAGCCACAGGAACCATCAGTATGCATACTCTTCGATATATGTTGAGGGAGACTGAGCACCTATGGGTCTGCTTGGAGTGCAATGACGTAAGTTTAGTAACCAATAACACATAGGTCCTAAAAGAGCCGCTCTCCCCAGCATCTATACAATCTTGATGCATTCCCAGACACGATGGGCAGGACATGTGGCTCGAATGGCGGATTGCAGAATACCCAAAACGACTCTTTTATGGTGAGCTGCATAGCGGTAAACGCTCACAGGGTGGTCAGAAAAAACGATTCAAAGACACACTAAAAAACTCGATGAAATCCTTCGACAACAGGGAGAGTGTCGCCCAAGACAGATCAGCCTGGCGCACACTTCTTCGACCTGCATCATCATCACCCGTGTGGACGAGCATCAACCAATAACCAATAGAAGGAAGTCGATGTAAGACAGTGCGTTCATGTGTTTCAATACAATTACTATCTATTCTTTAGTACATCAACTAAAAATAATCGAATTATTTCAGTTAATGAAAATACAACATTGCCCGTTGATTGAAAATATAACTTCTAAAAATCGCATAGAAGTGCCCAGTATGCACGTGGCAGAAGAGCTGGACACTTCTTTCTTTGAACATATTCAAACTGAAGCCTGAGAGTGAGCAGAGATGATCTTTCAACATTTTATCATTACATCTCTACATGTCAATGAGTCTTTAAAGTGGAGTGGAAGAGGACAGAGAAGCCTCAGATTAACACATTATGTTAGCATAATATTTCTTCATTGTTTCTAAATATCAGCTGTCTTAATGATGTCAACAAACAAACAAAACACACATGCTTGCAATGACCAAATATTGACATCATTTCAGATCACATAACTCTTACTTTTTTCCCTCTAATCCTGTTTTACCATCATGTCGTCAGTCTTCTTCTTCTTCTTCGCGTTCGTTCTTTACAACCAATTTTAATCACTTTTGTGATATGTTTGATCTTTACCAAGAACGTGTATACGTTGCACATTGGTTTGGTAGGTCCCTAAACGCATAGACTTATACACGCTTAGGACACATGCATCCGATTTAATCCAAACCACCTTAGTCGCCTCTTACGACATGCATGGCAGATAACAGTGGTTCTATTCTTGACACCACAAATTTGGGCCCCTGCAACCACTCGGGCGATGTCGTCAAGTATAAGAAGAGATTTCCTTGACAGAAAACTACACGGACCTCTAAGTGAGTTACAAAAGACAGTGAAGCTTACACAAGAGACAACAATGAATCAATATTTCAAGCGAACGAAAGGAAGGAAGGAAGAAGAGATTTCAAGAACGGGCTTTTCTGTGCGCTTCGTAAGTTATCGGTTATATGAGGACTATCTTAATGAGGACTATCATCATAACACTCCGGACATGTCCATAGGTGATCCGATCTGCGTCTTAGCAAATCCAGCGACCCAACACGCCAGTTCGATGTTGATTAATCAATCTCTTTGCATATTTAGTATGTCGTTCTTTTCGAGCTGCACCAATATTGACACCCATCTCTCTCAATCGGATCAGCGAGTGGGATTCACAGCCCTGAAACTCCTCTGTTCGGAAAGACTCTCAATGCGTGAAGAATGACATTTCGATCCACAGCAGCTCCCTCTGACATTGTAGCCAAGCCAGCCAATCTATCAGCTCGTTCATTACTCCTAACTCCTGCGTGACCAGGGACAAAAATGAAGGTGATTTCGCTGATCATTGTCTGTACCAGTACCTCCACCCAGTTGAGTCTCACCATTCCTGATTCGACTTTACGAATCATGCTCATGGAGTCACTGAGTATGAAAACACGAGAGTAGTTGTGAGATGCCAACCATTTCATCGCCTTCGTAACCGCCCGAACCTCCATTGTCAAACTACTTGTGGTTGTTACGTAGGCCCCACTGGTCTCTCTTATTATTTTTCCTCCTGAGCGTGCTGAAAAATCCCACACACAGTGTTGTTGGCGAATGACTGAACCAAGTAAGTAGTGTTTTTCACTGCCTCTGTTACTTCTCAGTCCACCTTTTGCGTGGACAGCCTTTTGCTTTGTACTGTATCTGAGTAACATGGCTCTTTAAGGCGCATCACTGTCTGTTGGTAATCTGCTTATGTGAACAAACCGTTTAATTTATTGTTTCTCGATGAAACTAAGTGGTGATGGTGTACCCACGTTTTTCCTGATGCCCTCATTTCTAAACCGGTCTCTTCTTGTTACTCCCAGTATTCTGCGTACACGCTTCATCTCCGTCGTGAGTAGTTTTCTTTTTTCGTTTGATGTCACAGTGTCCATGTTTGGCCTTGATAGCATAATGTTGAGAGAAAGATTCTATTGGACAATGCTCTCTATGTGTGTTCATTATGGCATGTTTGAATTTCAAAATTGTATTGCCATTTGTTCTATTATATGATTTACTATTATTGCATCTATGTTGGATTTCGTTAGTTATTCTTCCATTTGCTGAAAAATTGCTTCATAGGTATGTCAAGTCTTTGATTTGGTTTAATTGATGCTTGTCGATGGAGATGTTGGTAGTGTTTTTCGCTCTAGCGAATGTCATTACTTCAGTTTTGTCAATGTTTATTCTCATGTTGAAGTCATTGCATGATAACTGGAGTCTGTTAATGTGATGTTGTATCTGTTCTTCTGTTGTTAATATGATTGCCTGATCGTCAGCAAAAAGCAATTCCTTTAAGAGTTCCCTCCTTCGCTGGTGTTAGTTATTTAACAGATTTGATCGATATATGTGATAAACAACAGCGGTGATAGTGCGCATCCTTGTCCTACTCCAGACATAACGTGGACAAAGCAAATGTATAAAGAAGTACAAAGTACTACATTTCTCAAAGAAATTTTCAAGATAAAAAAAAACAATCGAATATGTGTTGGATGGATGAGCACTGAGGAAGGAAAACATTCACACTGAATAATTCAACATGCACTGCTCTTCACATGTCAATTCTACCTGGAAGGTAAGCAAATAATCATTAAATAAAATAAAAAGCGTTTTCATTCCGCGATGTATTCTGAGTAAAGTGGTGTTATGCCAATATTTGTCTTCAAATAATGGTGAAAAATGGGTAATGTGGTCTACATCACGTCGCTCGCCTTTACTTCCCACTGTTTCTCTAGTAGTACCCAATTAAGGCTGGGTCGATCTTTTTCTTCTTCTTCTGTGATCTCTGGTCATGCGCTTAATCCACTGTTAACCACTAATTGGGCAGTCATCTTCAGGCCTGTCAAGTTTATATCCGTTACTGTGGAATGTGATCCTAGGACACCACGCTTGTGAAATGCGCACTAACCGCTACACTATCAACACTTTCAAATCATGAAATATGTGTATTTAGAAAAGGATATATAATTAAAGTGGGCGTCTGTGGCTTAGCGTTAGTGAACTCGATCACAGCCCAAGAGTACATGGTTCAAATACCGCGGCGGTCAGTTTAGGAAGATATTTGGCCCCGTGGATTTTTTACGAACAGTAAAAAATAGACCTCGCCGTTCAGAAAACAGTGATAAACTACTGAACCTATAAGTGGTGCCTAGAAAATCAACAACTTGTTTACTGTGGTTGATGGCGAAGTCCCGTAACGCAGCAGTTCCCGAACTTTACATTACCGGAGACCCCTTTTAAATACATTTTGCTGACGCGGAGCCCAACAGTTGATATATATGAACATTTTCTAGCGATGGAGTTATTATTACACCACACCAACAGTCAATCTGGCTTTAATTTCTCAGACTGCGGGCAACTTCAAATGATCTTTCATTGTGTCCGGGCATACATTTAGACTTTGGTCTGTTCCGAGTCTCGCGATTTCGCAGCGGAGCTAGTTTACCACTGTTTTTATACGTTTTTAAAATTTATTTGTCTGTTTCAAATGTCAAATATCATAATATTTCTTCAAGTGCTTGAGGGTCTCCTACGAGTACCTCGCGTACCCCCTGGGGACCCCAGTTTGGGAAACGCTTCTGTAAAGGATATTCCACGATTTTCATTTCATATATATAAAACCAGCCTCCAGTCTTACCCAACTTCAAAATCAAGTCGTGCACACACACATAAACAGTCCTAACAACATTAGTTGGTAATTCATTATCCTCATGACGAAATCTAAGCATAAAGTCAATGTTTGCGCTTGAAATATTTGTCTTCTTAGTTTCTCTGTGAACATGATTAAGTATCAATGCAGCATGACAACCAGTAGCGAGTGTTTGTGTCAAGATCTTAGACGATGAAATTAGTGATCTTCTCACTAGGAGTCCTCCCGATGAAGACCTCTTTAGTCAGCGGCGTTGAAGAGATTACACAAGGATTTGTACAGTCACGCAGTTCAAAAGTCAGATGTTTTTCAGCCAAAGTTAGCTAACAAAATACAAACAAATAAAGTAAAGGAGAAGGGCCGAACTTTACATGAATTATGTTGTTGACGATGCGAACGAATGAGAGACGGCAACAGCATAGTTTTTAGTGAACTTGCTTTGCAGACGCGTGGTCGCATGTTCACACCGCATTTCTGTTTCCCACGTACGGCCACAATCTTTAACTATCCTCCAACGTTCTTCTCCGTGTTTCCTTTGGACTCCCATGAAATATTTTCCCATGCGCTGTCCATCGGTGAGCTATACGAGCCAATACTTCTACTGGAATACGACACACATGACCAATCCATTTCCGGCTTCGTCTTTTAATGATGCACAGTTTATTCCATTTAAAATCACTTAATTTCTTGTCGTATTTGACCAGCAAATGTGCCGAATTCTTCTTACACATTTGTTTTGAAATGTCTCCAGATTGCGTATGATATTGTGAGTCATTTTCCAGTACTCATTACTGTATAAATAACACTCTCATGACACTGTTTCTATATACTTCAAGTTTTGTTTGAAGATTTAATCCATTGGCTTCCCAAATTTTGTTGACCATGACGAATGGTTAACTTTTGTCTTTATTTTTCCAAATCACCATCCAGCGATACTGTATTTTCCAGGTATACACAATCTTGTACGTCCTCTATTATTTCATTTTGTGTGCGTATGTTGTTGGTCAAAATAAAATGCAAAATCAGACTGCAGACTACCACAAACAGACAGCACTATATCATACGAGGAAGCGAAAGCACGGATAAGTATGGTCTACAATATATATTCCCAAACTTTTTCGGCCCATCGTCCACTTTGCACGACATAAACTTTGTAACGCCCCCCACCCTTCCCAATTATAACAGTTTGCTAACGCCCCCCACCCTGCATATATTTATTTATACATGCTCTATTTTCACTTTGACACAGAAAATTGATATATAGATATTTCTGTCATACATGGTCAATTTTCAAATGATTACATATATTAAATAGAAAATTGATGACAAAATAGATCGTGTAAGATGGGCATAAGATGAATTAAAATGCAGAATTAAAATTGTTAATGATTATTCAATCGCAAAATCACGGAAAAAACCCACCCCAAATGCTTCTGAATCCACTATCGCCCCCGGAAGGCTTCAGTGCCCACTAGGGGCGGTACCGCCTACTTTAGGAAACCATGGTCTACAATAACAAATAGGCGAAATATCATCGAGGTCTACAGAAAAGCGATGCATACTACCAGTTCAACAGATACGAACAGGTTGTCATCTTCATCCTACGAACTATGCCGAATATACTGAGGTACCATCTGTTCAACAAGTATAAGTTGTGCTGCTGACTTAAGCACATGTGGCACCAGCAAGATATCAAGAGACACATCCTGCAAGAGTGTCCAACATACAATGAACAGAGGAAACAAAACACAGACAACTACCATGCCAGTCCAAGACAAGCCACATGGTGATATACTGAGAATAGATCGACCACCAACTACTTTAGAAGTATACAAGTCGAGATGTTTGAAAACGTTGGAAGAAGAAAGTAAAATGCATGTCCGTCATCGTATTTCTTCTTCTTCTTTCTTTGCGTTCGTTCTTTACGACCAATTTTAATCACTCTTTGTGATATGTTTGATCTTTGCCAAGAACGTGTATACGTTGCACATTGGTTTGTAGGCCCCTAAACGCATATATTTCTACACGTTTAGGACATGTGCATCCGATTTCAGCCAAACCTCCTTAGTCGCTTCTTACGACATGCATGGCAGGTAACAGTGGTTCTATTCTTTACACCCCAAATTTGGGCCCCGGTATCCATTCGGGCGATCGTATTTCTCAATATACCGAATGATATGAAAACGAGTTTTTCAACTTTCTTTTTCAACTGATGGGCACCATACATTCTGTACTGTAATGACTTACTCAATGATACGCGAATTCGCCACGTAAACTGACACATAAGGGCGTAGTTAAATATATCTCTTTATGATTATTATACTTCTAAACTAAATGGTATTACCATCACAATACGCCCCAACAAATGACAGAGATATTGAAACAAAAGACGAGCTCTAATGAGCGAGACATTAACGCAGAATTGGGATCAAATAACTTGACACAAAGAGAGGGTAAGAGACAAGTGCGGAACAGGCACAGTAAACGAGAATGGGGATGAACTGATGAATGTGTGTGCTATAAACATGGTAATGTGGTCGTCTATAGCTAAGCGGTAGTTAGTTCAATCACAGCTTAAGTGTACCTGGTTCAAACTCTGCGGCGGACAGTTTGAAAGCAAATTAGTTTCCGTGAATTTTTACGAACGTTCAGAAAGCAATTGCAAACTAATGAACGTATAAGCAGTTTGCCATTGCTTTCTGAACGTATAAGTGGTGCCTAGATAACCGACGACTCGTTTACTGTGACTGATGGTAACGTCCTGTAACGGATATGCCACGATTTTCATTTCATTTCAATATGAGACACAATTTTCAAATATACCCAAATTCACAAACTAAGATGGGAGTTTCCAAATGGATGAGACAGAAACCAGGTAGATCTCATTGATAAATAGTAGATGGAGACACTCTTTGCATGGTGTAAACTTGAGAAGCGGAGCAGACTTGTGAAAATGAACACCACGTAGTCGTGACAAGAATATGAAATCAGGGCAATTACTTGCATGAAGACATTTAACTCACAAAGGAAATATAACACTGACAAACTGAAGAACATTCCCACTAGGGCTGCTTTTGTTACATGTTATCACATCATGAAAAAAGTGAGTATAACATCAGTACTGAACTTCATCCAGAAACAACAAATTAAATAGTTCGGCCATATAAGCAGGTTACCAACAGACTATGCGCCTCAAAGAGCAATGTTACTCCGATAGAGTGGATAATGGCAAAAAGCCGTCCTCGCAAAAGGAGGATCACAGAGATAACAGTGGCGACGAAAAGCACTGTATGAAAACAAAGCTTTTTCGTGTGTGTGAATTTGTAGGTCACTGCGACTATTTTCAACTCTTTACGTTGTTTCTTGACTGAGTTCGAAGTTCATTAAGTTTGCTTGTGTATACATTGTGTTTAAGCAGCTCTTACTCGGTCATGGTCATGCACATCAGAACGTAGAATTGTGTGGAATCTTAGTTGCAGACAGTGATCAAAGAAGTCATCTTCATTTTTGTCCCTAGGCACGCAGGAGTTAAAGGTAATGAAGGATCTGATAGATTGGCTGGCTTGGCTAAAGTATCAGTGGGAGCAGACATGACCGCTCCCTCATCAGTGGGAGCAGACATGACATGATACTTTAGCCAAGCCAGCCATGGACCGAAATGACATTCTTAACGCATTGAGAAAGTCTTTCCGAACAGGAGTTTCAGGGCTGTGAATCCCACTCGTTGACCAGATTGAAAGAGATGGGCGTCAATATTGGTGCAGCTCGAAAAGAACGAGATATCAAATATGCACAGAGATTGATTAATCAACATCGAACTGGTGTGTTAGGCTGTTGGGCGTTATTGGAGTTGTTGAGGCGGAGATGGGAGCACCTATGGACATGTGTTCGGAGTGCTATGACGATAGTCTTCATATAACTGTTAGTATCACCATTTGTAGACGGAGACAAAAATCAGTTCAAAAATCCGCCCTCCTACTGTCGGGGCTTGCAAGACGAGCAAAGAATAGTAACACTGCTACCTACAAGACATGTCGTAAGAGGCGACTGAGGTAGGGATTAGGAAGCTACCTAGTAAATAAAAGCGTCATTGAAATCGGATGTGCTAGCCTACTTGTAGGCACAAAACTGGCACAATGTACAATCGCTCTTAGGCTCAGATGGCATACAAATCATAAAGGGTGGTTAACGAGTGATCAATATGGAGCGTTCCAAGAAGAAGTTTAAAAATCGGATCTCATTGTTTACTTATCGAAACAATCTCAAGTCAAAAGAATGTTGAAACCTGATCCACAGATATAACAAATTAACTTGTAGACGAAGAAAGTCAAGAAAAAAGTGAGACACTTTGCAACATCTTCTGATGTTCCCACGTGGCGAGGACAGAACATCAGTCAAAGTCCGGCAGTAACTTCATAGAAAGTTAGCAAAATGGTGACCTTCATGTCGTACTACACACATCAATTTATGACGCAATTGAATGAGAACAGATTGCTAAATTACCGACAATTACTGCACCAATATTTGGTTAACATGTATGCTAAGATTGAAACTGGTAGATTGCTCTTCATCGGATTGAACCAGATAAAGCTTTGTTTGATTACTACATTCCCGTTAAACATACAATTGTAAACGACGATAATATAGAAAATCACGCCAAATTAGATTTGTGTTTACTGTATATTTCCCTTCCTTATTTCGTGCAAACAACCATTTTTGGGTATATTTTTTAATGCAAAATGCAATAGAATATACAATTTACAAATACAAGTAAATAAATCACAGATGAAGCTGTGTAGTAAAGCTAGTAAAGAAATAAAAAGTCTAATTAGAGACAATAAAAGGAAATGTATGGATGTTCTTGCTTGACAAGCATAAGACAGACAGCACAGAGAAATTAGCAAAGCTCAGTGTATAAGAAAACAAAACCCATTAGCAGAAAACAACGAGCAAACATCTGGCAAGAAAGAGAGACTAAGAGAAGCACACACAATCACAAAGATATGACAGTAAGAAAGATGATCAGAACAATAATAAGAAAATGGATCAGATGCACTGACCCCCCTTTTTTGTGGACTATACAAACTACATGGGATTATAACAGTCAGTAAACTGATGACTGCTATATTGTAGCGTCAGCGTCAGCGTAAGAGCACGAAAAGGGGTCTAAAGCTGAAGGATTGACTTAATTGCAAAGGGTTTTACCCCATATGGCTCGGTCCTTCTCTGCAGTAGTGGCACGCCATTTAGCATTGCACAAAGCACGAACTCCGTAGTTCCAGCAACAATCCTAGGGCTATCTAGAGATAATGCACCCGCAAACAGAACGACGCGATCCGGATTCGAACCCACGACATTCGACCTGCAAGGCAAAGGCGTAAACACTTAGCCACCGAGACCCCCTAAGAACACAGCTGACCAAGACTTCACTCCGCCTCCCCGCGTCGAACAGATTACTATCATGAAGCCTGACTAAGTTTGTGGGAATCGAAGGGGGCGCTAACCGGGCACCGAAGGAAAGGGGGAGAGAGAGTTAACCCGGCATCCAAAAAAGCTATGTTGAAGTCGGATGTGTCGGACAGAAAGGTGCAGATACTACATCTCAAACTGAAAACTGCTACACAACGCATTCCGCTCTCCAGGCTGTAATCCTAAAAATAACCAGATGGCGCATGGGAACCAACGAGACAGAAAAATAGTAAGAAACCACTGCATATATTGTCGCATATTCCAGAATTCGTGATGATTGATCTTGTCATAAATATAGACGCACCACAGAGAGAAGAGATTATTAAGACCATCAAAGAACTGAAGATAAGGAACGCGCAGGGGTACGACAGCCTAAATGGAGAGCTGTTTAAGGCAGATTTAATGGCTGCTGAAAACTTGGAATCATTTTCGATTAAATTTGGAATAAGAAAACAACACCATTGATGTATAAGTTAGTTAATTGCATATCCTTTACAGGATTTTGCGAATCAACCTCAGCTTTGTAACGCTGTTTGTGATTTTTCTAGGCATTATTACGTTCAGTAGTTTGCCATTTCTTTCTGAACGGGTGGTGCCATCGTCCTTTTGTTAAAATCCACGGGAAACAATTTGCAACCAAACTGCCCGCAGCGTGATTCGAACTCAGAACGTCGAGGTTAATAGACCGAGTCACTAACCCCTAGACAAGGGAATAATTGTAAAGCTACTGAAGAAAGGAGACATCACAGACGGAAACAACGAGAGGAATGAATCTACCCTACAGGGCTGTCATCAAGACGATGTCAAGTCTGCATCAGGAGCAGGCAGAAATCAAATAATTTGTGTCCTAGCTTCAAGCCACCTGATAAAATGAGACGTCTTATGATATCATACGCCAAGTATGAACAATGGTTTGGATTCAAGTTCTAAATGAGCATAAATTAGATTAACTGTGCATCATTGGAGGCCATCATTAAAAGATGAAGATTAAGGTGGATTGAGTATGTATGTTGTATATCAGTAGGGACATTTACCAGGACAACTCTCTGGTGGGTAGTAGATGAAAAACCAGGACAACTCTCTGGTGGGTAGTAGATGAAAAACCAGGACAACTCTCTGGTGGGTAGTAGATGAAAAACCAGGACAACTCTCTGGTGGGTAGTAGATGAAAAACCAGGACAACTCTCTGGTGGGTAGTAGATGAAAAACCAGGACAACTCTCTGGTGGGTAGTGGATGAAAAACCAGGACAGCTCTCTGGTGGGTAGTGGATGAAAAACCAGGACAGCTCTCTGGTGGGTAGTGGATGAAAAACCAGGACAGCTCTCTGGTGGGTAGTGGATGAAAAACCAGGACAACTCTCTGGTGGGTAGTGGATGAAAAACCAGGACAGCTGTCTGGTGGGTAGTGGATGAAAAACAAGGACAGCTCTCTGGTGGGTAGTGGATGAAAAACCAAGACAGCTTTCTGTTGGACAGTGGATGAAAAAATAAGCTAGGGACATTGACCAGGACAGCTCTCTGGTGGGCAGTGGATGAAAAAATTAGCTAGGGACATTGACCAGGACAGCTCTCTGGTGGGTAGTGGATGAAAAACCAGGACAGCTCTCTGGTGGGCAGTGGATGAAAAAATTAGCTAGGGACGTCCTAAGGCAACATAAAGAACCGTGAAGCAAGTGTTGAAAGATTGTGGCTTGACAATAATTAATAAAATGCGACATAACGGCAACAAAGGAAATCGGGACACAGAGAGGGTATAGATGATGGATGGATGGATATATAGATATACAGACAAACAAACAGACAGACAGACAGACAGACAGACAGACAGACAGACAGACAGACAGACAGACAGACAGACAGACAGACAGACAGACAGACAGACAGACAGACAGACAGACAGACAGACAGACAGACAGACAGACAGACAGACAGACAGACAGACAGACAGACAGACAGACAGACAGACAGACAGACAGATAGATAGATAGATAGATAGATAGATAGATAGATAGATAGATAGATAGATAGATAGATAGATAGATAGATAGATAGATAGATAGATATAGATAGATAGATAGATTAGCATATGATATTTGAAGTAATTGTGCAATCTGTATCGGACAATTCTGAGCCGAAAGGAGATTGTTTATTGATGGTTATGTTAAGCTTGTCCTTCTGTCCCTTCCTTTCACTGAAAGATGATGAACCGGCTATGCTGTAGCAGACTAGACATCAATCATCCACATTAATAACAAGATTTATATATTTAAAAAAGCTGAACTAATATCAGACAGCACGCAATAGAGAGATCAGTAGCAGTCTAAACAAATAGAACTTCTACACGACACAGATGTCTACGGTAAGAAGAAACCATGTTTTGTTGTATCAATCATATCAGGACTCAGTGTCTGTACGTGAAGTTAGTATAGTTGAGTCGTTTACTTAAGTTTAACATAGAATGCAAGCCATTTAGTTTATTTATTTGGGTTAATGCGTTTAACCTGTTTACTACTAGCTACTTAGATAAGTAATTCTGTATTCTGTAATGGCAACATTTTTTCAGCAAACGGAAGAGTAACTAATGAAATTCAACACAGATGCAATAAAGCAAATCAAATGATAGGACAAATGGCGCCAATTTTAAAATGTAAACATGTCACCATGAACACAAAAAGAGCAATGTTCAACAAAATCTTTCTCTCCACATTATGCTACCAGTGCCAAACCTGGTCACTGACAACAAATGATAGAAGAAAACTAGTCACGACAGAGATGAAGTGTCTACGCAGAATGCTGGGTGTAACAAGAAGAGACCGGTTGAGAAATGAAGACATCAGGGAAAAAATGGGTACAACATCAGTACTAGACATCAAGAAACAACAAATTGAATGGTTCGGCCACGTAAGCAGATTACCAACAGACAGTGCACCTCAAAGAGTAATGCTGCCCGATACAATGGGTACAAAGCAAAAGGCCGGCCTCGCAAACGATGGACCTCAGAGATAACAGAGGCGACGAAAGAGACTATCTACGAAGCGCATACAAGGGCCCGTTTTAGAAATCTCTTCTTGACCTGACGCTGTGAGGCAAACAGTTTTAGAAATCTCTTCTTGACCTGACGCTGTGAGGCAAACAGTTTTAGAAATCTCTTCTTGACCTGACGCTGTGAGGCAAACAGTTTTAGAAATCTCTTCTTGACCTGACGCTGTGAGGCAAACAGTTTTAGAAATCTCTTCTTGACCTGACGCTGTGAGGCAAACAGTTTTAGAAATCTCTTCTTGACCTGACGCTGTGAGGCAAACAGTTTTAGAAATCTCTTCTTGACCTGACGCTGTGAGGCAAACAGGATTCGAGAAAAATAGAAGAAGAATTATGTATTCGGGAAAGGGTGTGGGATTGGGGGGTGTCTATTGTCAGAGATATCCAACAAGAAATGATCAGTGAGAAACAATGACTCATAAACAATACAACTCGGAAACTGAAATATTTTCGTTACATTAGTGGTTTTAGTATAGTAATGGAAATCGAAGGAACGTCTGACCGAATGGATTAGAGTGCGGCTCCCATGCGGGAGATCCCGTGTTCCATCTACGATACGACATTTTTCTGTTGTGGGCATAAATAAAAAGTCCTAACCTGAACAGCTTCACGTCGATTGCACTAGCCATGCGGCTATTAAATGCACCGGCCCCTCGTCCAACCTGTCCTACACAGCCCTAAAAAGCGGTACTACAGTCAGTAACGAGTTTTGATTGTGTGTGAAAAGCATGGTTCCTGGTGACGAGGTAGATGATGATTAACCCCTTCGCTATTCTGGGTCGATACAATGGATTTCTTACGGTAACGCAAAGTCTAATTCAGTACACATTGAAAAATAAATGTACCAAAAGGTAAAGCAAATTACGGAGTACAAGAGTTAAGACAACAATACATTAAGGAAACATTGAACATGACTATGGAGGAGGAGGAGGAACCGGCTAAAAGTCTAGTCTTTTACATGACCGCAAAATACATGCTACATGATGACATACTATTTAATTTTATATATATATACACACACACACCTTTCCACCAAAATATATTAGGATTTTTTTGTTACTTTAAAGGCAACAGTATTACAGTTATTGTGTTTCAACCGTGGCTTTCAGCATTTTTCAGCTGGCGCCTACCATGAAGATGACATAAGACTCTCACGCTCCTCATCCCTTTTTCCATCGCCGAATTAACTGTAATTTCCCCACAAACACACACACAAACGCGAAAAATGTACCGACTTCAGAGGAACTCGTAATTTTAAGATCCCCAAGTAAAGGACCAAAGTTTCGTCTAGCCCAACCGCGTACACACCAACATTTGTTTGCCCACGAACTAGCCCAACCGCGTACCATGTATACACCAACATTTGTTTGCCCAAGAACTATCCCAACCGCGTACCATGTATACACCAACATTTGTTCGCCCAAGTTGACCACAAACTATCCCAATCACGGAATTTCCACGACATGTTGTCACTAGTGCAGCATATTGCCACCTTCGTTATTAATGATCCCCTCTGTATCTTTCTTTTCTCCAATCCTGTTTTGCCTCACAGCGTCAGGATAAGAAGAGATTTCTAGAACGAGTCCTTGTGTGAGATTCATAAATAGTGTCTTTCGTCGCATCTGTTATCTATGAGGTCCATCTTTTGCGTGGCCAGTCTTTTTGCTTTGTATCCATTGTCTCGGAGCAACATCCCTCTTTGAAGTGCACTGTCTGTTTGTAACCTGCTTATGTGACCGAATTATTT
Source organism: Arion vulgaris (assembly GCA_020796225.1). Classification (NCBI taxonomy): domain Eukaryota; kingdom Metazoa; phylum Mollusca; class Gastropoda; order Stylommatophora; family Arionidae; genus Arion; species Arion vulgaris. The sequence continues at coordinate 51,971,647 of CM036757.1, read as the reverse complement.
AATGTGTTTGTTCTTGATGAAGTTTAGTACTGATGTATGTTGTACTCACTTTTTTCCTGATGTCTTCATTTCTCAATCGGTCTCTTCTTGATACTCCCAGCATTCTGCGTAGACACTTCATCTCTGTTGTGATCAATTTTCTTCTGTCATTTGATGTCAGCGTCCAGATTTGGCACTGATATCATAATGTGGGAGAAAGATTGTGTTGAACATTGCTATTTTTGTGTTCATGATGGCATGTTTGCATTTTAAAATTGGCGCTATTTGATTTGCTTTACTGCATCTGTGTTGGATTTCACTAGTTATTTTTCCGTTTGCAGAAAACATGCTCCCATATTATGTTAAGTCTTTTGACTTGTTTTAATGGTCGAAGAATTTCACTTCTGTTGTATCTATCCGGTGCTTGATAAAGGCCTTTTGATCGAAAAGTTGCTGTGTGTCATTGGGGAAGGGGGCGCTAAAATTCAGCGGCGGCTCCTCATTAAGGGCCAGTTCGGCCTGTCCCCACCAAAAATAAGGTGTAAAGTGTATTTATTATTTTATACATTAAAATATAACCGAAACCATGATATTTCCGAAAATTTGTCTGACCCCACCAACAAAAATGATCCCGAACCGCCACTGGTAAAACTACAGAACTTTGTTTTTACGTGTTTCGTCATTGCTACAATATCGATAATATATAGACAATATTTCAAGTGAACGGAATGAAGCAGCAGTACATTCAGTTAAGAAAAGAGCTCTGCAAGCAAATGTTATTTTTTTTTAAAAGACAACCGTCATTATGTAATGCATTTGTCATGTCTAAAAACTACAGTAGCAAATCCCATACACAAAGCTACCTAATCGCCTTCATGACATGTTTCCAACATGGGGCTCAACAATTAAGGAGGGATTTAACAAGCGCAGAAAGAAAAGCACATCAGTCTAATCCCTGTGTAATGGGTTTAATACATGAGTTGTTAACGGCACGTAATGTTGAAGAGAGAACTAGACGTATTGTTATTATAAAGTTGTCTGTGGATTCTGACAAATAACGTTGAACCGCTATCTAGGACCAAATAAGAAGGAAGACTGCAGTCAAATTATATTATTATCATATATTCCTTTCGTACCGTTTATCAGTGGCGTCTGTGGCCTAGGGGATAGTGACTCGGTCTTTAACACCGACGTTCTGAGTCGACGAATCACGCTGAGGACAGTTTGGTTGCAAATTGTTTCGCGTGGATTCTTACAAAGGACAATGACACCACCCGTTCTGAAAGCAATGGCAAACTACTGAACGTAATAATGTCTAGAAAAATCACAAACAGCGTTACAAAGCTGGGGTTGATTCGCAAAGTCCTGTAAAGGATATGCAATTAACTAACTAACCGTTTATCAACGGAGAGAAAGTAGAAAATGTGAACAGTTTTGAATATCTTGGTTCACTGCTAACAATAGATGGAAATGGGATGAAATGAAATTAAAAGAACAAACATGGTTTTACAAAAAATGTAAAGCTAAAAACAGTATGGAGCGGAACTGTTAGGATAACAAAGATCAGAATACTTAGAGCATGCATATTCCCAGTGGCTACGTATGGGTGTGAAGCATGGACATTCAATAAGACAGTGGGAAAATATATGTGTTTTGAATATAAGTATTACAGGAGAGTCATTCGTATATCATGGACAGAGAAGAAAACAAATAGATCTATCCAGAAAGAAATCAAAATCACAGAAAACTGGCTGATGCTAGAAATAAGCAAGAGAAAATTGAGGTCTATATAAAAAGACACGAAGGGCTGGAAAAGACCATCATGTAAGGAGGCATACTAGCAAAGAGAAGAAGAGGAATACCACGCAGAAGATGGATTCAGGATGTAACTGATGGTTTGGACATGACGGCATCTGGTCTATGAGAGAAATTCAGAAGGACTGTTGGGGTGGCAAAGTTCTGCGCAGGACACGCTATTTGATGATCTTCTTCTTTGCGTTCGTTCTTTACGACCAATTTTAATCACTCTTTGTGATATGTTTGATCTTTGCCAAGAACGTGTATACGCTGCACATTGGTTTGGTAGGCCCCTAAACGCATAGACTTCTACACGTTTAGGACATGTGCATCCGATTTCAGCCAAATCTCCTTAGTCGCCTCTTACGTCATGCGTGGCAGGTAACAGTGGTTCTATTCTTTACATCCCTATTTTGGGCCCCGGTAACCACTCGGGCGTTTAAAGTAGTAAAACATGACATTTTATTTCCATCTCACTTGATGAAACCACGGAAATTTAGAGATAAAGAGAGAGAGAGAGAGAGAGAGAGAGAGAGAGAGAGAGAGAGAGAGAATTCAACGAAAGGCAATGAAGAATTGAAACTAACACATTATTCATCTCTTAGAAGATTGTCATCAAATAACAGTAAGCTCACGACAAAACTAATGTCCTAACTGAATAATGGCCCTAACATCACTTTTATCAAACATTTGATCAGACTGAAAGAAAAATATGCACAATATTTATGCAATCGCATATTCAGTTTTCTTGTATTCTGTCAGTTTGTGCATGTTTGCTCGGGTCGACTGTGTTATGTCAAGCTTGCTGGTAATTTGTATCAAATCTCTGTCTCCAACAACAAAGTGGTCAGTTAGTGAGTGCACTAACTTCGTAGAATTGGAGCGAAGAATCCAGGCCTTTGAATATAAGTGTTACAGACGGGTACTACGTATTAGTTATTTATAACATTATACGAAGATTTATGTAAGAGACCAAATAAACATCCTTGCTGGTCGACAAGTGCCATTCTTGACAATCGTGAAAAGGCGTCAACTTGCGTGGTTTGGGCATGTGATGAGACATGGCTCACTCTCCAAGATTATCCTACAGGGAACAGTTGAGGGTGGAAGAAGAAAAGGAGGGTTTGACAACATCAAGAGCTGGTCAGGACAGTTTCTCCACACTCGCTTAAAGAGTTGAAGACAGAGACTCATGGCATGCTTTTTGTGCTGATGTCTCCACAGGCACACCCCTACGACAATAACGGGTTATGGCTGTATTATATTATTATTATTCGTAGAGGCATGGTCTCATGTTAGATTGCATCAGTTGCAGTTGAAAATTGTTCAAATCATACATACTCTCAGGTCGACCCAGTCCCAAATGAGTACCAGAAAAACACTGGTAATTAAAAGCACAGCCAACTATAAACTCATACGGTCAGCGGACTCGTGTAAAAATTCTAGTAAATAAGACCACAACCGGTCACGTGACCTCACATTCCAGTATTGTTGTATATAGAGGAATTCATTTTAAAATCAACACAAAATGCTAAATCAAAGTTATATTACGCAACAAGTTAAGTTTAACACTAAGGAATATCAGTATTATTAATATTTTCATCAATAAATAACCATAGACTTGAGAGTAAAACTGTAAAAAAGGGGGTTGCAGTGTTCTATCAAACATATATAAAATCCAGCCCCCAAATCAAACTAGGTCAGGGTTTCCCCGGTCAGTTATATGGCCCAAATTTAAAGTTGTCTGTGGCTAGATCCAGTCTCAAATGAGTACTAGAAAAATACTGGAAATTAAAAGCGACCGACATGATGCTGATCACACCCATCGTGTGCCTTTCATCAGTCCTCATCGAGCACAGAGGCACATAAGGCAGATACAACAGATGCCCACTCAATTCGATCTTGTGCCTTTATATCCAACTCTAACCGTGGGTTCCCGGCAAACATATGTTATCGGAGGCTCCGCTCTAACCTAGTCTTCATCATTGACAGTTGCTCCGTCACCAGGGCCGTCCGGTACATTTTCTCAGTATGATGCAAGTCTTCGAAATGCCGCCCCTTTAATGTTTTTTCTTTAGTCTTTCGGCGAGAGCTCGCCAACGATGCACCTGCATCAGAAACCGAAATCAATTCCAAAATGCGCTTAGGCAGAGGCGTACGATAAAATCATAAATTGTATACATCAATATCGGAATAATATAGACCAATATAGAAAAGCGTTGCGTAAAGATTTTAAATTTTGAATGGTTCAAATTGTATTTTGATTTCGCTGCTTATGTCGCCCCCCTTACGGTGTCGCCGATGCAACCAACTCTCTGTATCAGATCAGAGCACAGCCCTGTCCGTTACCTTCCACTATGACATCACGATCTTTATTAACTGTTCGATGTTATTTTTCCGTCTATGTTTATGTAGCTGTTTGCTTTTCTACAGTGCGAGTGTCATCGATTCTACTATCTACCACGAATATTTGTTAAACATTCAGGAAGAGACATTGGTTATACGTTTTCGCTACCTCGGATACCACCACATGTGGGTCGTGTGTGGCTGGTCAAAGAAAAAATGCGCCTAGCAACATATTCTATCAAATAAGGCACATGGTATGACAACTGGTTACGTACCTCTAAAGTCGGATAAAACTCGCCTGAATGGCGAGGAGCACTGATGATAGGGAAAGCAAGTATTCACGCAAAAATCAACCAGAAGAACCATACTGGACTACGCCTGAATTCATATCACGAGAACGAGAAGAAGAAAATACAACTGGTTACTTACTTCCTGTGACTCCAACGCCATAATGTTATTACTTTGCTATTACAAGAATATTGTTAGTCAACTCGCTTCGCAAGGCTGGTGGTCTGGGTTCAGCTCCGCAATGCGCGTGGAATTTTTCCCGACCGCGACGGCTCTCAGGCCGACCCAGCCTCAACTGGGTACCAGACAAGCTCTGGGAAAGCAAAGGCGGCTGGCGTGATGCTGACCACATCACCCATCGTGTGCCGGCGGTCAATGAAAAATACAGTCCTAACACTGTATTGACCTATGTACCATGAGGTATGAAAGGGTTCCTTTTTTTTAACTTTTATTATAAGAATATGTACTTTTATACTTCTTTGATCTCCATGTCTCCATGTCGCTAGTAATCTTCTTTGATCTCCTTACTTAGTGGTGGATATTACATACAGCTGTCGACACCGTTCCAACACGAAGTTCCGATCCAATATCATCTCGCATTCTCACAATAATCAAGATACGACAGATCTGTGTACGTGGGATAACAGATCTGTTACAGTTTAGCACCTGTTGCATACCTTCCCAACATTTGATAGATGAGAATAAGGGATTCTTGTAAGAACCATAGGGGAAGCAATGAATATGATCAGTGTACAAGTACTTGTCTGAATAAAATTCAGACAAGTAAAGTATTTTGGGCACATAAAAAGACATGATACCATGATAAAACATTTACTAGAGGGGAAAGTTGAGGAGGAAGAGCAAGAGGAAGACCGAGAGATAAGTGGGAGGAAACTTTAAGAAATGGACAAGTTACAGTCTGGCAGTGTGCAACACCAAGGAGAAAGACAGAGGATGCTGGAGATTCATTGCAGCCAACCTTCGATGTGGAAACGGCACCTGATGATGACAAGTGCATTAGGAGCTTCGGAGAAAAAATAAATTACCAAACATAGGATTCGAACTTCAAACTAACGTGCACATGAATTCATCAAAGTACTTTAGTTTTACAAAATACAAAAACATACAGCAACGTTTCGATCAAAAAGCCTTTATCAAGCAAAGGATATAAGAAAAATGAAGAATTTCACTTCTCACACATGTAGAATCAACATGCAGACTTTCTTGCAAACAATGCCCCGACTCAAACGGGCAGAAGTATGGACAGAGCCGATATCATCAATGCGATACGCTCTCAATTATGTGACATGGGAACGTCTCAGACACTGGAACGAGTTCGAGAATTATGCGTTAAGTGTGGACATGCCAGACAGTGTCGTCTTCGTGGTAGAGAGAGAGGATATAGTAATCAACTTATCATGGGTACTGTGAGCAAATGGACTTTAGGATGGCTGCTGCAACGGAGGACAGAGCACGAATGGGAATGCCCAATGTGCCATGACGTCGATCGCATAACATAACATAAAGAATCAAACAATATGTTTCTAACGGCTCTAAAATGAAATACATACACAGCAAATGTAACTACTAAATTTAACCTAATTACGTCACGACGAATAGTTGAAGAAAAGGCGGATAATATTATCGATATAAGAGAATACTGCAGTCAAACTATGTAGCAATTGCGAAACATATAAAAACAAAGTATGTTTTACTGCTGTCTTCCCTTATATTGAAATGTGAATTCAGACTACAAAATTTCAACATGAAAGTTCTGTAAGAAAATTAAAGTCATGAAGGATAGAAAAGAAAAATATGATCTCATCTCTCTTTAGCCAAAGCCAACTATATACTGTACTTATATATCAAGTTATAGTTGACTGTGCTTTAGTGGCCCGCAACAAGCTGCGTGATTCTGCATCCGTCCCTCTGACACAAAAAAAGGTTACCCATCCCTGCACCAATGTTTCTCAATGGTACACATATGGCAAAACGAGTCCCACTTGTTGTACCGGGAAATAAAAATAAAAAACGTTCCACCGTCAAGCAACGACACCCGGTCGGGATGAAGGACATTTGTAACAGGAGTTCCACACATATATAAAACCAACAGCCACCTCTAGACATTCTTCCGGTGGTTATGACAAAATCCTAGCCAAACTAGGTCAATGGACTTTTTCACAACACAATTTTCAACTTTCGGGGTTGTTCAATTGATATTAGTGCTCAGTCCTTTTCAGGGTCAGTGTGCGTTCCAGCTTCGAGCCACATCACATTAGATAATATTGCGGGAGGAAGGATGAGAGGAAGGGAAGTGATTTTTACAATATAAACGGCCCTTCATGGGATGTTTACAAGGGTCACATAAATTCCGTCCGTAGACAATATGTTGCAACAAGCGTACATCACTTTTCAAGACTAGGTCTCAGACCACATGATAATACTGAGATAAATGGCCAGCAATGATATAAAAAGAAAGCCTGATATAACCAACCATAAAGATGCTGGTCTTTGACGGGACGTGTCACAGCTTAATGAAAAGTTAATATAACCAACCATAAAGATGATGGTCTTAGAATGACGGGACGTGTCACGACTTAATGAGTCATCCCCTAGAAAACAACATCTAAGAAAAGCAAACTAAAATTAATGGACAGTACCTTTCATCTTTCCGAGGAACGTCTGACCGAATGGATTAGAGCGCGAGCTCTCATTCGGGAGACCCGGTAAAGCAAAGGAGTTTTTTCCCGTCGGGGCATAAAGAAAAAATTATAACCTGAACAGTTTTTCAGTGACTGCACTAGCCATGCGGCGACTGCACTAGCCATGCGGTCATTAAATGCCTCAGACTCGTGTTCCACTGTCCTAGACCGCCCTAAAAGGCAGTATTACAGGCAGTAAACACATGTTTTTCTGGTATCTTTCATATGCTATGTTAGCCCTAAACATCACATTTGTTAGTTAGCTACCAATGCTACACCAGTATCACAACTACCAGTATTAGAACTACTAGTATTACAACAACCATTACTAAAACTATATTCGACTGTGTGTTGCCGGTGTCTACAAGGGGAGCAAAGAATAGTACCACTGCGACTTACAAGGCATGTCCTAAGAGGCGACTGAAGTTGGGGCTTGCCTTCCTGCCCAGCGTGTTCGTAGCGTGTTGGACGACGGGTAATAAGCTCCCTGTGAGCGCGGATTCAATTCAGATTTACGGTGTTCGTGGCACCGAACCGAAGGGTTACGATGTCCATGGCACCGAGCCGAAGAGCTAAAAGCTCAGTGCTTCTGGATCGGAAAAAAGTTGGGGCCTAGGAAGCTACCCTAGTAAATAAAAGCGTCGCAGAAATCGGATGTTCTGGCCTACTTGTATACGCACAACGTACAATCGCTCTTAGGCTCAGATCCAATACAGATAACAAAGAGTGGCTTAACAAGTGATCAATATGGAGTATTCGAAGAAGAATACTAAAACTACCAGTATTCAAGCTACAACAACCACTACTAAAACTACAACAACCAGTATTACAACTACCACTGTCACCCGAGTGGTTACCGGGCCCAAATTTGGGGTGTAAAGAATAGAACCACTGTTACCTGCCATGCATGTCGTAAGAGGCGAGTAAGGAGGTTTGGCTGAAATCTGATGCATGTGTCCTAAGCGTGTAGAAGTCTGCGTTTAGGGGCCTACCAAACCAATGTGCAACATATATATTTTCTTGGCAAACATCAAACATATCACAAAGAGTGATTAAAATTGGTCGTAAAAACGAACGCAAAGAACAACTACCACTGTAAGCATCCTACAGAATAACAACGCCCCACCAATTCAACAAATTACAACTACCACTGTAAGCATCCTACAGAACAACAACGCCCCACCAATACAACAAAGAAATCGCAAACGTTGCTATTATATTTGCTTCCATGTCCAAAAGTCAGAAACGGGAAAAAATATTAAAAACAGATATGAAAAGATCATTATTTATTTTCATCCTGCATTCTAAAATCTAAAACATTGATTGCCGTAATATGAATACCCATTTTCAGGTGGGAGGGAAAGGAGGGCGGGATCATGTTTGTATAATAGCAAAGCAAACACTGAGGTAGCAATCATCAATATTCTTTGTTCTATGGCTATTCTGCATTTTCATGACGTCATAGCTAGATCGTTACGGAGATTTGAACCGGCTTGAATCACTGTTCTGGATGACTAATGTTGATCAATGACAGTGTGAGTAGGAAATAACTGGCAGGGTGGGGGAAATGAGTGAACAAAGGGCTGGAAGAATTCCCCTATTACAAGAACACATAGACAGAGAGAATATCTCTATTACAAGAACACATAGACAGAGAGAATATCTCTATTACAAGAACACATAGACTGAGAGAATATCTCTGCAAGAACACATAGAGAGAATATCTCTATTACAAGAACACATAGACTGAGAGAATATCTCTATTATAGAAACACATAGACAAAGAGAATATCTATTACAAGAACACATATTGTAAATCTCTTTTATAAGAACACGTGGACAGAGAATCTCTCTATTATAGTAAACAAACAAAAATAGTGAAGGAACTTGACTCTTTTTTTTACATTGCATAAACAGGGAACTCACAAATGTCTATTTTTTTCAAAGACTAAAACACATAAACAAGAAAATCTAACTAACAAAATCTCTCATTTAGAAAAACTATAACATACACATTGAAAAGACAATTATCTTCTACAAAACTATAACATACACATTGAAAAGACAATTATCTTCTACAAAACTAGAACACATAGACTGATAAATCGTCTACTCCAGATGTGGAGATCCAATGATCTTCTTCTTCGAACGCTCCATATCAACCAATTGTCAACCACTCTGTGTGACTTGTTTGTGATCTGAGCCCAAGAGTGATTGTACGTTATGCCAGTTATGTGCCTACAAGTAGGCCAGAACATCCGATTTCTGTGCTGCTTTTTATTTACTAGGGTAGCATCCCTAAGGCCTACATTAGTTGCCTCTTACGACATAAATTGTAGGTTCAGTGGTACTATTCTTTGCTTCCTTTGCGGCCCGCACCACACTAGCGGATCCAATATGCCAGAAGACATAGCCCATGATGATGATGAATAAGTTTAAAATTGGTGAGACGGACTTGCACACTGAGCATAAAGACAGCAGAATGTATCCTGCATACATATGTTGGATTTACATATAGGAAAAAGAAGGAGAAAGTATTGCCTAGCTCTACTACAGAAATGGATCAATATGTGAACCTGCAGGGTTCTGGATATCATGAAGAGAATCATACAGTTCATTGAATCTATTGAACTGATATGACCACGATAGCTGCCGCCGACTGAACAACAATGAAAACTACTTCACTCTAATAACAGAGAATGAATGATTAATTGAAAGGACTATCTTCATTGCACTATGATGAATAAATAACAATGTGAGCTTCGATCTCTTTCTTACACAGAAAGATCTCAGTAGCATTGCACACACATATCACAAGAGAGGCAACTGAGGTAATCTTTTCAGATGGAGAAAATCTGAAGGAAAATGTTTAATGACTTTTCTGGGGCTGCGGCTTTCCAGTCTAATGTTAACGATGTTCAACTGTTAATCCCGTGTGTTTCGGAGCCTTGTGGGTAGCAAAGAATAGTAGCACTGCGACCTACAAGGTATGTCGCAAGAGGCGACAGGTTGGGACCTAGAGAAGCGACCTTAAAAACAAAAAGCATCGCAGAAATCAGATGTACTGGTCTACTTGTAGGCGCATAACTGGCACAACATACAATTGCTCTTAGGTTCAGATCACATACACATCACAAAGTGTGGTCTAACAAGTAACAAGTGGTCGATGTGGAGCGTTTGAAAAAGAAGATATCTTGATCTAATTTTGTATTACACATCAAGAATTAAAGCAGATTTTTTTTTAAAAATTATCATTAATAAATATCAAACACGGTTTAGTGACATTATTTTAGCTCCTATCAGGATATATTTGCAGAAATTATTTTTTTCCTTTTCTCATCCACTTAGTACACAAGAATGATAATTTCCTTAGATTCTGCATCATTTCCGTGCGTCTCGTCAGTCATCAGCTATCGTGTCCAAACGATTGCTCGCAAAAAAGGTAAATTGATGATAAAGGGATGTAATCATTAAATATTTTAAGATGAGTCAATATGTACTGGTTACTTCCCTGTAATGTTTTTCTTCACGTTCATATTTCGTACTTTTAAAAATAGCCACAGTTGTACCTTTAACGAATCGAGAGAATGACATACCACTAAAATTAATCAAAACAATTGGAAAGGAAATTCAGAGAATCCTGTAATCTTAAAGGTCGACCTCCTTTGCCAAATGGTACTGTTGTGTCTGTGTGCATATGTATATAAATTTCAAGACAATGACTTGGCTGTACATAGCTGGAGTGCAGGGCGTTGACTTTCTTGCGAACAATGCCCAAACTCGAACTGGCAAAAGTATGGACAGAGCCGATATCATCAATGCGGTGTGCGCTCATTTATGCGGTATGGGCAAATCACTGGACCGATTGTGAGAATCCAGATTTAAGTTTGAACATGCCAAACAGTGTCGTCTTCGTGACAGAGAGAGAATATATACTATATATTCTCATGGGTATATATATATCAACTTCTCATGGGTACGGTGAGAAAATGGACTTTGGGATGGTTGCTGCAGTGGAGTATAGAGAACGTATGGGAATGCCCAATGTGCCATCATGATGTTGATCAAATAACATAACAAAACTGAGACAGAAGTCATACTACTAAAACTGCTGGCTTTAGGAGATAATAAAAAAGCTATCAGTATCTAAACAACAAAAATATACATAAACCTAGCAGAACTTGAGTGTGTGCATAAACTAGCCAATCTGCTTGTTGACCAAAAAAATGTATTTAAGTCAATGTTATATAATTTACTCGTTTATACAAATCAGGAATCTAAGAAGTAAAATTGTCAATCAAAAAATATCTTACCTTTATTAGATTCTCCATCCGTAAGAAACAGCAGCCAACAACAAAAACTGAGCAGCGAATCTGTCAGTCCGTCGCAGGAAAACTACATATAATCGCAAGAACTTTCTTGAATTGCACAAGAACTTTTAAAGTTCTTGAATTGTACAAGAACTTTTGAAAGTTTTGTTGGCAATACAAAAAAAAAAAAAAAAAGACACAACAGTCAAACATGTAAAGTGATCAGTATCTTATATTTCATACTAAGCTAGCAGCACAATGTCTTATGTTTTTATTAGAAAATACATCTTTACAAGTTGGTAAATGAAGTGTTTAATGCTTTGTTAGAATTTGTATCACATGAGAAATTCAGAATTATCATTTCGTTATGTGAATGTATGAATTCGTTACAAATATGTAAAAAAAAATTCATACAAAATATTTCCTTTAAAGTCTTTAATTGACTTGCCTATAATAATCGACACTCAGGGCGCAGAGCACGAGGCAGGCCAAGAACACAATGGATAGATAACATCTCAGAGTCCCTGCGAAAGCATGGACTGACAACGTCAAGCGCAACACACCTGGCACAAGATAGGAAACTAACTCTCCCCACTACGCTTCACGGCAAATGTGGTTAAGATAAGATGACAAAATATTTTCACCATCTTCCAAGTTACATCGGGAACCCTTGCCGGTGCTACAAAGTCTGTGCACTGCTGCTGAGATCTTCCTGTGTAAGAAAAAGACCGAAGTGCAATGATGATGACCCTATCAATTGATTTATCAGTGAATGTTTTTCTTCCTTATTTTTTCCCGGACATGGGACAGGCATAGCAGTACATCTTGTAGCATCTTGTAGGAAAATAACAAAATCTCTCCAATGTGCTCGGTCAGTGGTAATCCTTTGTAGAGAGCCCCATGATTTACTTACACTGTGTATCCCCTCATTCAATACAAGTTCCTCCAAGTTGTCTTTGGTCTGTCCCTTCTTCATCTTCCTTCCTAGGTTCACTGCATGGCAGTTTTTATGATGGTTCCAGATCCCTTCTGAGTATGTGTCCCACCCAACTTCAGTGTCTTCCTTTTATCACTGTTTACATTTTCTCCTGATTGCACCTATTGAGCGGTTCTTTATTGATTTGGACCAAATATTCCGAGAATATTTCTCAGGCAGGTTGTAAAGAATACTGACAGTCTAGATGTTTCATTTTGTGTTATTCTCCAGCATACAAAAGTACTGAAAGTATACAATTCTCTGATATCCTTTATTTCGTTTTTGTGTTATACTGGGAAGTTCTCCAAATGTTGTTTAGATTTGGAAAAGCAATTCTACCTTTATTTTTGTATAATCTCAGTGGAAATTTCATTTGTTGTTACTAAAACAAGGGTCTCTCTCATGATCATCGCTAGACTTGATGTACCAGATTTCTCCATAAATCTTATTCATGTGGAAATCTGATTCATGCAGCCTTTAGCAGCGGTGTGTTTTTTGTAACATCTTCAGCACTATTTGCAGCTCTGGTGCTTATCCTTCGGCGATGTGTTCGGTTTCAACCAGTATTTACTGGGTTCGCTCTCCGTTAGCCTTTGACTGTCCCCAGCAGACCTGCAAGGGTCTAAACAAGGGTCTAAAGCTGAAGGATTGACTTCACTGCACTGGGATTGGCCCCATATGGCTTAGCCCCTCTCCGCAGAAATGGTACGCCACCTGCCGAGAATATTGCACAAAGCACGAACTCTGTAGATCCGGCAACAGTCCTAGGGTATCTGGAAGAAAAAATGCACTTGTGAACAGAACGGTGCGGTCCAGATTCAAACCCACCTTTGAAATGCAAGGCAAGGGAGTAACAACTTAGCCACAGATAGCACCACAGAGACTGTTGTTACTGTGCTTCATAAATATGTGAATGTATCTATTGCTGTCAGTTACTTGTTCTTGCTTTTTAATTGTGCATGCTGTCAACTTCTCGTTCCCTATTTTTACTGCAGCAGGGTTGTTTAAATTTTCTGTGAGTGTAGCTGACTCAGCCATCTCTTTCTTCTTTCAAGAGACATTATGTAAAGTAAGGTCTAAGTCACTATGTTATCCCTGACCATGAATTTTACTGTTTAGAAAGATATACAAGTAAAAGAACCTGGTTTTCTTAGTTTTGCCACATCAACATCACAAGTAGTTCTTATTTGTTTGTTTGCAAACGTTCTTCTCGACATATTGTGATCTTTCATATTGGGATGTATAAACGGTCTTTGCCAAGAACGACAAGACATTGCGTCCCTACTGGTGTAGGGCAGGCACATCCGAAATTGTTGGTCTATAGGTAGTTCTTGTCATCATTGTAACAATGTTGTACTAAATCTTTGACACAACATATTTGTCCAAGCTTGTTTCCAACTTCTGCTTTAAATCAATACCCCTGTTCATCCAATCCAAGTTTTAAAATTCACATAAAATCAAAGAGAAGAAAGTAATTTACTCACAGCTTGCAGAATCCAAAAATACAGACAACAGTTTGGCGGTACTTTCTGAGTAGTATTTACTGATGTCAAAGTTCAAGGGGTTGTTGGAGAGATCTGTCAATATATTTATTGAAATTATTCGAGTATAAGAATGATTTGTGGGAAATGTTAGTTACTGGTTAAAAAACTGGTATCACTGCAACTTGGGTAGACCAGACCTATAGGTGCTCAGTCTACTTACCTGTTAGATGCATGACTTATGTTTCACAAATGGATTCATACCTACACATACTTTTACATTTCTCAGTATCACTAAAGGGATTTTGTATCTCACTCTTAGCCGATGCTTCAGAAGATCCCAAAGGACAGGTTTCGGTATGAGTGGATGTCATCTATAGAAGTTTTTAACCCCAGAGGCCTATGTGGATCTACTGTCCTGGGCATGCGGGAGTTTGTGGCAATGAGAGAGCGGATATGGTTGCCCAACAGAATCGATTGTTGGGGCGTTAAAGATGGAAAAGGGGGATGTTCTTTGGTTTCTTTGCAAATGCCTGTTGAATGAAGACACTAGAATAGACGTTGAATCGATCTCCCGATTTAAGCAATTTGGATTTACCTGCTGTAAGCGTAGAAATGAAGAACATTTTTGGATTTCTCGATGATCGTATTTTGGATGGAGACACACAAAATTTGGATTGAAACTATTCAACAATTTAAGGAGTTTGAAAATATATATTGTACAATCAGAACTAGGTGTCTGAAGGGCAGAGTGAGAAGCTATTTAACCAGCAAGCCACTGGAACATCAGTATATTCTGATATTAAGAGTGACGACAAGAGTTATTAGTGTACTTGCTTCCTAGACAAGTGAGCTCGACACAATCCTGAGTTGGAGTGGAATTTTTGTGACAGTAAACGGCTCTCAGGTCAAGACATAACAAGATGGATAAGTATTGAGCAGATTAGAACAAGTTGTCACTCTGCACCTCAGAACAGGACACAATCGACTCCCCTGCCACATGTATAAAAAATTAAAATTGACAAATTCAGCCATGTGAACAGGCACCCCAGACTGCATAGCACATACTTCAAGACTGCTACGAATGATTTACAGACAAACTGACTGGACTAGTGAAACAACACTAGAAGAAAAAAACTGTATGGACCTCTGTGTAAGCTACAAAAGCTTACACCAGAAACAACATTATATATATAAATATTGTAAGCAAACGAAAGTAAAGGATAAATATGCAAATGTTTATGGTTGAAAGAAGATCATGCTAAAAAAAAGCTATTGGAAGCATCCTCTAATGTAACCAAACAAGCCCCCCAAAAAAAGGAATTTCTAAAGTCAACAAACAAACTATGACAAAGACTTCAGAGTGAAGACCAGCAAGAACAGTTATATTTAGAAGTCACAAACAAGTCACACAGTACAAAGAGTGATAGTGTACACTTGTTGAATGGACACCTGGAAAATATGTTGCAGTAGAATTACTTAACAATGGTTAAAGGTTACTGAACAATCTTATAGCACTCTTGGTAGACTAATAGGTGTCCAGTTTTCTCCAGAAGGAATTGAAGTGTATGCATGCTGATGGTTCCTGTGGCTCTCTGGTTAAACACACCCGAAGTGCAATGATGATGGTTCTATCAATAAATCAACAATAGATACTTTTGATGAAAGTCTGTGTGCTCGTCACCCCAAAGTACAGCATGTAATTCTTCTTCTTCGAACACTCTATATCGATCACTTGTTAACCACTCTTTATTTGTATGTGATCTGAGCCTAAGAGCAATTGTACGTTGTGCCAGTTATGTGTCTACAAGTAAGTCAGCACATCCGATTTCTGCGACACTTTTATTTACTAGGGCAGCTTCCCTAGGCCCCTACCTCATTCGCCTCTAACAACATGCCTAGGAGGTCGCAGTGCTCCCTACTTTGCTACCCTTGAGGGCCCCGGCAACACACTGGTGGAACTGCATGTCCAGGACAGTAGATCCATGTAAGATCGTGCAGGTTGGAAGTATCTATCAGTATTATTTACTCATACTGACCGTTATGGACAATTCAAAGTATGGATTGAGTTGCAAATGTTAATTATCCTTGTACACTCTAGAGTCACAATAGCCTAGTGGTTAGTGCACTTGCTTCGTTGGCAAGTAGTCCAAGGAGTGGGACTGTTTGTCAACTGTAATAACTATCAGGTCGACCCAGCCTTGACTGAGTACAAGAGAAACTAAGGATGTAAAGGCAGGCGCAATGTTGACCCCATCACCCACTGTGCGCAGGTGTCAAAGGAAAAATACAGGTTTAATACTGTGTTTCTCAATAAGTCTCTTGGTATGAAAACAAGTTCCTTACTTTTTTTAACTGGTAAACAAAGCCATAGAGAGATATTGGCTGTGGCAGTAATGGCTTCAACTTCCATTCTCATTTCAGAAGAAAGTGCCCTGTTTGCTGTGCTCCAGAAGGCTGCAGTAGCTCAGTTGTTAGTGAATTCGCTTCTTATGCTAGTGGTCCAGATTCAATTCCACAGTGGGCGTGGAATATTTTTCAGACCGTAACGGCTCTCTTATCTACCCAGCCTAAATTGGGCACCAGGAAAAGCACTGGGAAGTAAAGGTAATCAACGTGATGTTGACCACATCCCCCATCGTGTGCCGAAGGTCAATGAAAAATATGGATCTAACACTGTATTACCCAATATACCTAAAGATATGATAAAGTGCTTTTGAATATAAGTGTTACAGAAGAGTCCTTCGTTTATCTTGGACAGAGAAGAGAACAAATAGATCTATTCAGAAAGAACTCAAAATCAATCAAACTGGCTGAGGCTACAAATACGAAAGAGAAAATTGAGATATTTTGGACACATAAAAAGACATGAAGAGCTGGAGAAGGCCATCATAGAAGGAGGCATACCGGCAAAGAGAAGAAGAGGAAGACCATGGAGAAGATGGATTCATGATGTAACTGATGGTTTGAACATGATAGCTGCAGAGGCAGGACATCTGGCCTATGAAAGAGAGAAATTCCAGAGGACTGTTGGGGTGGCAAAGTTCTGCTAAGGACAAGCTGATGATAAAGTGTTACTTCCTTGCTCTACTCCATGGGGTTAATTATAATGAAGAAAATCTTGTATTAATGAGAACACTTTAAAAAAATATTTACTCCTCCTCCTTCTTCTTCTTTGCGTTCGTTCTTTATGACCAATTTTAATCACTCTTTGTGATATGTTTGATCTTTGTCAAGAATGTGTATACGTTGCATATTGGTTTAATAGGCCCCTAAACGCATAGACTTCTACACGCTTAGGACACATGCATCTGATTTCAGCCAAACCTCCTTAGTCGCCTCTTACGACGTGTGGCAGGTAACAGTGGTTCTATTCTTTACACCCCAAATTTGGGCCCGGTAACCACTCGGGCGAAATATTGACTAATATCAAAACACACCAAATAAATTCACATATAACAAAATCTTACCTAATGTCTGCAACTGAAAACACTTGCCAAGCTCCCATGGTAAATCATGTATCCTATTTGAGCCAAGTTTGAGTTCACGAAGGTTAACAAGTTCACCAATTTCAGGAGGCACCAAATTGATTAAATTGTGTGAGGCATCCAAATGTTCTAAGTTGATTAATGTTCCAATCTGTGAGGGTAGTTGTGATAGATGATTGTTGTCCAAATAGAGAACTGTCAACCACTCCACCTTCCAAAGATTAAGACTCAGATTCTGTACAAAGCCTGAATTGAAGAGTTAATAGAAAAACATTATTTCTGTTATACAGCACTGAAAGACATTTTACAAAATTTGCGTTCACAAACCTCTAGTTATTGATTCCTAAACTGACATCATAGCACTCCGGTCAGACCCATGGGTGCTCAGGCTCCCCCAACAGATATTGAAGAGTATGCATACTGTGCCCCTCAGGAATCTGGTTTTACCTGTACAACGGGTAACTCCAAACATTAGGGGTTCTCAGTGGTGGAGTGGTGAAGTAGTTTGCCTGTCGTACTTCTTCTTCTTCACGATCGCTATTTTGATGATTATATAGTCAAGATGTGTTCTTATGGTGAAGTCGACTGTTGCCTGGAGCTGATCTCAGGTGCCATGTAGTTTTGAATGCAGTGTTGAGTTGTAGGACCGGCCTTCCTTTCTAGGGAGGACATAGAGGAAACAGTCTTGCAGGATATGTTCTGTGGTTTGATCAGCGGTGCCAGAGAAAGGATGGGGGCAATTGTATCCTGTGTAGGTGGTTGTGCAGTCTGTTATGTCCTATCCTGAGTCAGAAGATGATAGTCAGTCCTTGTCTCTCAAGTGTGTGGTATTAATCGTTAGATAGTTTAAGTTCTTTTCTAATGTCCACGATAGCTTTTTTTTCTTCAAAGCAGGTGATTACATTTTCTACTTGTTCCCATTCTGCTCCCTTTTTAGCAAGTTTGTCTGCCTTTTCGTTACCTGGCACTCCAGTGTGATGATACCCACTAGAGTGTAACTCTCTTGTTGCAGAAATCTTGATGAGCTCCTTTCTCAGGGATGGAAGTTTACCCTATAGGGCTTGCAAAACGAATAGTGCATCTGTGAAAAATATCACTTGTTGGCAGCCAGAGTTGGAACTATAGATCATGATTGTGGCCTGTAGTAGTGCTTGAGCCTCTGCTGTGTAGTTTGAACAAAATTTACCCATTGGAATGTACCTTATCTCGTTGTGGTTGTTGGGATAAGATACCAGCCCCTGCATTCTTAATTGTATCTGTTGCAGATCCATTGGTGTGATGCATGAATCCATGGCTGTTTGGAGTAGTTTTCTTGGATCATGCACATAGTGGCTGTTCTGCAGGTCATTGTGTATCTCTCCAGCTGTGTGTCTACTAATTGTTGTAATGGTTTTTGCAGTATCACTAACTTGTTCCCAGAGAGCAGGGTAGAGATTAGGTATCAGCGGTGTTGTGGGCATTGGTAGGTAATCTTGGTACTGTCTTTTTTCGCATTCCCCAGTAGATGAAGCTGCTACCTGTCGTACTGAAGGTTGTGGATTTGAGTCCCGGGCCGAGACACATGAGATCCCTAGGATTGTTGCCGGAGCTATGGGAGTTCATGTTTTGTGCAATGCTCTTGGCAGATGACATGCCATCTCTGCCGACAAGGACGGAGCAATTTGGGGAACTCGGTGCAATGAAGTCAATCCTTTGCCTTTGGACCCTTTCGACTCCAAACTGCATAAATCGGTGGATTGATTCAACATCTACTTTAGTGTCTTAATCCAACAGGCAGTTGTGAAGAAACCGAAGAGCATCCCCCAATTCATCTTCAACTTCCCAACAATCAATGCTGTTGATGCAAGCCTGTCTGCTCTCTCATTGCCGCAACGATGGTTAAATTTTATATCTTACGAGATATAATTGTACAGAAGAATGGACACAGAAGTAGTGTTTGGAAAGTTAAATTTTAGATCTTAGAGAAATGATTGTATAGAAGAATGGTTCACATCTCATGGACACAAAAACAAACAAATGTGCTGGAAACATTGGAAATGTGAAGAAAATTAACAAACATTTTTTTTTAAAATTCAATATTGTGACCACATTAAAAGACAAGACATCATGGTGAAAACCATTATAGAAGATAGGATTTAAGGTGACAGTAAGAGAAAGATGTGTTATAAATGAGAGATTCACATCAAGAGATGAACAAACAGCTGCATGCTAGAGTGCACTAGCAGGAAGTAGGATCTAAAAAAAGGGGTCTAAGGCCAAAGGATTGACTTCATTGCACCGAATTTTATCCCATATGGCTTGGTCCCTCTCCGCAGAAATGGCATGCCACCTGCCGAAAGTATTATACAAAGCATGAATTCCATAGCTCCAGCAACAATCCTAGGGGTCTCTGGAAAAAAATGCACCCGTGAACAGAGTAGCGCGGTCTAGATTCAAACCCATGACCACCGGAGCGCAAAGTAAAGGCTTAACCACAGAGACCCCCAAGAAAGTAGGAGATATGGTATTACAGATACTATAACTCTTTTTTGCAGCAAACTTCAATGCAGAGATGATACATAATCTTAATTTTATTACTACTTTTCATTCCTACCTGAAATTTCCAGTTCTGACCATCTGGACTGCTTGCCTTCTGCTATCTCATGTCTTAACATGATTCTGTGCTGCCGTCTATCATTTGGCGGTTCATATTTATCTTTTGGCATTGTGACTTTCTGGTTTGAAAAATATAAACAGTATTACATAGTTAATGAACTGTGATTTAAGACCAAAAATATTGGTTATTGAACTGACGTCACAGCACTTTGGGGAGACCTATAGATGCTCATTATCCCCAACAGATGTTGAAGGATATGCATACTGATGGTTCCTGTGGCTCGCTGGTTAAATACACTCCTTGCTCTGTTCCTCAAGCATGCATTCTGAGTGATTCATTGAGTATGATCCGCAAGGTAGAGGCTGGTTAGGTGCGAAGGCAATGGATTGAATCCCTACAAGCGTCAACAATTTGCAGAATTACACTTATCTTCGTTCCAGGGCACATTGGTGTCGTTGGCAATGAGAGAGCAGACAGGCTGGCTGGCTCTGCCACCATATCAGAGGGCCAGCCAATGGATATAGCTGATATTTTGAACGCCCTCATAGAGTGTAGCCGCAAAGAAGATTTTCATTTAAACCAATCCACGTCAACTACTAGATTGCAGGAGCTGGGATTGAAGATTGGAGTAGCAAAGAAAGAACAGCATAACAGGTACGTGAGTAGGCTCATCAATCAAAATCGAACTAGTACGGTCAGTCGCTGGAAGCTGTTGGAGATATTGCGAAGGAGATCGGAGCACCTATGGACATGTCCGAGTGCAATGAAGATATTCCAAACTGAAACTGTTCCTCAAGCATTCAGCTTGTACAACATGTAATTCCAAACTCCTTAAATCACGCAGAAAACTATTACGTAGTCATATTTACACAATTATAAAACATCAATAGCTACAATAAAAACAGTTACTTTCAATACATTGACATTTAATAACTTGGAATAAGATAGGGATGTATCATGACACCCAGTCTATTTAACATCAACACAAAGAAAATCTTCAAACAGTTCGAAAAACTGCCTGGTAACAAGATTAAAGACAAAATAATAATAACCTTAGATATCTAGATGACTATGCATTGGTCGCTGAGAATGAGCAAGAACTACGGGAACTAGTAGACCCACTAGTCAAATTAAAAAGAAATATGGATTGGACATCAACATCCCAAAAACCAATGCTATAGTTAGTCATCAACAAAGAAGGTGAGAAGACAAAAATATAAAAAATAGAGAGAACTACTGAAGCAAGTAAATAATATCTACAAAATGGGTCTAAAAACAAAGGATTTAATTCATTGCCCTGGGTTTCCCAATATGGATTTGTCCATGTTGGCACCGAGAGTGTTGTATAAAGTACAAACTCTGTAGCTCCAGCAACAGTTCTAGGGATTTTATAAACAGATTGCACATGTGACTCAGTCTGGATTCAAACCTACAACCTTCAGAACGACAGGCTACTGTCTTAACTGATTCACTACCGGGTTTTTCGCCTCTGGACGGAATTATTTTTGGTTTCAAAATATTGCACACATACTTTAGCTAAACTAAAATATTGTTTCTAAATTTTATTTAAAGTTGAACTTATTATATATCAAATTAAACATAAATGAATGTACTTTTATAATATATTTTTGTATCTAAAAGAGAATATTGTGTTGACTATGCTTGAAAAATATTAGCATGTATTTTAAAAAACTAATTGCAATTGTGAGAACAAAAATCCAACTTTTCAAGGGCCTTGATGAACAATAAGTTGTATAAATCAGTCTACCTGCTCTCTTTATATATGTAATCCATTTATGAATACACAAACACTAAGAAAATAGTGTATGGTTTATTAACTGTTTACAAAATAGCATCATGAACATTCATAAAAATCGCTAGTTTTTACGGTCACTGGGTATCCTAAAATGATTGATAAACTCCGTTTCAATTCAAATTCTAGCATAAGCCATGCTGCTATGTATTCGTTATCATTTACACATCACTTCTAAGTAGTTTCCAGTTAATATAAATAATCTTCAATCGGAACAAAAAATAATAAAAACTCAACAAAATAGTAATCGTCTTTTGAGTGACGCGTGGTCCAGGCAGATAAGAAATAGTTACACTTAAGTGTTCCACGGACGGAATCAGTTAACCCCTTTGCCATAGACCCCCTCCCTCCCCAATAACAATATCCTATTTTTTTGACAGATGATTAGAGTATTTGACTCCTTTCCATAGAGAAAAATGAATGAGTTGTCAGGATAGAGTGAGTCGGATAAACTATAAAATACAGACCCCTTGTAAAATATAACGGCACAAAGTGAATGGTTAAAAATGGAACTCTTTTTCATACCTTGAGGTATATTGGATAATACAGTGCTTGGCCCATATTTTTCATTAACTATCAACACATGATGGGGATGTGGTCAACATTGCGCTGACCGTCGTTACTTCCGAGTGCTTTTCCTGGTTACAATTGAGGCTGGGTCGACCTGAGAGCCGCCATGGTAGAAAAAATAGTCCATGCCCACTGTAGAATTGAACCCGAACCATGCACCTAAGAAATGAGCTCACTAACAACTATGCTACTGCGGCTCTCATGAGGTAAATACAACTCTAGAAAAGTTGTCTTACATAACATGTGTAAAAATTGGAAAAAGATCCTGCTAAGCTGACCTTGTACCTCAACCCTGAATGTTCTATCTTACTATATAATGGCACATTCAGTTACATAGGTTTCCTCTGATACCCAGGTCTGGGAAGTCTTGATTTTCTATTTCCAGGCTCTACCATAAGGGTAAATTACTGTCGATTTCATAAATACACACATCTATCTTCTCATTTACCAGTCTCCCTTAGTTTCTGCTTTTTTGTGGAATATCCCCTCTGCATTCCAGCGCATTTATATTAAGCCTTATTGGCTCTAGCGATGGTTGGCCAGTGTTGTTTTTTCCCCTGTTCCTGTTTCCTGGCTCTCCAAAAAAGATCATGGTGACCATCAGTAGCTAGGGGTTGACCTTTTCTAAACATGGAACCTGGCACTCTGCTTTTCATTGCTGGACTACTCGGTCAGAGCCCCATAGCTGGAATACTTTGTCCCACTTTTTATAAGCAAATGAGATAATTTGTACTTTGCCATGTACCTTATGGCCAAGTGCATTCAATTTCAGCCAGAATGATTTTAGATCTGATTTCCTTACACTTTGGTTGTTCATATGGTAGCAAATTACATTTTCTGCTGAAGAATACTGGCCTTTAGATGAACTGCCCTCTCAGGTTCACAAGTTCCATATGTCCAGTCTTTTCATAGTTTTCCCTATCCAAGGCAGCCCGTCTTTGTGAGCACAGATGACATTTGGGGAAGTTTTAAACATGGAGATGCCCATATATCCATGCCAGAGCCAGTATTTGACCTCAAGGACACAGTTTCCAGTCTGAGACTGCACCATCACCATGTGGGATTGACTTGTAAGGACAGTTCATTATAATGCTACAATTTTTTTAATTTATTTTCATCTGAAGGCTACTGTTCTCTTTATTTTTTTACCTTCCAAAGAAAGCGATCTGATCTTGACAAGTCAAGCATCACCTTAAATTGAAGACCATTCTTCATTCTGATATTACCAGAAGTATTATAATTTCATAATAGCAATTCAGTATGAGTATGTATTATACGTTTGGCTTGGCAAATTTCACAAAAAGTTAAATATATTAAATTATTGTAACAGTTTACTAAAAAAATATGTCATAAATAAGGTTTGAGTTACACAGTAACGGTAGTAACACACAAACACCAGTCCCGTTGTACAGTAACACTACACTGACTACATTTTACAGAGTACAGACTACGTAAGTAAGTATATACCGCCAAAAAATATGGTGAGTGTACAGTCACACAGTGTACGTGCGGCGACTTAGTTACTTAAAGACTCTTAACTGAACTTACACAACTGTGACTGTCAGTAGTGAGTGTTGTTAACTTATTGAAGGGAAAGTGTAGTCGTGTACATGCGACATGTGTTACTGTTACGACACTGACTGACGACAGTACTGTATAGTATAGTATATGTGATTCAGGTTAACCGTGTTGTAGTTTATTTTTAGTATTCACTCCACAGCACACATTATTATTAATAATACTAATAGTGCAACAAAATATGTATTCTATTTGTATACATCAAGTGTCCAATACCTATATAAACAGTATAATATATGAGCAGGATATAAACACGCGATTTTATGCCTGTTGTTTACTGTTATCCATCATACTATCACATCAGCTGTGTTCGTCGTCTACTGCTCGTTCTTTCACTCTCTGTCAAACGAAAAAAATAAAGCATGGTTTCTGTACTGCCATTGGTCAACATTACCCGCCAGACGTAACAAATTAACAGAAGATATTTTAAAGCAGACTAAAAAATTGTTAAATTTAATTGTATAAATCTTTAATTATAAATAACATGTCTAAATATACAATAGGATAAAATCTTTGAATCGCATTGCTCTCTGCGGGACAGAATACGTAAATATGGCGGCGACCATAACGATGTCAACCTTCAGTAGCGCAAGTATGATTGTTGATAAATGCATTGTTCATTCTTTTAGCGACTGTTTAACTAGTACCAGTGATGCATACAAATAATGCTAAATACTGGTTTTGCATGTTATTTTAAAACTGACATGCATTTCGTATAACTAGTCTGATACTCAATATATTATATGCGTTCGGTATGATCATATATGATGATCAGTCAGAATGAGAAACTCAATTTGAGTTAACTATTGTTAAACTCAGTATCTGAGTATTATCATTATGATGCACTCATACCGTGTATACATACTATATTTAATATTATATTTCAGTATATTTACTATATAGTATTTTTTATATATATTCATTGATTGAGTACGAGTTTCAGTTTGGAACATCTCCATTGCACTCCGGACATATAAATAATAATAATAATTCCTCTCGTACCGTTGTTATACGTTACATATGGCCTGCAAGTAACTTCTCCATACCGCTCTATTCTGGGCAACTCGCTCAATCCCATCCATGGAACTGAGAGCGATACCTCTTGCCTCTCTCAGCAAAGTTCGTTTCAGCGTCTCCTTAGGTCGACCTCTCTTTCTTGAACCCTTTACATCCCACTTCAATGCCTGCTCTGATATTCGTTAATCATTTCTCCTCAAGGTGTGTCCAACATATCTGCATCTTCTCTCTCTTATAACAGTTGTCACTAGTCGTTGACCAGACATGTCTCTGATTTCATCACTTCTGAATTCGTTCCATCTTATATTCATTATTTTTCGCAGACATCTATTTTCAAATGCATTCAACTTGCTCTCCATATCTTTAGTCATTTTCCAACTCTCGCTTGCATATGTTAGGATTGATACAACATTTGAATTGAAAATTCGTAATTTAGTTTTAATACTATATAATTTGCAGTTCCATATTTTGTTTAGACTTTTAAAAGCTGATACTGCTTTGCCAATTCGTATCATAATTTCTTTTTAACATTTCCTGTGCAATCAAAATTGCTACCTAAATAGGTGAACAGCTCTGTTATTTTTATCATTTTAGATTCCAGTGTGATATCTGCATTACTTGCCATAGGTGTCGTCATTATATTTGTTTTTCATAGCTTATCTGCAGTCCAACTTTTGATGCTATAGATGACAAGTTGTCAGTTTTTCTTTGCTTATCTTGGTTGTTTCTACTTAACAAGGCAATATCATCTGCAAAATCCAAATCTTCTAGTTGACTATTTCTACCCAATCGATGCCAGTTTCGCCCCTGCAACATTTTCGCATCACCCAGTCAATGGCTACTCCAAACAATAGCGGAGATAGAATACAGCCTTGATGTAGAATGCATACATAATGATGTCCATAGAATAGATTGGTGCTCCGATCTCATTCGCAATATGATTGATATCTTCTACAGCGTCCATCACTTTGTTAGGGTGTTCAAAACGTCAGTGTCAGCTCTATCTATAGGCTAGCCCCTTGATATGATGGTCCAGCCAGCCTGTCTACTCTCTCATTGTCAACAACACCCATGTGTCCCGGAGCGAAGATAAGTGTAATTCTGCAAATCGTTGACGCTTATAGTGATTCAGTCCATTGTCTGCACACTGAACGAGCCTCCACCTTTCGGATCATACTCAATGAATCACTCGGCATGCATGAATGTAGTTTTGTAATTCTAGCCAGAGTAGTGCCCTAGTCACTGCAAGTACCTCCATTGCCATGCTGCTTGTTGTCGTACTAAATGCACTTCTGGTTTCCTTGAGTACGGATATGGCCGAGTACTGATTTCGCTGCTGTAGTAATCTGACTCACTGCATAGAGAGATGTTCCAAAGGACTTATGGTGACCAAAATGCTTCACAGGACAAGCTGCTGGGGTATGGTGATCAAAACTTCAAATAGTCATTGTAGTGTTCAAATAAATACCCGATCAAATATATTTTTAGTAATAAATTATTCGTAGATATTTTTCTTTGAAATGGCAGCTATTAATATTAACTCTTAATAGGTGAACATGAAAACCACATATTTATACACTCTACATTTTGATTACCTAAAATGCTACACTTACACTATGGGACACTGTTTTTTGTCTATGATCAACTGGTGGCAGTGCATCCACAAAGAGTTAATCAGTCAAAATATCATGAGTGTATTCAATTTTGCACTAATCCACACTCACAATAGCTGCTGTAAAAACTAAATGGTTACTATAAATGTGTAATGAATTAGCTACAGTTTAACTTTATTTTAGTTCATGCCATCAAGAAAATCAGGTCTATTAAGACACATAGCCTCATTACACTCACCATTTCATATATAATCATTGTTAATCAGTTGTGAGGACAGCTTAGTGTATAATGCATATGCCTATCGACTTGGACACAAGAGGGTTATCAGTTCAATTCCACAATCGATGCTCTACACATGAGGAAAATAATTGGCTCTCCTACTTCCTGCACACTATGGACTAGAATTGTGAAGTGACTGGCTCTTTGTACCACAAGGTCTGAATAGGCTACAGGAGTTTTTATTTATTTATTAATTCATTGTATTCACTTTCTACTTTAGATTATATGTCCTTTAAACTTGAAGAAATTGTATTACTTTTCTAATATCACAGGTATCAGGAAAATTGTAGCATGTGCTGTGTGGCCAAGACAGAGATCTTTACTGTCTGTGTCCTTCTTACCTAATAATTATCCAGCATCTATTGATCAAGTACGATACAAAAATAGTAATGTACGTGTCAAAGAAGCAAAGGTGCAAGCAGACAAAGATCAGAAATATATCCCCAAAAATATGAAAAAAAAGTATGTATGTTTTTCCTCAATTTAGACTGTCTTCCTCCATTCCCTTTGCATCAGTGTTGTATTATTTATATTTCATATATGTTTACTGAGAGCATAGATAATATAGTGGTTAGTGCTCTTGATTTATACAATAAAAAGTCTCAGCATAAAAATCCTTAGTTGCAGTGGGATTTATTCAGACCGCAATAGCTCTCAGGTCGACCAGCTTCAATTTGGTGTCAGACAAAACAACCTGGAAAATAAAGGTGACCAGTGTGGTGTTATCATACATTGTGTTCCGTTAATTAAATAAAATGATATGTCAACCCAGTTGCTCAATATGCCGAATGGTAATAAAATTTTTATTTTTTGTTTGTTTAATTTTTATATTTTGTTTAATTATTGAAGGATTTTTAAAATTAGTGAAATAATTATTGAAATAGATCCTGGAAATGATATTGATCCAAATTCAGAATACTCTCTATTTCATTTCACCTCATTATTTTTACCGAGACATTATTTAAAACTGGACAGTGCAAACAAATGCATATGCCGTATGAAAATTCCAGAAAATCCAGGCCTTTCATGAAAACTAGTTTCTCCTGATGATATCAAGATATTTTTGTAAACTATATTTGTGGAACTCAATAGTGACCGTACTGCATAATATTTTGGTCTACTGATAAAATGTAGAATGTGTCAAATATAATCTCATGAAATGGATTTGAAAGTGGCAGCAAATATTTGTATCTTAGCGATAATTCCAAGTTCATTCCACAAGGACAATATGGACATGTGCAAGGTTGGACCTCTGAACCTCTGTCTTGATTGTATGAGGTTTCTCATGTCCAGACAAACATGCAGGCTTAAAAGGGTCAGACAACATCCATCAACTACAAAACTGACAAACCCCATTCAAGACAACCATCAGTAGCCTCGACTGTTTGGTGGAAAGGGGGCCTGCAGTTAGTGTTTCAAAATGAAGATGAAAATTGCATCAAGAAGGTGCGTAGAAATGAGTAATGGCTGTCACACCTGTAAATCCAACCTCTGTAAGAGAGACTGCTTTGCAGCCTTTTACTTGGATATTTGTCATTAATAAAACTAATACTTTTGAGAGAAACATATTTTTATATTGTCATTCATTTTTATTTCTCCACTTGTATAATTTTCACATCTTCTTCTTTGCGTTGTTCTTTATGACCAATTTTAATCACTCTTTGTGATATGCCTGATCTTTACCAAGAACATGTATACGTTGCACATTGGTTTGGTAGGCCCCTAATTTTCACATCTAACTTGCATAGCATTAACAAGATACAAGTTCACAAATTAGTACCTCATTCATTTAACTGTAAATTGTACTTTAAATCACAAACATTGATTAGAAATTGTGTTTGTTATAAATTTTCTTTCCCAAATATTTCTCATTGTTGCTGGGCTATTTATCTTGCCCTAGGAACTCAGTAGGGGCTTTGTCTAAAGTGCTGGGACATAAAGGGTTAACTGCATTCAATGTCAGAAGTTATCGAAAATAGATATGGGGTTTTCACCTATAGAGTGCAAGTAATAAAAACACTATATAAAGACCAACAAGCAACTATAAGATTAGAAAAGGAAACACTAGACTGGTTTAGCATTGCCAAGGAGTTTGAGAGGATTGCCTCCTGTCACCTTTTTTATTCAACAGATATGTAGAAAATTGAATGAGAAATATTAGAGATGAAGATAAACAGTAATACCATGCTCTAGTGATTGGAGGATATGTATTACTGGAGATAAGATATGCTGGTGACACAGTACTTTTGTCCATCTCACAAAATGGTATCTGGACACCTCACTCAGAAAGTGTAGACATTTAGAGCTGCAGTGTCATGGTAGCCAAGTTTTGACAGCGACAAGCTAGATGATGATGATAGTGTAGTGGTTAGTACACTTGCTTTGTATGCCTGTGGTCCTGGGATCAAATTCCACAGCAGGGGTGGATTTTTTTTCAACCATTGCGTGTCTCAAGGTGACCCTGCCTCAATTGGATACCAGAGAAACACTGGGAAGTAAAGGTGGCAGTCGTGATGTTGACAACATCACCTATCGTATGCTGTTGGTCAAAGAAAATTACAAATCTAATATTGTATTCCTCGATATACTCCATAGTATGAAAAGAAAACTAAATTGTATCATTTCATATAATAGATTGTATCATTTCATATAATAACTGTCCATCACAAGCAATGATGACAGTAGCCTCAGATATGTTGTTGCACCTATCTGGTGTGTGTGGAGGTGACTTTAGAGTCCAATCCTGGAAAGTAATCCCCTACCATAGGTGGGACATATATGATCAGGGCTGGACATGTGGATGTTAAGTGTGCCGTCTTTTCACTCCTCTTGTTTTCTTTTTACCTCAGCCGTGCGACAATTTTCATTTCATTCAACTTTCATTCTGTTACTGACATTAGAATATTAGCTAGTTTGAAATGTTACATAGGAGATATTATATCATATTATCTTTTGAGCACTGGTGTAGTCATGGGGTTAGATTACTTGCTTTCCAATTTAAAGAGGCAGAAATAGCTTTCCCCATTTACATGCTGGAACTGGAAACCTAAATTGCCGAGTTATAGAAGTTAAAAGTTGGCAAGAAAGGGAACTAGCCATCTCACTTCTTAATGTTAGGACCTAGATTGTGATGTCAGTACACCTTCATGACATGGAAAAATATAATCGGAAGTGATATCAGTACTTGGGACATACATT
Organism: Arion vulgaris; assembly: GCA_020796225.1. Lineage (NCBI taxonomy): Eukaryota > Metazoa > Mollusca > Gastropoda > Stylommatophora > Arionidae > Arion > Arion vulgaris. The sequence goes on along the minus strand of CM036757.1, from coordinate 51,941,615 downwards.
TGTAGAAATCCATGATCACTTTCTCAATCAAACACAACATTAGTTAATTGCTTTGAAAAAAAGCAATGTGTGGGCGTCTGTAGCTTAAGCGGTAGTGAGCTCAGTCACAAACCCAAGCGTACCTGGTTCAAACTCCGCAATGGGAAAGTTTGAAAGCAAAATTGTTTCCTTAGAATTTTTACGAAAGGTTAAAAATAGACCTCACCTTTCATAAAGCAATGGCAAACTACTGAACATATAAGTGGTGCCTAGAAAATCAACGACTTGTTTACTGTGGTTGATGGCTACATCCTGTAAAGGATATACCATGATTTTCATTTGGAAAAAAAGCTTTGGAATCTAAATTATGTCAACTAATTTTATGTTGAATCATTGGTTTTACTTTCTCATTGTCATATTTTGTATTTGATTTCTCTTCGAAGGGCACTAACTCTGCTTAATCCAGCAGTTTGTGAGAAGGAAACCAAAATATTAGCACAGAGCCCCATAGATAATGTTTGGATTCGGAAATATTATCCACCACCTCACTTTTCTTTGGAGGAGACAATAGAGAGACATAAAGACTTTGCCCAGCCTGCAATGCTGAATAATATGAATGGATTGCTGTTTCTTGATATGAAACTTGACCTTACAACCAGCAAAAAAGTATGTATTTCAGTTTTAGAATGTGTGGACATTTAACTCAAGTCTTGGTCTGTTGAAGAGAAATTGAAATATAGTATGTGAATATGGAAAGTGTGTACAAGACAGTTGTATGTATATCAGTGAGAGAAGAATATGTGAGAAAGAATTGAGTGTGGATTAGGAAAGAAGAAAATTGAGTATGTAAGTGAGAGAAGAATATGTGAGAAAGAATAGGTGTGTATTGGGAGTGAATGAAAGTGAGTATGTGTCATTGAGAGAAGAATGAGTGTGTATTGTGAGAGAAAGAAAGTACTTGTCTGTCTGTATTAGTGAGAGAAGAATATGTGAGAAAGAATGAGTGTCTGTGAGAGAAAGAAAGTGAGTACTTGTCTGTCTGTATCAATGAAAGAAGAATATGTGAGAAAGAATGAGTGTCTGTGAGAGAAAGAAAGTGTGCACTTATCTGTCTGTATCAATGAAAGAAGAATATGTGAGAAAGAATGAGTGTCTGTGAGAGAAAGAAAGTGTGCACTTATCTGTCTATCAATGAAAGAAAAATATGTGAGAAAGAATGAGTGTCTGTGAGAGAAAGAAAGTGTGCACTTATCTGTCTATCAATGAAAGAAAAATATGTGAGAAAGAATGAGTGTCTGTGAGAGAAAGAAAGTGTGCACTTATCTGTCTGTATCAATGAAAGAAGAATATGTGAGAAAGAATGAGTGTCTGTGAGAGAAAGAAAGTGTGCACTTGTCTGTCTGTATCAATGAAAGAAGAATATGTGAGAAAGAATGAGTGTCTGTGAGAGAAAGAAAGTGTGCACTTATCTGTCTGTATCAATGAAAGAAGAATATGTGAGAAAGAATGAGTGTCTGTGAGAGAAAGAAAGTGTGCACTTGTCTGTCTGTATCAATGAAAGAAGAATATGTGAGAAAGAATGAGTGTCTGTGAGAGAAAGAAAGTGTGCACTTATCTGTCTGTATCAATGAAAGAAGAATATGTGAGAAAGAATGAGTGTCTGTGAGAGAAAGAAAGTGTGCACTTATCTGTCTATCAATGAAAGAAGAATATGTGAGAAAGAATGAGTGTGATGAGAAAGAAAGTGTGCACTTGTCTGTCTGTATCAATGAAAGAAGAATATGTGAGAAAGAATGAGTGTGTGAGAGAAAGAAAGTGTGCACTTGTCTGTCTGTATCAATGAAAGAAGAATATGTGAGAAAGAATGAGTGTCTGTGAGAGAAAGAAAGTGTGCACTTGTCTGTCTGTATCAATGAAAGAAGAATATGTGAGAAAGAATGAGTGTCTGTGAGAGAAAGAAAGTGTGCACTTATCTGTCTGTATCAATGAAAGAAGAATATGTGAGAAAGAATGAGTGTCTGTGAGAGAAAGAAAGTGTGCACTTGTCTGTCTGTATCAATGAAAGAAGAATATGTGAGAAAGAATGAGTGTCTGTGAGAGAAAGAAAGTGTGCACTTATCTGTCTGTATCAATGAAGGAAGAGAAAGAATATGTGAGAGAAGAAAGTATATCTGCACATGAAAGAAGAATATGTAGAAAGAATGAGGTGTGAGAGAAAGAAAGTGTGCACTTATCTGTCTATCAATGAAAGAAGAATATGTGAGAAAGAATGAGTGTGTGAGAGAAAGAAAGTGTGCACTTGTCTGTCTGTATCAATGAAAGAAGAATATGTGAGAAAGAATGAGTGTGTGAGAGAAAGAAAGTGTGCACTTATCTGTCTGTATCAATGAAAGAAGAATATGTGAGAAAGAATGAGTGTCTGTGAGAGAAAGAAAGTGTGCACTTATCTGTCTGTATCAATGAAAGAAGAATATGTGAGAAAGAATGAGTGTCTGTGAGAGAAAGAAAGTGTGCACTTTTCTGTCTGTATCAATGAAAGAAGAATATGTGAGAAAGAATGAGTGTCTGTGAGAGAAAGAAAGTGTGCACTTATCTGTCTGTATCAATGAAAGAAGAATATGTGAGAAAGAATGAGTGTCTGTGAGAGAAAGAAAGTGTGCACTTATCTGTCTGTATCAATGAAAGAAGAATATGTGAGAAAGAATGAGTGTCTGTGAGAGAAAGAAAGTGTGCACTTGTCTGTCTGTATCAATGAAAGAAGAATATGTGAGAAAGAATGAGTGTCTGTGAGAGAAAGAAAGTGTGCACTTATCTGTCTGTATCAATGAAAGAAGAATATGTGAGAAAGAATGAGTGTGTGAGAGAAAGAAAGTGTGCACTTGTCTGTCTGTATCAATGAAAGAAGAATATGTGAGAAAGAATGAGTGTGTGAGAGAAAGAAAGTGTGCACTTATCTGTCTGTATCAATGAAAGAAGAATATGTGAGAAAGAATGAGTGTGTGAGAGAAAGAAAGTGTGCACTTATCTGTCTGTATCAATGAAAGAAGAATATGTGAGAAAGAATGAGTGTCTGTGAGAGAAAGAAAGTGTGCACTTGTCTGTCTGTATCAATGAAAGAAGAATATGTGAGAAAGAATGAGTGTCTGTGAGAGAAAGAAAGTGTGCACTTATCTGTCTGTATCAATGAAAGAAGAATATGTGAGAAAGAATGAGTGTGTGAGAGAAAGAAAGTGTGCACTTATCTGTCTGTATCAATGAAAGAAGAATATGTGAGAAAGAATGAGTGTGTGAGAGAAAGAAAGTGTGCACTTGTCTGTCTGTATCAATGAAAGAAGAATATGTGAGAAAGAATGAGTGTGTGAGAGAAAGAAAGTGTGCACTTATCTGTCTGTATCAATGAAAGAAAGATATGTGAGAAAGAAGGAGAGTGTTTATTTGGAAATAAGAAAAGTGATTATGTTTCAGGGAAAGAATGAATGTCTGTGAGAAGGAGTGTGTATTGTTATTGATTACTGAACAGACGTCACACCACTCTGGGCAGACCCATAGGCCTTCAGTCTTCCCCAACAGATGTTGACGGGTATGCATACTGATGGTTCCTATGGCTCACTGGTTAAACACATTTCTCTCTCTGCCTCTCAAGCATCCAGCTATACTTGTACAATATGTTTTGTATTGAGTGTGTATTGTTAGAGAGAGAGAAAGTGTGCCCTTGTCTGTCTGTATCACAGAGAGAAGAAGACATGAGAAAGAAGAATGTCTGTGAGAAAGAATAATGAGTATGTATTGTGAGAGAAAGCGTGTGCATTAAAAAAGTAAAAGAAAGCAACTAGTTGCCACTTTTGTAGATTAAAACATGTTCTGTCTGTATTTAACCTGTATCCTGCACTTTTTCAGACAAAATTTATGGCCAATATTAGGTCGACTTTGCGGTTGCCTCATGAATTCCCATATGGATCGCCACCAAACATTCTTGTGATTTGTAAGGCAAGTACAAAAGTGTTTTTATTTTGACTAATTCACCCATTGACTAATGTGGGAGGTAGAGATGATACAGAGAGAATGCCACATGATCATACTAGTTATCTTCCTTCTGGTCGGTGCAAGTTGAAGTCACTGCTCTTCAGGAACTGTTAGATGCAGTTGTTCAGTCAAACTCAATGTCTTCTTGATGATGTCAGTTCTTGGCTGTCCCATGCTGGACAGTCGAGTCTCTTCCATTCTGAACCATTGTAATTGGGACTGTTACTCTCAAATTTTTACTTAACTTCTAGAGCTTTACATATTGTCTGTTTGTGAACATTATCTTTTCTTATTTCTTGAATAACCTTCATCAAATATATAATTTCAGTTTCTTCTATAAATATTTCAAACATATTTAACTTTTTACCACGCATTTTAAATACTTTTTTAATGCATCCATTTATAAATAGTCCCTTAAATATCACAGACATTTTTTCTGTTTTGTGGGAGACACTGCAAGTTTTAAATGTAAGTACGAGGCGCATTGAAAAGTAATGCCTCCAAGTCCATAACTTTGTTAATATACATAATTTACAAATGAAACATACATTTTCAGAAAGCTTGAGATGTCCACTACACAATAGAGTCATTATTTTTCTACATAGTCACCTCCACGTTCCACACACACACGCCAACGTCGAACTAGTTGTTGCATCCCGTCGAAGAAAAAATCTGATGACACATCCTCGTCAGAAGCATATCTGTTTCCCTTGAGATGTTCCTTGAGCTTTGGGAACTGGAAAAAGTCACAAGGTGCCAAATTGGGGCTATATGGTGGGTGCGCTAAAATGTCGTCAAAATTGATACGCTCTAATGCTGCCGCTGTTTATCTACTGGTGTGTGGACGAGCATGCGAGGGACCCATCTTGCACAAACTTTCCTATACCCTAGCAATACATGAATAATGTGATGTACTCGTTCAGTCAAAATTTCAAGCATTGTAGCGACATCTTTTGCTTGATGCGGCGATTGACATGAATCAGTTCGTCCACGCGAGCTTGGTGTTGTTCATCCACTGCTGTAATTGGTCGTCCGCTGCGAGCCTGATCATGCAAGGTCATCGTCGCTGGATTGTCGCCTTTAACTGTCCTTGCCCACCTCCTAACAGTACTCACATCCACACAGGCGTCACCATATACCGCTCTCATTCTCCGATGCGTGTCGATGGGAACACAACCTTCGGCCGTCAAGAATTCAATCACAGCTCTTTGCTTCAACCGAATTTCCATGTATGACGCCATCTTGGATAATGTTGTGCGCATGCGCAACATTCCAGACACTTGACACTTACTGTCCTGAAAACACACTTACATATACTTTATTCTGATATCGGTGTCAATTGCCTCCGAACACTATTAACAAAGTTATGGATTTGGAGGCATTACTTTTCAATGCACCCTCGTATGTGCAGACAAAAATAGTCATTTCTCTTTACTCAACTTGAACACGGGACCTACATTTTATCGTTTGTCTCTGATAGGACGGAACTCGATCTCACCTTCACTTAGATCAGGGATCTCTAGAAAAATATCCTGATTGCACAATGAAGGAGCAAACCAAGTACCTCTGAAACGAAAGACGAACACCTAACCTCTACGCCGCAGAGACACTTTCCCAGCTAATCAATGCTATATACATCATAAATACTACATGGCATTGGACCCTGGGCAAGAATCCAAACTCTGCTGGATCATTGAAGAAGAAGAAGAATTAGGTATATATATACATAGGCTGAGATTTGTGTACTTTAAGAATATATAAACATTCAGATCCGTTTCACTATCAAATGTAAAATTGTATTTCATATATTTGCAGACAGAAGAGAACATAGCGTTAGCCACTTCACTTCGTGCCAAACATGTAGGGGAACCAGTGTCACTTATTAAAATGGTGAGTTTGGTATTTATTAGTGGTTGTTGAACATGTACCTGGCCACCAAAGCTCGACAGTTTATATTTTAGCCTTTATAATGTTTTGTTCAAGAGCTCAATTTTTGAATGTTGCTATGGGTTGTAGTTAATGATTGTCTTCCTCTTCTGCATACCTTCTCAAGTTTCAACTTGAATACATTCAAAGACAGGTGTTGAAAGCTTGTCCTGCAAGGATACTGGTTGACAACCGTTTGGTTTCCTCTACTCCTCATAAAATCAACACTTTTATGAAAGATGTTCAGAAGTCATTTACTCAGTGCCACATTCATATTCAGCTGTTGAAAAAAATGTAAAAATCTCCAAAGAATTTGACCCAAATTGTATTAGTGATATCCACATTAGTTTTATTTTGTCCTCATATCTAGAATGCTTTTGCATCATATGTTCTGCAGTCCTTTTGTTGTGTGATCTGACTAATTTAGTTTATTATTTAAAGCTCATTTCTTCCATAGAATATAAGACAATTGTTTATATCTCTCACGATCACCGCCCAGGCCGATATACCAGATCTCCCCATAAATTCTATTCATGTGGAAACCTGATTCATGCAGCTTTAGCATTGGTGTGTTTTACGTCACATCTTCAGCACCATTTGGCGCTCTGGTGCTTATCCTTCGCGATGTGTCCGGTTTCAGCCAGCGTTTACTCGGTTCGCTCTCCGTTCTGTAGCCATCTAGTGTTTTTACGGTGTGGGGTAGCTAGCCCCACGCCCAACATCCTTAGTTGCCTCTTACGACATGCGCGGCAGGTAACGGTGGTACTATTCTTTGGACCCCGGTAACCACTCGGGAATTGTTAGTATCTGTTTACTTTGTGTTCTGAACAGTTCTTTATATCCTCTTCCTGAGTTTCTGAAGATTTCTGGACAATGTTGACAGCTGTTTAAGGGTTGCTGTTTTTATTCCTGTGAGTTTCATGTTAATAAGTGTTTTTCAGTTTGAAATTACATTCGAGCTGGCACATTTTTAATGTAATTTTCTTATCCCTTATGGTCCTATTTAGTTTTAACAAGTGCAAACATTTAGATGATCATCCATCTCTAATAGAAGTAGGAACTCAATCTCACCTGCACTGAAATCAGGGATCTCTGGGAAAATATTCTGATCGCTCCACGAGGAAGCGAACCGAGTACCTTTGGAATGAGAAGTGAGCACCTAACCTCTACGCCACAGAGCCCCCTAGATATCTATTACGTCCAACCTACGATGTAGAGATGGCATCCGATTAGATCTGTTTTATTGTAAAAGTGTTGGTGCAAACGAAACATAAATTTATGACATAAATGGGCACATAATAATTGGAAAATGTTTCATTAATTACCTGTGTTCATCTCTGTAGCAGTCAAGAGTGTTCAACCCATGCTAATCCAGAGGAAAAAGTGCAATACTTCTCATTATTGATGCCTATGTTACATCCTACATTTTACCTCAGTATTTTCATGAAAATATCAAATGCTGTGATGCTTTTATGACTCTTTCAGGTATGTTCACAGTGCAATGACTTGGCCGTGAACATCACATATTTTCTTCTTCGCATTCGTTTCTTTACAACCAATTTTAATCACTCTTTATGATATGTTTGATCTTTGTCATGAACGTGTATACGTTGCACATTGGTTTGGTAGGCCCCTAAACGCATAGACTTCTACACGTTTAAGACACATGCATCCGATTTCAGCCAAACATCCTAAGTCGCCCATTATGACATGCGTGGCAGGTAACAGCGGTTCTATTATTTACATCCCAAATTTGGGCCCCGTAACCACTCTGGCGCAACATCACATATAAAATGGTTGAACACGTACAAACAAAGTACTATAGTTTTACAAAAACAGAAACAGTGACGATAAACAGCAACGTTTCGACCAACAAGGCCTTTATCAAGCAAACGAACAAACAGGAGTGACAAATTAAAATGACTTACCTACTACGTCACAACGAAGAGTTGCAGCAATATGGCGAAATATCGAAATAGGGGAAGACTGCAGTAAAACTTGGTAAATAGTGAAACACGTACAAACAAAGTACTATAGTTTTACAAAAACAGAAACAGTGACAATAAACAGCAACGTTTCGACCAACAAGGCCTTTATCAAGCAAACGAACAAACAGGAGTGACAAATTAAAATGACTTACCTACTACGTCACAACGAAGAGTTGCAGCAATATGGCGACGAATATCGAAATAGGGAAGACTGCAGTAAAACTTGGTAAATAGTGAAACACGACAAAGTACTATAGTTTTACAAAAAACAGAAACAGTGACGATAAACAGCAACGTTCGACCAACAAGGCCTTTATCAAGCAAGCGAACAAACAGGAGTGACAAATTAAAATGACTTCCTACACGTCACAGACGAGAGTTGCAGCAATATGGCGACATATCGAAATAGGGAAGACTGCAGTAAACTGGTAAATAGTGAAACACGTACAAAAGTACTATAGTTTCAAAAACAGAAACAGTGACGATAAACAGCAAGCTTTGACCAACAAGGCCTTTATCAAGCAACGAACAAGACAGGAGTGACAAATTAAAATGACTTACCTATCGTCAACGAAGAGTTGCAGCAATATGGCGAGCAATATCGAAATAGGAGGAAGACTGCAGTAAAACTTGGTAAATAGTGAAACACGTACAAACAAAGTACTATAGTTTTACAAAAACAGAAACAGTGACGATAAACAGCACGTTGATAACAAGGCTTTATCAAGCAAACGAACAAACAGGAGTGACAAATTAAAATGACTTACCCCCTATTTCGATATTCATCGACATATTGCTGCAACTCTTCGTTGTGACGTAGTAGGTAAGTCATTTTAATTTGTCACTCCTGTTTGTTCGTTTGCTTGATAAAGGCCTTGTTGGTCAAAACGTTGCTGTTTATCGTCACTGTTTTTTGTAAAACTATAGTACTTTGTTTGTACGTGTTTCACTATTTACCAAGTTTTACTGCAGTCTTCCCTATTTCGATATTCGCCGCCATATTGCTGCAACTCTTCGTAGACGAGTAGGTAAGTCATTTTAATTTGTCACTCCTGTTTGTTCGTTTGCTTGATAAAGGCCTTGTTGGTCAAAACGTTGCTGTTTATCGTCACTGTTTTTTGTAAAACTATAGTACTTTGTTTGTACGTGTTTCACTATTTACCAAGTTTTACTGCAGTTTCCCCCTATTTCGATATTCGTCACCATATTGCTGCAACTCTTCGTGTGACGAGTAGGTAAGTCATTTTAATTTGTCACTCCTGTTTGTTCGCTTGTTGATAAAGGCCTTGTTGGTCAAACGGCTGTTTATCGTCACTGTTTCTGTTTTTTGTAAAACTATAGTACTTTGTATGTGTTTCACTATTTACCAAGTTTTACTGCAGTCTTCCCCCTATTTCGATATAAAATGGTTGCATCTCTAAGGAGATTTTTATGTGCCACTGTTGATGGAAATATAGTAGCTGGAATACTGTAACTTAGGTTCATGAGTACATATAAATGCAATATGCTTGTACACTTGGAACAAAATGGCAGCCGTTCACACCAAGTTGAGATGCACTCTAACGCGACATAATGGACTGGAGAAATCTAAATAAACAGGAGAGAAATAAATGTCACAAGAAACACCAATATAGACACAAGTAAAGATTACTCATCAATGTTCGCCCGAGTGGTTACCGGGCCCAAATTTGGAGTGTAAAGAATAGAACCACTGTTACCTGCCACGCATGTCGTAAGAGGCGACTAAGAAGGTTTGGCTGAAATCGGATGCATGTGTCCTAAACGTATAGAAGTCTATGCGTTTAGGGGCCTACCAAACCAATGTGCAACGTATACACGTTCTTGGCAAAGATCAAACATATCACAAAGAGTGATTACAATTGGTCGAAGAACGAACGCCAAGAAGAAGAAGAAGACTCATCAATAATTTCTTCAGGAGTACATTTTGGTATAGTCAATCAATACTGACAGAGGCTACCAGCATGCTAACATTAGACATTATTGTCAACATAACTATCTTCCTTCTTTTCAAACTGAAGCATATTTAAATAATTAAACGATCTCTCATTTTTTTTTTTCAGTTGCAAAGCTATTGATCTAACCACTTGACCACACTAACACTCAATGCTATTGATGATGATATTATCATGATTTCTAGTCATGTGCATTCTATATTTTTTGTTATTGCATGACGGATTTGACCCAATTTACCATCTTAAAAGACACCAGCAGACCACCCTATCTCATTTGAAATATTACCACTGCAGACTACACTTGTCTAGTGATCCAAGACATTGTAAATAAACGAGTGCCGCATGGAACTAGAGTAGAGACCCCTGAACACATAATACTTCGGGACTACCCCAAATACAAAGCAAGGGATACCTGGTTTCAGAAGAGACCAGATAGACACCACAGAACAAAATTAGACACCACAGAACAAAATTAGACACCACTTATACACCAACTTCAAGATAGGCATTTTTAGCCGCCATCACTGCAAATTAGTAGATATGATGTCAGAACATATCCTTCAAAACTGCCCATTGCAGGCAAACCTGAGGGGAAAATTTGATCCACACACACACACACCACCTTTGAAGAGAAACTGTATGGTGGAGCTGAAATCTTAAAACAGACAACAGACTATACCAGAGAATCTGGAACCCCAGTCTACAATGAGTGATGATTACAGAAGAAGAATACTTCAGGACTATTCAACTTAAAATGACTGACAATATTACTAGAAGGTGCAGTGCAACGGTAAAAGCTGTGAGACTGCCTGAATGTGAAAAAAAGACTTGACTTTGTCTTGGCAACAGATCTAAAGATTATGTGACCACAGCTTTATTCACTATCAGCTTACAAAGTGCCTTAAAACAAGCACACAAAGATCACTACGTTTCTCTCTCCTTTCTCTCTCTCCCACCCCCTCTTCTTCTTCTCCCTTTCTTCCCCCAACACTTCTATAAAGAAGTAAATGGTGGAAGAGAAGAAGAAGAAAAAGACCACAGACCTCAATGAAGAACAACAACAAAATTGGGTGTGGTTGACAGAATATTATTGTAGACATGTTTGTGCCTTTTTTTCAGTAAGCTTATGATTGACGTGTGTTTGTGCCTTTTTCCAGTAAGCTTATGATTTTCCTTTGATCCTTTCAGGTTGAGACTGGTATTGTTAACCTGAAAGACTTTCAACATGTTTTATGTACATTAGACTGTTCTCTAGAAATTCTCCCACTGCGCTCACATTTTAGAGACATGTTCCCTCAGAAAGTAAAAGGTGAGCAAAGGTGTTGCTGTGGTCTTTTAAATTAGTTTTTTTTTTATGTAGCAAATTTTTTTAATTTCAACATAGAAACGATGCTATTTAATAGATGTGAAGTATAGGCAATACATAAACAATTGATGACTCACAGTACTTTTATACTATATTACTGGCACTGATGATTACAGTCTCTGGCAGTCCTTCTGTAATATGTTACTGACACACATTCTCTAAGAGTACTTTTGTATTATGTTACTGGCGAAGCACGTAATAACAAAGTACTGTAGTTTTACAAAAACAATAATAATACACAGCAATGTTTCGACCAAAAGACCTTTATCAAGCAAACGATACAACAGGAGTGACAAATATTACTGCAGTCTTTCCCTATATCGATAATATTATGTTACTGACAAATTATCTAAGAGTAGTTTTGTAATATGTTAGTGGTCGTATGGCTAGCGAGTCACAGCAAAACTGTTCCGATTTTTTTCGAATGCCCCAACAGTAAAAACACCTTCACCTTTCCGGGAATCTAACCTGGGTCTCCCGAATGGGAGCCAGCACTCTAATCCATTTTACCAGTCGCTCCACTTCACTCTTACTAATAACTTATAAATGCTTGCATCTTCAGTCTTTGTTAGTCATAAGCAACTGTTGTATAAATGAAAGAAAACATAACAAGATGGATAAATATTGAGCAGATTAGGGCAAGTTGTCTTTCTGCACCTCAGAACAGGATACAATCGACTCTGCAACCACATATATACAAAATTCAAGATTTTCAATTCAGCCATGTGGACAGACACCCATGACTGCAGAGCACATACTTCAAGACTGCACCAAATGGGATATCTCTTTAAACCCCAGCACTTCATAAAAAAGTGCCTACTGAGTTCCCAGGGCAATGAAACTAACTCTGCAGCAAAGAGAGGCGTTTGTGAAATAAAATTAATAACATATGCAATTTATTATCAATACACATTAGGATCTCTCAGTCAACAACATATCAGGAATCTATTACCGGTAGTGACATATGGGCTAAATTTAGCAAGTCTATTCGCAAGGAAAAGTACATAAAAATTAATTTGAAAGGTATACCCATGCCTGCCATAACGGATTGAATGGGTAGCAGGAGCTTTCTGCTTAACAGGATATACTGAGATACACTCACTGGCTTAGTGAAACAACACTGGAAAGAAAACTTTAATGACCTCTGTGTGAGCTACAAAGACAGGGAAGCTTATAAAAAAGACAACATTGAATATAGACAATATTTCAAATGAAAGGAAGGAAGGATAAAATCTATTCTGTAAGAGTTAAGTCAATGGGATGCCCAAGTCATTGTGAATAAGAAAATAGAAGTGAGGGTTGAGTTGACCCAGACCATACTCAACTTCCAAGTTAAGTTGTGACTTTGATAGCATACTGCAGTCTGGTTGAGCAAGCAAGAGTTCAAAGAGGGAAAGTAAACTCATTCCCAAAATACAGTTTTGAAGACAGATATGTTCAGTAAAAAAATGCAGATATTTCAGCCTGTGGTGCAACAACTGAGGTACACCATTTTGATAGCAAATGAAGAAAAGTCCAAGCAGAATATCATGAAGATCTATTGCAACCAACCTTCTGTATGATCTGAAGGTTTGAAGTTAATTTATTCATGCATTTTGGTTTTTTTAAAGGAAATGTTGGACCAGACTTGAAGGAGATGTGGGATTTATTTTACAATGGTTACACATACAATTCTCAGAAAATCACTGACTCTGTGGGTCAACTTCAAGTTCCCCTTGGACTGGTATGTTTTTGTGTGTTTTTTGTTTGCACCTATGAGTTCAAGCATAGTCGTGTGGCATAATTTGGTGTCTCTGACTGATTTCTGCATGAAAACTTGCTTTCCTTACTCATCACTAATGCCTCCATTTAGACAAGCCTTACTCCGACTTCAGAGGTACTTGTAATCGAATATCCCAAAGTAAAGGATCAGGGTTTCCTGTAATCCAACCATGTACTGTCTGCTCTGCAAATGTTTTTTGACTCAAGCTGGCCTCGAACCCAAGAATTTCCATAATGTTTGGTCACTAGCTTCACGTTATCAACATTATTAGCAACCCACCTCAATAAGCTGCATCCACAATTGTTGGATAATGAGATCCAACTTCAGATATGAAGTCTGATCAAAGCCAGTTTCATACTGAAGGAAGGAGTAAGTAGTTGCAGACCAAATAGCTATTCTTTTCCAGCAATATAAGGTGGAGTAGTGAAAAAACATATATGTCTAATGATTAAAACCTCAAGCGAGCAAGAGTCCCCATAATGAATGAACAATTACTCCATATTTTCAATATAATGTGGTCTACAGGTTTTACTGATTAATCAGTGAAAAACACTTTTTGATATGTTCTGTCAGCTGATAGGTCGACTGATGAAATGGATAACGTTAATGTTTAGAAATGTCATCTTAGTAATAGGTTGATTGATAGAAATAGATGGGATCTCTACATCATCATCATCAGGTGCCGTCTCCGCATTGAAGGTTGGCTGCAATGAATCTCCAGCATCCTCTGTCTTTCACCTTGGTGTTGCACTCTGCCAGACTATATCCTGTCCATTTCTTTAAATTTCCCTCCCACTTATCTCTCGGTCTTCCTCTTGATCTTCGCCCTTCAACTTTCCCCTCTAGTAACGATTTTATCAAGGTGTCACGCCTTTTTATGTGCCCAAAATACTCTACAATCTCTACAACAAAATACAAAATTATGAAGGGACAAAGCATATGAAGTGACCAAAAGACACTCTGATCAAAGTAAGAAAGAGACCATCCAGGTCATTAAAAAAAAGTATCTCTTGTCAACTATTCAGTTAGGATCAGGTTGTAGTTTTCCTGCTATATATAGGACACAACAGATTGATACAGCATCTGTATGAATTAGCACAGCAGATCTATATACCTGGGGGGGTACCAACAGTGTAAGATCTAAACATGTTTTGCAGACCGCCACTACTTATGATGGTGAAGTGAGTCACAGATGGACACACCCTATTGCCTTTTACAAAAGGTTATAAAGTAATGTTTGGAACTTGTGTTGACTTTTGTTGTCAGTCATTCACATGTAAGTCTGAAAATAACTTCTTCGAACGCTCCATATGGATCACTTGTTCCACTCTGTGTGATGTGTATGTGATCTGAGCCTAACAGCAATTGTATGTTGTGCCAGTTATGCACCTGCAAGTAGGCCAACACATCCAATTTCTGCGATGTTTTATTTACTAGGGTAGCTTCACTAGGTCCTATATCAGTCACATCTTACGACATGCCTTGTAGGTCGCAGTGGTACTAGTCTTTGCTTCCCTTGGCATCACACTGGCAAAGTGAACAACACAGAGTAAGATTATTGTCACTTGCTAAACGTGTAAGTAAAATTGACTAAGAAAGAATGCTAGGTGAAGTGGTTATAACACTTAGAGATCTGCTATACTCAAGTGGTCATGGTTAATACTAGTTTTATACATAATTAGATAGTTAATGTCGCCATTTGGTTACATCCTTGAAATGATCAAGTTGTTGAAGAACTTTCGAAAGAGTCATGGTTTGTTTCTTGATTCAAGTGCTCCAGTCCACTCTGCTGAAGAATGGTTGAGTTCGAGATGTGAAACTTAGCGAGGAAGAAAATTAGCCGCCTAGCACAGCTACAGCATTGTACGTGCCATGGTATTACCTTTACAAAGAAATTATTCATGGCATTAGCAACTACATATAAAATATATTGCTACAGAAACCACCGCTGCTAGATTGTGTGATACACTTTTAATGCGCAGCTGCAGTGGAAACCCTACACTCCTGTAAAGCAGCAAAGGTAGTAATTACATAATAATAAAAGTAATAAGTAAGGTTTAAGAAGCTTTACATACATTATGACCAGCCTAGCGGTAATGTTTCAGAGTTATGTTACACCTTGCTATCTTGTTAAAAAAAACTAGTGTTACTTGCTCATCATTTGTGACTTAAATGCTTCATACCTTTCCCAGTTGGAACAACCTACTGAACATTTGGTCCAGAACTTCACTGCCTATATAGACAACATCTGTAAACAACGGAGCATAGCACTGGGTGAGTTGTTGCAACTAGAAACCAGAACAAAATTATCAATAGTTGCATTGCTAACAGTAAGGTAAAGGAACCCTTTCATACCTCATGGTATATAGGTCAATACAGTGTTAGGCCTGTATTTTTTTTTTTTTTTTTCATTGACCGTCGGCACACGATGGGTGATGTGGTCAGCATCACGCCGGCCGCCTTTACTTTCCCAGAGCATGTCTGGTACCCAGTTGAGGCGCGCGTCGGGAAAAATTCCACGCACATTGCGGGAGCTGAACCCAGACCACCAGCCTTGCGAAGAGCGAGTTCACTAACAACTACGCTACAGCGGCTCTCAGGATTAGCATTGCTAACAGGATCTAATATATTAGCTTACCATTTTAACACTTTCGCTGCCAGTAATTTTTCAACAAAGTCTGGCTCATTGCCACGCTATTTTTTCGGCATGATCAGTTTTCAGGGTGACAGTTTTTTAAAATCGTTAAAAATAAACTAATACACTTAGGACTTTTAAACTATGGAATAGTGTTCATATATTAATGAGCTACTAACCTCTCTATATGTGGAATATATTCTTTATAATCCACAAGCTATTGTAGTAACTGATATCCCCATACCTATCCACAGTATGATATGCCGTCGTTTTTGAGTTGGGTGTCCGTCACCTACTCCTGTACCCCTGGGAATGTCTGCTATCGATCTATAAACATCGTCACGTGAATCACAGTTCAAATTCATATCACATTCAGAGTTTGTTCTAACACTATCACTGGCTAAAAAGTCAGAAAAGAGTCATTTTGGACATCACTATTCATTAGCTACGCTATCCATTTGGAAATTTTTTGTTTACTTACGAAAAATCGGACTTGTGCGGATGTTTACCGCGTGTGTGTTAGATCCGCCATTTTGGAGAGCTTGTCGGAACAATACGGGAGTAGTATGTCACGGACCCTGTTTTCGCAAGCGATACTTCCCATTTAAAAAGACATCGCGACAGCAGCAAAAAGGGAGTTGGTATTTCGCCGACGGAAGAAAAAGGGAGTTGGTGTTTCGTCAACTTTTGTCGTCGGTGGCAGTGAAAGTGTTAAGGAACCAAAAAAGTGGACTATGGTACTCTGCGCTCCCTCCAAAAGTACTTGCTTCGATTCCCACATAGAATGATCAACCTATTTTTCCAGTGATCCCTCTTCTCAATGTAAATAAGATCAAGTTTCTAGTTCTGCCAGAGACAGACGATAAAATGTAGGTCCTGTGTTCAACGGAAGGACGTAAAAGAACCATTAGCAGTTGAAAATTGCTAAGAGCAGGCTGGAAAACCGATGCCCAGGCATTCTTTCAAATAAAAATTCCTACATATTTTTGTTATTGTCAAAATTACATTAAGAATTCTCATCGGTGCTACGAAGTCTGTGCATTGAAATCTAAGATCTTCCTGTGCAGGAAATGACCAGAGCATACACGTGTATTCATCAAAGTGCAATGATGATAGTCCAATCAATCAAGAAAGTCCAAATTTTAAATAACTAAAACACTCCACACATGACCTTTAGCAGCTGGGATAAACCAGATTGCATCTAATTGCAACACCTCTAGCAATAAAGAGACTGATGTATTAACAGAGGAGGGAAAGTACTATTGGTATAAGCACCAACATATAATGAGAAGAGGTTTGTTATAAGGTATATAAACAAGTGGAAAATATCTTCCTTGTTATCATCATCAAATAGCTTGTCCTGAGCAGAACTTTGCCACCCTAACAGTCTTTTTGAAATTGTTCTCTTTCATAGGCCAGATCATCATCCCATCTTTACAGTCGTCACGCTCAAATCATCAGTTATGTCCTGAATCTTTTGCCTCTGTGAATCATCGTCTTCCTCTTCCCGGGATGCCTCCTTCAATAATGGTCTTCTCAACTCTTCGTGACTTCTTTTTATATGTCCAAAATACTTCAATTTTTTTATTTGTAGCATCAACCAGTTTTCTTTGATTTTGAGTTCCTTCAGTATAGATTTTTAAAATCTGGATGGATGTTACCTTAAAAATTATGCATATCTCAGACTAAATAAAACATAACAAGTGAAAATCTTCAGACTGTTTGACACATGTTACAACAGATTGAGGTTACATCTGTTCAAGAATCCAGAGATAGGAACTTCTGATGAACATGACTTCATCACAGAAATAAGTCACTGCAGAATATGTGTTGTATCGTGCCCAAGATGTGGAACAAAGAAAGTTATATGGTAATCACCCGAACCATAATGTATCAACAAGCTCTTTGGAAACAATAAATCTTAGACGGATCAATGCTTTCTTTGATCGAAATGGAACAGCTATGGGTCGGTCCAGAGTTATGAAATCAGTTCTGTTAAGTCAGTAAACTATGAAGTGACTTTTGTTGTAGCTAATCATTTCAGAAACATTTTATTCATAGTTTGTTACTCTATTTTATGATCTGCAGGGCCATTCATACAGTCTATTGCTGTTGTTGCTCCACCATCCCCTGAGCAGTTCCTGGTTAAGGTGGAGGATTATGTTCCAGGGTACAAAAATGAAGAAGTGGACTCTGATGAGGAGGCTGAAGCAGTTTCATAATCGTTATCAGCAGAAATGCATTAGCACTTAGAGAATTAATTTGTAATGTCAACATGGTCTCTGAAAGACAGTAATATAATAGACTGCACTATAACTATATACCAAAGATGAAAACACGAAGCAGAGTAGGGTATTTTTACAATAGACTAAAATCAATGTTTCAACATCATCAAATAGCTTCCTTCATGTCTTTTTATATGTTCAAAATATCTCAATTTTCTCTTTCTTATTTGTAACATCAGCCAGTTTTCTTTGATTTTGAGTTCTCTTCTCTGTCCAAGATATACGAAGGACTCTTCTGTAATACTTATATTGAAAAGCACATATGTTTTTCCACTGCTTTATTAAATGTCCATGCTTCACACCCATACGTTGCCACTGTGGATACGCATGCTCTTAGTATTCTGATCTTTGTTTTCTTATCAGTTCCGTTCCATACTGTTTTGAGTTAATTTTTTGTGAAGCCATGTTTGTTTTTCTTTTAATTTCCTTCATCCCATTTCCATCTGTTGTTAGCAGTGAACCAAGATATTCAAAACTGTTCACATTTTCTAATTTTTCTCCATTGATAAAAATATCATTTGTCATGTTTGTTTTATCTGTCATTATTTTTGTTTTTGCCACATTGAGATATAGATTGTATTTTTCGCTTTTATCTTTCACTTCTCCTAATAATTTCTCAATCCCTTTTTGTGATGTTGACAGTAACACTGTATCGTCAGCGTATCGTAGTTCGTGTATTTCTCTTCCTCCTATTATAAAAGGATTGTATTGTTCTTTCCCGCTATCTTCTGTAACATTCCTCATGATGTTTTCTGCATATATGTTAAACATACAAGATGACAGAATGCAGCCTTGTCTGACTCCCTGCCCTATGTCAAACCAGTCTGATGTATCATCACATGTTCTTACAGTCGCCATTTGATCACTATAAAGTTCTCTTATGATCTGTATCAGATGTAATGCTGTGTATTGTTTTTGTAAAACTACAGTACTTTGTTTTTATGTTTTGCCATCATAGTTTTACTGCAGTCTTCCCTTATATCAATAATACTAGTGCATCAAAGGATTATATGTATTACTAGTCTTAACTAGTACAGCTAATGTGTGCTTACACTGTATAGACAAGCTGAAATGCTGTATCAGTTTAACCATGTTTATGAAGGGATTCAATTCTTAGCTTTCAAAAGATAAATTGTTGTGTAGATCATGCATAAAGTAACACTCATGATCCTTCACTGCATTGCACAGCACACCAAGAGTTGCAATCTTCTGGGTTTGACAAAATGAGAGAGAAAGAAAGAATAATTAAAACTCATTTCCTTCAGGATGTTAAGGAAATAAAACATCTTCCAAATAGGTAACTACAGATACATGTATGTTGTTTGCTAATGCTAATACAGAACTGTAATGTTTTTGATTTTTGTCACAATAAAGAAATGTATACATTTTGATAAGTTCTTCCTTGAAATGTGTGTGATAACTGATCTTGTACTGTCATTGTTTAGTGTGATTATTTAATATTCCTGTTTATAGTGTCCTTGAACATCAGAAATTAGTAAGGAAAATGTAATTCCATATCATGTTGTAAGGGGTGTTGCAAGACCTCACACAGACATTTAGAAGCTAGTCACTTCGCTTCCTCGCTAGCTTTCACTCCCTAACTCAGAAAATCAGTGATCCAATTACAGCTGGGTGACTGAAGTATAGCTTCTCTGAAGCAATCTTGATAAATTTCTATTGTTAAATCAGCTCTCTAAATGCATGACTGTGACAAGAATATAGTATGTAACTGATCAAGTTTTTCCCTAAGGACATCACTAGGGACCATGCTGAATGGTGTATATATAATCAATTCTGTTCACATCTCTAATGCTATTTATAAGTACTGTTAAATGAAAAGGTGACAAACTCACAAAGGCTGGAGGGAGCCTAACACAACACCACCCAACACAAAGCTTTACAGTAGCAAAGACTCCTGAAACAATCTAGAAAAATGATGTGGAGAAAAACAAATGGAGGATACAGCCCAGAGCATGACAATATAAATACACTAAACAGAAAACCAGAGTCTTAGAACGGGACACTGCAGTCTCAGAACACATCTCCATAGAATGGGTGTCAGGGACTCGGCTGCCTGTATATGTGGAACACCAAAGCAGTCCCCAGAGCACATCCTGCAAGACTGCCCCATCCTGAGTAGTGTGAGAATGGAAATCTGGCCAACAGAAACAACCCAACAAAATATGGGGAACCGTTGAAGACCTCATGCGCACCGCACTGTTTATGACACATAACGGAGTAGTCACATAGCAGAAGTTGATCACAGAAGAAGAGACAAGTACTGTTATTAACACTCATTTCTTTTTGTTCCTAGCAGAACATAGGACTGCAACTTACCACTAACATTTATTAAATTCAGCTTTCCTATTGGAACACAATACTGAACTACTTTATATCAGTAATACAATGCAGTTTCTGTAACAAACTCATTTCTATTGATTTGGAGTGTTAGCCCTAATAAACACCAAATAACCTGGAGAAATATTGTTCAAGAAGACACAAATTTGTACAGGTGGTTACTGATAAGGTTTTAGGAACACAAAACCTCACTTGATAGTACCACAGCTACTGAGTTATACTGTAGCATTGTGTCAGATCTCATTAATCATAAGGGATACCATCATGCTGTGGCTCTTTTCACTGAAGTAATATACTGTTCAGATTCTTCTCTCTCCTGTTCCAGCAATATTGATGATGTGTTATGACTTTCCTTGTGACATGTCCAAAACATGTTAACTGCTTTCCAATGTATGTAATATGTTTCATTGGCCTCTCACTTAAAACATCTTCATTTGTTCAGTTATAAATGGTATTCTTAACATTCCTCTGTAGAACATCTCTTTGGTGATCTCTCATGACTCTCTTCCATATGAAAAGATCATCTCTCCTTAGGATAACTTTTTCACTCCTGCTGACACAGGTTTGTTGCAGTACAGACGAGACATTGACTTTGGTTGACCACCATATGTAGCAGGCCTTGTAAAGATAATATCTAATCTACTACTAAACCTTCTTGTTCCAAATTAAACATAGTGCAGCAACTAACGCTTTCCACCAAATTTTGTTCCTGGTCATCGTCTTCGGTCATTTACACTGGACTTTGATCACTCTTGATATTCTCTACCAGTTCTGTATTTTTTTCCTCCCTTCTTTCTCTGTGAGCTCCAATCAAGAGAATGTCTGACTACGTTGTTTCCTGAGGATCCATCACCACTTTATTTAACCTCCAGTTGTATTGGTGTCTGTCGTCTTCCACAATTTTATATTTATTAATTATGGTCATCTTGATACAGATTATGTAGCAGGGACATCTATTGGTTTGCAGTTTTGATGTGATATTTTTGGTCATATCTCAGAATGACGTAGGACATATTTTACATACATGTTAACCCTTTTGCTGCCACATACTTTCCGAAGGAGAGCTAAAAATAGCTACTCTCTGTTTCTAGTTCACAAACATGAATGTACTCCTATAGCAATGTATAATGTTAACACGTCTTTAGCTCACAGTGGAGAGATAATAACGGACTTGTTAATGCATCTTTAGAAGTGAATGGGAAAAACGTATATATACGTCCTTAGCGGCTAAAGGATTAAACAGTCTAAACATATTTCCCACAGAGGAAACTGTCTCCAAGTTCCATATTTGACAGAGAGAGTTGAAGGCAAGCCTAGCGATGCTAATCCTTTTGACATCAGCGACAACCTAATTTCTATATATTTAACATGTTTGGTCATCACTGCTGTAGAATATGCATGAAATCTTTTTTCTAGAATGTTGTTCTTCTTGAACAATATTTTCTTATTTCACGAGTTGCATCTACCATTTGATGTTATTAGTGGGTCTAGTATGAAACTATATTGATCTATTTCAGCTGTGTCTCATTTACTTTTATACTGTACTCTAGGAATGATGTTTCTGACAAATTGTCATTACCCATACCTGTCTCACATTAAAACATTGGTTTATTATTATTATTATCCAATGATTATTTGCTTTCTGTTGCTACAATATGAATTATTTCCTATAGTTCCTTTATTCATTTCTTTGCTGTTAAGAATGCAGCAAGAGCAAGTCAGAAAGTTGTTTTCTTCATTGTTAAACACTTTAGAAGCTAACAGGCAGAATACTTGGATTGATGGATGTACTCTTTCTGATGATCAGAGTGTCTTTTGTGACTAT
Source organism: Arion vulgaris (assembly GCA_020796225.1). Taxonomy (NCBI): domain Eukaryota; kingdom Metazoa; phylum Mollusca; class Gastropoda; order Stylommatophora; family Arionidae; genus Arion; species Arion vulgaris. Next base: position 51,919,495 of record CM036757.1, on the reverse strand, counting down.
CCTCTATAGCTTTTTTAGCACAAGTATACATCATACTGATATTCCTGCACACAGTTGTCAATCTGAAAGAACACTTTTTATTATCAGAATGTGGTATTATCATATTAATTAGATTGTTTCATTTGCTCAAAGTATGAGCAATTGATAGGTAGATCCGCACATGTGAGTGACTTCATCATCTATACAGGTGATTTAGTGAGTGCAATTTTGATGGGCTTGTACAGTACGGGTCAAAAGGACATTACAGTGAGATTGCCTGCATGCACTTAAATGCAACCATTTCAAGCATAATAATGGTGCTGCTGTCTGGGGCAGATTCATAGATGACAGAACAAAAAATGACTATCCAATGATTAGTAACAGACTCGATGAGTATGCTGAAAAGGATCTATGCAGATAAAGCTACCCACAGAATGGGTAATCAGCAGTTCTGCCTCAAGAAACTATTGGCTTTACACACTTGGGACATGCAAGTGTGAACGTAATTGGACACAATAAATTACACGGAAAGGCATCAATTGCAAGTTGAAGTATGTATAGGGCTAACACTGTAAATGCATTCCGTCTGATTGAAATGGAGGGTTAAATACAAACAGGTTAGTACTGTCTGTAGATATGGAGATGATAAGTCAACCAACACCACTTGGGTATAGTGAGTGTAGGAACAATGGGATAGATGCTGTATTGGAAGAAGGAACACGTATGAACTTGTCTAATGTGGGAGAATGTCAATCAGGTGAACTGAACTAAAGTATGTTTATTTAAAACAAGATCCAAAAGGGCAGGTTGCGGTATGAGTGGATGCCGTCTATAGAAGTTTCTAACCTCCAGAGGTTTATGTGGATCTACTGTCCTGGGCATGGATGGGGGTTTGTGACAATGAGAGAGCAGAGACAGACTTGCATCAACAGCATCGATTGTTGGGGAGTTGTTGATGATTAGGTAAACACGTAAAAACAAAGTACTACAGTTTTACAAAATACATTTTTTTTTTTTTTCTTTCGTCCGCTTTCAACTCAAACGAAGTTTCATTTCTGAAACTGATTTTTGCGTGAAAATCCGTTTGTTTTCAATTTCTTACAATGGCAGCAGCGTGCACATTGTAAATTACTTACACTGGCAGCCGTGTGCTCAATGTACTCGTAATTAGTATTCCTCGCCATACAGGCAGATTTTCTCCGACTTCAGAGGTACTCAAGTTATCGTCCTGAGTAAGACCAGGGGACTCGAACAAATGCCGGACAGTAGGTTCGAACCCGAGCTATGAGGCGTCTCACAGCTAGCAGGCAGAGCTACTATCAACTACTCTAGGCAGTCCCCCTCACAAAATACATAAACAGTGACGATAAACAGCAACGTTTCGACCAAAAGGCCTTTATCAAGCAAACAATACAACAAGAATGACGAATTTCGAGGAACACCACAAACGGACGATTACATGTGGAAACATAAACCTATCTATTTTTCCAAGTTTTACTGCAGTCTCCACCCTTTTTTGATGATTAGGGGGATGTTCTTTGGTCCCTTTGCAACTGCCTGTTGGATGAAGACACTAAAATTTATGTTGAATTGATCCAGTGATTTAAGCAGTTTGGAGTTCCTCATACAAGTAGAACTGGATGCCTGAGGGGCAGAGTGAGGAGTGTGTTTAACCAGCGAGCCACGGGAACCATCAGTGTGCATACTCGTCGATATCTGTTGGGGGAGACTGAGAACCTATGGGTCTGCCCGGAGTGCAATGACGTCAGTTTAGTGACCAATAATCTTTCTTCTTTCGTTGTTCTTTACGACCAATTTTAATCACTCTTTGTGATATGTTTGGTCTTTGCCAAGAACATGTATATGTTGCACATTGGTTTGGTAGACCCCTAAATGCAGAGATTTCTGCACACTTAGGACATGTGCATCCAATTTCAGCCAAACCTCCTTAGTCGCCTCTTACGACGTGTGGCAGGTAACAGTGGTTCTATTCTTTACACCCCAAATCTGGCCCCGGTAACCACTCGGGTGGTAACCAATAATCAATGTTTATTTAAATATACACTAGAGCCCACACAAATCTCAAACTTTAATAATGATGTATTATTTATTCATAGAGGAAAAATATACTGAAAGATCCTCCCACAAAATGAATGTCCCATTTACTTTTCAAGAAAAAACAATTTATAAAGGTAATGACACAGCTCATTTTGGATTCGTTGCAATAGATAACATTGAAGAAAAGAGGTCATGTGGAAAAAAGTGTGTTTGTAGTTCAACAAATAAGATCAGCATTTAGATATATGAGCTGCTTGCATGACTAATTAGAAGTTGTCCAACGTGTCTTTGATTGAAACAGAATGTTGACACTGACATGGCATGCTTTAATAACTATTGCCCTCTTTATCTCACAGACCAGATGTAATATCAAGTTAAACAAATCAATTGGTTGTAAAAGCACTTACATTAGATATGGATTAGAGGACCTTCTCAAGTTGATCAATGATATGATGAATTAGCTATACTGAAATGCTATGTATTTGGACTTGAACATTGCATGAGGCACCTGCAAGGCTGGATAAGGACTATGTATAACTAATGAGTCATAGGAAGAGCCAGCATGCATATATCGTTGTTCCAACTCCAAGGAATAGTTAGTTTGCACTTAGTTATTCCACGAAGTGTTGATTTTTTTCATACCCAGGAGAGTCCAATCCTCTAGGTGGGGTGTGTGCAATGTCAATAGGTGTGAAGACTCCTACTCCAAAGAGATCTATGGATGGGTACTGAAGCACCCTAGACACTAGGTCATTATTTCTTGGGGAGTGTTTGGGTTTGAAGCTATGACATCAGTTGTTTAGCAAACAAATCTACTTTTTGTGGGTTCAAATGTGGCATCCATCCTAGTTTCCCCATTTCCACAACTGTCTACAAGTATTCAGCCGCTTCCTTTGGAAAAATGTCCCAGACAAGTGGAGTGCCACCAGTTAATAGGACATTGGTCTTTTGCATTTATCAGCATATGCATACCTTTCACCATCTAATGATAGAAATTAGGCATCTATGGGTCTGTATAAAGTGCTTCTGTGTTTGCTCTAGAATAAGCACTTATATGCCACTATCTGTTTCAGTTTGGATAACAGCATCCAGCGACTAACCGTACCAGTTCAATGTTGACTGATGGGCCTACTCGTATACCTGTCGTACTGTTCTTTTATGGCAACTCCAATCTTCAATCCAAGCTCTTGTAATCTAGCAGTTGACGTGGATTGGTTTAGATGTCAATCCTCTTTGTGGCCATACTATGAGGGCATTCAAAATGTCAGCTATATAAATTTGCTGACCCCCGATATGGTGGCAGAGTCAGCCAGCCTGTCTGCTCTCTCATTCCCATGTGCCCCTAAACGATGAATGTAATTCTGCGAATTGGTGACACTTGTAGTGATTCATTTCATTGCCTGCGAATGAACCAGTCTTCACCTTTCGAACCATGCTCAATGAATCAATTTGAATGCACGCACGAGTGTAGTTTTTGACTCCAACCAGAGTAGTATCTTAGACACTGCCAATTGTTCCATTGTCCTGCTACTTGTCATATTAAATGCACCACTGGCTTCCTTGACCTTTTGGCCATGAGCTGGCACAGAAGGTCCATATTTACTTTTTGTGGAGAACTACTGATCCATTAGTGTAAATCACAACTTCACATTCATTACAGTTTTCATTAATCATGGTCTTGACATCTACATCCAATGCCACAGGATTTTCCTCCCGGCAGCTGCCAAATTTAATGATGGTCAAAAAGGTGTTTCCGTATGTCGAAGGTAACACCACTATCTGCGATTCAAGCCAATGAGCTCATGTTGTTCTGCCAAAAGTTCAATTAAGCCGTTGCCAGTACGCAATAAACATATTTACAAAGTGAAGCTTAAACATTCGCTGAAGTCAGACACCATCTACATAAAATGCAGGTGACATCCTTATTGTTACTTGTCAGAGGAATGGCTAAATAAATTGTGCTGTATCAAACAGGGTGAAGAAGATGGCATTGCCTAATATCATTTTTTTGGATAAACAGTTGTTTAAAAATGATTTTCTAACTGTCATACATATACATAAGTGAAGTGTTTATAAAAGAGATAACATGGGAGCAATATAATCTTTCAAAAATGACATGGTTATTCGCTTGTCTCAGATCATGAAATAAACAGTTCTGGCTGGCATTAACCAACACACACACACTCAAACAAAAATACAACTTTTCTGAAATTACACAATACATAAATTCACATAACATTAAGGTTGGCTGTAACAATGCTCTTAATTTTTATGTTTCTTTCATGTCCACCTTTTGAAATTTTCATGTCATTTATATGTCTTCTTTCTTTTATTAATACATGGTTTTCAATATTGTCGTGTCATTTTATATATCCACAATACTTTACTTGTATTTTTATTCCCTTTCATTGTGACCCGTCCGGAGGCAAAGTATGACTGTCTGGTCCCTTCTGGACAGTTGGTAATATCAATCGTCCGTGTGTTTTGGGTGTTCTTTATCCCACTTTGCTTTTTAGTGCCCTTTGGTGATGGTTTTTTGCTTCTTCCTAGCTGACCTGCTCACTCTTTAGCGATCTGTACACTAAATTCAAGATAGGCACCAACGACTTATGGCTTGAAAGTATGACAACAGAGCATATCCTACAGAACTGCCCCATGTATGCAGACCTGAGAAGAAAGAGTTGGTCCACTTACACCAGCATAAAAGTTGTTTAAATGCAAAGCAAATGTAGGAAATAACAACGTATGAGTCATCTGTGAACGATTACCAACTCCTCAGGAGTCAATGGCTGCACCATATTTGCCAGCTATGGGCAAGAATCCATGAGAATGATGTAACGAGTCAATGGTCGCACCACAATTGCCAGCTCTCAGCAAGTGTCTTTGAGAACGCTGCAATGTGTCGTGGCAATATAAGGGAAGATTGCAGTAAACTCCGTATCGGAGGCCATGTGCGGATACATCTATTGGGTAAGGCTGGCCGAGAGCAAATCCTTAGTTGCGCTCTTGTGCTTAACTACCCCCTCTCCCTGGAACAACCAGGCAAGGGACTGTTGCATGAGTGCAAAATGTAAAGTTGTATTTTAGTGCTGGGAAAAACTACCATCCCGGAAGAACTGGGGTGGGCGATGTTCGGCGCAACATTTAATTTGCGTTGCTAGCGCCTAATGAAACGACCCTCTAGATTGTCTGTGCACACAGCCCCAGTCCAGTGTTTCTCAGGGCCAGGGAAAATGCAGAGTAGAAATTGCAACATGCCTACACGCTGGCTCAAAACGGCTGAAAATATTTCTTCCTGAATAAACTCACAGTGGCTAGAAAAGTTGAGACCAATAAACCAAGGGTTTGTCTTCTTGTACAACCCCAAACATTGACACAGGCGGGCACTTTTCGGACGCGATCATCCCACACTTGTAGAACAGCGTCCACAGCATGCACACGCTCACATTAAACAAGCAAATAAACAGTCGAAAATTGATTGTTTTGAGTGAACGCAAATGTCTGTCTGTGCAGGTTGTCGCTCGGTGCTCTCTCTGGCGAAAATCACACATAGGTCACAAAGAGTGGTCAACGGGTGGTTGTTCTAGAGCACTCGTGGAAGTGACTCTCTGGACTATAATCACATGCTCACTGTGATCAATAAGTGATGTTTTTAGAGCTCCTACTGCGCTAGAAATGGGAGAATACTGCAGTGATAACCAATACAGACTATACCTGAGTAGGAGTCTCCACAGCACTAAGCATAGCACTACATGCCTAGAATTGTTGGAGGTTTCTGGGTCTGAAAAAAAGTTGGGTGCTCTCCCCAACGCACATATAGGAAAAAGAGTGAAAACTCACAATTCCTGAGGTTTGACAACTTGGCTGAAATTGGATGCACGTGTCCTAAACATGTAGAAGTCTATGAGTTTAGGGGCCTACCAAACCAATGTTCAACGTATACACGTTCTTGGCAAAGATCAAACATATTACAAAGAGTGATTAAAATTGGTAGTAAAGAATGAACGCAAAGAAGGTTCGATAACAACAATGTAGTTATTGCACTACTAGTACACTTGACAGTTGTTTCTTGTAGTATATGCTTATTAGCTAGTGTGATGTTACCATAACTTTGATGGTTTTCTTTGTGCGTTTCGGCAATGTTGAACCATAAGTTCTGGGCATGCGGGTGTTTACGGTAATGAGAGAGCGGACAGGCTTGCATCAACAGCATCGATTGTTGGGGAGTTGAAGATGGATAAGGGGATATTCTTCGGTCTCTTCGAGACTCTATTGGATGAGGACACTAAAATCGATGTTGAATCGATCAAGCGATTTAAGCAGTTTGGAGTTACCCGTTGTTCAAGTCGAACTGGATGCCTGAGAGGCAGAGTGAGAGGTGTGTTTAATCAGCGAGCCACAGGAACCATCAGTATGCATACTCTTCGATATCTGTTGGGGAGACTGAGCACCTATTGGTCTGCCCGGAGTACAATGATGTCAGTTTAGTAACCAATAACAATAACCAATAACAAAATGTTACCTTTCAACTCAGCACATCCGATTTCAACATGCACTCTTTTATTCTGTCTGTGTTCTATTTTCTGGTTCTTCCATGATGGTTGAATGGAAGGATGGATGATATGGTTGAAACTAAATTTAACTTTTTAATCTTAAATTTGTAGAGTAACAGATACACTTCAAAGGATCTATATTAATCACAATTTTACTTGAGACCATGTTTTTTTTTAGAACCATCTTCAATAGGACAATACATCGCCTCACTCTGAGGTTATGGGTCACTGCTTAATTTCTCTGCCAAAAAAGTGGAAATGAATTCAGCAACTTCAGTGTAGAAGGACAGTGTCCAACTTCTCTACTGACTTTGACAAGAACTAACTTTTCTGTTCATAACATTGATCTAGAGTAGTTCTAAATGTAGAACTATAGTCTATTCTGATTATCGTCTACAAAATTGCTATCTTTATACTTTACAAATCACAAGGAATGCATTGCACTATATAAATTATTCAATAGGTAAGCAATTAAGATGTCCAAAATAGCATTGTTTCAATTGCTGTTGATTTTCAAATTAACGCTAGTAAACAATTTTATATAAATAGTGTGTACATTTATATTTTACTGTTTGTAAAATCTGGATCTATATTACATAACAAAAATCCTGTACATTTTTTGGTTGGTGGACAGGTTTTGATCTCATGGGGTTGACAGGTATGATGTCATGTGTAAAATCTAATTTGGCTATTTATATGTGGTGAAAAACACACTGATCGTATTTTACAACGAGACATGAGATTTGTATGTGGGGAAAATATTTACTGCACATACAATAAAATATGTGATCATTTGAGATCAATTAGGACCAAAAAAAACCAGCAGATAATATTCATGCAACTCAAAAATCATTTACATGAGGAATAAAACTTCATTAAACAGCAGATATTATTTTAACATGAAAATACAGCAGATATATGTACGTAACCAAAGAAATAAACTTAAATAAACGTAGACATACCAATAAAATCAGCAGATATTTATATAAACATACAGGAAATTACATATGCTATGGTGAGTATAGTCTGTTATTTATACAATATATCTCTATCTTTCAACTCAAAACAAAACGCATTGAACTAAACAAATATTTAAACAAATCAGTCTCCACATACAAACCAAAATTGTCACAAAGTTGCTCAACCAAATAAGACAGTGCAATACTTCTTCTTCTGCACCCTTATGGAGGCATAGGTCCTCAACCAGGGCCTTCCAAGCCCACCTATCCAAGGCCATCTTTTTCAGATCTCTCCGCTCTCCCCCCATTTTCTTGCATTCCATCTCCAAGTGTTCCTGGGTCTTACCTCTATTACCCTGGGGGTTCATTTCCTGTGCTGTCTTCTCAGTTTCGAACATCGTGTGGACATTCCAGGTGCCAATCCTGGAGAACAGTGCAATACTAACTGCTCAAAACTCTCCTCAGTAAGAAGAATACTATTGACAGACCACTCTAGAATCGTAAACACCTTTAAGACACCACTCAACCATGACCAAACACTTTCAGATTCTTGGAATTGGCTGAAAAGCTCAGCAGCTCTAGGTAATGAACAACATACAACAAATCTCTATTTCTAAACACCAAAAAATGGTGGTAATATATTAAATTAAACTCAAACAAAAAGAAGATCCATTTTTAAAAGTGGAACATTTCAAGAATATAAATATTACTACAAAATTAAACAGCAGACCTGCTTCTTCAAGAAAAACAACAGCAAGATGGTCGCACAATGTATAAAACTACACTAAACAGCAGAATCAATTTTAAACATATGAGATGATTACACACAACATCAATGGAACCAGCTGAAAAATACAACATGAGGAAGGGCTTGTATCAACTAACATGTACATGAGTACTACAAAATATATGTATATAAAATAAGTGAGAGATATGTGGAGCTAAATTTGTTGATAAATGTATGGTGGTGCATGAGAGTAGTATCTAAGTTTCCCACGTTTGAAATATTGCTTGCATCTCTTGAAAAACATCCTTATCAGTTCAGACAAATTCATCACACACATACACAACACTGCCTCTGGAAACTGTATTTTACTTGATCAGAATTGATGACATAAATAAAGCAGACAAAATAAACTGCTCAGGAAAGGATGAATGAGAGACCGGGTTAAATTTTATTTTCCAGGAAGACATAGAGAGGTAGCTTTTTGTTTAAGAGAAGGTCAGACCTGCCTCCTGGTAAACATCAAAGATCTTCTCTATGGCTGACATGTATGCAGCTGTGCGAATATCAAGTCCCAAGTTATATTCTTGTGCAGTCCTCATGATTTGCTGTTAAGAGTAAAAAGAAAATGCTGGCTGACATTTCACAATATTATTGTGTAGGGAAACAATGGTACAAACGTACAGGAGAATTCTGTTATTTACAACAATGGTTTCTATTCTTTTGTAGATCACTGCTGTCTTGAAATTCTTACTACACATACAAGGCATACTTACACATTACAATATAGTAAAAAGTTGTGACAGCTGGTAACCATTTACTACATCAGTGGTTTCAAAGATGGTGATTCAAGAGCCCTCAGCCACCGGTTCACAAAGGGAACAGGAAATATAATTTGGACGTTTATTTGCTTGAGTCTCAACTTTGAACAATCTTTAAAAAAAACATTGTCAAAACATAATTTTGCTTCTTTGTCCAGGGTGTTCTAACATTTTTTTTCTGTAATTTATTATTTTAGTAGTTGAATGGGGTTTTTTTAACTGGATCTGGTATGGTTCATAATTTACATCCATATGCTCCCACAAGAAAAATGTGTCCTCAGAAGTTTTACTTTTCTGCTTCCTTGTTTATGTTTCACCATAGGTTCTACATACTAACTACTCTGAATTGTCATGTCCAGTCTCCTGATATATCTTGTAGTCTCTATTACTGTTAAATACAGAGCACAAACAAAGTTTGTAACATTTTTAATGTCCTCATTAATGAAGGTAATTTTGAGTATCTTTTGTCATCACGTCTTAGCTTTTTTTTTTTTTCAGAAAAATGTCCTGGTCTCTATTTTTCAACAGACAAGATTGGCTGACTGTGCCATCTGTGCATATAGGCTATATAGTCCATTCAACTTGTCATGCCCACAGATAAAAATTTGTATCTTTGTAACCATTCGATTAAATAACTTGAAAACTTGCATGTGAACTACACATGTTCCCGATGCTACAAAATATTTTTGCCATTCAAACAATCATACCAGCAAGAAGTTTCCTTCTTTGTGCTATATATAACGCACCAGTTGGCATGGTTGAAGAAAACTCATGTTTACAGCCATTTAATACATTGATGACAAAAATTGCAACTTTCAGAACAAATTCCATGGTTTTTTTTTAGCAATTCTTGCATTTTTCATGCACCAAATAGACTTGGGCTTGAACATGTTAAATAAATGACGTCATTAGTGGGAGATGGACTTTTAGTTAAAGGTGTATACCGAAATTGGTGTGCAGCTATTGGGTCATACTGTTGACTTCTCAAAACAGACATTGATATAACATTTCTAATGAGTTTGAAGTTACAATGCAAAAAGTATCATTGATGCTATATGCGCATTTCCGCAAAGAGGCACATACGGGTCATCTGTACTACAGTGTACAAGAAACAGAGAAAAGAGCTATTGTATTATAGTGATAACTCCCTACTATATATGTTATTGTATTATAGTGATAACTCCCTACTATATATGTTAACACACGCACATTGTAACGAAGAAGTAGCAATTTGAAAAGAATCCAGTAGCTCCGCCATAACAAGGTGCTATAGAAAAGTTCTTAAGAGCATCCTGGACAGAGAAGAGAAGAAACAAAGACATCCTATAAGACCTGAATATCAAGGAGCATTGGCTCATAAATAACATCATGTCCCGGAAGATGAAATATTTTGTCCACATTAAACGTCACAATGGTCTGGAGAGAAAGGTAATGGAAGGCATGGTTCCTGGAAACGAGGCAGGGGACGACCAAGACGGCAGCAGGACATCAAAGAAACCTTGAACATGACGCTGGAAGAGACAGGAGAACTTGCACGAGATAGAGAGCTTTCCAGGCGGGCTGTGATGAATGTGACGTTCTACAAGGGACATGCTATTACTTGAGCTCCGCCATTGCCAGTCCCAAGCCTGGACGTGAATGGGGATGGCATTATGACATGGTAGCTAACTTTAATATCAGTTATTTAAAAACAATAATACAACTATGTCTACATATCTTGTTTATTTCATGACTGTGTTGCAAGTATCAACATTTGCCCTCATTTATAAGCTGAGATTATACGCCTTTGCAGAGACTTGTCATCAAATGTCATATGTGTGCGTTTACTGTAGAAACTAAAATTTCGTTTCAGACTAGCCAAATATGCTGCCAACATCAAAGGAAACCTTTATATTACAAAATCCAGGTTTCCTATAGCAATTTCTTCCATCAGACATTTGCGTCGGTATAATTCTAAGGTTGGGTGCAAAGTTTCGCTACTGTGGAACTGATGGTTTTGCTAAAATTCGCATTGGACTGTGGGCATGAGTTTTTGAACGGACTATAGAATCATAGTTCCACCATTGCAAACTGATGTTTGTGGTTTTGGTCTAATCAGACATTTCTCATTATATTATCTGTACAGACATTAAATAAGTATGGGGAGAGGATATAATGCTTTACTCCCTGCTGCACCTCAAATCATTCTGATGTTTCGTCAGCTACTTTAACAGCTATCTGTTGTTCATGATATAACGTTTAGATTAGGAGATCAAATGAGATGAAAAATCACATTTCCCTCATGTTGTTCTACAATTTCTAATGTTATACATAGTTAAAGATCTTGGTGTAATTTATAAAACAGATAAGGAGGTGTTCCTTTTTGAACGCTCCATATCAACCACTTATTAAACCACTCTTTGTGATATGTGTGTGATCTGAGCCTAAGAGCGATTGTACATTGTGCCAGTTATGTGCCTACAAGTAGGCCAGCACATCCGATTACTGCGACGCTTTTTATTTACTAGGTGGCTTCCTAGGCCCCTACCTCAGTCGCATCTTAAGACATGCTCTGTAGGTCGCAATTTTACTATTCTTTGCTCCCTTCGAGCCCTTAGATATTAAAATAAATACTTCTTCTTTGCGTTCGTTTTTACTGACCAATTTTAATCACTCTTTGTGATATGTTTGATCTTTGCCAAGAACGTGTATACGTTGCACATTGGTTTGGTAGGCCCCTAAACACATACTTCTACACGTTTAGGACATGTGCATCCGATTTCAGTCAAACCTCCTTAGTCGCCTTGATATAACATGCGTGGCAGGTAACAGTGATTCTATTCTTTACACCCCAAATTTGGGCCCGGTAACCACTTGGGCGAAAATAAATACTTACTCTGGCAGATTTTTCCATCGTCTGTTCCAGACCAGAATGTACTATGTCCTTCTCTGATGCACCCTGTAATATCAATCACTAACATTAACCAGTAGACAAATTTTTGTCATCATAAAATGAAAGATGTTTATTTGATTTGTTTAAACCAATACAGATATTACTGAAAGTATGTTCATTTATACATACATCTACTCGCATACACACACACACCCATGCATGTACATGTGCCCTCATGTGCTCGCACACACACTCCCACACACAGGCACTGTGTACCATACATACAAATATTCTTCTTCGAACCTCAAAGAATTATGTTTTAACTATTTCCTATTAAGAGCAGCTGAGAGTACACGCCTTTTTTTTTTTTTAATGCAGACCAAGAAGGCTCCAACAACTTCAGGAGTGTAGTGCTATGCCTACAGTTGCGGAAACTCCTACTCAGGTAGAGTTTATTGGTGATCACTGTAGTACTCCTCAGTTCGAGCTTGGTAGGCGCTCTAGAATCACTGCTCGTTGATCACACTTGGCAATTTGTATGTGATTATAGTCCAAAAACACTACTTTCGCAATTGCTTTGGTATAACCACTTGTTGACCACTCTCTGTGCCATTTGTGTGATTTATGCCAGAGGGTGTACTAGGCAAATCACCTGTTCTGACAGATGTGGCATTTGCGTTCACTCAAGCATTTTTCTGCTTTTTTGTTGCGATCTTTACTTGTTCCGATCCAGGGAGCGAGCGAATGCTGTGGACCTTATTCTACAAATGTTGGACAGGCGCATTAAAAAATTTGGACCTTCTGACATTTGTGGGTTTGTCTAAGCTTTTACATTTTTGCATTGGATGCCCAACACTCTTTACTAATTAGTTTTTAAGACACTCAAGCATGTTGTATGATCTTCGTCGAAGGTCATTTTGAACTGGGAACATTCTCAAATGCCCTGCAACATGTCTCATCAGACAATTTGAAGTTTCTACTATGTATTTTCCCTTCAGAAGAAGGAGAAACATTAGGCTGAGGCTGAACACACAAGTAAACAGAGAGGGCAGTTTCATTAGGCGCAATTTTTGCCCTTGACCAACATCACCCACTCTGGTTGTCCCAAGGAGGGCAGTTTCATTAGGCGCAAGAACTCAGCTTTTGATTTTGTACTTGGCCAATATTACCCAACCATCATCTGTGCTTGGCCTCTGGCACAGATGTTACTGCAGTCTTTCCTTGTGTTGACATGACATAGATAACACCAGCCTTTACAGAGACTTGACGAGAGCCAGCAACTATGTGCAGCCATTGACTCTGTGTGATGTGAGTTTGCATCTACAGCGACTCGTTGTACCGTCTCCTTACTGTTTCTTTGTCATTTGTACTGAATTTGTGCCCGTTATTTATAACTAGACGTCGGCAAGGAGACAAGTGTTGACACATCCACTCTCGGATTTTCCTTGTCTTTATTGCGAACAGATTTCATAGCATTGGCGACTGTACTTACATTACTACCTTATCACATGGTAGCTCTCCATCTCTACCTACTTTGCCAGACTACAGTGCAGTAGTCTGTATCCAGGATCATCATGTGGAGTAGGGTCTTGGTCAGTGTCAGCTCACTAACCCTGGCGCAACCTTGTCACTTTAGTTTATTACAACTGTGGTCCCCACATATACATACATTCTCCAATAACATGTACTCCTTTTGAATGACCATCATTGCTGCAGATGAATCTGTGCTACGAGACCTTTCTTACACAGGAAGATCTTAGCGGCAGTGCACAAACTCTGTAGCATAGCGAAGGCCCCAATGTAATTTCAGAGATGGTGAAATATTTGCAGGAATTTTATTTTAATCTTCTAATGAACTTTGTCTGTGCAGTGGTTTTGATGTCTACTTTTATTGATGCTCAATTGTCAAGAATTCTTTTACATGCCCAACTGAAACACAGAATCTACATTTTATTGTTCATCTCCAACAAAAACTACGTAGGAACTTGATATCACTGAAAAATATCTTGATCACTCCACGAAGGGAATGAACCAAATACCTTTGTAGTAAGAGGCGAGTATCTTGCCTCCTTGTAACAGAGACCCCCAAACTAACTAAATGACTAACAAACTAAATGATTAACTAACTAAATGACTAACTAACGGAACATGTACTTCAGATGCTGTAACAATGAAACAGGTCAAAGAAAAGGAAACTTACTGCGATTCTTTTCTCAAATTCTTCACTGGGTACAACAGGGATTGTTCCACCATTCTTTCCAAACTTACGTTCCAAAGATCTCTGAACACTCTCTGAAATAGGAATACATTGATTGTAATATTGAGTGTAACATTTTCCTATCTGCTCTCTCTGAAAAAGAACACTTGACAAGAACTTCATTTACTCATATCTGCTCTGTTCACTGACTGAAAATTAATACTTTTGAGTGTATAATTCACGCAGTTAGAAATGACTAACACAAAATTCTTCCTTCTTCATCTGCGTTCTCACTAGATTGGGATTTGGATTCTCTAATAAAGGCAGCCGTCTGCCTCAGATTATCAGCCACGCCATACAGTTTGTCTTGGACACTAGTGTAAGTGGGCCACCTCTTTCTTCTCAAGTCTGCATACTGGGGCAGTTCTGTAGGATATAATTCCTATGATTTCTGCTTCCCGTTTGTGCCGACCTCTTCCCACAGTAAGTTTTGGCCACCCTTGTGATGGTAGGTCTGACATTCTTACTGCGTGGCTATATCCCCGAGGCAGATTGGTGACCATAGAATCTGTTATCCCATTACTCATTGTGAGGGTCGTTGCACCATGTTATGCGCCTTATGGCCTGGTGCATCCGTTTTCTGCAAGCATTTGTTTCGGTTAGCATTCCCTGGTGGACACATGCATCCTATTTCAACCAAACCTCCTTAGTCACCTCTTACGACAAGCGTGGCAGGTAACAGTGGTTCTATTCTTTACACCCCAAATTTGGGCCCGGTAACCACTCGGGCGACTAACACAAAATGAACTTCAATATTTCTCAACTACAAATATTTCTTTTTCGTTGCACTTGCTCTCCAACAACCACTTGCTAACAACTCTGCAATCTGCGCATGATTTTCACAATCAAGTATGTTGGGCTATGGTTCAATTTGCCCAGCACATCTAATTTATGCATGCATCAGTTATATGAGAACTATTATCATAGCACTCGGACATGTCCATAGGTGCTTCGATCTCCACCTCAACAAATCCAGCAGCACCCAGCGGTACAACATGCCAGTTCAATAAATATAATACTCAGCATTTCCTTCAACTAGCTACTTGTGATCTGGTCATCATAAGATTATATCTCTGCATTTGAATAATTTATAAAAGATGTGTAATTTCTTTAAACAGTTGAGTTGGCTACTAATTTTAGGTCTACTAACTGTCACAACCTGTTGGTATGAACTGTCCACTATCATATACCGATTTGTACTTTTTTTGTTTACACAACTATTCTTCTTCCAATGCTCCATATCGACCACTTGTTAAACCACTCTATGATTTGTATGTGATCTGAGCCTAAGAGCAATTGTACATTGTGCCAGTTATGCCTACAAGTAGGCTAGCACATCTGATTTCTATGATGCTTTTTATTTACTAGGGTAGCTTCCTTAGGCCCATACCTTAGTCTCCTCTTATGACATGCCTGGTAGGTTGCAGTGTTACTATTCTTTGCTCCCCTTACAAGCCCCGGCAACACACGGGGGACACAACTATACTACAATTCATATATTTTTTTAATTTTCCTTTTTATATTATTTATGTTAATATTTGAGCACTGCGGTAGTGGCAGGTCTACTCGCTTCCTAGAGATATGGTCTTGGTTCTATCCACAGTTGAATTGGGTTTTTTCAACAGCAAACCCCTCTCAGATCAACCCAACCTCAACTGGGTACCAGAGAAACATTGTATAAGTATAAGCAGCTGATGTAATGTTGAGCACACCACAAATCATGTGGCGTTGGTTACAAAAACTATGAATCTAACACTGGATTACCCAACACACCAGATGGTATGTATGGTTTTTTTACTTAATGCTTCTTCTTCGCGTTCGTTCTTTACAACCAATTTTAATCACTCTTTGTGATATGTTTGATCTTTGCCAAGAATGTGTATACGTTGCACATTGGTTTGGTAGGCCCTAAACTCATAGACTTCTACATGTTTAGGAAACGTGCATCCAATTTCAGCCAAACCTCCTTAGTCGCCTCTTACGACATGCGTGGCAGGCAACCGTGGTTCTATTCTTTACACCCCAAATTTGGGCCCCGGTAATCACTCAGACGAACTTAATGTTAATAACTGTATAAATAAGGTAGATCAAATTGATTGCTACAGTGACTGCTTAATATATCCAGACATAAGAACAGGGCACTGCTACAGGACATACCAAGTAAGTGATAGTTGGAGTCCCTCTCATACTTAAAGGTGAGACGACCATAGCTGACATGATTAAGGTTCTTCAGCCATTCAAAATAAGAAACTGTAACACCACCAGCATTGACAAACAAATCCTGTAAACAAGAATACATGACTGTTATTGTTGACAATTTTCTTCAACATTGTGTACATATTCAAAAGTTACATTTTAATTTTTATAATCATTTACATGCATATTTTTTTTTTAATTAACAAATTAACCTACCTATCAACTATTACAATAGTTGTATCACAATTTGTATGGAATGTTGCTGGTTTTAGAACTTGAATGAAATAATGATAATGTGTGCATTTTCTTTTACAATTTTTGAACTTTTGATCTATATTAAAACAACAAAAATAATTGTTTACGGTTTTTATAACTTTTTCAGTGTTTGTTCAATATTTTTTTTTTGGTGTTTGGGTTTTGATCTCACAAGGTTGGACAGGTATATTTACTAATGCAGTAGACACTGCTCTATGGATATCGAGTAACCACAGGTATAAGTGATCACCTGTGCTATCAGAGAAAGTTACTTACTTGCCCAGGC